>CM057233.1:6771459-8003959 GCA_029891385.1 Erythroxylum novogranatense
GAAGAAATAACTTTGGAAAAGTGAATGAAACTCGTATTCAATATCGCTCTATCTCGATAAAAATTAAGTAACTATTTTCGAGTGTATATTGTGAAAAGCAACTCTTTTGTAAAGCTCTTTATCGCTTTTTCATTTTTGAAAAGTGCTACGATAGCCCCAAGAGGCTAAGAGTAAAAGAATACTTGTGTTAAGAGACTCAAGAGGCTCACTAAAGAATACTTGTAATCGCTTGAGATAGTGTAAATCTCGTAAGAATATCGAGGATCGGACGAGCCCACTGCTTTGGGTGAACCAGATAAAATTGCTGTTTTCTCTCTAACTCTTACTTTTCTTAAATCATAGTTTTCATTATTAACAAAGTTTTTCAAACTAGTTAAGAATTGATTTACTTATAAGTTTTCCGAAAGAACAAAGCAATTGTTATCAAGGGATTAAAGAAAAGTTTATCACAATTCAACCCCCTTCTTGTGTATCTTGGTCATATTATTACTCAATATATTAACGGTGATTTACTTCAATTGGTATCGAGCGAGGTGTTCAAGAATCACTCTAATAAAGTGTGAACTAAAGAAAATGGTGGAATCACACACGATATTGCGTAAGGAGCCTCGGCCACTGCACCTCCAAATGCTCAATGGTGAAGACTACCACTATTGGAAGGATCGGATGAGATTGTTTATCGAGTCTACTCACATTGACCTTTGGGACATCATCGAGAATGAACCTTACACACCAAGATGATGATAAAATCCAATTCCACGAGAAAGATGGACAAATGAAAGGTAAAGCAAGATTTCAACTAAACTCCAAAGAGAAATTTTCTCGAGTCAGGCATCGAAAGTGTTTAGTATGACAAAGTGCATGGATGCGATAACGCCAAAGAAATGTGGGATACATTATCAATTGCACACGAAGGAACAAATCAAGTGAAGGAGTCCAAGATAAGTATTTTGTGCATCAAGACGAAGTTATTCAAGATGAAAGAAGAGACATTGATCAAATGTTTGGAAGATTCCAAACAATAGTTAATGGGCTAAAAGCTCTTCGAAGAACGCATAACACCAAGACCATGTTCGAAAGATTTTGAGGAGTCCGCCTAAAAGATGGAGACCCAAAGTAATCATTGCATAAGAAGCCAAAGACCTAAGCGCATCGAAGCTTGATGAATTGCTTGATCGTTGAAGATACATCAGCAGAGCTTGATGTGGAAGATAAGCCCAAAAAGGAGAAGTCCATAGCCAAAGCAAGTCAAAAGAATCACAAAATCCAGAAGAAGAAAACAAAAGGAATACATCAAAGGCGTAAAGATTGAAGAAGCAAAGGATGATGATTCCAGAAGTCGTAATCAATCAAGTGATGAAGACGATGAGCTATCTTTCATTTCAAGAAAGATAAGAAGGATGTGGAAAAGAAGTCCAAAGGAAATTCAACATTTAGAAGGAACAAAGCAAAGACGATGAAAAGTCGATAAAGCATCCATTACCGTTATGAATGCAAGAAGCCGACATTACAAGTCCGAGTGTCCAATGTTGAAAAGACAACCCGTATGAGTAGAGATAACAAGAAAAGCATGATGGCAACGGGAAGATCTGGATTCATCGTAATCGATACAAGTTCACAAGCGCCGAACATGCTAACATATGTCCGGTAGTCAAGAAGAAAGTGATGAGGAGGTAACTTCCAGCCTATAATGATATACAAGATGCATATTCGAATTGTTAGAGGATTCTCATGCTATTCGAAACAAGACAAGTCCGTGAAGAAGAAATATGTAGAAAACCTCAAACATACTCATGAGATAGAGAGTGAGAATATAAGTTCGAGAAAGCAAGTCGAGGAATTGAATAGCAACAAAGTTGTAGATAGATTCAAGAGATTAATCAATTGAAGGCGAGAATTAATAATCTCTCAATTGATCTAGCTAAATTTACAGATAGTACAAAAGGATGAATGAAATGATAGAGAATACGTATATCCGAGGATAAACTGGATTAGGGTTTACTAAAATAAGCCCAAAGATTACGTAGTAAAATCGCTTGCTCAAAAAATAAGAAAAGATATCAATCGATTTTCGTAAAGGACATCAACATTATCATTCTACACATCATTATCATTCATTACATCAGATTAACCCTAAAGGACCCAAGAGAATGGGTACCTAAAATAAAATAATATCTCCCACGTAAATCCTTCGTTGAAGAACCAGAAGCACCATTGGTATACGGACAAGGATGCTCGCGTCACATGACGGGAAACAAGTCTATGTTCCTAGATCTTCAGTACAAGAAAGGAGGATCAGTAACTTTTGGAGACAACCAACAAGGAAAGATAATCGGGTTTGGTAAGATTGGTAAGAATTCTCATGCATGCATTAATAACGTACTACTAGTTGATGGTTTAAAGCATAACTTGATAAGTATTAGTCAATTATGTGATTCTGGTTTTGAAGTTTCTTTTAATCAAAAATTTTGTGAAGTCAGAAACAAAGATGGTTCCATCTTCTTTTCAGCCAAAAGACGAAACAATCTTTATAAAATTGATTTAGACGATTTTCAGTCTCAAAATATTTCATGTTTTTTATCTACTGAAGATGAAAGACTGATCTCGCACAAAAACTAGGTCATGTCGCTTTTAAACATATTTCAAAACTTTTGAAACATGATTTGGTAAAAGGTTTGCCACAAATTGCTTTTGACAAAGATTTCTTTGTGAAAGTTGTCGAAAGGGAAACAAGTTAAAACCTCTTTCTTCAAAACATTTCATAACTTCTTCAGACCACTTGAGTTGTTACATATGGACTTATTTGGTCCAACAAGAACAATAAGTCTTGGTGGAAAGAAGTATGGACTTGTGATTGTTGATGATTTTACAAGGTTTTGTTGGATACTTTTCTATCACATAAAGATGAGTCTTTCATGTGTTTTAGAAACCTTTCCATGAGATTACAAATGAAAGAGGAATGTCTATAGCAAGCATAAGGAGGATCATGGAGGAGAATTTGAAAATGAGAAGTTCAGAGTATTCTCAAGAAAAGGAAATTTTCATAACTTCTCGCCCCAAGGACTCCACAACAGAATGGAGTTGTTGAGAGGAAGAATAGGACGATTCAAGAGATGGCAAGAACAATGTCAGGCGAGATGAATCTTCCTAAATACTTCAAGCGAAGTGTCAATACAAAGATGCTACATTCGAATAGAGTGTCGCACGACCAATGTCAAGAAAACTCCCTATGAGTTGTGGAATGGAAGGAGACCAAACATTTCTTATTTCCATCCTTTTGGCTGCAAGTGCACTTTTCTCAACACAAAGGAAGCTCGGAAAATTTGATGCTAAGACACTTTCAGAATTTTTCTAGGCTATTCTCTCACTTCAAAGGCATTTAGAGTCTTCAACCTCACCTCAAAGACTGTTGAAGAAACTATTCACGTTAAGTTCGATGATAGCTTTCAACCCAATAAGAAAGAGGAATCAGAAGATGATGCTGTTACAGTGCCCTTGATGCAGTGTAAGGAAGTATCTTCATCAGGAACACTTCATGATGAAAAGACAGATATCTCTAATAATTTTGAGTTAAAGAAATATTGGAGATACAAAAGCTCTCATCCTAAAGAGTCAATTATCGGAGAAACCTCAGAAGGTGTAAGAACAAGGTCCAAGTTCAGAAGAGAAGCCAACGTGGCATTTATATCTGAAGTAGAACCTAAAAGATTGATGAAGCTCTAAAAGATGAAGCATGGATATTAGCTATGCAAGAGGAGTTGAATCAATTCAAGAGGAATAAAGTCCGTCCTTAGTTCCTAAACTGAAAAGAAATCCATTATTGGTACTAGATGGATATTCAAGAATAAGCTAGATGAATTAGGAAAAGTAAGTCGCAATAAGGCAAGATTAGTAGACAAGGCTATAATCAGCAGGAAGGAATAGACTATAATGAGACATATGCTCCAAGAGCAAGACTTGAAACAATAAGGATATTGCTTGCATATGCTGCTTGCCATGACATAAAGCTTTTTCAGATGGATGTAAAAGTGCATTTCTGAATGGCTTTATAGATGAAGAAGTCTATGTCAAGCAACCTCTGGATTTGAGGATATAAAGTATCCAGATCATGTCTACGACTTCATAAAGCCTTATATGGATCAAACAGCTCCTAGAGCATGGTATGATCGTCTGAGCTCATTTCTTATTGAAAATGGATTTACTAGAGGTAAAGTTGACAAAACTCTTTTAGGAAGAACTTGTATAATGATTTTATTATCAGGCAAATCTATGTTGATGATATTATTTTGGTGCCACCTCAAAAAGTTATGCATAAGCTTTGAAAATATGATGAAAATGAATTTGAGATGAGCATGATGGGTGAGTTAAAATTCTTTCTTGGATTGCAAGTAAAGCAAACTAAGGATAAGATTTTTATCCATCAACAAAAATATGTCAAAGAATTGTTGTCTAAATTTGATATGCAAGGTTAAAAGTATGTCTACACCGATGCATCCTTCAAACTTGTTGTCGAAAGACGAAAGTGGTAAGAAGGTGGATCAAACCCTATTTAGAGGGATGATTGGTTCTTTGCTTTATCTTACGTTAAGTAGACCGACATTCTATTCAAGTATGTCAGGTGCAAGGTTTCAGTCGATCCTAGAGAATCTCATTACATAGTCAGAAACGAATTTTGAGATATCTCGCAGTACTATCGATCTTTGCTTAATGTATGAGAAAGGTAAAGATTTCAGGTTGAATGGATATTGCGCGCGGACTATGCCGTGATAGGATTGAAAGGAAGAGCACGAGTGGTGGTTGTCACTACTGGACCAAACACCGTGTCATGGTCAAGCAAGAGACAAAGCTCGATTGCATTATCAACCTCGAAGTGAATATATGTCCGCCGCAAGTTGTTGTTCACAATTACTGTGGATCAAGTATCAATTGGAGGACTACTCAATACAAGAGGAAGAGATTCCAATATATCGCGACAACACCAGCGCCATCGACTTGTCAAAGAATCCAATTCAACATTCAAGGGTGAAGCACATTGAAGTTAGACATCATTTTCGAGAGATTACGCTCGAGAAGAAAGTTGTCACCTACAATTCGTGGAAACGAAATTCCAAGGCGATATCTTCACAAAACCACTAAGTGAAGATCGCTTAAAGAAATCAGACGCAACCTCAATATGGTGATGTTAACGGACCAATCATCTGGTTTTTCGCAAAGAAGAAACAGATAGACAGAGGAGTTAACGGATCATTCATCCGATTTTTAAAGACAAAGACAGAAAGATTCGGCAGAGTTAATGATTGATCATCTGATTTTCAAAAGAAAGACAATGAAACGGTGGAGTTAAACGGCGCTGACGGTTTGCACTTAAAACTTCTTTCACAAAGAAAAATTTTAGAGGAAAAAAGGTCGCCGATCATCGAGAAGTACAATCGCTCTAGAATTTGCTATAAAATCCCTAAACTCGACGTTTGGGATCTCTAACAAATTCAGAAATTGCTAGTTCTCTCAAATCTCTCTGAAAATTCTTCAAGCGAAGTTCCTATTCACTCGTAATCGCAAGATGAATGTCAAGCCCATTTCATGAGTTGATCCAGAGCAAACCGGGAAGATTGGTAAACTTTGAAGATCTAAGAAGGAACAAATGGATATAGAGCCGAGATAATAGCGCCAGGATGGAGAAACTTTTCAAATACGAGAGCAAGTTTATCTCAATGAAGTTTATAAGTTCGAAACATACTAAAACTGTGGATAATACAATCGATCGTATGTAGAAACACTCCACGTGATAGTAACCAAGGAGTTACCGGAAAGAGTCACCAATGTCCGAAAGTAGTGGAGTTCAACCTACTAACATGGTGAAATGGATGACTAAGTGAAGTTAAACGAAGATGAAATTACTCGTCAACTTTATGGTCGTAACAACCCAATCGAAAGAAGAGCCTCTTGGCTTGTACCAAAGGCAAGGTTTTGTTTGTCGCTTTGTGTGACCGTGTGTTACCTAGGATAGGTTCAAGACATCAAGTCACTACTTTGGATGAACAATGTATCCTTCATCTCCTGAATCACCAACCAATAGATTTACCATTTTGATTTATCAATATATGGTTAAATCAATAAAGGATACAAACACTCTCCGTATGGGATGTTGTTGACAAGGATGTTTAAAGAATCGTGAATCGATTGGAGTCGGGAGTCGATGGAAGGTATGTAAGAAGTTATATAGATTCTACATCGATTGCCAAAATGGGTGCGAGATTTTCGACAAACAAGGAGCGAAGAATCAAGGAAAGCAACAACCGAGGGGAGCCTAAACCAAGAAATCCTCTATGAAGGAGAGAAGATCACACTCTCGAGTCGAAGTCAAGATCTGTTTGATTTTTGAATCAGTGACTTAAAGCGGTGTGGAACCTTTGGTGAGTGACATTCATAAGGCAAGAACGCCACCCACAAAGGAAACTGTACGATGAAGAAGAAGCCATCCTTCCAGAGATTCAAGCAAACCAAAGCATTATGAACGACGAGATCAAAAGCTACAAAATCATCGTTATTAATCCTTGAGAAAGTTTCAGAAACTCAATCTCAAGGAAATGAAGGAAAAAGGAAAGTAGAAGAACCTGAGAAGAAGAAAGTTCAATCCAAGAGGTCACCAAGGTTAAAGAAAATGAGTGCAAGAAAAGAAGAAAATCCAACAACAGAGGCAAAGGCTAAGAAGACAAGGCTAGAAGAAACTGTTGTTGACATTTCTAAAAAATCTGCTACATGTGCTGTTAATGCTGTTGATGCTGCTGAAGTTAATATGGAAGCTGCTATTGAAGCGATTGTGGAAGTTGTTAAGGGTAATATTAAGGATTCTCACAAAATTTTAATAATCCAATTTTGAAGAAATAGTTCCTACTACTTTTCAGTCCACACTTGTCCATAAACAAGTTGCTACACATGTTTTGGAATGAAGGCTACTTCAAAGTTGTAAGTGTGATGACTAATGTTCCATCCAAGTATTTAACTTCTCAAAGAGAAAGATGGGAACATAGATTGGTTGTAGAGAGGAGAAGAAGACCAAGTCAGTCATCATCGTGAGACAAACCCAAGAGATTTGTCAAAGCATTCTTCAAATCAGAATATGATAATGACATTTCTCATCCGTTGGATAGGGGTTACAAAATTTCTATGATCAATCAAGAGAGTTGAGAGAACCATATCCACCAGAGCCATTTGGAGAGCGATCACTTCTTATCCTATACGAGCAAAGATAATAATCAAGGTGGTACCGATCTTCAACCACCAAATTTTGTTGAACTCAATTATGAAGCTAAAGTGAAAGTTCAACCTGAGCCAGTATTGGATGACATGTCTTCTGATCAGATTGAAGAGGCAGTAAAATTGATTGATGAAGCATGTAAGGAGAAAAGGAGTGGTAAGTCCATCTGCGTGTATCAAGATCCAGGACCAAGTCTAACTAAGGCCACAACAGATGATCCACAGGGAGGCAATATCAGAATGGGTCAAGATTGTTCACTCGATTGGCAACTCGTAATGTTGTTTTACTATAATACGTAACATTATGCGAAATCGACCTCGTGGGAGATCACTTCAATTGCGAAGCTATGCCATGGTTTGGACGCACTTTTCGACGTAATAAGAGATTCCTATGATCTTGATATCAATGAACAAGTCAGTATTTGTTCCTCCTCCTCTTCGCAAATCATTGAACCAAATGTCTTTAACAAGGAAGCTTATACAACAACAAGTGGCTATCGTTGAAAAGCAAGTTGTTAAGACAAGACCCTCGACTGCAGATGAATCATCAACTCTAAAGAAGCATGTTGGAAGCTTGATAAAGATATGAAGAAGATTAAGAAGATGCTGAAAAAGTTGGTGAAGCAGATTGGAAAATAATTTTTGATCAATAACAAATAGGGGAGAAGGAAGAGAGAAGGAGAAGGAAGAAATCAATTTGGAAGGATGAAGATAATTTTTTATCTCAATACTTCAGATAATTCACAAGTATATGATACTTTTCATATTTCTCTAATTCACAAGTATTTGTTATTATCAAAAGGGGAGAATGTTAAGTCAAACCGACTTCACGATTAAATAATTTTGATAATAAACAAAGAGAAATATACTAAAAAATGACGGAAGCTTTGAAGAAAAAGCGAGGCGAAAGAACAATGACGGAAGGAAAAGGCATTTATATAAAAGGCATTTAAAGAAAAAGACGGAAGGAAAAGCGATTTAAAGAAAAAAAGACTAAGGAAAAGGATTTAAAGAAAAATGACTAAGAAAAGGAGACGATACAAAGGCGCATCAAGAAAAGGCGGAAGGAAAAGCAGATAATAAAAAAAGCATTTAAAGAAAAATGACGGAAGAAAAGCAAACGATACAAAAGGCATTTAAAGAAAAATGACGGAAGGAAAAGGCGGAAGAAAAGGGCGATACAAAAATGCATTTAAAGAAAAAGGCGATACAAAAAGCGCATTTTAAGCTTTACTAAGACAAAAAGCAGATGATACGAAAATAAGACGGAAGAAAGAAACATCGTTTAAGACGGTTACGAGCTAAACTCGAATAACCGTTCTTTAAAGATTCAAGCAGTATAGTCAAGAAACAGTTGAAGTTCACTATAAATAAGAGTCGAGATTGAAGAAGAAATAACTTTTGGAAAAAGTGAATGAAACTCTGTGTATTCAATATCTGCTCATCTCGAGAAAATTGCGAACTATTTTCGAGTGTATATTGTGAAGAGCAACTCTTTTGTAAAAGCTCTCTATCGCTTTTTCATTTTGAAAAATGCTACAGATAGCCCAAGAGGCTAAGAGTAAAAGAATACTTTGTTAAGAGACTCAAGAGGCTCACTAAAGAATACTTGTAATCGGTTTGGAGATAGTGTAAATCTCGGAAGAATATCTGAGGACTAGACGTAGCCCACGATTTGGGGTGAACCAGATAAAATTGTTGTGTTTCTCTCTAACTCTTACTTTTTTAAATCATAGTTTTCATTATTAACAAAGTTTTCAAACTAGTTAAGAATTGATTTACGATAAGTTTTCCGAAAGAACAAAGCAATTGTTATTGAAGGGATTAAAGAAAAGTTTATCACAATTCAACCCCCCTTCTTGTGTATCTTGGTCATATTATTACTCAATATATTAACGTGTGATTTACTTGAAGTTACACACGATCGTGGGCAATGCATTGAAGTGAGAAACTTTTGCCTATGTATAATCGAATGAAAGTTGTTGATGGCATATTATATGATTTGAAGCATTTCATGTCATGGATATGCATGATCAAATAAAGGAGCTGTGACCAGAGTAGCCAGTGTAGAGAGGAGCTTAAAGCTCATAAATGTTCACAAAGAGCCACATGCTCAATGACTTTTAAGTTCGGCATCCGCAATGGATACGGGATAGTTAAGTTGGTGATCGGTTACAACAAAATAAAAAGAAAGTGGATTCATAAGAGCATTTGCATATATATGTCATGTGGAACAGTTGTGAAGAATTACTGAATTATGTTGAAATAATAATATGAAATGTTTGTGTGCATGTTGAATTGAATTATTTAGATGAGTGACTGGATTATTTGAGATGACTACATGAAATGTTTGTATTCATAATGTGTTGGTTGAAATATGAGATACATATATTGTGATTTGGTATCCAAATTAAATGATGTGATAAATGGGAATTGGTTTTGAAGAATGTGATATATTTGAGAATTTGGATTATATTTTTGCGATGTTGTATCCTAACTTGAGTGAATACATCGATGATGGTTTACTCACTGAATTCACAAACTCATCAAAATTGTAATGTTGCTTTTCAGTCTTTGGGTAACTTAGCTTTTAAGGCAATCTAGTAGCCTAATATTGCTCGCTTTGGAGCTTAGAATGGCTCAAAGGTTTGGTCAATGATTCTAAATCATCTAATCGATTATTTTGGTCCAAGACCTAGTTTTATGTTGTACATGTATAAAGTTATGGACTTTCACATGTTATGTATTGTATAAATATGAATTATGAGTGTAATGAATGTTTATGTTTGTGAATCAAATGCAAAGAATCTTAGATGTCTTTGGTAATGTAAATGCATGGATTATAGAATGTAACGAAAATGTAAACTTATGGCTATGAATAACACGAGGAAATTTAATTCTTCAAAATGCTTATGTTCTATATGATGCCATGATAAGTTAATATGACTGCTCTAACATGAGGCTTTTGTGAGGTATATGCTCGAATATTCTTTGGAATGTTGGTATGTGATCTACAGTAGTGGGATGTTACACTCCTACTTTAAGAAATTCTACTATTGAAGCCATATTATAGTTGCCTTCTTTAGTTAAGGGAGGGAAGTATTGAACTTTTTAGAAGGTGATGCACCTTGAGTACTTGATACCAAGACAACTTTAGTCCATAGAGGAGGGAGAAGTTTGAGCTAATAAAGTCAACCACCTACTTAGGAAGAGAAGTTGAAGTTGATGGAGGATTCTAAAAGAGGAGAAAAGCGAAGGTTAAATTGTGGAGAAAAAGATTCCATTCCCAAAATAAAAGAAAATTAGAAAAGGATGATAGGCAGGAAAAAAAAAGGTCCCATCCGAATTTCTCAACTAAAACTGATACAAAATTCTAAAAACTTTAAAATAAAATAAATAATCAAATAAATTTAAAAAAAGAAAGAAAGAAAAGGATTTTTCTCTCTCAAACCCTTTTTATAAACGTATAGAAGTAAATTAGCCGAAATATGTGTAGTTATTTTATATAATAATATAATCCTACCTGACTTTTTAGCATGGCCAACAATTGTTAATTGCTCTTCCTATAATGTTACTTTTCCCAGATACTGCAATCACAACTTTTGCCGCATCCCACAGTAGGGAATTGACCTCTACCTTCAACTAGACTAGAAATATCCTCTCGACCCATCTCGTAAAAAAGAAACCTTTAATCATTTGATGTAACAAAGGTGGAATATATACAAAAGCCGTGGTCTTATGTTCTTTCTGACTATGATCGAACTCACTGAGGTTTATATATTAACATAACATTTGCATAAAGATTAAACACACAAAGGAAAAAGGGTTTGACCGCCCAAGAGTTTTTATTCAATTATAGAAGTTGGAAAATTGGAGCACTAACGACGAATGCCAAGAACCAACAGAGGTGAGCCTCATCCGATCCGCTTCAGATACTCGTCCTCTTGAAATTATTATCTTCTGATCAAATGCTCTTCAGCTTTTTTGAAAAGCCTAGCGTTTTGTCTTGGTTTTTTAATTGCGTTTCCGTTATGTGTGTTTTAATAAGGAAATGAAATCTTTCATGCTTAGGTTTTAATACTATACTCAAAAGTGAGGAAATGACATCTTTCATGCTTAGGTTTTAATACTATATTCAAAAGTGACATTTCTTCATTGCCAAATCATAATACCAGTCGTGAATAAAGAGCTTAGTTCATTTTCTAGTTTTTCATTGAGCGGGAATTGGTATGAGTATGGATGGTTTAAAAGTATCTTCCAATAGTTGAGACCTTCCTAAGACACCTTGTAAACGACCAAAAAAAATCATGCTAAAAATTCCATGACCTTACAGAATCCTGACGTAAGTGCTTATGTTTCTAACATAAAGTTGTACATGCTATTATAACTTTACGTTCTGTTGGTGCATTTGAAAAATAAGTACAAAATTAGATAGTTAATTTCATACCTTTTAAAAGTTTACATTATAATACAGAGGAAATCATCGGTCACAGTATCCTCATTTGAGCCTTCCTCATTGCCCCCCAAATGCACTTGGCTTCACGTTGTGGATGACTCCAAACTTAAAACTAAGGGGGCGTTTGGTTTGAGGGTTTGAGAATGAAGGAATAGAATAATAGTAAAAAATAGTGTTTACTTTGAAGTTTTCAATTACAAGGGAATGGATTTATTCCATTAAGTTTGGGAATCTACTAAACCCTCCAAATAAGGTGGGTATCAAGTTTTCATTCCAATCTAGTGGTTCTTATTTATACCCCTCCCACATAAGTAATTTTATTTTAATTATATTACTCATCACTCATCATCATCATCTTCATTATTATTATTATTATTATTATTATTATTATTATTATTATTATTATTATTATTATTATTATTATTATTATTATTATTATTATTATTATTATTATTATTATTATAAATTTTAAATTTTAAATTTTAAATTTTAAACTTAATAATAATAATAATATTATTATTTTATTAATTATTAATTATTTTATTATTTATTATTATAAATTTTAAACTTATTATTATTATTACCTTTATTATTCTTATTATTATTATTATTATTATTATTATTATCATTATTCTTATTATACTGAAATTAATTATCTTATTATTATTATTAGTATTATTTATTATTATTATTAATGTTATTATATGAAATTAATTATCTTATTATTATTATTATTATTAATTTTATTATACGAAATTAATTATCTACTCCGGAAAAACCAACTGAACATCATGTAGTTGCCCCTCCTAATAGATATTAAAATGGCTGGAGCAAGAAGATGGGACACTAACCTCACCGGCTCCTTCGTGGATAGAATCACTACAAGAAAAATGTGGATTGGCGACGGAAATTTAGCGACGAAACAATTCCCGTTGGAAATTAGCGACGGAAAGCATATTTCCGTCGCTAAAATTGAGTGATTTAGCGACAGAACTATTATTCGTCGCTAAATTTGGAGGGAATTCATCGCGGCAAAATTAACGACGGAAATTAGTGACGAAGAAATATGGTCGTCTGTAATCACTACAATTTAGTAACGAAAAATTAGCGACGGAATATATACCGTTGGTAATTAGCGAAGGAAAGCATATTTCCATCGCTAAAATTGAGTGAGTTAGCGACGGTACTATTATTCGTCGCTAAATTTGGAGGAATTCGTCATGCAAAATTAGCAACGAATTTAGCGACGGAAAAATTCATTGCTAAATATGGAGGAATTTTGGCGGAATAAAAATTTTGAGTTTACCTACGGAAAATTCGCGAGTAAATTCGTCGGTAAATATGATTTAACAACGAAATTTTCGTTCCGTCAAGAAAAGGCGGAATTTTTGGCGAAATTAAAATTTTGAGTTTACCTATGGAAATTTCCGTCGGTAAATTCTTTATAAATTCACATCTCCCACCCACTTGTGTCTTCTTCTTCCTTCTTCCGTGTTCGGTTTCTTGGAGCCCATTTCTCTGTTGTGGACTCATTTTCGCTTCAAATCGGCATTGTCTTCTCCAATTATTATCATCATGTCCCTTGGTGGAGGTATTTTGCAACCATCGCTGTGTTTTTCAGTATATTAAATGAAAGTTAATTTGGGTATTTATTACTTTCGCTTATTTGTATATTTTGTGATTGGAAAATAACTTTGAGGTATAAATATTAGTGATAGAAGGGACAAGACGTAATTTTAGTTGTGATATTGGGATAAATTTATGACACATGTAAGATGTTTGATGAAATGTTTGTTCTTTAAAAAATAATTTCAGTTCATTATTTTGGATCTTTTTAGTATGAATTTCATTATTTGAATTCTTTTACTTGATATAATGAAGTTATCTTCAAGGCAGCTTTTACGAAACTAAACACTTTGCAAGTAAAATTTAAAAATAGTTTTTAGAAAATTTCTGACGGAAAAAAATTCGTTGGTAAAATATTGATTTACCGACGAATTTTTTCTGTCGATAATACCGACGGAAAGTCAATTACATTGGTAATTTTCGACAAAAAAATTTATTTTATACCGTTAGTAATTCAGAGGTAAATTTACCGATGGAATAGTCGGTAAATTTACCTACGATTGTATCTCCGACGACTTTTTTCATTAGTAAATTCCGTCGCTAAATAAAGTTACCGACGATCCATATTCCGTCGATAATTTCCGTTGCTAAACTTCATTTTTCTTATAGTGAATAGTGTCCTTTCCTACAATGAAGGTTTAGACACACTATATTTAGAAGCATTATGGACTAGTAGACATCCTTGTAAACAATAAGGATGTATTCTTCTTCAAGTTTTCCAGTTCAATACTCACTAAGAAATTCTTTAAGTCAGGGCCTTAGTATGTCCATAAAAAGCCCCTTTTACTTTAAACTTGGCGACCTGGCTTAAACATAGAAGAACGCAAGCAATCCAACATCCTATTTGGATGTGCATCCATGGCATTCCTTTGGAGCATTGGACATCAACAGGTCTGGGTCACATTACAGTTTTGTGGACAAACCTGTACAATTGGATGAAGCCATAACTTAAACCAAAAGAATCAAATTTGCTAGGATTTATATACTAGTTGTTGCAATTAAAGATCTCCCTGAAGAAATACCAATTCTAAAACAAAATGACAATTATGATGTAACATCCCGTTATCCCATGTTAAGGATTAGACCCTAGAAGAGTGTACATGAGAGATATTATTGAGAAATTAGAAAATGCATTTCATGCTCATGCATCAATTAGCATACATACACGTGAATTTGATAATTGCACATATTACAATTACTGTACATACACTCATTTGAATATTATCGGGTATAGTTGATCTTAATTGATTTATAAATATAATTATGATGTCAATAGTGAATATTTTGTCTTGAAAACTGATTGGAGTAGGAAAAATGTCTATGTGGCAAGACAATTGATAAATAGTAGTAGACATAAGAGCCAAATGATAATGAAAATTTTTATAAATGACATTGAAGTTTAATGACATATGTCATAGAAAATCGAGAGACAATTTGAGTAGTAATTAGAGACAAATGGACTAATTAAATAAAAGACCAAGAGAGATCATAAGAAAATGTCACTTGCCACATCATATGCCATAACCCACGAAACTCTTCTAAGTGAAAGACTATCTTCTCTTTAATTGGTCTTTCACTTTATTAATTACTTCACCTTTTGTTAATATCTCTTCTCATCTTCTTCGATCTTCTTCAACTACGATCCTCTCTTTTTTTTCCTTATCAACGTAAGCCTTGCTCTCACCCTTCTTTGCTACTATCATTTTGATTGTCTTCTTCATTTGTCAAAAACAAAGTCTTAATCTACCCACCTTCATGTTGATGATCGTGTGAGCCATGGAAAGCTAGGGTTTAAGTGATTTTGAAGAGTTTCGAGTTTTATCAAGTAAGTATCATATTGTTCTTTATGATTTGTTGGATAAAAAATTTATGAAGATAGTTAGAGGTTAAATAATCATAAAATGGTGTTTTATATATGTTGAAATGTGGGTAAAGAAATGAACACATTAGTGTTTTGTTTTTGTGTTTATAATGATTAATATTTCATGATTTGTTGTAGAGATGCGATTGAAATAGGAATATCATTGATAATGGTGTAGGAAAAAGGTGCGCAATTTTAGTGGTGAATATATATGTATGTAAATGTTTTATTTTTGGTGTTATAATCGAACATAGAATATGATTTGTTTGTGATTGAAATTGAGCTCAGATAGAAGTAGGAATGGAGAGGAGATAGTAAGGACATAAGTTAGAAATGATAGACTAAGCAAAATAGATGAACTAGGGTGAAAATGATGATGAAGTGTGCTGGAATATGCTAGATGGAATGTTTTCACGAAACATGCATCTGCCCGAAACATAGCTCAACATTTAATTCTCTCAGTTGAACTAGGATTGGTAAGCTCGATGTTTGAATTAGTAATACACTACTATTATATTTCCTACTTAATGCATCAGCTACAACATTAGCTTTACTGAATGGTATTCATCAGCAAATCATAATCTTTAAGTAGTTCAATCCATCACCGTTGTCTCATATTCAACTCCTTCTAACTTAACAAATATTTCAAACTTCTATGAGTTGTAAATATCTGAAATGTTTCACCATATAAATAATGTCTCTAAATCTTCAAACAAACACCACTACTGAGAAGCTCTAAATCATAAGCAGGATAGTTGAACTTATGAGACCTTAACTGTCTTGAAGCATATGCAATCACTTTACCATACTGCATTAGAATATATCATAATTTTTTGTGTGAAGCATCACTATACACAACATATCCTCTAAATCCAAATGGAATAGCTAACACCAATGTCATATTTAATTGATGTTTTAATTCCTTAAAAATCTTTTGACATTCATTAGTCTATCGAAAAGGTACATTATTCTTCAAAGGCTTTGTCAAAGGGGCTAAGATCAATGAAATCCCCTTTACAAACCTCCTGTAATAACCTGCTAGTCCAAGAAAACTTCGAATCTCAGATATATTTCTTGGAGCTTCCTATTTTATCACTGCCTTAAATTTATTTGTTTTACCTATATGTCATATCCAGATACTATATGACCTAAAAACAATACTTGATCAACCAATACTGAACTTAGCGTACAATTGCTTCTCTCTCATTATCTGTAAGACTAACCTCAAGTGCTCATAATGTTCCTCTCTACTCCTCGAGTACACTAAAATATCATCTATGAATACAATCAAGAAATTATATAAGTAAGACTGGAATACTTTATTTATCAATGCCATAAAGGCTGCCGGAGCATTTGTCAACCTAAAAGACATCACCAAAAACTCAAAGTGTTCATATCTGGTTTTGAATGAACTCTTTAATACATCAGCTTTTGCTATCTTCAATTGATAATACTTTGACCTTAAATCCAGTTTAGTAAACACCTGAGCTCCATGTATGGCGATTAAGTAAATCATCCATTCTCTGAAAGGGATATTTATTCTTCACTTTCACCCAATTCAATTGCCTATAATTAATGTATAATCTCAAAGTCCCATTCTTCTTCTTCACAAACAAAACTGGAGCTCTCCAAGGTGACACATTGGGCCTGATAAAGCCCTTATCCAACAACTCCTGCAACTGATTCTTAAGTTCCTTAAATTTCGCAGGTGCCATCTTATACGGAAGAATAGATATAGGAGCAGTACCTAGAACAAGGTCAATAATGAACTCTGCTTCCATATCTCGGGGTAATCCTGATAATTCAATGGGAAATGCATCTAAGAAATCCCTAACAACAAGAATAACTCTGATCGCCTCGCTTAGTTCGTTATGGGTCATATAGGCTAAATAAGCTTCACATCTACTTCGAATCAGCCTAAAAACACTCATTAATGAAATCAATTTGGCTGGCATTGCTTGACTAACATCGCGAAATATTACTCTTGGTTGATTAAGAGATTCAAGAATGACTACTTTAGTATAACAATTCATTAAAGCCTTATGAGCAGTAAAGCAAATCCATACCTAAGGTAAGGTCTATCTCTTTCAACTATAATACTATCAAATCGGCTTTCAATTCTCGAATAATACACCCTTTATACCCTTCTCCAATCACTATACTACTAGCTACCAGTGTACTAACCTCTAAGTCATATTTCAACATCTCTCTCTCACAATACAATTTAGATACCAAAAGTGGTGCGATAAATGAATGCGTAGATCTTGGATCTAACAATGCAAATGCCTCAAATTGAAAGACATGTAACACAACTGTCATAACATTTGGAAAATTTTGTTCCTCCTATATGGTAATAGCAAAGATCCTGGCCTAGGACTTTGGTTGATTACTCTGCACCTTAGTTCTGACACTAGGATCTGCTGAACTTTTTCTACTCCTACCTCTACCTCTTTGTCCTACTCCACACCTTTACTTTGCTAGACAGTTGTCTCAGTCAGTGATCCTTCTCTCATTCCAGACTGTGCTCCAAAAATCACAGGACAGTCTCTAATCTGATGCTCAAAAGAGCCACAACGCAAGCAAGCTCCTTATATCTTCCAACATTCTCCACCATGTTTCTTTCCACAATACTCACAACTAGGCATCTGTTGTGTTTGCCCTCCAGATACTTAACCTCTACAACTACTAGCATGAAAAAAATTGCCTCTCGGTCTAAACCCTAACTGTCTTAATTTAGTCTGTAATAAAAATGATCTATTTTGGCATTTACTGAATCTCCTACCAGAATCAACTTGAAACTCACCATTCCTCTTAATTATGAACTCCTGCCTATACTCTCCTTATCCATCTTCAGTAACTGTTCAATTTGGATTAAAGTAGCTCGCAACTTAGTAAAACTACTCAGATTGGTAATAGCCAATCTCGTCCTAATCTCCATATTCAATCCATCATCAAATCGCCTACATTTCTCCTCCTCAATCAGAATCAAAGTAATAGCATACCCATTAATTCATTAAACGCACCTCATACTCATTCTGATGAGATTGCCTATTTTAGATCTAGGAATTCCTTCTTCTTCCTATCCAAATAGGTCTTTGGCATATAATCTCTTTAAAGACCTTCAAAAGTCTTCCCATGGGTCCACAAGGTCGATCGGGCTGTCGGAAATAGTTTTCCGCCACTAATAAACTAGACCTTGAAGTAATAAGATTGTATAGTCAAACCTTTCATCGGACTTGAAGTCCATCCGATCAAATACCCTTTCTATTCTCTCTAGCCAATCTTACGCCTCAATAGAGTCTATACTTCCATAGAATTCTATAGCTCCCTACATCCTAAGTTTATCATGCCTCCTTTCCACCTCTCGGGAATCTCGAGACATTTGATCAAAATGGGGTATTGGGGACTCTCTATTAGCTCCTATAGACTTAAGGTCGAGTTGATTACGTGACTCGATCTCCTATAGTGGATGACCTATACCAAACAAGTTATGATCACTATCTGAGTCTCCTACTATATGTCAAGTTTAAATGCTTATATATGTCTCTCAGATGTCAAACTATGCTCGATACCAAAATTATAACATACCACTTCCATTAAACATATGCCCGAACGTCATGAGGATATTCGAGAGCATACCCTATAAGAATGGCACGTTAAAACAATCATATTAACTTATTATGGCATCACACATATCACAATTATTCAAAATGATCAAATCTTTTCATTATATTCACAAAATAAACTTACTTGCATTGTACCATTACAATTCATATCCATGCATTTACATTACATAACATTTGATAATTTAAAACTCCATACAAAATGTTTAACATAAAATGAGAAACTAAACAACACATCCTAACTAGACTCCTCAGATATCAGCTTACTAGACCTTTGAGTCATTCTTGTTCTCAAAATAACAGTACTAAAATTCTACTTGGTTGCCTTAGAAGCTAAAACTCCCTTGTAATTGAAAATCAATATTGCAATTTTGATAAATTTGTGAACTCAATGAGTAAACCATCATCGATATGCTCACCCTAGTTAAAACATAAAGTCAAGTACATATAACCAATTTCAAGAAGTTTAACACATCACCCAGTATCAAATCTCACGTCACATTTTGTCATATTTCATCAAGTACAAGTACAACATGCATTTCTTAACACTATTCCAGAATAATCCATTAATTCCTCTCAATCACTCATATGATACATGTAAAGTCATATATATGCAAATGCACATGTGACTCTGTTTTTATTTTGCTTTATTGGGTGACCGAGCGTTTATTTACTGTCTCGTATCTGTTGTGGATATCGAGCTCATTATTAACTGAGCTTGTGGCTTTTTGTGCATAATGCTTGAGCTTAAAGCTCTTTTCACCTTGGTCACTTTGGTCACAACTCTTTTATCTAATCATGCATGAAATGTAATGGACTGTATCAATTCACATAATATGTTATCAATACTTTTCATTCAGTGTGCTCATATCATTTATCATACTCTTTAGACCTTAGGCTGGCATTCAACATTCAATTAAGTAAACATTCCATATTACACATACAATTTGAAAACACTTCCATATACAGTCCCACGTATCAAACTCCTCGGACTAACAATGTCCAGAATCATAACAATCAGATAAGTAATAGTTCATTAACTGAAATTAACCATAAACAATTCAATCATAGTGAGAAACATCTAGGTTAACTCACAGTACGCTTCAAATAAGCTATTTTCTTGATGATCCGGCAATGTCTAGATGCTGACGATCTAGTTGTGCTTCTTTAGTCAAGCAAATCTTGACCATTCAAACATCATAGCTCGTGCTTAATTAGATTTATATCTTAAGTAAGTTTGATTACTCTAAATTCATCAATCATACATTCACCAACCTTTTCTAACAATATATATTCACACAATTTCCCAAGTGTTATTCATTCATACCTAGGTCAAATTATTCATATCCTTTGGATCACATTTGCATTCATAAGAAGACCTTCATTCCTTTAACACTCATAAATTCCAGATTTTAGATATATTGATTTCAAAACAATCCATTCCTTAAGTTAAAACATCAATTAACAACCTAAACTTATCAAACCCTTAACCAATTAATCAAACATCAATCTAGGTTCATTTAATGCCTTAATCAAGTCTAAATACACCAAAGTAATGTAACTTATCCTTAGTTGATTCAACAATCACACAAAACAAAAAATTTTCATTTCAAAGATTTGCACTCGATCGTGGAGGACCTTCCTACAATCGTGGGATGAGTGAACTAAATGTTCACTCTCCATTTTCCTTCAGTTTCACAAAATTCTTTATACCAAATTCAAAACATCTTCATATTAGTCCATTAAATATACCTTAATTATACTTCAATTCCTCATCAATTTCATCTCCAATTCCAACTCAAAATCATTCAATTGGTAGCTCATAAACTATTTTTCTTTCATGCATACAAAAACAAAATAGAAACTTTCATTCACTTAATCTAATCATATATGTACTCCTAGTTTTTTCCAAATTCAAGAACACTTCACTAGCACCTTTCTTTAGCATAAATTCACCTTCATTTAAACTTCAAATCTCAATCTAAATCATCAATATATCAATTTATAACCTACGGTTCTCATGCATCAAAACAAAACAGAAAAGTATCCAATTCATGTATCATTTTCCAGCACACTACATCTATCCATCCCAATTCAATCATCATAAACTTTCCATTATGACATGCCACAAAGATCAGTATTTTACTTACTTTTTTAGCTTAATTTCCACCTCAATTCATCAAGTCTACTTTGCCTTATATGCATGTAAGTTCATCTCAAATACAAGGTGGGAATTGGATGCAGCAAGGATAAAAGACAACAACATGTACAACAATAATGATCTGGTTCTATAACTATCTTTATAAAGGTAAAAGCATGGATTTTGGTGTGGGAATTAAATAAAACTTATGCAAAATGTAGAGATGTAAAGAGGAGCAAGCTTTTGGCTATGAGAGAAGAAGAAGGTGAGAGTTTCGGCAGAAAGCTACAAATGAAACAACTTGCCATGTGTGTGTCGTATAGTGTGATTGGTGTTAGAACCCTTGTCAAGAGTCTAGGCCAGCTACATGTCCTCTCTTCATGCTACCATTTGTCACCTAAATCTTAAGCCATTTGTCACTTAATCTCTAAGTCATTTGTCACTTAATCTCTACTGCCATGTGTAACTTATTTCATAGACTTAGTCATCCGAAATTTTCATATGTTAATTTGACTTTTTTTCTAAACTAAATGCACATTTTAATTCATCAATTTTCCAATTGTAACAATTAATTCCAAATTTACTAATTATAATCAACCAAACGAAAACTCAAGACGTAAGGAATACACATTTCACATCATGATCATTTTAAACATCTCATACCCTAGAATATGTCAATTGAGTGCACATACAATCTTTGTAATGTTTTCTAAATCATGATTCATATGTGTATGCGAATATTATGCATGTGAATAAAACACAGTTCATAAATTCTCAAATGATAATGACTCATGTGCAATAATCTAAAGCTCTAACTCTTAATATGAAAACCGGCTATTACATCCTTTCCAATCTAATTAAGAAAATTTTTTCTTGATTAGAAATCTATTTCCAAATATTAAAGGAAGCAAAATTCAAAATAAATAAATATTTTAAATTTTATTAAGAAATTCATTTATAATATTTATTTACGATTCGTTTCTCAATTAACTAGAAATTATTCCTTAATTAATTATGAAATTATTTTAGACATATTGAAGAAGGCACATTTTTTAATTAATAAATAAATCTTTTCTAAATTTAGCTAAGAAAATACCGCTTTATAATAAATTAAGAAACTTATGATTCAAATTAATAAAAGAATAATTTTAAATAAAATAAAATCATAATTTTCTAAATAAAATATTATAGTTAATTACTTTCAATTAAATTGAAATAAAAGTTTTAGCACTTTTCCGATTAAATAAAGAATAAAATTCTTCTTAAATATAAAGGAGTCAAAATCAATATTTCTAATCTAAATTGAAACATAATTAATTATAATTATTAAAAATTTAAAATTTTAATTGAGTATCAATATAATTATTAATGTTAAAATTAATAAAATAATTTATTTAAGTTTAAATTAAATTATAATTTAAAATTAATTTATAATTTGAATATGAGTTATTGTAATTTGGATTACTCAGAAATCCTACTTTGAAATAAGTTATTCCAATAGCGAAGCATCCCTTATTCAAGCTTTAGATTACACTAATTCAATAGCTAAGGTGTCGTTTGATTTCATTTATATTTTTGTGTTTTTATTTTTATGGTTTTTTCAAATGATAATAAAACATGTTAGATTGTTAATGTCAATTTTTTAAAAAAAAAAAGAAAAAGGAAATTTATTAATACAAGGTTTTACAAGAGTAAAGAGAGTGCAGTACAAAAAGCATGTAAATAAGAGATGTAAGACTCATGGTTTATATCGGATGTAAGGAATAAAATTCTGTTCCATTCGTAAAATTGTCCGGAGATGAAGGGGTAGAGCAGTTTCCGTTGCGAATTGTTGCGAAATACCCCCCGAAGCTAACTTTGCTAAAAAGTCTGCAAAGCTATTAACCTCTCGATAAACATGAATAATGGACGACGTCGAGACAGAGAGCATACTTCGAATATCTTCAAGCACTGTTTCATACTTCCAAGGCCAAAATTCAGAATTATGGTTCAGTAGTTGCACAATGCCCATATTGTCTGTTTGAACCTGTATATTCTGGAACCCACAAGCAACACAAAATCGAAGGCCACAAACTATGGCCTCTATTTCCATGGCAAAGCTAACATTGGAGTTACAGTATCAACACTCAGCAAACAAGAAAGAGCCATTGGCATAACGTACCACGAATCCCCAACCGGAATGTCCGGGACATCCAAGCGATGAGCCATCGGTGTTAAGAATAACAGTACAATCATCCGGGGGTCGCCAACATAAAGTCAAAATCACCGGCTTGCGAGGCAATTGAAAAGAACAGTAAAAAGAAAGGGATAAATTAACCATTTCCTGTTTATCCTTGGGAAGTAGTTTATGAACTCGCACCATAGAAGAAACATGCTGCATAATCGAAAAATTCAATGATGAGACCGTTATGGACTTACCCTCATATACGCATGATTACGCTTTTTCCTGACTCCCAAAGGATGAAATAAGGTATGGCGAAATAATCACTTGGTCTTGCAGTTGCCCCTTTCCAAGAGTTGACCACTCTGTATAAATGGCCATAGTGTGGGGGAAGGATAAATGAATATCTAACAGGCTGCAAATGTCTCCAAACCATTACGCCGAGGGACATTCATACAAAGTATCTGCACACTTTCGCCGCCAAGGAACAAATACTACATCTCAAGGATTTAGAAAGAATCCCAACTTGTTCAATGTTTCCGGGAAAGGAAGAATGGAATTATAAAGACGCCACACAAAATAGAGATCTTCTTTGGCAGAAACTTATTCCAAGCTTGACTGAGAGAGATATTGACAGGGTTACGGGACCGTACCAATTCATAAGCCGAGGAGAGGCTGAATTTTCCGGTAACAGTTGGTTTCCAAATTCGCCGATCTGGCCCAGAAGAAAACTGCTGTGAATGAGTAGTGAGAAATGCAGCGTGATCAGGTTTCAAGAGAGTTATTATGCGACCTAACAGCTCTTCTCGTTGGGAAAAAAAATCCCGGACAGTGAGCATTGGAAGAGGAAGTAGGTGGACTTGATCTAAAGAAAAAAAAGCTCCAAGACCTGACCAATTTGCTGTCCAGAAAGATACCAAACCAGTGTGGATGGAAACATGCTCATGTTCCTGAGCAATTCGATCTACTTTGGCAATTCTCCGCCAATGCGTTCTACGTCGTGCAGTCGGGGATAATGTGGTAACAAATTTAGCCCAAAGACCCACTTAATTTTTGACCTTCCACCATAACTTAATCGAATAGGCTGCAACAATATCTTCCAATTTTCGGAATCCCAACCCATTCTCATCCAATGGGAATGAAAGACGATCCCATGAGCGCCAATGTCGTTTGTTATCAGCAAAATAGCTTCCCCATAAAAACTGTTGAAAAACCTTCTCCATTTTATGTAGGATGGATTTAGGAGGTTCAATTGCAGTGAAGACATGTTGTGGTATGGAGGATAAGACATGTTTTATCAAGATCATCCGAGCAGCTGGAGATAACCACTTATTCTTCCAACTACAAACTCGTGTCTCAATTATCTCGACTAAATGAGTGAACATACGCTCTATCTTCCTGCCTCGGAATAGTCTGCAACCTAGATATGGCAAGGGGAAATAACCTTGACCCATTTGCAAGAGCTGCAAAACTTGTTGTCGATGATTGTGAGACACGCCGTCTGGCAATAGAAAACAACTTTTTTGCTTGTTAACCTTCTGGCCCGTGGCGGCTTCATAGTCAGCAAGCAAGAGGTTAAGTTGAGATAGGGACCGTTTATCACCCCGGATAAAAATGATTAAATCGTCGGCAAAGCAGAGATGAGAGACGATTGCCGAGCTAGTAGGCACACCATAGGGCAATATCCTGCCTTGCAGCACAAATGATTGCATTGAGCGGGTCAAAGCCTCCGAAACTATGATAAACAAATAAGGTGACAAAGGGTCACCTTGTTTAATGCCGCGGGACGACTGGAAGAAACCCACTGGACTACCATTCACCAAAATTGAGAACCAACTAGATAGGGTCCCAATAATCAGCCTGATAATCCCACCATTGAAACCAAATGCAGCCAGTATTCGGGAGAGAAATGACCAAGAGACACGGTCAAAAGCCTTCATCATATCCAGTTTAAGAAGTATATTACCCCCTCGAGCAGGGTGGTTAAGAAATTGACATAAATCCTGAGCCATCAATATGTTGTCCACAATGTCCCGCCCAGGTAAAAAAGCCGACTGCTCCGGGGAGATCAATTTTGGTAAAACAGTCTTCAACCGTTCCGTAAGTATCCTCGTGAAGACTTTATGCAGGAAGGTACAGAGACTTATTGGGCGAAAGTCGGCAAAAGAATTGACACTTAGCTTTTTCGGCAAAAGAGTGATCAACGTACTACTTATCATCGTGGGCTGGAATCCTCGACATAAATTCAGTACAGGCATCAAAGAGATCATGACAGATAATGTCCCAACAAGTATGATAAAAAGCACCACAGAAGCCATCAACTCCGGGCGCACTAGTGGATGATAAGCTCATGACTGCCTTCTTAACCTCTTCCATTATTACCGGTTGTAACAACAAAACATTGTCCACATCCTCAACAAGCCTCGGTATGTAGCGTAGCAGCCTAGATGTAGCTTCCTCCTCATCCCCAACTACCTCCTTTGATAAGAGGGATTGGAAATATCTGACCGCTTCAGATTCAATATGAGTCGGGTCTGTCAACCAGTTCCCATCACCATCTCGAATCTTGTGTATCCCTAATCGCGTTCGTTTCTCTGCCAAAGAAGCATGAAAATAGGCAGTGTTAGCATCACCCTCCTTAAGCCATTTCAATCTCATCTTTTGAAGCATAAAATCTTCATGTTCTTTAAGTCGTAGTAGCAATTCAGCTTTGGATTTGTTCAGTCTCATTAGAACATCATTGGTCCCAGAGCTTTCAAACTCCAGTTCCAGCTGCATCACAGCAGACTCTGTCGTTTTCAGATTAAGGAAGACATCCCAAAACGTCTCCTTGTTCCAGAGCCGCAAACAGGATTTGAGGCGACGTAGCTTTAGGGAGAACCGTAACATACCATGACATGCTATGGGCTGAGCCCAATTCAATTTTACCAAAGTGAGGAAGTCATCACGACGTAGCCACATCCGCTGGAAACGAAATAAGCGTGGGCATGAAACTTGCTTCGTGTCAAATTGGCACAACATCGGGCTATGATCCGACCCCGTTGGATTTAAGTTCTGAATTGAAGAGATTGGGAACAGGTCGGCCCACTCAGAATTTACCAAAGTCCGATCCAACTTTTTCATAACACGACCATTAGATCTAGAGCCTATCCAAGTAAATTCAGCACCCTGCGTGGGAAGTTCCAACAGGTTGCAAGAAGCAATGAAGGAGTTGAAGTCATCCATAGATGCAAGTTCAGGAGATCCAAGACCGCTATATTCATCAAGACGTCGGATGACATTAAAATCGCCCCCCAATAACCACGGGACATTAGCATGAGCAGCTCGGAACGCACATAATTCAGACCACAATTTAATACGATCTCGCCTTGTCGACCGCGCATAGATTATAGAGATGTAAAAAACAGTTGGCACATTAGCGTGGGTTAATTGCAAGTGCATGAATTGTTCGGTACCACTAAGTAACGTAGTGGAATAAACATTGGAAAAAAGGGCCCAAATTTTGTTAGTGTCTGAAACATAGCCAGATGTAAAGTGTAATTTTCGCAGTAGTCCATCCATAGAAATAGGTTGCACCATGGGCTCAATCACAAAAACCGCAGACAAGTTGTGTATATTAGTCAGAGATTTGAGGTGACGTTGGGAGGCTGGGTTATCCACCCCACGGATATTCCAGATTAGGCTATTAATCATGAGTGAGTAGCAGAAGAGGTAGCCTTAGGAGCTCTCGCCGAACGGCGAAGAGATTCAGCATCAAAGGTAACTTTCTTATTTTTTGATCCCGCGGGACGACCCCATTTTGGTAGGGTAGATTCACCCTCAGACTGTACCATTCGGAAAATTTCAACATGCTGTTGACCGGAAGTTGTACCAAGCCAGAAATCATCTTGAACCTTAGGTAGCACAGGACCCGCAGAATTGACTTGAGGAATTTCAACTGCAGTAGAAAAGGGCTGAACTGGGGCAGGGAAGTCGGAAATAAAGGAATCCATATTGGCAAAGGCCCCATAAGTACCCATCGGAACAATTGGTGTATCAGCAGGAGTAGTAGGCTGAACATGAAGTACTGCTGTAGCAGCAGGACATAGTCCAGATTGCACAAAAACAGGGCCAGGGAAACCAGAAGGTGTGACAGATTCGGTAGGTGGCGCAACAACGTCATCGTCAACCATTTCAAGAACGTCACTAGATCGGGGAACTGATGAAATAGGTTGGACAGAATGGCCAGTGGCCTCAACAAGCTCAGACGAAGGCACAAAAGGAAGGCAAGATGAAATTGGGTCGGTAGTGACAGCAGCGTTCTGTTCAGGAGGCTGCGCCTTACTCACGGGTTCAGCGATAGGAGAAGTATCCGTATCGGGTATAGACTGGCCAGAAACTTTGGCCTTCCAAACCTGTACGGGAGGAATTGAGGAATCCGGAGCTACATCAGAAGTAGACGGCTTATGCTGCTTGTGGCGACAAGCATTCATCGTATGACCTACCTTCCGACAATGACGACAATACGAAGGCAGATTCTCATACAAAACTGATTGGAAATACTCATGCTCTGCCGTACCCAGTCGCAAGCGAGTCGGCAGCTCCTGCAACAAATCAACCTCAATACACACTCTTGCAATCGAGGGTCGAGAAAGATTTAAAGTTGGAACATCAACTTTCAGCGGAACTCCAATCATTGTAACCATCTAGTGAAGGTACTTCTCATGAAAAAAATGAATCGGTAAACCCTAAAAAGAAACCCAAAGCGGAACAACAGAGGATTCGTGATCGGGGTGGAAATCCGGCGACCATTTAAAAACACGCATAAGATGACTGTCGAATGTCCATAGGGCTCGCAACCAACAGCGCTGGTAATCTTCTTCAAGATCAAAACAGATGAGAACGTGGCGGAAGTCAATCATACCCAGAGTAAAAGAACCCTTAAATCCGATTCTGTCAAACGATGACCGCAGAAAATCCATCTTTGGCCGACCCTTGGAAAATTTGCCGACCAACGCCAATCGAAAAGGAGCGGCAAGCTGGGCTTCTTCCTCCTTGGTGAGGAAGAAAGTTGGTTCCCCCTTAAACAGCTTAGGTCGAGACTCGATGTGAACCACAGAAGGCTGCGATTGCGAAGCGGTAGGGAGATAACTTGGTGCCCGCCAGAGAAACTTGGCGAAAGCGATGCTACGGGAGGAGGCGCCGGTGAGATGCCGGCCATGGGTATCGTCGCAAATGCCGCCTGGGTCACAATCGTCGCCGCTGTCGCAAGTCTAGGGATTTGTAGGAACGAAACGAATTTCCAATTAAATCGCCTCTTTAGAGTTATCAATATAGTTATATTTTTATTATTGATAATAATTACACATTAAATAACACTTAAAGATAAATTATTTTAAATTAAATTAAATTAAATATCTCATATAACATTTGTAATAAATTACCAATAAAAACATTTTATTTTATTAAAATAAAAATAAAAATAATTTTATTAATAATTAATATTTATTTTAAATATTTTTGGTTATCAAATTAAAAATTTATTTGAAATTTATATATTTTGAAGATATTTTAAATTTAATTAAATTTATTAATAATTAATAATATATTAATTATTATTAATTAAATAATATATAATATTAAATAAGTAAATAATATATATTTAATAGATAGTAAATCATATTGTGAAAAAAAAACATAAACAAAACACAAAAATAACTTTTATGGCTATCATAAATTTTGAAAAGGAAGAAACTAAAACTAAAAAAATTTAAAAACCTAAAGAAGTGTGTGTTTCTAAATTTTATAAAAACTAGAAAATTATTCCTTAATTAATTATAAAATTATTTTAGACATACTAAAGAAGGCACATTCTTAATCAATAAATAAAATATTTTTAAAATTAGTTAAGAAAATACCACTTTCTAATAAATTAAGAAACTTATAATTCAAATTAATAAAAGAACAATTTTAAATAAAATAAAACCATAATTGTCTAAATAAAATATTATAATTAATTAATTTCAATTAAATTGAAATAAATAACTTTATCACTTTTCCTAATTAAATAAAGAATAAAAATTTTAAAATATAAAGGACTCTAATCAATTAATTATAATCTAAATTGAAACATAATTAATTATAATTATAGAAAAATTTTAAAATGTGTTTTAGTTTTTGTGTTTTTTAGTTTATGGTTTTCTTTCAAATAAAATAAAAACATGTTTAATTGTTAATGTCAATATAGTTATATTTTATTATTGATGATAATTACATATTAAATAAAACTTAAAGATAAATTATTTTAATAAAATAAAATAAAATAAAATAAAATATCTCACATAACATTTATAATAAATTACCAAAAATTTATTTTATTTCATTAAAATAAAATTTTAATTTTAATTTTATTCATAAATTAATATTTATTTTAAATATTTCAATTTCAAATTAAAATTTTATTTGAAATTTATATATTTTGAAAACAAATTAAATTTAATTAAATTTATTAATAATTATTAATTTAATTTAATTTAATCCCATATTTACATTAAATTAATTTTTTATTTTAATTAATTAAATATAATACTAAATAAAATTATTCATAATTTTTATTAATATATAATATATTAAATAATTAAATAATATATATTTAATAGATAGTAAATTGGATTGTGAAAAAGAAAGAAAACACAAAAATCACTTTTATTGGCTGTCATATATTTTGAAAAGGAAGAAACCAAAACTGAAATAGAAACTAAAAACTTAAGGAGAGTTTATCTCTATTTTAATTTTTTTTAATTTTGTTTTCAAATTTAGTAAAAAGAATCTTTAGTTTTCTTTAATTTTCTGTTTTGTTTTCTAATTTAATTATTCTTGTTTTTAGTTTTGGTTTCTTCCGATTTTCAAAATTGTGAAATTCATAAAAGTAGTTTTATTTCACGCTTCTATTTTTTCATAATCTGATTTACTATCAATTTAATATATATTATTTAATTATTAATAAAATTATGAATAATTTAATTCAACATTATATATTTAATAAATTAAAATTAATTATCAATAAATTATTAATAATTTAATTTTATTTAATTTTATAATTAAATTATATGTAATTAAATTTTAACTATTAATAAATATAATCAAACTATAATTAAAATATTTTCAAATAAATATTTATTTATAAATAAAATTTTAATTTTAAATTATTTATTTTATTAAAATTGTAACATCCGTTAACTAGATTAAGGTTAAAATTGTAAAATGTGAGAGATTATGGAGAAATTAGGAAACACATTTCATGTTCATGCACACACATGCGAATAAAATTAATGTCTCTCATCAAAATGAATGTACATGCACATACATGCGAATAGTGAATTTTTGCACACATGAAAATGAATGTACATGCATTCATTGATATTTTCGGGTATAATTGTTAGTAAATATGGTTTTTATTGAAAATTGTGGTTTGATTGTATTAAAATTTTGATTTGGAGTTTTTGGGGAAATTTTTTGAAAAGAATTGGGATAATTCTTGGACTAGGAAAATTATCGATTGGCAAAACAATTGATGAATGGTAGTAAAAATTATAGTCAAATGACAATGGAAATTTTTATAAATGACTTTGGGATTTAATGACATATGTCATTGAAAATTGGGAGACAATTGGAGTAGGAATTGAAATTGAGTGGATTGGTTAAATAAAAGAATTGAGTTTAAAGTTTTTAAACATTTGGTCATGTGGACCCCTTTTATTTGCTCTCTCTCAGGATGCTTTTAATTGAAAGACCACTAGTGCGCCTTACATTTAGGCTTTTTCTTCTCCATTTCGTGGCTTCTTCTTCTTCTCTTCTTCTCCTCCATGATTCTTGACTCACCCAAACCTCCATCAAGTTACATGTTGCTTCCATCTTTCAGTTGCTACTTCCATCTTAATGGTTCTTCTATTTGCCTCAAGAAAAACCTATCCTTACCTCCTTCAAGATGATGAACGTATGATGCTTGGGGAGCTAGGGTTAGTGTTTTTTTGAAGATTTGGAAGCAAAATCAAGTAAGTAGCTTGTTAAATATTATGGGTTTGGGTAATTGAAGCATTTGTGATGATTTTTAGAGGTTAAATGGCATATGATGGTGTTTAATGTATGATAAACATGAGTGATGTAATGCATAGCTAAATGCCTTGTGTTTGTAATTGTGAATGATCTTTAATGGATTAAGAATTGATTTGTGAATGTTATTGAGTTGAAATGAAGTTGAGAATGAGGAGTAAATGAAGTAGAAAAGGTGGTATTAGTATAAGATGTGATTGGAAAAAAAATCTGAAATGAAGTAGTTGAAAATCTGGGTTTTGCGTATGTGTATTTTCGTCGCGGCAAACTTTTGGAAGTTTTCCTGAATTTGAAGGTTTTAATGAGGATTCCATTTGGGTGAAGTTCGCCGTGGCGAATTTTGGGTCTCACTGCTGGCGAACTTGTGATTTCTTTGCAAGAATTCCTCTCTAGAGGAGTTCGCTGCAACTAACCTCCATCAAGTTACATGTTGCTTCCATCTTTCAGTTGGTACTTCCACCTTAATGGTTCTTCTATTTGTCTCAAGAAAAACCTATCCTTACCTCCTTCAAGATGATGAACGTATGATGCTTGGGGAGCTAGGGTTAGTGTTTTTTGAAGATTTGGAAGCAAAATCAAGTAAGTAGCTTGTTAAATATTATGAGTTTGGGTAATTGAAGCATTTGTGATGATTGTTAGAGGTTAAATGGCATATGATGGTGTTTAATGTATGATAAACATGAGTGATGTAATGCATAGCTAAATGCCTTGTGTTTGTAATTGTGAATGATCTTTAATGGATTAAGAATTGATTTGTGAATGTTATTGAGTTGAAATGAAGTTGAGAATGAGGAGTAAATGAAGTAGAAAAGGTGGTATTAGTATAAGATGTTATTGGAAAAAAATCTGAAATGAAGTAGTTAAAAATCTGGGTTTTGCGTATGTGTATTTTCGTCGCGGCAAACTTTTGGAAGTTTTCCTGAATTTGAAGGCTTTAATGAGGATTCCATTTAGGTGAAGTTCGCCGTGGTGAATTTTGGGTCTCACTGCTGGCGAACTTGTGATTTCTTTGCAAGAATTCCTTTCTGGAGGAGTTCGCTGCAACTAACTTTTCCTACACTGAACATAATTCAGTATTTTGGGCATATCTTTTTCTGTGATTATCCAAATGGAATGATTCTTGCTTTGGTACAAACTAGAGACATAGGGCTAAAAATTATCTGAAGAAATAAAATTATGAATCAGACTCTAAAAGTTTCAATTTCTTGGTGAAAATTGAGTATACAGTGTTGTCTCGGAATAAAAATAGTCCTAAAATATTTCGAGTATAACTTTGACATTACTGAACAAAATTGAGTGATTTTGGTGTCAATGGAAAGATAAAACATAGAGGAACACATTTCTAGAAGAGAGTATGACCAAATTTGATTAGCTTAACTTTCTAATTGAATGCGAATAGTAGACCAATAGTGTGTCATAGAAAAATCTAAAGGGATTCAATGAGAAATGAAATACGATTTTAATGGTTTTAGTGAGGCATACACCTAAGTATAAATATTACTTAGATGAGTTTTGATATAAGAATGATAATGTGATGAGAATAAGGAAAAGATACCTGGTAGATTGTCATGAACATGCATGGTATATATTTTATATACACACTTGTGCATAAGGGAATGCTTATGATTATGCAATTATTAATGTTTGTGCATCGTGGGTTTGACATATTGATGCGTAGGATGAATTTCTGTATTCAAATGTTTCCAGATCTTAAAGCTAGTGCTAATCTAGAGTGTACTGTGAGTAGATCGAAATGGTCTCACTTTATTGTTTGTTGTTTGAATTTTGTATTAATTGACCACTGATTCATTATATGAATGTGATTGAATGTGATGGTTTCTGAACAGAAGGTCCGATGAATGTGATGTATAAATGAAATCTTGAAGTGCTACTTGTATGTGAATGAGATGAAATAAGTTTGGATAATACAATTGTTAAATTCTGGACCACATTCCAATGACAAGTGTGTTTTTGAACGTGCATTTGCATATGAATAAAAGTGTTATTCTCAACTTTAATGTTGAATGTTAGACTAAGGTCCGATGATATGTGAATGTGAGTGAATACGAATATGCAAATGTAACTGATGCATTCCATGTCATGAATGCATGAAACATAATGACTATTGTGACCAGAGTAGCCACCGATCAGAGCTTAAAGCTCAACAAGTGAAAGTGAGCCTCGAGCTTAGAAATGATTCAGAGCCTCAGGCTTAACGTTTAATGAGCCCTATATGGGACAGTTATTAATGAGCCCTTTAAAGGATAATTTAGACACTTGATCACAATAAAATAACAAATAAAAAGTGGGTCTCATGTGCACTGCATATGCATAATATGAATGATTAAATAACATTGAATGTGAATTATGTGTTATGTGACTGGGTGAGCCATCGATGATGTTCACTCATTGAGTTCGCAAAACTCGCCCAAAATTTTTAAATATTTTTCAGGATCAGAAGAATACCCGTTAGACAAATTCGAGTATACCTACAACATACGAGTACAGGATAGGGGTCAGGATCAGTTCACGTTTGCATTCTTATTTCTTATTTTTATATCAGATTGTGTCTCCAGTAATGATTGTATCATGAGTATGTAAATAATTATGTTCTGTATCAACTTTCCAAATTGGAAATGTTAGTAAATGATTTTGAAGTGTAATGAATTTATGATTACAAGTCTTCTGTTTTTGTAATGGGCCGAAATGGCATTGAAATTCTAATGATTGTATGGCTATGATTGAATAAGTTTATGATTAAAATGGGCCCTTTCGATTATTGATTTCTGCATACGTGTGTGTAAATTATGAAAATTTTGTACTGAGTTTCAAGTCTTTGACTGACTGAGTGTGCTAGCATGCCAACCTCGCGGGGCACGAACTCGGATATTATGTAGGATGTCGGGTACGTGTCTTGTGGCAATGGGGTGCTACATTATGTGGTATCAAATCCCAGAATTACTATCTTATATGGGCATTTTCTAAATTGTGTCATATTACATGCATTTTAGACATGTCATAGCAGATAGTAGCAACTGATCCCTTGTCTAAGTTGCCTGAGCATGAGTCACACACATGAGCATGTGATAAGTGCTTTAGCTGATAGAAATAGTGAGAAAAGTGATGATATGTCAAAGTGTGAGAAAATGGAAGTTATGGATATTTAAAAATGAGAAATAGTATATGATTGGATATGATAGACAAAGATTTAACACAATTTTATTGGTGAATGTATTATTGAATATGACACCAAGATTGTACTGTGATGATATATTCTCGAATATGATATAAATGCAAATGAATTGTCATAAATCATTTGAGGAAAATAGGGGTATGAGTAGAAATGAGGAGATTAAAGTATATAAGCAGATGGTAATGAAAACATAAATTTGTTATGATCGTAAGAAGATGAATTTGGAACCGAAATGGTTACGAGCTCATCGTGACAAGAGTTTATAATTCAGTATAAGAAGATATTAGGGGAATTAAGACCAGAATTTTATAATGGTTATGCATCAGTAATTTTGAATTGATTGAGGATACGTATATGGGAAAAGAAATAGACAAAATTGATTGTATAAGATATGAATGATGTGTAGTAAGGAGAAAATTAGAAATGCATATAAGATAAGATTTTATGCAAGAATGAGAAAGAGGTAAGCAAAAGCCCCCAAAGTTAAGTTAGTTTGTTATCATGAGTACATATCTGATAATGGGATTATCATGACAAGTGAGAATAGTGGGCACATATGTATTATATGTGCGGGATAATATAGGAATCAATCTAAGACTTATTAGGTATTGCTAGTCATAGTTTCCATAGTTAAAAGTCTAAAATGAATTAGAGTAATACATGAAAGTGTTATTTGTGATCAATAGATGGTAGATTGAGGTTATTAATGATGTTACTATGGGTGATGAAATTGTGAAAAAGAAGAAGGGAACAATTGTGGCACAGTCTCCAAGATCGAGGACAGGTATAAAAGGAGAATTATTGTACTGAATCAAATGAGATTACGATATCCTGAATATAAGTTGTTAATTGGTGAATTGTATTAAATTAAATCTCTGGAAAAGATGGAATGATCTTGATGATATATACCGAGGTATAAGAGTAAATGAATTGCTTGATGCTTTACTAAGCCTTATCAAAAAGGATATTGTTATCATATAAGTTATGACAAAAATTAACCTCCTAGAGATTACTAAGAATGTCTGATCAGAAATGGTGATAACAATGGATTGATAAAGGTTACATGAACGATATAGATGATGGTAGCAAGAAGTCTTCTTTTGAAGAAGAAGAATTTCACCGAATTAGGTTAAGCGAATCAGATAGTTTATTTTTAAGAATGATCAATGAGGAAACAAATTGGAAATGAATCTGTAATGAATCAAAAGTGAATATTGGAGCCCTAATCCTAACGCAGACTCAAGGATACAATGTAGAATATGCTACTGAGAGTGTGTGCATTTTTATTGATGTAAAGTATCCAACTAGGTGAATGGATTCTTGAAATTGAGGTGACATTAAGTATAAGAGATACAAATCAGATGTGATGAATGTGTTACCAACACAGGAAGTTAATTTTGCAATTGAATTGAAATGTGTGAAGAAACTAGAGCGAATGATAAGGCGTTAGAATAAATTCGTATGAAAACAAGAGAAAATAGAATGAATTGAGACAATCATTCGAAAAAAGGAGTCAATTGGGAAGCCGAAATTAACATAAGATAATACTACTTCATTGAGGAATTAGATTCTTAAAGAATTACGAGAACAAATCATGGGCATAGGGAGTTTTGGGTTACATCTTTGGAGTTAACAATGCCCCAATAGTATTATGGTATTGAAAATTTAAGTGATCCAAGTGAAACTGGATCAAATAGTGACTATGAGTATAAATGATATATTGAGCATATTCGAAAAAAAAAAGAACATATGTGTAAAACTTGAGGATAAAGCTTACATATCATGAAGGTAGAAATAATTATAGGTTGAGTTCAATAAGAGTGAATCTTAGCTTGATCAAATAAAATATTGGATCTTATAGTATTTGAACAGGGCTTATTGAGAGACCCAAGGAATAGAGGTAATGAGGAAGTAAGAAACACCGGGGATGTATATGAGATCCAGAGTTTTCTTGAACTAGTTGTATACGGGATGTTACCAAAAATTGTTAAGAGATTTTTACTGATCTTATCCCGTGATTAAAATGTTTGAGGAAAAATGTGTAAATCGTATCAGTGATAAATGTAAAAAGAAGCTTTGAGGAATTATAACACCAATGATAAAAATATCATTTGGAATTTGAGACTATGTAGTATACAACGATGTTTCACATCAGGGAATAGCGTGAAATATAATGAAACATGATAAAGTGATTTTATATGCATTGAGACAATTAAAGTCTTATGAGCTGCTTATTTGATACATGATTTAGAACTTGTTATTATAGTGATTACTTTGAAAGTTTGGAGACATTATACGTATAGTGAAACGTTTTGGATCTATATATAAATATACAAATCATTAAAGTTTGAAAAAACCGAATATCAGGTTAAGACATGAATAGAGTTACTGAAAGATTTTGATTAAGCAAATGAGTATTTCCCTGTAAAGCTAATGTTATAAATTGATGCATTGAATAGAAAATTCAATAATGGTGTAACACAAATTCAGGTATTGAGGTTACAAAGCCAACTGCAATGAAAAGCATAGAATGTTGAGGGCAAATCAAAGTATTCTTAGCTATTGAAATTAAGATCAACTTCACGTGAAAAGATTTGCAAAGCCCAAATAGAGAATTCAGAAATTGTGGATCTTATTGAGGAGTCAAAAATGAATTCAAAATTGAGTTTGATTTGGAAAATGATATTTGGTGACTGAATCAAAAAGGATGTGTACCCGATAAAGATAATTGAACAAAGAGATTACTTGAGAAAGCTCACGTAACAGCCCAAGCTAGACATCCTAGTAGAAATACGTCAAAATAGTATTTAACAATTAAGGATGTGTAAACAAGTGACCAAGTGTTTGAATTGTCAAAAGTCTTAACTATTGGGGATATGTTTAAAAACTTATATTTTGGAATTCATAGGATTATGAGGTTAATGTATGGTTTTAATTGAATTTAAGCATATCAATCACTATCATAGTGATATCGTTAGGATACTGTATGAGGCATCATACGATCAAAAAGGGACGTTCGGCTTTACATTGAAATGAAGAGGACCCAAAAATGATTAAAGGCTAGAATTGATTCGAGATACTGTTAGTGTGTGAAATGAATTTGTAATAGAAATTAAGTGACTTATGAAAGATGATGAATTGATGTATCAACATCGAGGTTATGGAACATCATGAGATAGACATAAGAATAGAGTGTATTAAAATCAAAATGATGTGGAAATTAATGGAAAGATGAATTGTTTCTAAGAGTATCACCTTAGTAAGGTGTGTTAAGCCCGATATGAATTGATCTGCAAGAAATTAGTATGAGTTAGTGTTACTGATAAAAAGATGTCTTACATTCATAACAGGTGATATGTGAATATGCTAAGAAATAATGATATGATATGACAAAGATGTATTATCAACTTGCAAAGATGTGCTTAGATAGAGATAAAGGTGTGATCAGGTTAGGGAAAAGGGGGGAACTAAGCCCGACATAAATTGGTCCATATGAAACTATTGTGAGAATAGGACCATGGATTTATGAGCTAGTATTACCAATAAAAGATGTTTCGGATTCACATAGTGTTACATGGATATGTTTAGGAAATATCGTTATGGTCTAGTATATGTGTTATTGAAACTGGAAGTGAAAATTTTGAATAATCTGAGATATTAAGGAACTAAGATAGTGACTGAAAAAACAAGTGATTGAAAGACCTAGTGAGTCTATCGACTTTGGTCAATTAGGTGAAAGTATTCGAGTAATGAGGTTATATAGGAAACGGATGAGCATATGAGGAAAGATTACCCCTGCCTTATTGATCTATCAGATATCAATTTTGATGATGAAATTTCTTTTAAGGAGGGGAGAGTTGTAACATCTCATTAATCACGTTAAGACTAAAATTGTAAAATGTGAGAGATTATGGAAAAATTAGGAAACACATTTCATGCTCATGCATTTCATGATATGCACATACATGTGAATAATGAATTTTTACACAAATCAAAATAACTGTACATGCATTCATTGACATTTCCAAGTATAATTGTTAGTAAATATGGTTTTCATTGGAAATTGTGGTTTAATTGTATTGTAAATTTGAATTGGAGATTAGAGTTCTTGATTTAGAATTTTTGGAGTTTTTGGGGAAATTTTCTGAAAAGAATTGGGATAATTCTTGGACTAGGAAAAATGTCAATTGGCAAAACAATTCATGAATGGTAGTAGAAATTACAGTCAAATGGCAATGAAAATTTTTATAAATGACTTTGGGATTTAATGACATATGTCATTGAAAATTGGGAGACAATTGGAGTAGGAATTGAAATTGAGTGGACTGGTTAAATAAAAGAATTAAGTTTAAAGTTTTTAAACATTTGGTCATGTGGACCCTTTTATTTGCTCTCTCTCACGATGCTTTTAATTGAAAGACCACTAGTGGGTCTTGCATTTTGGTTTTTTCTTCTCCATTTCATTGCTTCTTCTTCTTCTCTTATTCTCCTCCATGATTCTGACTCACCCCCCAAACCTCCATCAGGTTCCATGTTGCTTCCATCTTTCAGTTGCTACTTCCATCTTAATGGTTCTTCTATTTTCCTAAAAAAAAATCCTACCCTTACCTCCTTCAAGATAATGAACGTGTGATGCTTAGGGAGCTAGGGTTAGTGTTGTTTTGAAGATTTGGAAGCAAAATCAAGTAAGTAGCTTGTTAAATATTATGGGTTTAGGTAATTGAAGTATTTGTGATGATTGTTAGAAGTTAAATGGCATATGATGGTGTTTAATGTATGAAGAACATGAGTGATGTAATGCATAGGTAAATGCTTTGTGTTTGTAATTGTGAATGATCTTTAATGGATTAAGAATTGATTTGTGAATGTTATTGAGTTGAAATGAAGTTGAGAATGAGGAGTAAATGAAGTAGAAAAGGTGGTATTAGTATAGGATGTGATTGGAAAAAAATCTGAAATGAAGTAGTTGAAAATCTGGGTTTTGCGGCTATGTATTTTCGTCACGGAAAACTTTTGGAAGTTTGCTACGGTGAATTTGAAGGCTTTAATGAGGATTTCATTTGGGTGAAGTTCGTCACGGCAAACTCTAGGTCTCGCAGTGGTGAACTTGTGATTTCTCCGCGGGAATTCCTCTTTGGAGGAGTTCACCGCAGTGAACTAACATAGTTCAATATTTTGGGAATATCTTTTTTTGTGGTTATCCAAAAGGACTAATTCTTGCTTTCGTGTAAACTAGCAATATAGGACTACAAATTATCTAAAAAAATAAAAATCTGAATTGGACTCTAAGAGTTTCAATTTCTGGTTGAAATTTGAGTATAGGGTGTTGTCTCTAAATAAAAATAGTCTGAAAATATTTTGAGTATAAATTTCACATTACTAAAACAAATTGAGTAATTTTGGTGTCAATGGAAAGATAAGACATAGAGTAACACATTTCTAGAAGAGAGTATGACCAAATTTGATCAACTTAACTTTCTAATTGAATGCGAATGGTAGAATGAAAATGTGTCATAGAAAAATCTAAAGGGATTCAATGAGAAATGAAATACGATTTTAATGGTTTTAGTGAGGCATACATCTAAGTATAAATATTACTTAGATGATTTTTGATATAAGGTTGATAATGTGATGAGAATAAGGAAAAGATGCCTGGGATTGTCATGAGCATGCATGCTAAATATTTTATATACACACTTGTGCATAAGGGAATGTTTAAAATTGTGCAATTATTAATGTGTGTGCATCGTGTGTTTGACATATTGATGCGCAGGATGAATATCTTCATTCAAATGTTTCCAGATCTTGAAGCTAGTGTTAATCTGGGGCGTACTGTGAGTAGACCGAGATGGTCTCACTTTATTGTTTGATGTTTGAATTTTGTATTAATTGACTACTGATTCATTATGTGAATATGATTGAATGTGATGGTTTTCAAACAGAAAGTCCGATGAATGTGATGTATAAATGAAATATTGAAATGTTACTTGTATGTGAATGAGATGAAATAAGTGTGCATAATACAATTGTTAAATGCCGGACCACGGTCCAATGACAAATATGTTTTTGAATATGCATTTGCATATGAATGAAAGTATGATTATCGATTTTAATGTTAAATCCCGGACTAAGGTCCGATGATATGTGAATGTGAGTGAATATGAATATGCAAATGTAAGTGATGCATTCCATGTCATGAATGCATGAAACATAATAGCTGTTGTGACCAGAGTAGTCATCGATCAGAGTTTAAAGCTCAACCAGTAAAAGTGAGCCTCGAGCTCAAAAATGATTCAGAGCCTTAGGCTCAACGTTTAATGAGCCCTATATGGGACAGTTATCAATGAGCCCTTTAAGGGAAAGTTTAGACACTCGGTCACGATAAAATAACAAATAGAAAGTAGGTCTCTTGTGCACTGCATATGCATAATAGGAATGATTAAATTACATTGAATGTGAATTATGTGTTATGTGACTGGGTGAGCTATCGATGATGGTCACTCATTAGGCAAACGGAATATACCTACAACATACGAGTACAGGATAGGGGTCGGGATCAGTTCACATCTGCATTCTTATTTCTTGTTTTTACATCAGATTGTGTCTCCAATAATGATTGTATCATGAGTATGCAAATAATTATGTTATGTATCAACTTTCCAAATTGGAAATGTTAGTAAATGATTTTGAAGTGTAATGAATTTATGACAACAAGTCTTCTATTTTTGTAATGGGTCGAAATGACATTGAAATTCTAATGATTGTATGGCTTTGATTGAATAAGTTTATAATTAAAATGGGCCGTTTCAATTATTGATTTCTGCATATGCGTGTGTAAATTATGAAAATTTTGAACTGAGTTTCAAGTGTTTGACTAACTGAGTGTGTTAGCAAGCCACCTTCACGAGGCACGAACTCGAATATCATGTAGGATGTCAGGTAAGTGTCTTGCGGGAGTGAGGTGCTACAAAAATAACATAATTTCATTAATAAATATTATATATGAGATTAAATTAATTTATTTAATGAAAATAATTTATCTTTAAGTTTTATATAATATGTAATTATTATTAGTGAGAAAAATATAACTACATTAATATTAACAACCAAACAGGTTTTATTTTCATTTGAAAGAAAACATAAATAAATAATTGAAAACGAAAATGATAACTAAAATTTGAAAACTACAATAAGAAATGAAGTAGAACTAAACAAATATGTTTTTACTAAATTTGAAAAAAACTAAAAATTAAAAAAATAAAACAAACATGCCCAAAACAAACCTTATTCTGAACTAAAAATACCTTATTTTTAACCTAAGTTTACTAAATCCGTAGTCAATATGTCCTTATCCTAGACCTAGGATAAGGACATATTGACTACGGATTTAGTAAACTTAGGTTAAAAAAAGGTATTTTTAGCCTAGGATAACTTAATCAAATTCCTAAATACCCTTTCCTTATCTTTACGAAACCCTAATATTTATAAAGAAGACTTTGTCACTACCACTTATTTTAGCCAACGTCGATTAGGGCCCATATGTTGCCACCGATAAGGGTGACAATTAAGCCCAACCTCAAGTCAACATGTTAGATTTGAGTTAACTAGGCCTTAAATTCAATCTAGCCCCCAAGTTGGGCTCAGGTTCGAATTGCCCAGGCCTAGCCCAACTCGAGGCCCAATTTTTAAAAACAAAATGATTTTGTTTTGTACGTTAAATTTTAAAAAATTGGTTAAGTCAAACTCAATCTTAGACCACCTATAACCTTATTTGTCTTAAGCCCTCTATCCCAAGCCTAATTGGACTTGGACCCTAGCAGGCATGAGTCGAGTCAGGCTCGACCCATTGTCATCCCTAGCCACAGACTATAAATGGAGACAAGCATATGCCAATAGCCACCGTGAGGAGAGGAGAAACCATCAATGGCTTCACCTTATGCCACTTACTTCCAGAGCATTACGCGATGATAAGTTATTGATTTACATATCAATTTGGAATATTTTTTGGAGCATATTGGATGGAGATGGTCCTCAATTTGGAATTTTTTTGGAGCATATTGGATGGATATGGTCTAAAATTGTTGGGACCCGATGTAACACCCCACTTCCGCATGACCCGAACCCGACATCGATGGTGATATCCGAGTCCATGCCCTGTGAGGGTAGCGTGCTACAACACTTAGTCAAAACTCAATATTTTTTTTGAAACATAAACATACACAGCATATATATATTATACGGAAAACAATTTACATACCATCATTAATATGCACAATGGCCGCGGGGGCCCTTTTCATGAATACAATTTAGTTCAGTCTGTTAACTTTACAATATGACCTAGTCATTTATACAAAAATTCAGAAAGTACAATTTTTCTTAGACACTAATTCAGACACGAACTGATCCCGACTTCTTCTAGCATTATATGCCCGTTGCCTAACGGGGTATTCTTCTGAGTCCTGAAAAATAATTGCAAATTTTGGGTGAGTTTTGCGAACCCAGTGAGGTAACCATCATTGATGGTTTACTCAATTTACTCAACAAATCAATTCACATAACGTATATTCACATTCTTGCATAATTGACCACATTTCACTATTTTACTTGAGCATAGACAATTAAATACATTTCATACGATTAGACATCCATAACCAATTGAATTCACCAAACACTCAAGCATAATATAGTTGTTTCATAATTCACAATCAAAAGCACTCCATGACTATTATCATATCAGTATATGGCATTTTGCCTTTCATTCAACCAAATAGATTAAATCAAAAGCAGCATGTAATTTTTTTTTTCCAATTTCTCTCTGTGTTGTGACCGAGCACCTGAACTGTCCCCATAAGGGCACATCAATCATCGAGTCATAGGCTCTGGAACTGTCCCATTAAGGGCTCATTAATCATTGAGCTTGTAGCTCTGAAACTGTCCCATTAAGGACTCATTAATCGTTGAGCTTGTAGCTCTGAAACTGTCCCATTGAGGGCTCATTAATCATTGAGCTTGTAGCTCTGAAACTGTCCCATTAAGGGCTCATTAATCATTGAGATTCTAGCTCTGAAACTGTGGCTGCTCCGGTCACAATTATGATTAACTGATTTTGCAATCATGCATGTATTCATTTATGCTACAGTTAAATCACTTTATTCACGTATTCCTATATCACAATCATTTCCAAATTATCACAATCGGACAATTTATTCACAATTTTTCACATTAAAACGCAATGACAATTTCACATACCTATGACACTTCTATACCATATTTCCAAATACTCCGGACCTTCTGTCCGAAATTCACAATCAAACAATATCCCACCATTATCCTCCACAGAGTCAAAATCAAACAATCATAAGCCAATGGTAAGTAAGGAACCATCTAGATCACTCACCTATAGCTTCTGAGCTAATGCCTGGAAGTCTCGGCAACGTCCGTGTGCTGATGTTCTAAATATGTCTCCATAACATTCAAAATAAACAGCTATTACCAAATACACAATCAGGACTATTTAATAATGCACATGTAGCAATTAAAATGTGTACAATGCATGTTCGTGACATTCCCAGCATTATCCCATAGTTCACATAAAAAAAGATTGCCCTAAGACTTAGGAAACCATAGGCACCAAAATCACGCAATTTGGACCTCTATAGGTCTAATTATTGATAAAACACGTAGCAGAAAAATCACTACCCGATCTTCTCACTTCGACCTAACCAATCCCCAATAACTTCGGCTCTAAAAATTTCCAATTTCACAAATAAATAAAATTCAATATTTCAAAGATCCGATACCTCGAGAATCAGGTCAATCGGAGGTCGGATGACGAAGATATAAGCAAAAGAAGCTTTAGGACAAAACAAAAGATAAGAGAGTTTGCACTTATTTCCCTCTCTTCCACCATCTGAATTTCTAACATGCATAAATCTTTACACACTTATCCAAAAATTACAAACAAGATCTCATTGGAAAGATAACAAGAAACCCTACAAGTTCCATGAAGGGCTCACAAACCAATCTCACCTCTAAGAGTGCCAAAAACTACTTTAAATTTACTGCCCATAAAATGACCATATGAACAGTAACTGTGTTCTTCCAATCCTCATAACTTCTTACTCATAACTCCAAATAAGGTACATTATACACCATTAGAACGCTCTAAACATTTTCTACAATCTTCAAGAAGACCCCACCAATCCAATTCAATCTCTAAGAGGGTCAAAAACCCAAACATAGTTTCTGCCCAATGAAACAGTAAAACTACCATATGAACAGTAACTGCACTCTACTAAAAAATACTATCTTTCCATTCCTTATGCCAAAAATTCCAAGTTTTATGCAAAAAGAAATATCAAAACATTTTATACAAGTTTCATGAATAACTTGGAAGAAAATTCAATCTCTAAACAAATCAATTTCTCAATCCAAGTTTCTGCCCAGATCTGTCATCCTCAACAGCAAAACATTCTTTCAAAATTCATAACTTTCCAACCCATTGTCGAAAAATTTCATACGATATAACAATAAAAAGCCTACAATTCTTAAGAAGAACTTCAAAGCAAATTCCCATTCAAACTATGTCAAATCCTCTCACTAAGGTGGTTGTCCTGTTAGGGTTTAAGAAATCAGCATTTAACCCAAACCATAACAAAACTTTGCAAATTTATATCTAACAACCCTTACATCCAAAATTCGCATAAAATACTTCAATAAAAAGTTCCAACAATCCTCTACAACTTTCTAGAAGGTTACTTGAGCCAATTTCACCGTTAACATTCCCAAATAAATATCAAAACACAAAAAGCACAAAACCTATGCACTTAGAGTCACTTACACACAAAACACATTATCAGCTGAATTGACCATCTGAACATTAACACACCATAACTTTCAACGTACAAATAAAAAAAATTCATACTTATTAGAAATCTAAGACAAAAATATCCAACTTTTATGAAGACCAAATTAACAAATTCAATCCAAATCAACCTAAAAAAAATCATCAAAGTTTCAGGTCTCAAGGTTCAGATTACTGTTCCTACAGCACCTACAACTCACTTTTCATGCCAAATTTAAAACCCTTGAAGCCATAATTGAAAAAAACTTTCTTCATATGAAATCTAGCCATACTTCTTAAGTTTAATTTAAGCCAAAGCTCTTCTCAATCGGACAACCATATCAAAAGTTATGAGCAAAAATCTGAAACCTACACAAAGTAACATTTTCCAGATTTCCAACCCAACTCAACTTATTTCATTCTAACACCAATCCTACTTCAATAGGCATCCAATTTAGTCTCTAATTCAGCCACAAGTTCATCTAGACATTCAATTGAATAATTAATCAAGATTTGGCAGCACACAACACACCATCTTCTTGCTTGAATTTACCACTTATCTACCATCTTTCTAACATCAAAACCAATCAAAAACCAATTCAAAACATATTCATCATTCAACCTCCCACATACTTACACTTATACCCAACAAATCCAACCATTATCTTTATGAAATTCATGCACAATTAATCACCATAAATGCAATTAACAACAAAACTACACATAAGACTCAAAGCTTACCTAAGTAAGCTTCAAATCATCCAATCTTCCAACTTATCCCAAATTTCCTATCTCTCACTCACCATATACGATCATCATCTTCTCAAGAGGGTGAGGTTTCATGTTAGCCTTTTAAGTAAACTAAAAAGAAGAGAAAGCCAAGTAAAGGAAGGTAGGAAAGATGAGTACAAATTACAAAAGAAGCAAGAAAAAAAAATCCACAAAGAAGGGGAGAAGAGGGAACCTACGTAGGAGAAGGATTTTGCCCTTCAAAGTTCTTTTTCATGCTTCCAAGGAGAAGAGTCGTGGAAGCTTAAAACACTTAGGATATTTATAAAGCCATAAAGAATAAGACTAAGTAGGCAAGTGACATGTGTCACTTGCCATTTTTCATGTTTTTAATGGTCCATTTATTTCCTTTCCAAAACAATTTAATTTCTAGTCCAATTTCTCTTCAAATTCCATTGGCTCAAAGTAAAAATTCCTAAAATCATGTATCTAATTTTCTAGTGCCATTGGACAGTCATTTTCGGTATCGAAAACCAAATTAGTCTGTCACTTATAAATTTTTCGGTCTGGAATGATATCCAGAAAAATTTTCAGAAAAATTTCTAAAATTCCACAAAAATGAAAAATACACAAAAATCCACTCCAATTTGATTTTCAAGCACTAATTCATATGTTTCTCACAATAACACATATGTCGGGAAATGTCATGAATGCATGTACAATCATGTGCATATACAAAAATTATAATTTATGCATATATGGAGGCCATATTAGGCATGACCATGCCGAAATACGTTTTCACACTCATATCCCATTCCAAATTACCATTTTACCCTTCCCATCGATGATGAGATGTTACAATTCTCCCCTCCTAATAAAAATTTCATCCTCAAAATTCATTTTTGATACTGAATAAGATAGGGGTACTGTTACTTCCTACACTCAATCGTTTTCTATCAATTCTCTGTTCAGATATTATATTTCCTCAATTATGTCCTTGATGAGTTTCAAAATATTAAACTCTTTACTTCCAGTTTCAATGCCACATATATCGGATTATAACAATACTAAACATAAAATCACTCATCATGCCCTAGTCCCATTTTTGCCATCATTTTATCCCTTATTGCCTTTGTATCTCATCTAACTACACCTTGGCACAGGTGATTCACTCAAAATCTGTCCCTATATAGTCACAACCTTGATGTAATCCACCAAAATCTATTCATCTATCAAAACCACTTTATTTCGATTTTCAATTCATTTCACTCACTAACTGTATTCCAAATTTGTTTTGACTTTTACTCAGGGTGATCGACTCTTTTTATCGTCTCACCAAAATAATGACGATCTTGCCCGTAGTTACTTGGCACTATACATAAATTTTAATCTTATACGCTGAAGCATTCCAGATATATAAGCTTTATAATTGTCTCCTATGGTCAAGACTACAAGAAACTCGAACATACAATCACTCAGTTCGATATTCGTAGCTGCCAATTATTCTTTTGAGGTACTCTTACGAGAACATCACTTTATCAAGTAGTACACATTATCAGGTAGTACTCATACTTTATTCTTCAAATCCTCAATTTGGGCTTTTCTAATCCTTTTTTTTTTGCAAAACTGTTGTTACTTTTCCATAACTAATGAGATTTCCTTTTTGACCCATTTTATCTTATCATTATACTCTGTTTATTTCACTAGATTGAGTAACCTAGTATCCACATATGTGATACTTTGTTATGAAATATTCTATTCGATACCGTCGCTTAGCACATTAGCTTTATTAGGACGGGTCTCCCTCTGCACAATCCTCTCCAATTCTAGTCTTACCTTAATCTCTACTAATCTGTCTAGTCAATGGATATCTAATATGTTTATGTTCACATCATGATTTCACGCTTTCAAGCCAACTACTATTTTAGAAGTTTTCAAGTCATGAATCTAATGTTCACTCGTGCAACTATATTTATCTCAAGGTACACAAAATCACCCTATACAGTGCAACCACTTCCCTCTTGATCTCGATTGGGAAACTTTATTGTACATACCACAAACTCTCCAAATCTGAATGGCATACCTAACACTATCGTTCTTTTGTTTCGGTCATCACTAACGCGGCTTACATATTTTTCTCTCAAGTATCTAATATATGTTCCGTACCTCTATGACCATAGTCATCAACTGATGTCATTTTGCTTGGATCACATTAACTTTCAATATCACAATCCTATCGGGGTATGGTCAACTCCAATAGATCTAACCTCAAACTCAATGTGCTTATGTTCAGTTCTCGTAATTCCTTAAGTAACTAATTCCTCAGTGCAGTAGTATTATCACATGCTATCCTCAATTTTTTTTCATTGAACTTCCTTTTTCTCGACGGATTTTAGCAGTTCTATCACTTACCCAACGATTACACTTTGACTTATGCTAATGTCTGTTCATTTATATCTGTGGCTCCACAAATTTCAATCTATCTACAACCATAATTTCCTGTGTTAAAAATCCCTTCATTAAAGATAATTTATGGTTCCCAAATAGATTTAAAAACACAGCCTATGATGTGAACCAAATTTCACCTCACATGAACAAGAATGTCTCCTCGAATTGTTGGATATTTTACATCAACGAAAATATATGTATACTCCCGATAGCCTTTTCTAACCCTTATGTTTGAATCTTTGCTATGGAAATAACTACAATATTCTCATTTTCATTTTTCATTTTTTTTAATAAAGGAGACAGTACATCAAAACTTTTCCGGGAGACCTATCATCTTATTTCAAAATTGCCTCCATTGCATCTGTCAATTCCTTTCTGAAGCAAACCTGATTGACTCAAGCGAGGAGCCTTGGCCCACTATAGAGGAATTACTCGATTCCATTATTGAATCGAGAGAAGAGCTTATGATCTCAGCTACTGGTCATAGAAAGCCTGTCTTCATTAGTCATAATTTAAATTTTCCAGTTTTCTGACCCTATATCAGTGATTCTTGGTACAAACCTCGATATTATCACTCTCCTATTATCCATGTCATGCCTAATAGCTCAAGAAAAATCAATTACAACATTTCACAAGATCTTTAAGAGATCGATTTGTCTAATGACTTCTATGGTCAATGTATCCTCAATACTAAGGCTCAATGAGGCATTAAGAAATTTCATTTACACTTACACCCTGGTTGATACCATTCAAAATCTGACATCTTATTGAAAGATGTCTTTAGATCATATAGCCATGTACTCAATTCGCTACTGCTACTTACATTCCAATTAACTCTAGATAACATCTCTATCCTTGTTCCTGTCCATAACTGGAGGCTGCTATTTGATCATAGCAAAAACCTATTTTTGTAGGCCCATATCATGGCCTACACTTTCACCTCACATTATCCCACATATTAACAGCGATTCTACGTCAGTTTTCCAGTATTTACCTCTTCTTCTTACGCAACATCTTATTATAATTATAGAATTTACATTTTGAGTGCATTCACTCTACTCCTTTGCTTTATCATATTTTCCATAATTGCATACACACCTGTAACCCAAACTCAGGCGCATTTTAAGCACTGATAAGGCCTTGTTTCTATTATTTCATCGTCCATATGTATATTCTCAATCTATTTCAAATTATAGATGCAGAGGCATCAAAAAGTGTCATCTCAGTATCTCAGACATATTATTACGCCAAATCCTAACTTTTATCACACTTCAAATCCAAATCTATCCTTTCACAGTCATAGAAAGTTATTTCTTTTGACGGGCTTGCACATTTTAATCTCATCTTTTTTGTTTCATTTAAACAATTCTTCACTTACGCTACAATATATTCCATCATACTCATATCAACACAAATACAGTGAATCTTTACCTGTCTTTTTCTCATTTCCACTTATCTCATTCTATCGGACATACTCATCAGAATCACAATTTCCTAGTCATCCCTGAGCTTTTGATTAAACATAGACATATTTTTATGCTAACTCATTAACTCTTATCACTTTTAACCAATATTCTTCCCATGTCCAAAATGACCCCTCCAGGGTATCGCAAATTTCGTTTTCTTTAAACCCTATTTATAAACTTAAAACTCATTATTCAATTTTATATCATTTCTTTCCTAAATCAGCCCATGTTACTGTCTTCACATTCCTATCACATTCAAGGGTTTATAACCACAGTACAATGTGAATATCATTAAAAATCTGTAGGACCTCGGCCTCGCGTCCTCAAAAGGGCCTCGGCCTCTCGGGCCTTGCGCCCTCGTGTTTTTACTTTTCCCATTCCCAATTGCCCATAATCCACATTGGCTCAAAAGCTGATATTTCATTTCTCTTTTCACACTGAAACACTTAACACTTTTTCATACGTATGACTCATACCCATGGGACTCAGATTAGGGATCAGTTACCACAATCTGTTATGACATGTCTTTACTGTATACGATTTGACCCATATTTCAGAAAATACCCATGTAAGTTCGTACTTCTAGGCTCTGATACCACCTATGTAGCGCCCCCTTACCGTAGGGTACGCACCGGGACGCCCGTGGGTCGTTCCGACGCATATCCCATAGCAAGGAAGTGCTACGCTCGCAACTATCACTAAATACTCGCATGGCATCAATATAATTACACCGCAATAAGCAAATCACTAAAATTTAAAACCACAATAATCTTTCATCTCATAAGATCAATCCAAAATATAGAAAAGTCTATCAGTTCCCTACAATCTAACACAATATCCCAAAAAGGAAACTGATACAAAAGTCTATACTAAGTCATCCCAAAATCGTCTCAACTAACCGATCTGTGAGCCATCGCTTCACTTGTCCAAGCACTCGCACTGCAGGAAAACTCTATCACGGGAGCTAAGAGTCTACTAACGCTATCCTAAAAAATATTAGCAATGTTGGGTGAGTTTGCGAACTCAATGAGAAACCATCATCGATGGTTCACCCAACTCATGCATATACACATAATATATATCAATATATCACACAGTTACAATACACAATCGGAACACTAACAGACACTTACACATTTTTACTACAACATAAATTTGATATATCACTGAGCAATCATCACTTAATACACGCACTCTCACTTTTCACATTACAATCTGATGCATAATGCATGCCACTTCTCATTTTATGTCAATGTTGTGACTGAGCGTCAATATTCGCATTTTTGACGAGTAGGAGAGCCCTCAGGGTATGCAATACTGCCCACTCACTTTAGGGATAGGAGAGCCCTCTGGGTATGCACTATTCCCTTTATGGCCCTAGGCCCTTTTCACTGATAATCGAGCATAAAGCTCTGATCACTAGTTGCTCCAGTCACAACTGTTTATTTAGCGATTCTAATCATGCCTAGCATGCACTTACACTTGCACATTCAATAGCACATATATCGATCAATTCCACTTATTGCATTCATCACATTTACTCATAATCACAGCACATTTATTTCACAGCTCAAGCACTCACATTGACGAACAAATCACACACTCATAGAACATTTAACACACAAGGATTGAGGAACCAACTAGGTTACTCACCTGTAACTTCCGAGCTCTTGCTCGAAGTCCCAAAGAATATCCGCGATCGACGATCCAACGGTGCCTCTATAACAATTCAAACGAATTCTCATCACTATATGCTCAATCAAATCAATTCGATAATGCACATGTCTTAATTCAAAATTGTATGATGCATGATCATGATTTTCTAGTGCTCTAATCCAATTCCGCTGTCTCTCGCTTCACAACCCAAAATTCACTATTCACTAGGTCAAATTCCTTCACTAAGTCCCCAAAGATAACTTCAATTGTCAAAACATAACTCTTAGGTTACATTTGAAACTATAATAGACTCTCTTTCGATAATTGAGAACTCGCTAATTAAAATTCAAACTCTCAATCTTTACCACAATTGTAGACCTCCTTCTCTAGCTCACAGTGAATCCGGATTTACCTCAATTGGAGGTCTATACCGTAAGATACACCCCAAAAACCAACTTATTTCACTTCAGAAATTGTCCCTCATCGCGACCAAGGATCCCTCGTCACGACGTGGGAAGGGGACGCCCGGCAAGCGGAAACACGCTCTTGCGACGAATATCCACCGCTTCGTCGCGGCGACCCGCCCGCTTGTCAGTCAAACACGATCGGCTCGTCATGGCGAGGCGATTCTGTAAACGCCACGACGCATTTAACGATCTTCATCTTCTCCGATCGATTTTCATTCTTTCTCTCTCTCAAAACCATCATTAAACACACTCAACTACTCACATCTAACACATTAAATACCATAAATGCAACAAACCATAATAAATAACAACATGAAACTCGATAAACTTACCAAATCAAAGCTCAATCCGTAAACCCTAAAAACCTCTGAAATTTCCTCAAGCTCTAACAATCACGGTGAACTCCTCAATCCAAGCCAACCATCATCATCTCTAAGATCTCTAGCAGTTCTTCAACCACAAAGAAAAGGGAAACAAACAAGATCTCCGACGGAAGAGAATCACACCGTCGAAGGAAGGAGAAGAAGGAAGAGCTTTAAGTTTTTAAAGCTTTTATAAAAGGAGATTTGAACTTAGAACTATATATAAAGGGTCAATTTAACCTAGAAATCATAGTCCTCAATTTCTTTTAATCTCAGTCTCTAAATTTCACTGGCTCATCACAATAATTCCTAAACTCGCAAAATCTAAATTTTCCAAGCCATTTTTCAGTCAATTTCGGAACCGGAATCTAAATCAGCAGTCTCTAGGTCATTTTCCCATAATTCCTCAAAAATATAAAATACACAATCCCATACTCAAATTTCACTTTCCAATCCCAAAAACTCAAATTCAAATTATTCCTTAATTCTCAAGGTTCAATTCTCACTGTAAATCAACTATACAAACCCAATAATCCCAACATTCTTAATCAATCAAAATTCACATAATTATCTCTAATTTCAGTTTAAATCAAATCTAACTCAATTATCTCAAAATTCACAATTCAACTCATAATCACAATTTAAATGCTGGAACAATCATGAATGCATGTCACTATGTATGCATGTGCAAAATGATCTACTCCTTTAAAAATCAGAGGCCACAGAGCACTCGATCACGATTATGCAATAACAGAACTACCCGTACCAATATGCTCATCGCATCAGTAACGGGATGTTACAATTCTCTCCTCCTAAATAAAAATTTCGTCCCGAAATTTCATACCTGACTGGTTGAACAGATGAGGGTACAGCCTCCTCATGTGCTCCTCAGTCTCCCAAGTTGCTTCCTCTGATGAGTGATTCTTCCATAGGACTTTCACCAATGGAATCACTCTGCTCCTCAATTGCTTGACCCGAGATCCGATAATCCAACACTGGCTCCTCAACATAACTCAGATCACTAGCTATCTCAATCTCTTGAACCGGAATCACATGAGTCGGGTCTGAGCGGTATCTCCGGAGCATACTCACATGAAACACATCATGCAACTGGGACATCTCACTCGGCAATGCTAATCTATAGGCCAACGGTCCTATCCTCTCAGTAATCTTATACGGACCGACATACCGAGGACTCAACTTGCCCTTACGGCCAAATCTCAGCACTCCTCTCCAAGGTGACACTCGGAGGAATACTCTATCGCCTACACTATACTCCATCTCACGCCGATGCTGATCCACATAACTCTTCTGTCTATCCTGAGCCGCCTTGATGCGACTCTGAATCAATCTCACTTTATCCACTGTATCCTGGATCAGCTCGGGCTTGAGCATCCTCACATCCTCTTCATCCTAGTAAAGAGGTGATCTACAAGGTCTCCCATATAAGGCCTCATACGGTGCCATCCCAATACTGCTCTGGTACTGATTATTGTACGCAAACTCAACCAAAGCCAAGTACTGATCCCAAGCACCTCTGAACTCTAACACACAAGCTCTCAGCATATCCTCAACAGTCTTGATCGTCCTCTCACTCTGCCCATCTTTCTGAGGATGAAATGTTGTACTAAAGTTCAACCTCGAACCCATAGCTGACTACAGGCTCCTTCAGAACCTCGAAGTAAATCTGGGATCCCTATCTGACACTATCGATACTGGGACCCCATGCAGTCGCACAATCTCTACCATATACTTCTGGGCCAACTGATCGAGAGTATTATTCTCTCGCACTAGCAAGAAGTGAGCCGATTTGGTCAACCGGTCCACTATGACCCAGATCACATCATGCTGCCTCGGTGTCCTAGGCAACCCCATAATAAAATCCATAATGATTCGCTCCCATTTCCACTCCGGAATGGGAAAGGAATGCAATCTCCCAACTAGGCCCTGGTGTTCAGCCTTGACCTGCTGACACGTCAAACACCGAGAAACGAACTCTGCCACTTGCCTCTTCATGCCTGGCCACCAGAAATGCAACTTAAGGGTATTATACATCTTGGTAACGCCAGGATGCATCGCATAAGCGGCCACATGTGCCTCCTCCAAAATCTCTCGTCTCAGATCATCAACATCTAGCACACAGAGCCTCTGACCCATCCAAAGAGTCCCATCTCTCAACTCAAAATCAGCAGTCAGTCCTGATCTGAATCTATCCATCACTCTCACTAACACTGGATCCCGATCCTGGACTCTCCTGATCCTGTCCTGCAACATCGGCCTCAGCCTCAGAGTAGCAATCAAAGCTCCATCCTGAGCCAAATCCATCTGCACATCAAGAGCTCTCAATCAATCAAAGCTAGGCGGTCTCCTAATCAATCTGAAATGACCGATATGAGATCTCCTACTCAACGCATCTGCCACCACATTAGCCTTCCCTGGGTGGTACTCAATCGTGCAGTCATAGTCCTTTAATAACTCAATCCATCTCCTCTATCTCAGAGTCAACTCTCGCTGACTCAACAGATATCTCAGACTCTTACGATCAGTGAAGATCTGGAACGTCTCGCCATACAAATAATGTCTCCAGATCTTCAAAGCAAACACCACTGCAGCCAACTCCAAATCATGCACTGGATAATTAACCTCGTGAGACCTCAACTGTCTCGAGGCATACGCTATAACTCTCCTATCTTGCATCGTAACATCGCTTAATCCTGCTGCAAGCATCACTAAATACCTCGAAACCTCCGGACCCTGACGGCAAAGCTAACACTGGTGTCGTAGTCAATCGATGCCTAAGCTCCTCTGACACTCATCAGTCCATCTGAAAGCCACATTCTTCCTCAGAAGTTTTATCAAATGGGTTTAGATCACTAAAAACCCCTCGACAAACCTCCGGTAATATCCTGCTAGTCCGAGGAAACTCCGAACCTCTGACACGTTCCTCGGAACCTCCCAACTCCTCACTGCCTCAATCTTATGAGGATCCACCCGGATACCCTCACCAAACACAATGTGGCCTAAGAACACCACCTCATCCAGCCAAAATTCACATTTTGTGAATTTGGCATACAACTGTCTCTCCCTTATGATCTACAACACAATCCTCAGATGCTCCGCATGCTCCAGTCTACTTCTCGAATACACCAGAATATCATCAATAAACACAATCATGAACTGATCCAGGTAGGGCTGAAAGACCTTATTCATCAAGGCCATGAAGGCTTCCGGGGCATTGATCATCCCAAACGGCATCACTAAAAACTCGAAATGCCCATACCTGCTCCTGAAAGCACTCTTAGGCACGTCGACCTCAGAAATCCTCAACTGATAATACCCTGACCGCAGATCCAACTTAGTAAACACCTGAACTCCCTGCAACTGGTCAAATAGATCATCGATCCTAGGCAGCGGATACTTATTCTTCACTGTCACTCGATTCAGCTGCCTATAATCGATGCACAACCTCAAAGTCCCGTCTTTCGTCTTCACAAACAACACTGGAGCTCCCCACGGTGAAACACTGGGTCTAATGAACCCCTTATCCAACAACTCCTGCAACTGAGCCTTAAGCTCCCTCAATTCCACCGGTGCCATCCTATATGGAGGTATAGATATAGGAGCGGTACCTGAAACGAGGTCAATCTCAAACTCCGTCTCCCGATCTGGCGGCAAACCCGGTAACTCATCGGGGAACACATCCAGAAATTCCCTAATCACGGGAATATCCTGCAACCTCTGCTTAATCCTGGTGTCCACCACATGAGCCAAAAACGCCTCACAACCTCCCTGCATCAACCTCAGGGCACTCAGAAAGGAAATCATCCTACCGGCATCGCCGACTAACACCTCGAAAAATAACTCTAGTCGACCAGAGATTCTAACACGACCTCCTTGGTATAACAATCCATCACGCCTCTGCGATAAGAAGGTACCCATCCCTGAATCGAATCAATCTCTCAAAGACAAAACTATCAGTGCACTCAACTCGCTCGATCAATCACTATCGGACACCCCTTACATGCACTCTCGCAAAACTGTCGTACTACCTAGAGGTGTACTCACCTCTAACTCACACCGCATCTCTCCCTATCACTGCTGCAGCCTACATGCCACATGCAAGGTAATGAATGAATGAGTGGATCCAGATCCATCAATGCATAAACCTCAAAGCCGTAAATCAAAGCATACCAAGAATAACAACCGAGACTCTCGAGCCTCCTGTCGAGTCATAGCATAGACTCTAGCCTAGGACTGCTATCTGCTGCTCTGACCCTCAGTCCTCACTGCAGATCCCTCAGCTCGGCCTCTCCATCCAGATCCACCTCCACAGCTCTGCTGCTCCGTGGTATTGCTACCTGATCTATCAGTCATAGCAGACTGGGCCTCCACAGTAAAAGGACACTCTCGAAGCTGATGGTCCATGGAACCACACTTAAGAAACGCTCCGGTAAATCTCCAACACTCCCCACTGTGTCTCCTCTCACAATACTCACATAGTGGGATCATCTGGCCTGAACCATTAGCACCGCTACGGCCACCACTAGACTGAGCAAATCTGCTCCTCTGCCCAAATCTGGATTGTCTACCTCCTCCAGACGACCTGATGGTCCTGGCCTGACGCTTACTGAATCCTCTACTCTCACTACCCTGACTGCCACTCGGTCTCTTGCCACTAGGGCCCTGACCAGACTCAGGCTAACTCTGCCTCAGTAACTGTTCAATCCTCACGACTGCCGCCCTTAACTCAATAAAAGTGCCCATGTCCGATCGGGCCAATATGGTACAAATCTCCATATTGAGTCCGCCCTCAAACCTCCGACACCTATCAGACTCTGAAGCAATCAAAGCAGAGGCATATCCCATCAGCTCATTAAATCGCACCTCATAATCAACCACTGACATCTGACCCTGTCTCAACTCAAGAAACTCCTGCATCTTCATCTCTAAATACAGCTTGGGCATGAAGTTATCTCTGAATGCCCTCAAAAAATCATCCCAAGTCAACATGCAGGGCCTAGAAGAACTGCCTGGAACAGTCTTCCACCACTGGTAAGTCGGACCCTGAAGCAAAGACACTGCATAGTCAAAGCGTTCCTCAGAGTCGCAGTCCATCTGATCGAGGACTCTCTCACCCTTCCAACCATCCTCACCTCCGCAGGTCGGTGCCGCCATGAAGTCAATACCGCCACTGCTTAGCCTATCATACCTCCTCTCCGCCTCACGGAACTCGAGGCAACTCATCATAATGAGGCACAGGGGACTCTCTACTAGCTCCCACGGATCCTAGGTCAGCTGGTTGATCCACTTGATCCCCAAGGACGGATGACCTACAACAACAAGAATCTGATCAATTTCTCCTTTTCTCACTGAAATTCAAGCCTAAAATACACTATGCCCAAAAGATGCCAAACCATGCTCTGATACCACCTAATGTAGCGCCCCCTTACTGTAGGGTACGCACCGGGACGCCCGTGGGTCGTTCCGACGCATATCCCATAGCAAGGAAGTGCTACGCTCGCAACTATCACTAAATACTCGCATGGCATCAATATAATTACACCGTGATAAGCAAATCACTAAAATTTAAAACCACAATAATCTTTCATCTCATAAGATCAATCCTAAATATAGACAAGTCTATCAGTTCCCTACAGTCTAACACAATATCCCAAAAAAGAAACTGATACAAAAGTCTATACTAAGTCATCCCAAAATCGTCCCAGCTGACCGACCTGTGAGCCATCGCTTCACTTGTCCATGCACTCGTACTGCAGGAAAACTCTATCACGGGAGCTAAGAGTCTACTAACGCTTTCCTGAAAAATATTAGCAATGTTGGGTGAGTTTGCGAACTCAATGAGAAACCATCATCGATAATTCACCCAACTCATGCATATACACATAATATATATCAATATATCACACAGTTACAATACACAATCGGAACACTAACAGGCACTTACACATTTTCACTACAACATAAATCTGATATATCACTGAGCAATCATCACTTAATACACGCACTCTCACTTTTCACATTACAATCTAATGCATAATGCATGCCACATCTCATTTTATGTCAATGTTGTGACTGAGCATCAATATTCTCATTTTTGGCGAGTAGGAGAGCCCTCATGGTATGCACTACTGCCCACTCACTTTAGGGATAGGAGAGCCCTCTGAGTATGCACTATTCCCTTTTTGGCCTTAGGCCCTTTTCACTGATAATAGAGCATAAAGCTCTGATCACTAGTTGCTCCAGTCACAACTGTTTATTTAGCGATTCTAATCATGCCTAGCATGCACTTACACTTGCACATTCAATAGCACATATATCGATCAATTCCACTTATTGCATTCATCACATTTACTCATAATCACAGCACATTTATTTCAAAGCTCAAGCACTCACATTGACGAACAAATCACACACTCATAGAGCATTTAACACACAAGGATTGAGGAACCAACTAGGTTACTCACCAGAACTCCGAAAGCTCTTGCTGAAGTCCCAAAGAATATCCATGATCGACGATCCAACGGTGCCTCTATAACAATTCAAACGAATTCTCATCACTATATGCTCAATCAAATCAATTCGATAATGCACATGTCTTAATTCAAAATTGTACGATGCATGATCATAATTTTCCAGCGTTCTAATCCAATTCCGCTGTCTCTTGCTTCACAACCCAAAATTCACTATTCACTAGGTCAAATTCCTTCACTAAGTCCCCAAAGATAACTTCAATTGTCAAAACATAACTCTTAGGTTACATTTGAAACTATAATAGACTCTCTTTCGATAATTGAGAACTCGCTAATTAAAATTCAAACTCTCAATCTTTACCACAATTGTAGACCTCCTTCTGTAGCTCACAACGAATCCGGATTTACTTCAATTGGAGGTCTATACTGTAAGATACACCCCAAAAACCAACTTATTTCACTTCAGAAATTGCCCCTCGTCGCGACGTGGGAAGGGACTCTCGTCGCGGCATGGAAACACGCTCGTCGCGACGAATATCCATCCGCTCGTCACGGCGATTCGGCCCGCTCGTCGCGTCGAACACGCACTGGCCCGACATCGATGGTGATATCTGAGTCCGTGCCCTGTGAGGGTGGTGTGCTACAACACTCAGTCAAAATTTAGTAAATTTTATTTTTTGAAACATAAACATACACAACATTTATATATTATACGGAAAACAATTTACATACCATCATTAATATGCACATTGGCCGCGGGGGCCCTTTTTATGAATACAATTTAGTTCAGTCTATTAACTTTACAATATGACCTAGTCATTTGTACAAAAATTCAGAAAGTACAATTTTTCTTATACACTAGTGCAGACACGAACTGATCCCGACTTCTTCTAGCATTATATGCCCGTTGCCTAACGGGGTATTCTTCTGAGTCCTGAAAAATAATTGCAAATTTTGGGTAAGTTTTGCGAACTCAATGAGGTAACCATCATCGATGGTTTACTCAGTTTATTCAACACTTCAATTCACATAACGTATATTCACATTCTTGCATAATTGACCACATTTCACAATTTTACTTGAGCATAGACAATTAAATACATTTCATACGATTAGACATCCATAACCAATTGAATTCACCAAACACTCAAGCATAATATAGTTGTTTCATAATTCACAATCAGAAACACTCCATGACTATTATGATATCAGTATATGGAATTTTGCCTTTCATTCAACCAAATAGATTAAATCAAAAGCAGCATGTAACATTTTTTTTCCAATTTCTCTCAATGTTGTGACCGAGCGCCTGAACTGTCTCTATAAGGGCACATCAATCGTTGAGTCATAGGCTCTAGAACTGTCCCATTAAGGGCTCATTAATCATTGAGCTTGTAGCTCTGAAACTGTCCCATTGAGAGCTCATTAATCGTTGAGCTTATAGCTCTGAAACTGTCCCATTGAGGGCTCATTAATCGTTGAGCTTGTAGCTCTGAAACTATCCCATTAAGGGCTCATTAATTGTTGAGCTTGTATCTCTGAAACTGTGGCTGCTCCGGTCACGATTATGATTAACTGATTTTGCAATCATGCATGTATTCATTTACACTACAGTTCAATCACTTTATTCACGTATTCCTATATCACAATCATTTCCAAATTATCACAATCGGAAAATTTATTCACAATATTTCACATTAAAATACAATGACAATTTCACATACCCATGACACTTCTATACCATATTTCCAAATACTCCGGACCTTCTGTCCGGAATTCACAATCAAACAATATCCCACCATTATCCTCCACAGAGTCAAAATCAAACAATCATAAGCCAATGATAAGTAAGAAACCATCTAGGTCACTCACCTATAGCTTCTGAGCTAATGCCTGGAAGTCTCGGCAACGTCCGTGTGCTGACGTTCCAAATGTTTCTCTATAACATTCAAAATAAACAGCTATTACCAAATGCACAATCAGGACTATTTAATAATGCACATGTAGCAATTAAAATGTGTACAATGCATGTTCATGACATTCCCGGAATTATCCCATAGTTCACATAAAAAAAATTCCCCTAAGACTTAGGAAACCATAGGCACCAAAATCACGCAATTTGGACCTCTATAGGTCCAATTATTGATAAAACACGGAGCAGAAAAATCACTACCCGATCTTCTCACTTCGACCTAACCAATCCCCAATAACTTCAGCTCTAAAACTTCTCAATTTTACAAATAAATAAAATTCAATATTTCACGGATCCGATACCTCGAGAATCAGATCAATCGGAGGTCGGATGACGAAGATATAAGCAAAAGAAGCTTTAGGACAAAACAAAAGATAAGAGAGTTTGCACTTATTTCCCTCTCTTCCACCATCTGAATTTCTAACATGCATAAATCTTTACACACTTATCTAAAAATTACAAACAAGATCTCATTGGAAAGATAACAAGAAACCCTACAAGTTCCATGTAGGGCTCACAAACCAATCTAACCTGTAAGGGTGCCAAAAACTACTTTAAAGTTACTACCCATAAAATGACCATATGAACAGTAACTGTGTTCTTCCAATCCTCATAACTTCTTACTCATAACTCCAAATAAGGTAAATTATACACCATTAGAAAGATCTAAACATTTTCTACAATCTTCAAGAAGACCCCCCAATCCAATTCAATCTCTAAGAGGGTCAAAAACCCAAACAAAGTTTCTTCCCAATGAAACAGTAAAACTACCATATGAACAGTAACTGCACTCTACTAAAAAATCCTATCTTTCCATTCCTTATGCCAAAAATTCCAAGTTTTATGCAAAAAAAAAGATCAAAACATTTTCTACAAGTTTCATGAACAACTTGGAAGTAAATTCAATCTCTAAACAAATCAATTTCTCAATCCAAATTTCTACCCAGATCTGTCATCCTCAACAGTAACACATTCTTTCAAAATTCATAACTTTCCAACCCATTGTCGAAAAATTTCATACGATATAGAAATAAAAATCTCAGACAATCTACTACAATTCTCAACAAGAACTTCAAAGAAAATTCCCATTCAAACTATGTCAAATCCTCTCATTAAGCTGGCTGTCCTGTTAGGATTTAAGAAATCAGCATTTAACCCAAACCATAACAAAACTTTGCAAATTTATATCTAACAACTCTTACATCCAAAATTCGCATAAAATATTTCATTAGAAAGTTACAACAATCCTCTACAACTTTCCATAAGGTCACTTGGCCAATTTCACCTTTAACATTCCCAAATAAATATCAGAACACAAAAAGCACAAAACCTATGCACTTAGAGTCACTTACACACAAAACACATTATCAGCTGAATTGACCATCTGAACATTAACACACCATAACTTTCAACGTACAAATAAAAAAATTCATACTTATTAGAAATCTAAGACAAAAATATCCAAATTTTATGAAGACCAAATTAGCAAATTCAATCCAAATCAACCTAAAAAATCATCAAAGTTTCAGGTCTCAAGGTTCAGATTACTGTTCCTACAACACCTACAACTCACTTTTCATGCCAAATTTATAAAGCCATAAGGAATAAGACTAAGTAGGCAAGTGACATGTGTCACTTGCCACTTGTCATGTTTTTAATGGTCCATTTATTTCCTTTCCAAAATAATTTAATTTCTAGTCCAATTTCTTTCCAAATTCCAATGGCTCAAAGTAAAAATTCCTAAAATCATGTATCTAATTTTTCAGTGTCATTGGACAATCATTTTCGGTACCGGAAACCAAATCAGTCTGTCACTTATAAATTTTTTGGTCCGAAAAGATATCCCGAAAAATTTTTAAAAAAATTTCTAAAATTTCACAAAAATGAAAAACACACAAAAATCCACTCCAATTTGATTTTCAAGCACTAATTCATATGTTTCTCACAATAACACATATGCCGAGAAATGTCATGAATGCATGTACAATCATGTGCATATACAAAAATTATAATTTATGCATATATGGAGGCCATATTAGGCATGACCATGCCGAGATACGTTTTCACACTCATATCCCATTCCAAATTACCATTTTACCCTTCCCATCGATGATGGGATGTTACACCCGATCTCGGAATCGGACCCCAACTGAAAAAACGAAAACAAAGCAAATCAAACAGAACGGACGACAACACGAAGCGAATCATATAGCGAAGCAACCACGAATCGGAATAAAAGTGGAAACATATCGGAAACGAATCGAAACGGAAACATAAGACGAACGAATCAAAAGCGAAGCGAATACGAATCGAATATCAAATCAGAAAGCGAAATCGAATGCGAATGACGTAAGAATCGAAAGCAAATCGATTCAAAAGCGGTACAAATGATTCATTCGAACTAAAACAAATGTCCGACATCCGGGAACAAAATCTTAGAAATAACTATCGCGTTGGAAACCTAAACTAAGACAATATCCAAACCAGTTAAACGAATCCGGTAGAATTTTTTTTTTTCATTTTTCTTTCATTTTCATTCCTTTCATCTTTTATTCCATCTCTTTCAAATCAAAACAATTAATTTCCCCCTTTTGGAAATTCTTCCTCATGCAAAAACTCAAATCATGAATTCTTCTTATACATTCATACAAAATCCAAAATTCGACTTTTAATCAATTCTTATTTTTCTTTTATTCGTATTTGAATCGAAAATTCGGCAGCATAACGGCTGCATTTTAACAAACCCAAACCTGCAAAAGGGTTTCAAACTCACTTCTATAATACCAGCTCAATCAACACACAACTCCTCGGACCTCACGTCGAGAATCCAAACTCATACACAATCCCATTCATATACAATCATATTCATAATTCGATTCAGTACACAATCCCAGAAATCAAATACATCATACTCAATTTTATACACCATTTCATAATTCACAATTCAATCCAAACCCAAAAATTAATCATATTCATATTCAATCACAAATCATGTCCCATAGCCATATACGTTCATATCTCATCTATAAACCTTAACATATTATATCAACACAATTTACATCACAATTTCCTATAATCATACATAATTTTATATCTCAATTCCATACTCGAATTCAGAAATTATTTACATTCTGAAATGAACACTACAAACACTAACGGCTTTCTACACTATAACCAATACCAAAGCCAAAGTCCAAAATTTCACAAAATACAAAAGTAAACAAAATTGAACAGATGCCTTGATCTTCTTTCATCTGATCTCCCGCTCGATACCTGAAGATGGGGATGAAAGGGGCGGTGAGCTTGACAGCTCGTGGATAATATATTTATACATTGAAAAATAAACAAAAATAATTTTTCAAGCCGTTTTCCAGTTATAAACATTTCACCTTCGGAAATTTATTTCAAACTTTTCAAATCATTCAATTCATTCATAAACAGTTTTTAAAACTTTTATGGTTAAAAACATCAAATTTTATTCCTCGAAATTCCAACACTTTTTACAAATCATAAATAAAATTAAAAACATGAATGCATATTGTAAGCGATCTAGAAGGGGAGGTTGAATAGATCTTTAAGCTTTTTGAAATTTTCTACAATAAAATCGAAGTTAATTCACACAAAAACAATTTAAACAAATTTAAATGAAAAGAGTAGGAAGAAGATCAAACACTGCTTTTATAGAGGTTCTGCTAAGACCACGCCCTCTACCTAAGCTCCCACTTAGGATTTTGCAAACCACTTTATTACACACTTTGTAGTTCAGTGTGAACTCTTACAATACCGCTTGATTTGGCGCCTGCTACCTTTACACTTGATTTGTCTTCCCAAGACAAATCCTACCTCACAAGTGACTTTTCACTAGTCACTCAAATTGTAAGAGAAATAATATAAAGATTGAAGAACAAAGCTCAATACAATGGTGTGACAAGATAAGAGCAATAGTGAGCAAAATATGAAGCAATGGTGGAGTATTTTTCTTGTAGAACTTCTCTGATCTTTTTCTCTGATCATTCACTCTTATATTTGAAGAAAAATAGATGTTGGGAATCCATATAGCCGTTGTCTAATTGTTATGACCGTTCCTTAACATCCTCATTTCCATTTGTGGCTAATTGAACCGTTGGAAATAATTTGTTGTATCCATAAGTCGACTTGTCGAGTGTATAACTTGACTTGTGTCAACAATTTACGTAAAATTTCATCTTCGCTCTTCAATAAGTCGACTTATGCTGTGTAAGTCGACTTGTGTCTTTGATAAGTCGACTTATGTTATTCTAGTCGACTTATGCTGTTCGGATCTTGATGTATAAGTCGACTTATGATGTGCAAGTCGACTTATGTTGGCTTCAACGGTAATATCCATCCAAATCTTCTATAATCCTCATTATTAATGCCTCTTTCACTTATAAGGAAACTTCCATCTTGATTCTTCAATGATTAGTCACTTGCCCATCTTGATTTGCACAATTCTTTTATTGAATATCAATTCCAAAATACCTGAAACAATTTCTTAACCAATTCTATACATTTTATTATTATCAAAACATAAGTGGGATTTAATTTGTCAACCACCATTGGTCCAACAATCTCCTCCTTTTTTATAATGACAAAACACTTAGAAATTGTTTAAGAAATGAAAACAAAGAAACATTGATCAAGGTTTTTATACCTTGTCATTTTGGTTAGAAGTCTCCCCCTCAATCATATAAATCATTGAATTTAATAACCTTGTAAGATCAAGTTCATAAAAGTCATAAGTCTATCATGATAGACTTAAATTAAAGACAATTATCACATACTCCCCCTTAATCAAGTAACTAAAGAATATCCAATTTCTCATTTTTCTCCCCCTTTTTGTCATAATCAAAACAACTAATGCAAACCAACAATAGATGAAATATCGCAATCACATTAAATAGAGAAACAAGACATCAAACACGAATAGTCTCAACTAACAGTCATAAACAATATGAAATGTTGGTCTTGGCTAGATACAAAAACCATCATGGTGGAGAAACATCATCATGAATAAATCTCAAAAGTAGAAGAGAATATGTTTTCGGAGATTTTGGGAGAAAGAGAATTTTTAAAGAAGACTCAGATAACTTATATTCGACTGGCAGTTCATAAGCAAACACAAAGAAAATGCAAAGTCATTACATAACATAACAATCCAACAATGGAACCCGTGTAAACATAAGTCGACTTTTTCTTACCTCCATAAGTCGACTTATCAACCCTCATAAGTCGACTTATCCTGAAATTTCTTCATTTTCATAGTGTTGTGTACATCATAGGTCGACTTATTGACCCACATAAGTCGACTTGTTAGCAGACTTGTCACCAATTAGTCGACATCCACTATCAATGTACCATGTGCTTGGTGGATTTTCATTCCTTGCTTATACCTACAACCGAAACATTCTTTCTACTCATTGGTACCCAACCCATTTTGGGTCCATTTTGGTTAGTCATATAAACCACATTAGGATGAGCTGTACCTTTAATCACCCAAATTTTCTTAACATTGATACATCTCCTAATACTTTTACATGCAATTTCTATATGACCATCTTTCAAGCATCTAGCACATTGAGCAACTTTTCCGTCTTTAGTGAATTTAGAAATCAAGGAATAATCTATAAGAAAAGGATCATATCCTAAACCATGTTTAGAAATTGAATATCTTTGTAAAGACAACATCTCTTCAAACTTTGCATTTCCACCAGCAAATTTTCCAACCACATAAGAAAACTCCTTTCTAAGTCTACCAAGCTCATTAGTAAGATTTTCTTTTTCAGTAAGGCATGCAGAATGATCTTCCCTAGTGCATTCTAAATCATCAACAGTCTTAAGCAAAACACTATTTTTAGCAACTAGTTCTCTTATTTTCTTTCTCAATTTCTTGTTGATCTTAATAGCTTCTTCAAAATCAATTTGTAAAGTAGTAAAAGAATATCTATGTTCTTAATCTGAGACTATTACCTCATCCTCATCATCACTTGTCAAGAAGCTATCTGACATAAGAGCAAGGTTGTTTTCATCATTGCTTTGATATGCTTCCTCATCATCACTCCACGTGGCTATAAGGCTAGCTTCCTTTTTCCCTTTGTCATTTTTCTGGAGATTTGAATTTGAGGATGAGCTTTTTCATTCTCTAGCATGATGTCCTCTTTCCATGGTTTACTTCTTTCTTTCTTCATTTCTTCCACTATGTAATTCGTTCCTCCTATTTTTGAGTAGTCCTTTGAACTTTCTCAAGTTTCTAGCATACATTGCTATTTCTTCATCTTCGTCTTTTTCATCTAACCCTTCATCGCGTTCATCAAGAGAAGACACATTAGCTTTTAAAGCAATTGACTTTTGTAACTTACCTCTTTCTCCTCTTGATTTGAGAATGATCTCATAGTTCATGAGAGATCCCACCAAGGTGTTGAATTCCAAATGATTGAGATCCTTGGACTCCATAATAGCTGTGACTTGTGAGTCTCATTCTTTCAGTAGTGAACGAAGAATCTTTTTCACCTTCTCGCTATCCGTCATATGCTTTCCAAGGTTGCCTAATTCATTTATGATTTCTGCAAAACAATCAAGCATAGTGGAAATAGACTCACCTTCCTTCATGACAAACATTTCATAGTCATGGAGAAGCATGTTGATCTTTGTCTCCCGGACTTGGTTGGTTCCTTCATGGGTGATGCGAAGTCTTTCCCACATTTCTTTAGCGTTGGTACAAGAATTAACTCGGTTTCTTTCCTCAACCGTGAGAGCGCAATAAATTAGCTTCATGGCTTTCGCGTTGATGTAAGCTTGCTTCCAGTCATTGTCGTCGTATTCCAGCTCCATTTTTAGCTCACCATTTTCTTTCAACGGTGCTTGTGGACCGAATATAATTATCTTCCAATATTCTACTCCCTCGCTTATAATGTGATACTTCATAGGATTTTTCCAAGATGAATAGTTAGTATCATTAAATAAAGGAAGGCGATTGTTTGTGTTACCTTCTTCCGCTAGGTTATTGTGTGCCAATCCTGGATACTTCTGCTCTGATACTAATTGTAAGCGATCTAGAAGGGGGGGTTGAATAGATCTTTAAGCTTTTTGAAATTTTCTACAATAAAATCATAAGTTAATTCACACAAAAACAATTTAAACAAATTTAAATGAAAAGAGTAGGGAAGAAGATCAAACACTGTTTTTATAGAGGTTCGGTGCTAAGACCTACGTCCTCTACCTAAGCTCCCACTTAGGATTTTGCAAACCACTTTATTACACACTTTGTAGTTCAGTGTGAACTCTTACAATACCGCTTGATTTCCGTCTCAAGCTACTTTTACACTTGATTTGTCTTCTGGCACAAATCCTACTAACACCGCTTGATTTCCGGCTCAAGCTACCTTTACAAATGATTTGTCTTCCAGCACAAATCCTACCTCACAAGTGACTTTTCACTAGTCACTCAAATTGTAAGAGAAATAATATAAAGATTGAAGAACAAAGCTCAATACAATGGTGTGACAAGATAAGAGCAATAGTGAACAAAATATGAAGCAATGGTGGAGTATTTTTCTTGTAGAACTTCTCTGATCTTTTTCTCTGATCATCCACACTTATATTTGAAGAAAAATAGCTGTTGGGAACCCATATAGCCGTTGTCTAATTGTTATGACCGTTCCTTAACACCCTCCTTTCAATTTGTGGCTAATTGAACCGTTGGAAATAATTTGTTGTATCCATAAGTCGACTTGTGTCAACAATTTACGTAAATTTTCATCTTCGCTCTTCAATAAGTCGACTTATGCTGTGTAAGTCGACTTGTGTCTTCGATAAGTCGACTTATGCTGTTCTAGTCGACTTATGCTGTTCGGATCTTGATGTATAGGTCGACTTATGATGTGCAAGTCGACTTATGTTGGCTTCAACGGTAATATCCATCCAAATCTTCTATAATCCTCATTATTAATGCCTCTTTCACTTATAAGGAAACTTCCATCTTGATTCTTCAATGATTAGTCACTTGCCCATCTTGATTTGCACAATTCTTTTATTGAATATCAATTCCAAAATACCTGAAATAATTTCTTAACCAATTCTATACATTTTATTATTATCAAAACATAAGTGGGATTTAATTTGTCAACCACCATTAGTCTAACGCATATCATATAAATGCACCACATAAAAAAAATCAAAAACACATAATATATCAAAATGGTTTGGGTTGGTCCAAAACAAAACGTACTGCACATTCCCGCATTGCGGTCCAGTGCAGCTGTGACTTATGGGAGTTCGAAAATCGAAACTTCAGTGCCACTAGCGGGCATGCGGGAGAAACCTTTTAAAAACGAGACAGTGCACTGACTCTAACTTATGCGACCTAACCAAACCCACATATCACATAATTCACACTTAAAAATTCAAATTGCCCGAAGGCACGTTTCGAAAACTTAATTTTTCATATTATCGTATCGTGTCATACTCGACACATTCACATTCAAAATTTTTCAAAACATTTGAACATAATGTCATTTCACAAAGTTACATATATCACATAAATTCACATATCAAATGCACAATCATAATTCAAACAAATCAAGAATGCAACCAAATTGCAATTTATCAAAAACATAAACCAAACGAAATCACATTCTTTCAAAGCAATGCAATCCTCAGTATGAACATTTTTCAAATTTTTCAAATCTTTCGAAGAATAACGAATTCGATAATTATATCAATTTCGTAAATCATTCCTAAAAACGAGGATTTTTAATCATTCGAAAATAGTAATTCAAAAACCCTTTTTCACTTCTTGATTTTTCAAGAACATAATTTAAGCTTACAATTCAAAATATAAACATAATACCCACCTCATTTCCTTGCTAGAAGCTTGTCCAAATCATCAATTGCTCCAAAGCCTCACTTAAAAATTTCCTAATTCAAGACAAAAACCCTAATTAATTAATCATCCAAAATTGAACCAATAAACTAAGTAATCACCAAAATTGAACTTAAGTATCACAAACCCATACCATTTATAAGATATCTAAGCCAAAACCTCATTAAAATTCCAAAGCTTAAAAAATTTATCTTACCTTATTTCTTCTCCAATTTCATATTTGTTGGGCTTGGAAGGAAGCTTTCACCTTCTTCCATCCTTTTTCCTTTGAATCTACTCAAAAATCCTCTTGGAATCTCCCAAAAGTCAAAAACCCTAAGTTACCTTTCTTTTCTTCTCTTTATCTCCTCCACCGAACATGCTCTTCTTCCTCTCTTCTTATTTTGTTCTTTCTTTCCTCAAGGTGTCGTGCTTTGCTCCTCTAAAAACGATAGCCACTCTTTTATTCACTCAATGATAGCCAAATGACCATAAGGCCCTCACTTATAAGCCTTAAACCTTAAACCGTTAAGTGAACTTCAAAAACTGCCCCTGAACTTTATTTTCATTCATGCTTACTTTAGGACAATTTTCTCACCATCAAATTGAAGGAATTTGTCAAAACTTCCTTCTAGAGAAATGTTCCTTATTGTCTTAATTTCATAATTACACCTAAATCATTTAATTTGGTGCACTACACCAAAAGTTATGTTGCAAACATTTTAGATTTTTCTTATGCTAAAGCATTTTTTAGCACTTTATTTCCACCCAAAAATTGACCTTCTTAAAGACAAAATTGAAATTCGACTCCTTCAGAACATTTGTAGCTCTATTTCTCTAGTTTAATCCAAATCAAGAATCACCTCAATTGGATAACTAGAGCAAACGTTATGGCCAAATTACTTTCAGATTTTTCTAATCCAAGACTGCACACTAAACTCAACTTCCATTCAGAAATTGAAAGTCTTAGGGGCTAAATTGAAATTCAATTCCTTCATATGATTTGTAGCCCCATGTCTCTATTTTATTTTTCCTCAACAACCAACTCAATCGAATCTCCACAGATCAAGAATGTCTCAAAAGACTGAACTATGTTCAGAAAATTTCCCAACTCACTTTGATTAATTTAATCATCATCAATTTAATCTCAACAATTCACAAATTTTTCATGAGGATGTAGATAATTGTCTTAGGAATCCAACGCTTCAAAAACCAAGTGCATAGGTTATAAGCGAAGGCGAGGCCCTCGTAGGGTGAGGGCGCCTGCGGGGCGAAATTCAAAGATTAGGCGTGGGCACGCCTAAAGAATTCAGAGACTAAGCGTGGACACGCCTAAGGATGAAATCTGGAGCTGCAAAAAATTCCAGAATTTTAAAAAATCATATCTTTTTCTCCCGAACTCCAAAATTAACAAATTTGATATCAAAAGAAAGCTTAAAGGAAGCTTTACAACTTCCATGAAGAATCACAAATCAATTCCATCTCTAAAGGGGTCAAAAACTCAATCAAACTTTTTGTCTATATGAATATCACATAACTTCCAAAATTTTTATCTTTCAACTCCTAAATCTAAACATGTCATATTTTATATCAATGGAAAGCTCAGAAAGCAACCTATAACTTTCATAAAGGACAGAAAAATCAATTTGACCCCTAAGGGAGTCAATTTTTTAGTCAAATTTTCTGTCATCTAATAATCATGCTAAACCAGTAACAGAACTTTCAAAAATCATAACTTTACATTCCATGGTCCAAAAATTCTATAATTTATATCAAAATGAAGATCAGATCTAAATCTTCAACTTTCATAACGCACTTAAAGGTAATCTCAACCTCTAACTAGGTCAATTTTTCAGTCAAAGATTCTACCAAACATTTGTCATCCTATAGCATTTTTCAAACAAAGTAAAGTAACCTTAACTTCGGAAGCTCATAACTTTCACTCTCTATATCGAAAAATATCATACTTTATGGCGACCGAAAGCTTTCAACATAAGCTACATGTTTTTTGAAGATCAATTTCTCAATTTATGCCTAAATCAAAAAGTCTACTCTCTATAACCAAAAAGTCAAACTTTCTTAATTCTTCAAATTCTCACATTTTTTTCTCTTTATTTCTTAGTTTTCAACTTCCATTTCAATCCACTCATTCACATTAACTTTTATAACCCATACAAATCTGTTCAAATTCTAAAGTTATCAAAATCAATCAATTCTTTCCTCATCACTTTCCTTTAAGTATAATTACATCTATAACACAATACATATACAAAAATACTCATTTAATTTCATTTACTATTTCTAAATTCCACTTAAAAATCGAGGTCCAACATTTCTTCCCCTCTTAAAAAAATTTCGTCCTCGAAATTCTAACTTAAGAAATCACTAAATACTTGTTTCTAATTGACCATAATCACTCATTTTCCTATCTAATTTCTTATCACACATATTCTTAACTTCTTCACAAAGAACCATTAAAATCATATCAATTCACTATACACACAAATCAATGTTTCCCAATCTATTTACACAAATCAAAGGTTCAATTCTTAATGAACCCTAGTATGGATCAATCATCATCCGAACTCAACCTTTTGAACTTCTATATATGTATCGCTTCTTTCAAATCTTCTTTCATCTCACAAATGTATAATTTAATTATCCAAGTTCATCATCAAATTCTAATCACATTTTATTAACACATTCCTAAAATCAATCACAATTCTTATCACCTAAATCGAACAATCATCTTGATTCTTCAAATAATTCATGTCAAAAACATTCACATCCATTTCACATTCTCATTAATTCAATCAAATCGATTCAAAACTCTTAATAAACATATACGTCCATGTATGATCCTAATACTGGGCTCTGATACCATAAATATTGGGACCTGATCTCGGAATCGAACCCCAACCGAAAAAACGGAAACAAAGCAAATCAAATAGAACGAACGACAACACGAATCGAATCATATAGCGAAACAAAGCGAAGCAACCACGAATCGGAACAAAAGAGTAAACATATCGAAAACGAATCAAAACGAAAACATAAGACGAACGAATCAAAAGCGAAGCGAATACGAATCGAATATCAAATCAGAAAGCGAAATCTAATACGAATGACGTAAGAATCGAAAGTGAATCAAATCAAAAGCGGTACAAATGATTCATTCTAACTAAAACAAATGTCCGACACCCGGGAACAAAATCTTATAAATAACTATTGCGTTGGAAACCTAGACTAAGACAATATCCAAACCAGTGAAACGAATCCGGTATTTTTTTTTCTTTCATTCTTTCTTTCATTTTCATTCCTTTCATCTTTTATTCCATCTCTTTCAAATCAAAACATTTAATTTCCCCCTTTTGGAAATTCTTCCTCATGCAAAAAATCAAATCATGAATTCTTCTTATACATTCATACAAAATCCAAAATTCGTCTTTTAATCAATTCTTATTTTTTTATTATCCGTATTTGAATCTAAAATTCGGCAGCATAACGGCTGCATTTTAACAAATCCAAACCTGCAAAAGGGTTTCAAACTCACTTCTATAATACCAGCTCAATCAACACACAACTCCTCGGACCTCACGTCCGGAATCCAAACTCATACACAATCCCATTCATATATAGTCATATTCATAATTCGATTCAATACACAATCCCAAAAATCAAATACATCATACTCAATTTTATACACCATTTCATAATTCACAATTCAATCCAAACCTAAAAATCAATCATATTCATATTCAATCACAAATCATGTCCCATAACCATATACGTTCATATCTCATCTATAAACCTTAACATATTATATCAACACAATTTACATCACAATTTCCTATAATCATACACAGTTTTATATCTCAATTCCAAACTCGAATTCAGAAATTATTTACATTTCGAAATGAACACTACAAACCTTAATGGCTTTCTACACTATAACCAATACCAAAGCCAAAGTCCAAATTTTCACAAAATACAAAAGTAAACAAAATCAAACATATGTCTTGATCTTCTTTCATCCGATCTCCCGTTTGATACTTGGAGATGGGGATGAAAGGGGGGTGAGCTTGACGGTTCGTGGATAATATGTTTATACATTGAAAAATAAGCAAAAATCGTTTTTCAAGTCGTTTTCCAGTTATAAACATTTCACCTTCGGAAATTTATTTCAAACTTTTCAAATCATTCAATTCATTCATAAACAGTTTCCAAAACTTTTACGGTTAAAAACCTCAAATTTTATTCCTCGAAATTCCAACACTTTTTACAAATCATAAATAAAATTAAAAACATGAATACATATCATATAAATGCACCACATAAAAAAAATCAAAAACAAATAATATATCAAAACGGTTTGGGTTAGTCCAAAATGGAACGTACTGCACATTCCCGCATAGCGGTCCTGTGTAGCCATGACTTATGGGAGTCCGAAAATCGGAATTCCAGTGCCATTAGCGGGCAGGCGGGAGAAACCTTTTAAAAACGAGACACTGCACTGACTCTAACTTATGCGACCTAACCAAACCCACATATCACATAATTCACACTTAAAATTTCGAATTGCCCGAAGGCACGTTTCGAAAACTTAATTTTTCATATTATCGTATCGTGTCGTACTCGACACATTCACATTCAAAATTTTTCAAAACATTTGAACATAATTTCATTTCATAAAGTTACATATATCACACAAATTCACATATCATATGCACAATCATAATTCAAACAAATCAAGAATGCAACCAAATTGCAATTTATCAAAAACATAAATCAAACGAAATCACATTCTTTCAAAGCAATGCAATCCTCAGTATGAACATTTTTCAAATTTTTCCAATCTTTCGAAGAATAACGAATTCGATAATTATATCAATTTCGTAAATCATTACTGAAAATGAGTATTTTTAATCATTCGAAAATAGTAATTCAAAAACCCTTTTCACTTCTTGATTTTTCAAGAACATAATTTAAGCTAACAATTCAAAATATAAACATATTACCCACCTCATTTCCTTGCTAGAAGCTTGTCCAAATCATCAATTGTTCCAAAGCCTCACTTAAAAATTTCCTAATTCAAGACAAAAATCCTAATTAATTAATCATCCAAAATTGAACCAATAAACTAAGTAATCACCAAAATTGAGCTTAAATATCACAAACCCATACCATTTATAAGATATCTAAGCCAAAACCTCATTAAATTTCCAAAGCTTAAAAAATTTCTCTTACCTTATTTCTTCTCCAATTTCGGATTTGTTGGGTTTGGAAGGAAGCTTTCACCTTCTTCCATCCCTTTTCCTTTGAATCTACTCAAAAATCCTCTTGGAATCTCCCAAAAATCGAAAACCCTAAGTTACCTTTCTTTTCTTCTCTTTATCTCCTCCACCGAACATGCTCTTCTTCCTCTCTTCTTATTTTGTTCTTTCTTTTCTCAAGGTGTCGTGCTTTGCTCCTCTAAAAACGACAGCCACTCTTTTATTCACTTAATGATAGCCAAATGACCATAAGGCCCTCACTTATAAGCCTTAAACGTTAAACCTTTAAGTGAACTTTCAAAATTGCCCCTGAACTTTATTTTCATTCATGCTTTCTTTAGGACAATTTTCTCACAATCAAATTGAAGGAATTTCCCAAAACTTCCTTCTAGAGAAATGCTCCTTATTGTCTTAATTTCATAATGCCACCAAAATCATTTAATTTGGTGCACTACACCAAAAGTTATGTTGCAAAAATTTTGGATTGTTCTTATGCTAAAGCATTTTTCAGAACTTTATTTCCACCCAAACATTGACCTTCTTAAAGACAAAATTGAAATTCGAGTCCTTCAGAACATTTGTAGCTCTATTTCTCTAGTTTAATACAAATCAAGAATCACCTCAATTGGATAACTAGAGCAAAAGTTATGGCTAAATTACTTTCAGATTTTTCTAATCCAATACTGCACACTAAACCCAACTTCCATTCAGAAATTGAAAGTCTTAGGGGCTAAATTGAAATTCAATTCCTTTATATGATTTGTAACCCCATGTCTCTATGTTATTTTCCTCAACAACCAACTCAATCGAATCTCCACAGATCAAGAATTTCTTAAAAGACTGAACTATGTTCAGAAAATTTCTCAACTCAATTTGATTAATTTAATCATCCTCAATTTAATCTCAAAAATTTACAAATTTTTCATGAGGATGTAGATAATTGTCTTAGGAATCCAACGCTTCAAAAACCAAGTCAATCAGAGGTCAAACGAAAAAGTTATAAGCAAAGACGAGGCCCTCGCAGGGTGAGGGCGCCTACGGGGCGAAATTCAAAGATTAGGCATGGGTATGCCTAAAGAATTCAGAGACTAAGCGTGGGCACGCCTAATGATGAAATCTAGAGCTGTAGAAAATTCCAGAATTTTCAAAAATCTTATCTTTTTCTCCCGAACTCCAAAATTAACAAATTTGATATCAAAAGAAAGCTTAAAGGAAGCGTTACAACTTCCATGAAGAATCACAAATCAATTCCATCTCTAAAGGGGTCAAAAACTCAATCAAACTTTCTGTCTATATGAATATCTTCCTAAACAATCACATAACTTCCAAAATTTCTATCTTTCAACTCCTAAATCTAAACATGTCATATTTTATATCAATGGAAAGCTCAGAAAGCAACCTACAACTTTCCTGAAGGACAGAAAAATCAATTTGACCCCTAAGGGAGTCAATTTTTTAGTCAAAGTTTTTGTCCTCTAATAATCATGCTAAACCAATAACAAAACTTCCAAAAATCATAACTTCACATTCTATGGTCCAAAAATTCTATACTTTATATCAAAATAAAGATCAGATCTAAATCTTCAACTTTCATGAAGCACATAAAGATAATCTCAACCTCTAACTAGATCAATTTTTCAATCAAAGATTCTGCTAAACATGTGTCATCCTATAGCATTTTTCAAACAAAGTAAAGTAACCTTAACTTCGGAAGTTCATAACTTTCACTCCCTATATCGAAAAATATCATACTTTATGGCGACGGAAAGCTTTCAACATAAGAAGCTACATGTTCCATGAAGATCAATTTCTCAAATTATGCCTAAATCAAAAAGTCAACTCTCTATGACCAAAAAGTCAAACTTTCTTAATTCTTCAAATTCTCACATTTTTTTCTCTTTATTTCTTAATTTTTAACTTCCATTTCAATCCACTCATTCACATTAACTTTTATAACTCATACAAATCTATTCAAATTCTGAAGTTATCAAAATCAATCAATTCTTTCCTCATCACTTTCCTTTAAGTATAATTACATCTATAACACAATACATATACAAAAATACTCATTTAATTTCATTTACTATTTTTAAATTCCACTTAAAAATCAGGGTCTAACATAAATATGGTGTTTTTATATTGTTTTTGGAGGTTAGGCAATGTGGAGCCGTTTTGGAGAGAAAGAAGATAAAATTGTCTAAATTGGAGAAGGAAACACACAGTAGCGTAAATAACTTAGCTAGAAAAATGAAGCACGGCAGTAGAATCTAGCGAAGCCAAAATGACAATCCAGCAGACCAAAATATGCAGTAGTAGGGAGAAAGGCTTAGCATAGCCAGAGAAAAGAGATTAAACAAAAACGCTCCACTTATTTATAAAAAAAAAGTAGCATGACTTATGGAGAGAACCCTCGATTCACTCATAAAAAAGCCAGCCTCCATTTACTTTTTGCCACCACAACCATTCATTGCAACTCAACTCACCAAAGCCTCCACTCACGGTCCCTCCATGCACACAGACCCCATTTCAATAGCACAACTCCCACTCCACGCAAACACATCCTGGACTCACAGATAAAGCACCTCCAATTATTCATCCACGCAGTCACCAACACAACCCCCACCATTCACAGACCATACAGATCCATTCTAAAAAAAAGGATGCAATCTACCCATAAGCAAAAGACAGACAGCCTTCATCTCACAACTCACTATCATCACTCCATTCCACCCAAAAAAAATAAAGTATCATTTCACTCCTCTTCATGCATGCAACTCCAACGAGAGGCAACCTCCACACTTCATTCACAGCATCCAACCACAGCAAAACACTCATCAAGCTCCACTAATGCAGATTCCTTTCCATTTTCCATGCACGAACAACCTTCACATCAACTGCACTCACTCACCTACACACGGCCTCCATTCATACCATGTTGCAACCTTAATCCGTTTACCATCTGCCAACAACATATGCAGCCACTTCCACACAAACAGCCTATTTGGGAGTCTTGCTCTTCATTTTTAATTGATTCCTTCATGAGTTTGTCTAGGATTTATATTTTTGAACTACTAATCTTGATGATTTGTGGCTAAACCCCAAAGTTCTCTCAGGGATTTGATATCTTATTGATGCTTTAATATTGAATTTTGTTGAATCCATGACTCAATATTCATATACTTGTTGAATTTTTTCTTGAGTTTATTTGTTCTTCCTTTGGATTATTGGAAATTGCCTTAGTATAAATTCACTTTTGGAAAAGGGGTTTTTTTGCTAGAAGATTGAAGGAAATTTCGATTAGGATTTTCTTGTGAGTTGGGAGATCAGAGAAACTTAGAATGTGAAAATTAAAGGTTTGGAACTTAAGAAACTCTAGGAAGAACTTAAGTAAGGGATTTCTAAGTGATGCCTAGAGTGGATAGATTAATTCACCTTTGGGAGAAGGGGATTAATAGCTCTTAAAATTCACCTACAAGGTTAGGATTTTTTTTATTTGTGGAGGACAACTAATTCAATATTAAGGTTGGAAAAAATATCATTCCCTAAGAGAAAATCATTTCCCTTTGCCATTAATATTTTTAATTAGTCAATTGTTGCATTCGTTTCTTAATTAGTTTTTACATAGATTTGTCACATTCATAGTTATTTTGATTGCATTAAATTGGGTAGTTGCTTAGAAATTTCTTTAATTTCTTTAATTATTCTTTACATTACTTTTAATTTTTCAAAATTTCACCGAGCCTGATTTCAAACACCATTAACTAACGTAGAATTGAACTTTTTCATAATCCCTGTGGACACGATTTGATTCTTATCGATTTATTACTCACTTCGACAATCGCGCACTTGCAGTTTACGAACACGTGATCCTCTTCTCTGAATAGCAACAACATCCATTCCACAACCCTACATTTTTTTTTGGTTCTCAACCATTCCTGACAATTACCATAAATAGCACAGGTCACCAATGAGTATCAACAACGGGTGGTCAAACTACCTTTGATGAGTATTTGATTTACCATATACAATGGACAAGCTTTACAGGTATCTATAACCTTTCGGGTTTCCAAAATTCAATGACGTAAAATCTCAATGACAACTACCGATAACAACATGCAAGATAACAACCCATAACTCAACCATAGAAAAAGGAAAAATAATCTTATCATGTGATTGGGGAGAGAGCTCGACAAAAGTTTCATAAATACCCAAATGATAAAGGCCATCTTCTACCACCTTTAACCATCACAAAACCCCCCCAAAACTTTCATCACAACAAAAGAAACAACACAAGACTAACCATATCAAGAACATCTTTGATATTTAGGTTTCTAAAACCCAACATAGTAACTTGAACCTTTTAGGTTCTAAAATGAGATTGAAATTGTTGTTTATAACAAATTCATCTCCACTGACCTGTTGCATATACGTATCAACAAATTAGAATTTAAGGCTTAAATTTCTAGAATCAATGAAGGTTTTCAATAATAAGTTATTTTCTAGCTTGCAGGGAAATGAGGCTATAGACTAATGCAAATTCTTTGCTTTTAGCTTATAATATGAACTTTTAAGATTCAATTCAAATCTTATTTGATTGCATAGTTAGGTTTTATAATATTTGCATAATCAATTCCATAATTAATAATTAGTAAAAATTACATAATAATCAATTCGTAGAAGAAAAGATAGCTTTATATCACTCTTCGGACCAAAATCCAATCTCGTACACAATAGAGTAAGAACAAAACTTTTCTTACAATTTCTTAGAAATCAAGATTACTTTAAATTTATAATTTGATTAATGCATAAAATATAGAAAACCATGATGCATAAACTAAATTTTGAAATAGGTTTATTGCCATTATTGTAGCAACAGAAGCTTCTGATAGTATTCATAAAAACTAGTTGAGAAAACTCCACCTATAATGTACCGGGGTAAGTAAGAAGTAATAGCTCTTTAAGAGCCTATACTTATTTATAGTAGGTTTAAACTTTTAATAATTTAATTGAATTATAAATTTTAATTTTAATTAAACTTTAGTTAGAACTATAACTAATTCTAATTAAATATCAATTACACTCAAGTAAGATCTAATTTTATATTGATTCTTATTCATTAAATATTTCATACTTAACCTTTAAAGTTTCTCAAACTTTATAATTAAGTCCAACGTGATTAAATTACTTTTTTCAACCTACTTTAGACGTAACCCATTAGGTATCTAAATATATTAGCAATAAATATAGCCCTAAATCATATTTAAGATTAGATAAATTAAACTATTCTAATTTATTTTAATTTTTTAATTAAATAATTTATATTTATAGATCAAAATTAACGCCTAGCAATACATCATAATCATTCAAACAAAAGGAATGTCAAACTAATGTTTATCGATCTTTTCTTGCATAATTTTCTATATAATTCAATCTTTTCATCATACAATATCTCAATTAGATACAGAGTATGAAATTAATATCTACCATATTTAATATCATGTTATTTCTCTATCATTAATAATTGATTCTATCAATGATATTTAAATATTATTTTCAAAGCGCCATCTTATCTTAGCCAAAATTTCTTAAATCAATACCCGAGAACTATATAATATTCTCTTCAATCACTTTATAGTTATGAATCTTATATTGATCACTCAACTACCTCCATATATTATATGTAATATCCAATAATTATCGATTAAGCTACCCTTACAATTTATATATGAGATACTTTAGAGATCTAATATTAAAGGATCATTTATACAATCATCTTACTAAGAATTTCCATTGACTTACAAGTAATATTCTAAATGAAATTTTATAATTAATGAATCAATTTAATAAATTTGTTTCTAACAAGCATCTATATATTTATTTATCTCTATATTTTAGTCTATAAGATTGATTACTTTTTGCATAAATAAGAAATATAACATGTAGTAGTCTTTTCGCCTACTAGTGTCTAGTCTCTACAAAACAATGACTATGAACAGTTTAAAAATAATACATAAATGTAATATAAATTTTTAAATTATAATTACATCATAATTTCATTTGTACTGTATATTTGCTTCATAGACTTTATCTTATACATAAAATATTTAAACAACATCTATAAGATAAATAATGTCTTTAAATAATTATCACATAAACTACAACTAATCAATTGACTATAAACTTAAACTAACAATATTTTCAATTGCAACCGAAAAATTATGCTCCTAAGTTTTTTTTTTCATTGTTACACTTAGTCTGTAACAGACAAATAACATCTGAACTGAGGAGTCTTCTTATGATATATCTCGCACGGTATATTATATTCACATTCTATGTTCTTAAAGACTAATAGGACAATCCATATTTAAAATTAACCCTTATCATGCCACGATAAAATAATAATACTAATAATAGTAATAATAATAATATGGTGTAAAGAAAATAGAGACTTGGTATGGCGGTGCTTAACAATGAAAATGGAGAATCTTTGTGAATGGAGCACTTATCATTTCTAGAATATGCAATCGAATTAAAGTTTAAGTGATCCACATTTGACTTCCTCCAAATTAATTAAAAAAACTAAAACACTTAAAAGGGAATTTATGCTTTATTTATTTTTTATTATTACCCAAATTAAAGAGACATTGTCTGTTTGCAACTGCCAACGATTGAAGATGAAAGTTGGCCAACTGTCAAAGGAACCGACAAGTGTTAGTTGCATCAGAATAGGATTTCCATTACTTAAAATCCCCTGCTGTGTATTTCTATTACTTCAGTTTAGGTGTTAAAGGTTTTAAACTGCAAATATACATTCAAAAGCTTTTGTTAAATATGATTCTCCACGCTTAGCAAGGATATGGGGATGGCCACCTATGTATGCAACCTCCTCCTTATATTTTTATAAAGAGATTGTTTCCATAATTCGAACTTGTGACTTTCTTGTCAGAAATGAGTAAATTTTATCGGTTGCTTCAGGCTTTTTGCTAAATATGATTAATTCATTTTATTAAACACCAAATCAAAAATATCTTTGAAGCTAAGTTTGATGGTACTACAAATAGTTTATGAGCACAATATTTCATAGTGGTTAGTCCTACATATTTTGATAAATGGAATGGCAAGTTATGACAATTTTGTGATTGCTCATAGTTTTGACATGCATAGAAATCCTTGCAATGTCACGAGAATTTATTATCCCATTTTGACTAATAGTATCCAAAGTTTCTAAACAACTATTTAATGATAACGAAGCAGCTAGCTAGCATGTTATTGCTTTGATTTGGCATAATTAAAGGGATAATTAAGATAGTGATTAGTGCCTTTAATGACTTTCTTTTTTCAAAATTTTTGTTTTAAAGAAAAAGGTGGTTCTTGTATGTCCGTATTATGAGAAGGGACCAGACAACACAAAAGGAGAAGAGAGTAAGGATATGGTTATTTATGCTTAAGCATGTGAATCTAGGCATATCCCACGTCAATCCCATGTGGGCACACAAAGAATTTGGCCAAATTCTCAAAGCAAACCAAATTTTCGATAAACAAGATATTAACTCAATCCAAGAAATATATAATAAGAGCGAGCCCGAACATGGTTTTCACACATCAAGCATCCCTGTAGGATCCCATTTTGAACTTTTCAGTTTCATGTTCGACAAATTCTTTTTCAGGAAAATGGAAATTGTGTATTGATTTGTCACAAAAGTAAGAAGTTAGAGATTCAAGCGATTGTTGAGTTTGGCTTCTTTGTTGTCTCATATTAGTTGGGGACAACAATTGGAACAAGGCTCTTACCTATATAAGGAGGTTGTTATCTCATTAATTAATGCACCAAATAAAGTCAAAAATTTGTAGTATAAATTTGACTATAGTTAAATTCCTCTTTTGAAGTGAGAGTTGGAGAGTTTGTCTTGTGTATTTTTTTGTAGGTGTGTTGGTGTATTAGGGGATTGAGTGAGAGGAAAAATTTTGTGATTGTAAGAATTTTTCATATAGTAAATTTTCTTTTCGGTATCTATAGTTTTTCTCTAATTTGAGAGTTTCCACGTAAATTCTCAAGAGCGATTTTATCAAATACTTGTCAACGAGAGAAATATACGCCAAGCACGAAATATAAAAGGGATAGATTGAATATACACATCGATAAAGACAAATGGTGCTCTTGAGAAATATATGACACGTACGAAAACAAATAAAACCTAACTTGCCTTTCATGGAGTAGTCGACAACTCCTTTTTGGACGACTTGGACACGTTCTCTCCACTCAGGTTTTCCATCCTTACTGGTGACTTTGGCTTATGTGTGTATATATAGACTGCAATTAAGTTGCAAGTTCGTTGCCATATTCACAAACTAGCTAAGTTCTTAGTATTTTTCTTCTCGATTAGCTTCTACATAAGTATATGTAAATGGCTATAAAGGCATTATTGCTCGTCTTCATTGTTGTCTCTGCAAATATTGTTGTGAGTTCACAGGCAAGAATTCTCCACGTCCAGGGTGATGAGCTGCAATGGAGACAGATGAATTTCCATGCTACCCATGTTCTTGTGCATGAATTAAAGTTGGATATGGAGAAACAAAGGTCGTATTGGACCAATGTGGGTGTGGATAGGGTCTCACCAGGAGGACCGGATCCTCAGCACCATCTTTAACAAATCATCAATGTCTGCATCACAGACATTCCCCACCCATCTAATTTATTTTCAATGAGAATGATGCTTTTGTAATCTAATTTACCATGAAAAGCTATGGAATTGGCGTTGGGAAAGAGTAAGTTTTTTTCTCCCTTGTTGGTCTTAAAAGCCTCGCAAGTTGACCAACCAAATGAACATGAATGAATTATGTTTTGGTCTAAAACTGCACGATGAATTTATATAAAAATCTTTACATACAACTATTTTGATTCTACTCTCAAGCAAAAATGAGTAACCAAAGCTAAAATTGCTATTTGCTTTAAAGAGGTAACAATGTCAAGATATAAGAGCTACCCTGCTCTTCAACTCCAATCTTTTAGTTTCTTATTTTTCTGTATAGTATAAAGGAAAGTTGCAACTGAGTTTGATTTGTAGACTTGCTTTTTTATTGGCCTTAGTAGTCTTAATCACCTTTTCTAATCCAATGAATTGTCGTTACTACCAATTCATACATGTCTAATCCTTGCCTCCGATGCAGCCTGTTGTTCCTTTCTCTCCACAATGCATAAATGCATCAGATGAATGTAGTTTTGAAAATGCTTGAGTCCTTTCCCATCCCTTTGATTTGGTTGCTAGCCCATTCCATAATCATATGCAATTCTCTAGCATGGTAGTTAACTTTTAACAATTGTTGTACCTTAGACCAAAGTGCTTGAAAGAAGGGGCACTGGAATAACATATGGGAGCTAGACCCAGGCAAGTTTTGACAAAGCAAGCACACCTTATATGGAGAACTAAATCATATATCTTTAATCCTTAATCTTTATCTAACTATTAACCAAATGATGAAGGATGTGTTAAGAACTAAGGACTTAGTCGATACCAATTGAAACTATTATACTTTTTTATAACGAGTCATTAACATTTCCAAACAAGATTTGTTGGTGAATTTGACTCACTACAAGAAAACTGACATTCTCCGACGGAATATTCCGTCGGAGAAATGGTTAGTTCCGTCGGCAATTATGTTTGCCGACGGAACGCGACGAATGAAGAAAGCGTCGTAAAAATGGCAGTCGTTATAGTTTACTTCCGTCGGTTTTTGTCAACGGGTAACCGACGGAATATTATCCGTTGTTGTTATATTGCGACGGTGAATGACGTCGGTGAATGTCACACGTCACCGACGGAATATTCCCGTCTGTATAATTTAGGGACGGACCCACCGTCGCAAATATTCGGAAGTAAGTTATATCTGTAACGACGGAATGTCGGACGTCGCCAAATTTAGTCCAGATTATGTTCCGACGGTTTGCTTCATTCCGTCGAAAACAATTCACCGACGGAATTGTGTATTCCGTCGGTAAAAAAAAGGGTGTACCCCATTGGGTGCATATATAATTGGCCATCCACACATCAACCAGTATATCAAAGATTTGAATAATGACAATTGTATACAATTGGTTGTACATAATTTGAAATCCACACATCAACCAGTACATCAAATAATATTAAACAATGTCAATTGGAATACAATTGGATAAAAACACATCAAAGTAAACATAAATTATTATGATTGTACCTTAAAATCATGATTTCGAAAATCTAAAGTTTTGGTGGTCATTGGTGGTCCTTTGGAGAACTTCCCTTCGACTGTTCAGACAGTAGGTGCAACTGAGCCATCTGCATAATCTCTTCTTTCATCTTCGCCATCTGCTCTCTCATTTGTAGCTCCATCTGGTCCCTGATTCGTTGCTCCTGCTCCCTCATCCGTTGTTCCTCCCGCTCTGTCTGCTCCCTCAGTCGTTGTTCCTCCCGCCTGCCTCGCTCCCTCACCGTTGTTCCTCCCGCCTCCCGCCTCTTCCAAATGAGCATTCTTGTCCATTAATGTTTGTCAGAGTCTTGAGCTCGATGACTTCATTGTTGTTCGATGGCCTAGTGGATACTGTTGTACTGGACATGGAAGATTGGGAATAACATGTATTCCCATACGAACCTAGACCAAATATCCTGCCACGGCGATCCCTACCACCCACAGCCTCAAAATACGTCTGAGACACGTCTACAGGCTGTTCCTCCTGCGACTGCCGCTCTAGTGTTTGTTGTAATTGGTCCTATCAGGTATGTGAAGTTAACATAAAGACGAAGGACGGGAGCAGTATGTAGAAATTAAAAAAAAAGCAATAACTGGACATACATTCAGCTCTCGACAGCGGTTGTTGATGAAGGTTACACCGTCATGCTTCTTCGTGTGAGTGTGCAGAAATAACTGAAGGGGGGTAGGCTTCGTGCCCAATGACTTCTCCTACATGAGAAAGACTAAAACGTTAGATGTGAACTACAAATCGTTTAAACCTCGGCAGAGGATCGTAAAGTTGTATGATATTCGCCTCTAGTTGGACAATGAAAATAAGTCAACACTGCCATATATAAGTGGCAGCAGATAGGTAGACCATTATCATTATGCATAATACAACGAAGCTAACTATCGAAAAAATTAGTGTAAACTGTAGATACTTACAAGTCTGTCTGCATGCTCTTGGTGAGTTATTGAGCCACCCGTATGTACATTGCTGCAGGTGATGCCCAATACGCCAGCCAACGACTCCAAATATCTTCCGAAATAAAGCGGAGTCGTGCACCAGCCTTGTTTATCGCGTTAATGAAGTCACGATGACGTGTACGAGCCCGCCTCTCCCAGAATTTGTAAATGCTCCCATCTAAAGTAGCGTCCCAGAAAAATGCTTTCTGATTAAAGAACAAAAAAAATATGTTAGTTAACATCAAACTATATATATATTAATCATGACACTATATATATATATATTTATTAAATAAATAATAGAAATAATTATTGTACCTCGAACTCATGAAAATAAAATTGTTTCGTTGCTGCAGTGATATTCTTCCACGTATATCCATCGGGTTCAATCCTTTCCTTAAAAGTGGAGGCCATCTACCTGGAAACCATTCCAGACGGTACGAACCTAAAACAAGAAGTTAGTGTAGTGTACAAATAGATCGAAAATAGAAAGGCTAGAAACAGTGCGTAATCCTATCATATTACTTACTGGTCATTGATGTAAGTGATATACTTTCGTCCATCATCTCCTACAGATCCAGGTTGTTGGGCATGTCCCCCATCCCCTATTGTGGTATTGGATGATAAATGAGTTGGCGTAGGGGATGGTGTGGCATTAGTAGCAGCAAGTGATGGCTCATCTGCAACGAGAGGATATGTAGGAGGAGGAGGTGAGTCAGTACGAGTCCCAGACCGTGACAATCCACCTTCACAAGGCTTCCCGCCAAACATCCCTCTAAACCTCGGCCACATAACCTCACGTGGTCTCTTAGGTCCCATATTAATGAATGAAATACAAAATTTATCGAATTCTGTACAAATATAACAATCTTAAGAGCAATCGTTTAATGAAGTTATTTACATATAAGCCAATGTAATTGAAAGTTAACAAACAAGTTAACAACAACAAATCAACGTCAACAATTATATAATTATGACCGTGTTGACCAGATTGAAACATATACACCAACAAACATCTTTTCAACTTTGTCGAATTATGTAATGCATGAGTAAATTATTCCATCGGATTCCATGTGACATGAGAGTCCGTATAAGTAAATGAGTCCCCGATTCGATTTCGAGAACCGCCCCGCACGCTCAAACGAAGCTCGGAAACAAATGACTTCTCCCACCGGTGAACGCCTTTGGACACTTTACATCAATAACGTTTTGGCTATAGCCATACCGTGAGGAAATATTAAATGTTTCGCCGCTCTTGGTACAGAGGACGAATTGTCCAGATGAACTACTACAAGGGGGAACAACAACTAATTTGTCATTTCGGTCATATGTTGTAGTGTCATGGCTCTGGCCTCTACTGGCACTTATTTCTTCGTTGAGAATACAGGACGCTTTGAGCAACATGAAGTTAAAACCATCAAATTACTATTATGTTATGGGCACTTAACATAAGGAAATAAGATGTACAGAATAAGAACACAGACGTAATAATCATAGCAAACACCTTCAAGTATAAGATCGGTCATGGATGGCAAACGAATCGGAGTGCTTTCCACAACGTTGTTTCCTGCAATGGTTATTCCCTGAGACGGGACAAATGTTCCACATTCCTCCCAACGGAAAGAATTATTACCGTCGGGAACCATTTGCCACATCGACATCCCTTGAATAAGAATTCCAATTATTAAAAGGAATACTGTATTTGGTACAGTAAATAGTCTATTACAAAGATATATTAATAGCTATCAGAACTTAAATGTAAATTACAATCATCTTCCTCTTCGGAAGAATAAGAATCAAACTCTTCCTCTTGTTCAGATCCATTGTTACCCTCGTCGGACTCTGCAGATGAAATATCAACATAAGCGTTAGAAGGATCGTGCAAAGGTTCTGTCTCGTCACACGTTATTGTATCATGAATAGAAGCCACGTCTTCTTGAAACGCTTCACTGTCATTTCTCTCCTCTACGTTTGTATGGGATTCAAACACTCCCCTAGGTTTAACTTTGCACACCGTCAACCAATCCGCCTTATCACGTCGTAAGCTTGGAAAAGGGACATAACACACCTGTCTTGCTTGCATCAGTGTCAACCGTCTACGGAAGTTGATTTCAACGACATTGTATCGGTTATGCACTTTTGTTCCAACATTTGGTGTCGGGTCATATCAGTCACATTTAAATATCACACATCGCTTAACTGGCAACGCAGGGTACTCAACTTCAAGTATTTCAATTATTTTCCCATAATAGTCCATCAATTCTCCTTGTATCGAAACCCCACTGTTCATACTTGACATGGTATGTCCATGCGACTCTGTATGGTATTTATATCCATTCACGAAATACACCGGATACGAGTTAACAGTTCGCAGAGGTCCCTTCGCAAGATCAGAAATGAACTTGTTATGTATTGGATTTTCCGCAGCCTATGTAACAGGAAGTAGCAAAGGAAAGGGTACAATGTCATCGGAACATGTTAACATGGTGGGTAACAATAGTAATAGTTTAAATTACAACTTACATATCGTGCGAACCATCGAGGGAATTGTTTTCCAACTTCGTTATTCATGTCTTCCTGTGTGATACCAGGCATTACCTCGTGCAACAATGCCTCGTATAAGCTGCATATGATATGACACCAATCAGAAACGCTCAACACAATAATACCGCAATTGACCATACCAACAGTGCAACTCAACATTTAATGGAAGAACCTCCGACGATTCAATAAAATGTACCCATGTGTAGCATCAATTTCCTCCTCTGTTAGCATTCGTCTTGCTGCACGTCCAGATGTCCGTCCTGGATATGTAAAAATTGACAAGTTCCCATCCGCACCACTTGTTCCTCCCCCATCTTCGTTACGAGGAACTTGTCTCGCACTTGTACGCACATGAGGCTCAAAATAATGTCCACAAAACGTACTAGCTTCCTCAACTAAATAAGCATTGCATATGGAGCCCTCAACTCTAGCTTTGTTTTTGACATTTTTTTTAGATGATGTAAATACCTATAATAAAGCATATGGTTATTACAATGTTCGGTACACACAAGATGTACAAATGAGTAACGATATGATAGTACAGGAGTTACCTCTCAAATGGATACATCCATTGATATTGGACTGGACCGGCAAGTTTTGCTTCGTATGGTAAATGCACCGGTAGATGCTCCATGCAGTCAAATAAGCTTGGAGGAAAAATCCCTTCTAACTTGCACAAAATAACTGCAATTTCATTCTCTAGTTTGTCCATTTCATCTAAATTGATTTCAGATGATGTTAAGCTTTTGAAAAACAAGCTCAACTCCGTTAATGGTTCCCATACCTTAGAAGGTAGCAACTCGCGAAAGGCAATTGGAATTAGCCTTTGCATAAAAACATGACAATCATGACTTTTCATCCCAAATAATTTGTACTTTCTCATATCTACACACCTAGACAGGTTTGAAACATAACCATCAGGAAACTTGAGTCCTTTCAACCATTCACACAAACGCTCCTTCTGTTGCTTGTCCAAAGTGTAACATGCTTTCGGATATTTACCAGTACGAACATCTTTATGTAACTCATGTCTTCTACAGAGCGGCCCAAATCGGCTCTAGATTTGGCATTGTCTTTGTCTTCCTTCAATGTTCATAATCGTATTGAACAAGTTGTCAAACATGTTTTTCTCAATATGCATCACGTCCAGATTATGTCGTACCATATTTGTTTTCCAATATGGTAAATCCCAAAATATGCTTCGTTTTGCCAACCAAAGTTTCGATCGATGGTTGATTTACTTCATCGACTTCAAATTCAGTTACTTTAAGCAAGCCCAATGCCTCAATCTCTTGCAAAATCTCAAAACCACATTTCGGAGGTGGAGCTGGTTTGTTGACTGTTCTATTTTTTATGAACTTATATTTATTGCGCCTAAACGGATGATCAGGAGGAAGGAATTTTTGTGATTGTCAAACCAACTAATTTTGCCACTAGATGGAAGATAAACGATCGAATCATTGCATGAATGAGGGCAAGCCAACTTCGGTGTGCTCAACCAGATAACATGGCCAAAGCCGGAAGTCACTTATCGTCCACATTAAAGTCGCTCTCATGAAAAATTCTGTTTCAAAGATACATCATATGTTTGCACACCGCTTCCCAAAGATGCCGCAATTCTAATATCGCGGTTGGAAGTAAACATCTATTTTCGCTTGGGATTTGTTGGTCCCGCACAATAACTGTAGAAGAAACATGTAAGCCTCTTTCATACACATCCACGGAGGCAAATTATAAGGAGTAATTATCACCGCCAAGATGAATATTGCTGCCGGATTGACCAAAAGGTTGGAATCCATCGATCGACAATCCCAACCGCACATTCCGACTTTCAACGCAAAGTGTTGATGGGTTTCATTGAAATGCTTCCATGCGCAGCATCGATGGATGACGCATTACTCCATCTTCCGATCGTGTTCAAGATGCCATCTCATGTGACATGCAGTCACATCGATGCATAAAGTCTCTGTAGCTTTGAGTTAGCGGAAATAATACATCCGCTTCTATGGCACTAATTTCGTTTCATTGCACGCTGCGTGGCTTAAACCTCGATTGACCACAAAATTTGCACTCATCTAAGTTCACATCATCTCCCAAGACAAAGATACATCCCAACCGACAAAGAATCAATTTTTTGCACCGGCAACCTAAGACTCAATCGGTTTCTTCATATTGTAAAGCGCCAACCATTGAATGATCGGTGGTAGTGATTCCGTATACCACTCCAGAATGTTATCAAAGCTACGATCCGATATGTGTCCTTCACTCTTTACGTTCAAAATTCGCACAATTGAAGACAATTGCGTCATTTTCTGACCCGGGCCACAATTCTCGGTCAGCAGCCTGGAGTAAGTCAAAAAATTTCCGTGCTTCTGCATTTGGTTCTTCTTCAACATTTACCGTATTTGTCTCAAAGGTACAACCGACCCCATCAAATACCATTTGTCTGTACGTGTTTTCTGTTCCAGAAACAAAATTCCCTCTACTTCCAACCTCCCCTTCATACTCATTTACGTTGACATACATTTGTGGTTCATTCCCCCTTGAGGTGCTACAAATTAACGATTCGCCATGTCGTGTCCACTCAAAATAATTGGGCATAAACCCTTTTCGCAGCAAATGCAACTTAACTTCATCAAGAGTAAGAAAACATTTGTGCTTGCACTTGCTACATGGACATCTGATCTTTTGTCCATCCATATATGCACATTGAGAGCATGCATAATGAATAAAACTGTCAACTCCATGCACGAATTCAGGATTAATGAAGCCATCAGGGGATAATCGTCTATACATCCAAGATCTATCCTGACAGCTCATAGCTGAGATACTGTTAATTTCAACCAGTCAATTAATTGTCAGTATAATTCATGTATGGCACATATAATAAGGTATGTCAGTATCATGTTACTTATCAAGAATTAAACATTAATAATCTCAAAGCAATTCACAACCATACAAAATGTTCTGATAACGTCAAATAATATTAACAAATATATGCTTAAAGTAACCACGATTGAAGAAAAATTATAGTTGTCAATCCAATACCTGCGTAGGCTTAGCTTAACGTTTCTCGAAAGTATAAATATTGGGGACAATACAGTTCCTATAACAAACAAAATAAACTTGTGTCTTAGCATATTGAGGCGTCGTAGCATTTCTCATGCAATGATTGAACTCCTAATTTATTGAAATGGCTAATATAAGATTATAAAATGATTGTTATATATGGAATTATTTTATAATTTTTGTTCTTCGCTCACTTGATTTGAATTACCTTGAAATTCTCTTCAATTGTACTTGATTCTTTCTTTAAGTTTATCCTTTAAATACAACATCTAAGACACAACAATGTTATATCTTTCTATTATAATAAGGAAAATCATTCATTGATAAATTTAATAAACTATTAAACAAAATAAGAAGATTAAAATTGTAATATTAAAACAATAATTAATTTACACTTTTCCATATTTTTAAATAAAGATTGATTAAGTATCAATATTTAAAATTATCATTAAATAAGAAATATAAACATATTTTCTACTTTTATCACAATAATCAATTAACAATATTAAGAATGAAAAACAAAACCAAATGCTTGATATATATGTTTTACGTATTTATTAATTTATTTTAAGTAATTAGATTATGAGAATTATATTTTATATATATATATATGGTAAATAGAAATATATTTTTAAAATTTAATGATATAAAGAAATTAAATAAGAATTAATGAAAAGTATTAAAATTAGTCATATAGTTTTCTCATATAATTAACACTACATTTTGGTTGCACTTCATTTTCATTATATGTCTATTTAATGCCATTGATTGCCTCGTCAAGAAAAAGCGAAGCTCGGGCTTGAAACCCGTAAGTAGTTAAGCTATCCCTCTTCTAACAATTAGCTCTTCAAAAGAATTCTATTTGGCAAAAGGAAAACTTGATTTTGGGTCTATTTGGTCCTCAATATGAATATTAATTTAAACCTTATATATTGTTCATAACAACATAACAGGATTTTAAATTGAGGAGTACAACTAAAATTGCATCTACAATATACAATTTCTTATGGTTCAATTACCACAATTTATAATAATTGGGAGTCTATTTTCTATTTATAATAACTCACAATTTACAATTTAAAAACTTTATTTCATAATTGTAAAAATCAAATTTGGATAGTAAATACTTGCCTAACATATTCAGATTGATGAATATTATATTTAATCCAGGTGAATATAATATTTAATCCAGGTGAATATAATATTTAATTCCTAACATATTTAAATTTGGATAGCAAATACTTGCCTAACATATGTAATTTCATACTACAATACTAGTTCGATGCTTTCCTCTTTATTACTTTCAAATGTAAGCATATCATCAAATGTAAACCTCATACTCACATTGAACACTAATATAATGATACTAGTTTTGTTCTACAACTCTTAACGCATTTCATCGAACACCTTAAGGTCAAAACCATCTCAACCATATCTACACACAAATCTTAAAATTATTTCCATTCAATACATCCACAACAATCACACAACACAAATCAAAACAAAAACCACAAATCATATGAATTAAATCAGTTCAAATATATACAAAAACCACCGCAACCCACAAATCTCATCCTTTACCTTCGGATTGTCCAGAGAAGAGAAGGAGAAGCACGTCACCGGAGAAGAGGGAAGGAGAACATCGCCACGTCGCCGGAGCAGACGGAAAGAGAAGGAGAATCGCCCAACGTCGTCGAAGGAGAAGAGAGAAAAAGAAGAGGAGAGTCGGGGAAGGAGAGAAGGAAGGCAATTGCAAGAGGATTTAATTTTGTTTTAGCGACGGAAATTATCCGTCGCTATAATTAAAATAAACCGTCGATGAAATAGCCAGCTAACCTAATATACCGACGCCGTTTTGAAATATATCGACGGGTTTGTTCCGTCGGTAAAATTTCCCTCCGTCAAATTTTGCCGACCGAATTTTAATTCCGTCCCTGTTTACAGACGGAATATTTTTCATCGGCATATTTCCGTCGCCGAGTAATTTTCCTTCTACCTTGGCAACGGATTTGCTCATTGTCGAAAAATTCCTTCTTTAATATAGCGACGGAGTGAATATCGTCGGTGAACCATTTCTAGCCGACAGGTTCACCGACTGAAACTTTTATTCCGTCCCTATTTACAGACGGAATTATCTCTATCGGTAGTTTCCCGTCGCTAAAAGGCCCCGCCAAACTTTCCCTCCAACTTTGGCAACGGATTTTTGGATCGTCGAAAATCATCTTCCTTTAACCGACGGATTAGTTATTCTGTCGCAATATACCGACGCTATATGGTCCGTCGGTATATTTCCGTCGCCATATGACGATTTTCTTGTAGTGACTGTTTTATCCCATAACTCGATCATACAATTAGATTTGTTTGGCTTAGCTTATTAATAAGTGTTTAATTGTTCATATTTTTAAGTTTATATCTAGTGCATTTCACCCTTTTCTTTGAGGTTTATTTTTGGTACTTAATTCATACATAATTCATTTATAAGTCATAATTCACTTATTTAGAGTAAAAGGCACGAGTTTAGACAAGTTTGGAGCGATTCGGTGTCATTTTGATGAAGCTGTAAAGCTGCAAGAAAAGTTTATGGCATAAACACACTCGTGTACTCACCAATGTATGTTTCACATAAGACAAGTTATTTTAAAGTCTCAAAGAGTTATATTGCTATGAAAACGTTTTTGTTTAAGAAGTATATGTTCTTGTACTTACCTATGCACTTAAACATGATCATGTTTCACGTAAGATAAATTATTTAAAAGTTTCAAAGAGTTATACGAGAATAAACATGTCATTTACTTGCCTATGTTCATATTTTAACCACGTGTTTGCTCAATTCAAGTATCTCATGATTTTAAAATACATGCCATGAACAAGCCCATGTACATGCCGATTGTACGACCGAAAACTAAAATGTCAAACTATAAAAGATCAAGTAGAAAGGAAGCTTGGGAGGCGTAAATAGAAGACCTAAAATGGAAGAAATAACAAAGAGAAAGCAAGAAGACTTATTTGGAGTTAATTTCCAACAAGTTAAAGTGGATTTCATGAAGATTAAAAGGGATTCGATCATGTTTCTCTTAATTTTTTGTTAGTTTTGATGTTATGTTTGATATGATTAGCAACTAAATCCTTTATAATACCGGATAAGATGAGCTCTATGATAGACTTTGTAGTGATTTTATTTTATAAATTTTATTGAGATTTAATTATGCATTTTTATTATTCTTGAATTAATATTATTGGGAAGTTAATTCATGCTTGATGTCATACAATTAAAATTAAAAATTCTTTGTTTAAATTGATTTACCATAATTAAAAGGAGTTCTTAAAACCTAAAGATAGGTTGATATAACTCTTCCAAATTAAGGTCAAACATAATAGAAATTTATAAATCACTTAATACAATTCTAGGATTTTTAATTGGAAAGTGAATTTGATTAATCGACCTAGGATTAGTAATTAAAAGTCTTGAGAAAGATATTAGCATAATTGAGAAATTTTACAGTCCAATGAACTTTTTAAAATTAATGTGAAGTTTTAATTGCATGAGAAGTTATATAAGGCACTCGAAATTGGAGGACCGTTGCCTTCATTGATTGTTTCGAATTTAATCTTCTAGTTAATTAGTTGTGTTGATTTTCTTTGTTTATTTGTTTTACTTTTAAAGTTAATAAATTTTCATAACTATAATTTTCTATAATAGATAATAGAAAGACAGTTAGTACTAATGATTCTAGATCTTGTAGAATTGATCTGCATCAAAGATGTTAGCTATAGTTGCCTTGTGTGCTTGTAGTATTAAACAAATAAACCCAGCTTTTTATGTTATTTTCAGGGATTATAATATTAGGAAAATCTTATTTTATTATCTACTCATTTTTTCTAAGTAGTTTTGTATCTTGAATATTTATTTATTTATCCTAAAAGCTCTTTTTCAAGATCCCGTGTCTATGGATTATTTGTAAGATTTGGGTATTCATTATTATAGTTACTAGATACAATGAAAGGCTGAAAAAGATAGTATCCTTTCAAGATATTATAGTATCAAATCGCTTATAGTAACATTAGATTGTAACACATATTTACAATCAAAATTCATGATATGATATGGCTTCCCTAATCATTAATTTCAAACATATGTAGGAACATCTAATTTGCATAGAGAATTGGCTTAAAATCCCTTACAATGATACTTACAATTTTGGGTGGAGCAACCATCCCAATTTTATATGAAATGATCAAGTTTCACATAGGTTTCTACAACAACTGTAAGAGGAGGACCAACAAACTGAGGAGCTCCTTATGAAAGCAATTACTAATTGGAGTTACCCTTTATGAAACTAAAGAGCTATTTACCTATTTTTATAATATAAGACTTTTAATTGGACAACTTGTTGATCTTATTTTCTAATAACAACCTGGTAGTTTATTCAAATACACTGAGCCAAATTTAAGAGAACAAGAGAATATGCAAACTTTTTAGAGTAGAGAGTATTTAGAGGTTGAATACAAGGAGGAAGTTATTATGTAAGAAGAAAAAGAGGAGAAAGAGGAAGAAAAAAAGAAACCAAATAAGGAAGCTATTGAGGAATTATCATAGTTATTTTAAGTATGAAGGGCTCCTACTTGCCACAAAACAAATTTCATAACCAATCGATGATTTAGGGGTTTTATTATCCTTTATTATATTAATAGTTTTCTACTAAAAAGAGCATTAGTAGATTTATTGGTTTTATTAATTTGATACCATATGTCCTTATTATATTACAACATGTGGCCTATTTTTAGGCTAATTAACACTTATTTAGGAAGACAGGTAGAAGTAAGCCACTGATTATAAATTCAAGTTGAGTAAATTGCTTGCATAGAAATCTTGCTAAAAGAATCGTAAAGAAGTGATAGTTGGGAGGTGATCCAACATTTAGTTGTCTTTTCTTTTTTATGTAGCTTGTAGGATTTTCATTAGTAGTTTAGTTGTTTTTGTAGTTTTAGTCTTATGTTTCTAATATTTTAAGTTGAGATTTGATAGAATTCTATAGGCTATAACGGCAACATCACCCTTATGCATTAGAGTCGAGAAGATTTTACTGACACTAGATAGATGTTAATGATATTGGACAAAGATGGAAATCTTTTACTATTAGGAGAATACCAGTTATCCTTATGTGATCTCATTTTTTATATATGTTTTTATTATTCATGCATATTTTGTATATTATGGACAATGTACAACTTAATTAGGAAAGAGACTTAGCAATCAAACTTCTCAATTTTGTTATAATTAGCTTAACAAAAATAATTCAAAAATTTTGGAAATAATATTGATTAAGAAAATTCACTAGTTTGGTTATGATTTGATTTAATTTGTTTAGGCAAATAGTTATGAGTTTTGATGACTAAGATGATTCCAATTTAGTTCGTTAATTTTGAAAATAGATACTTGATTTGTATTATGATACTTTATGTATAATTTGTTCATGCATTGAGTTAAATATGAATTGTTTTGGATGTTTTCATTATCCCATATAAAAATAAAAAGGAAAGAAAAGGAAAGGAAAGAAAAATAGGATTATGTGACTAAACAAGCATAAATAATTTCACTCTAATAGCTTTGTAATAATAAAAGGTCAAAGTTAAGTAGCGATGCTAGCAGGTCATTCGAGATAGTGACCTAGTTGAGTAACCAAGCGTATTAATGACAAAGAGATTATTATCGTGTCAAAATATTGGGTGGCTTTTCAAACAAGCTTCTAAATTCTCATGTATGTTCACTTCATGCATTAATTAGAATAGTGGGAATTGAGTTAAAATTTAAAGAATTGTAGATTAATTTATAATCTAGTATAAGTAACTAAGTACTTAATATTTCAATAAAATTTGCACTTCATTGAATAATGGAGAATCTTAATCTATATCTTCAATGTGTTTAATGTTTTCCCAATGTTGTTTCTTATTAAATTGAGAGTAATGAAATTGATTTGCTTGAGGATAAGTAAAATTTAAGTGTGGGGAGTTTAATAAGTGTTTAATTGTTCATATTGTTAAGTTTATATTTAATGCACTTTGTCTATTTATTTATGTTTTTTGATTGATTTTATTACGTAATTCATTCATATGTCATTTTTAGTTTGTAATTCACTTATTTGAAGCAAAAAGAATGAATTAAGACAAGTTTGAGGTGATTTGGAGTTGTTTTGATAAAGTTATAAAGATGCAAGAAAAGTAAATAGTTATGTACTTACCCGTATGTAGTTATGTTCACGCAAGATAAATTATTTTAAAGCTTTAAAGAGCTACAAGGCTATGAACATGCCTATGTTTATGAAGTACACACTTGTGTACTTGCTAATGTAATTAAATATAATCATATTTCACGTAAAACAAGATGTTTTAAAGTTTTAAAGAGTTACAAAAGCATGAGAATGCATATGTTGGAGATGAACATGCTAGTGTACTTACCTATACTCACATTTTGAGCCTGTATTTTTTCTAGATTTTAGGATCTTGTTATTTTTAAAGTACACAAGCATGAACACACTATACATGTACCACTCAAAAACCTAACTTTTAAACTATCAAAGGAAAATTTAAAAAGGAACCTAGAAAGGAAGTTTGGGAGACACTAATAAAAGACCTAGAACTGTAGGGAGAACAAAAGCAAGAAAAGGGGCTTATTTGGAGTGACTTGCATCAATATAAAGTTAATTTCATAAAGATTAAAAGGGAGTCCATCATGTTTCTTTTAATTTTCTATTTTTTTTAGCATTGATGTTATGTTTCATATGATTTGGAACTAAATCCTTTATGATATTTGGATAAGATGAACCTTAGGATGGACCTTGTAGTAATATTATTTTATTTTAATATATTCTTTAATTTTATTGAGATTTAATTATATTCTTTATTATTCTTGATTAATATTACAAATATGTTAATTCAATTTTGATTTCATGCAATTAAGATTGAGAAATCATTTGTATGGATTGATTTAACATAATTGAAAGGAGTTGCATGCAAACACGGAGATAGATCGATATAAATCTTTCAAATTAGGGTTAATTCTAAGGTTTTAACTAGAAATATGTTTCATTTAATCAACCTAGGATTAGTTATTAATTGTCTTAAGAAAGATATTAGCATAATTAAAAAATCCTTGCTTAATAAACTTTAGTTTAAAATTAATGTGAAGCTTTAATTGTACAAGAAGTCCTAGGAGATTCAAAATCTAAGTACCATTGTCTTCATTGGTTGTTTCTAAGTTTAATCTTCATTCTAGTTAATCAATTATATTGATTTATTCTTAGTTTATAGTTATACTTTTGAATTTGGTTCAAATTTCTATTACCATGATTGTTAGACTAGATAATAGAAAGATTGTTAATACTAGTAATTCTCGTCCTCGAAGGATCAACCCATACCATAGTGCTAGCTAGAGCTACATCATGTGTTTGCAGTAGAAAATGAATCAATCACTTATAATTAGGAAGATATGCCTCAATGATAGATAATCCCCTTAAGTTGCATGTACAATCATCACCACTTATTACTAAGGGATTTGAAGCCTAAGAGCATTCAAGTCTAATCCAAGGTGAAGGGGGCCAATATTGCACCAATTATCAAAACAAAACTAAGTATCCTTACCATCACCTATCAAGCTTTTGAAAAAAGAGATAATTTGATCGCTCAACCTAAGCATTTTGATTAGGGCTATGATTGCTCCTTACTTTGCTTAAATTCTAAAAGCTTGCATCACATAGGTAGTATACATGTGTCCACTTGACCCATATTTCCTCCTTATCATTGAATAGCTTTATATTCTTTTTGCATGTAGCGTTTGTTTCATTACTTTGATAAAGACCACTTGTGATAACCAAAAAAATGACCATTTGACCTTAAATCCCTTAGGTCTTGTTTAGTAACTAGTAACTAGTAACAAAGAGGTGAAAATGGGAATGCAACCTTTATTCCCTAACTTTTAGATGTTTGATTACTGATAATAGATAAGAAAAGAAATGATAAAATGATACAAGAAACCATGGAAATGGAGATCAAGGTGCAACACGTCAAGACAAGCTTACTTTGCCAAGTGGACCTATTACAAGACAACGTGCAGCAAGGCTTAAACAAGCACTTCAAGGGTTTGTTCAAAGTCACATTACATCTCACCTTAATGACAAGACCGAACCATCCGTGGAGAATTCAAGTGGAGTAGTCAAGCTTGTGATTCTTCTAGAGAGGGCATGTGGAGGGGCTAATACTTAGCCAAATTTCAAGACAAGTTCAATTATTCTTATGGACTTATTTTAGTACATTGGGCTTGTTATTTATCCTTTGTTTATTAGGCCCAAAGAGACTTGTTATGGGCTAGGTATTTATTAGTACTTGCCTTAGTTTATTTAAAGCTAGTTTTGGACTACCAAGTGTGTGAGCCTAAGTAGAGTAATCCATTAGGCCCATCCACCTCCCTTAGGTTTATTTAAGTTATTTTGGTCTTATTTAAGTTGGTTTAGCCCAATCCTAAGTGGATTAGGATCAGATTGCATTATTGGGCTATAAACTCCTAAACTAGTTAGGATTAGGCTTGTTTTAGCATTAAAGGGTCTTGTAACCTATTCCTTTTAGGTTTAGGTCGTGGGAAAGGGTATAAATACCTTATTTTATCCTTGTAAACATTAGATTTGGTTGATTAACGAAATTGAGAGATATTCTCTTCAAGTAAGGTGTGTTCTTCTTATTGTTACTTCAAGGATTGCATCACTTATCAAGGTAATCACTTGTGGTGTGTTCAATTCTTCATTTTTCTTTGGGTTTGGGTCTCAATTTCGTATAATTAGGGTTTGAACTAGCATGTTCTTAGAATAGAAAGATTGGGGTTTTGATTCAATAGGATTAGGGGGTTTCAAGAACCTTGTTTTCTTGGAGTTTTCGTATCAGTTGGTATCAGAGCTTTGGCTTAATTCTATTGAACTCATACGTATCTTTCATTGTTTTCTTTGTTGAATTCCTTAGAAAAGTAAAAAAAAAAGGTTTAAATTGTTTGGAACGAATCTGCCATTATTGGTTCTTTATGTTCTTGTTTCCTTAATTGATTCTTTGTTTTCTTGATCAACAATTTAAAAAAACAAAAAAAAACAAAAAAAGTGAAAAAAAAAGAAAAAAAAAGTGAAAAATAGCCAAAAAAAAGTGAACAGTAGAAAGAAAAGAAAAAAAATTCAAGATTGATCAAGAAACATCCAAGATTATGATTCTTTGAATCTTTGTTTGATCTTTCATTCAAGATTTGTTCTTATCATTCAAGATTCATTAAGATTGTCCTTCTTTCATTCAAGAACCTATCAAGAAATGATTTCTTTGAATCTTTTGTTCAATTCTTGGAACTCTGGGTTGATTGGGATATTAAAATATAAAATAATTGGTCTTGAGATTCGATGAGTTTTGTCATAGTTTTGTGTGTCTTTCTTTGTTTCCTAGTTTATTTCTTGTTTTGGTACCTATCTTTGCTTTCTACATTGATTTGAACAATTGTTGCACTCATAATTGTTCAATTGACACAAGAATCGTTGCTGTACTATTCTTCATCCGTATTGGTACTTTGATTTATTTTCTGTTCGCATAATATTTTGCTTCTAGATTTGTTTCATCTATTCGTTTTTTCTTTGTTAGGCTTGTTTTCTTTGTGTTTCCTTCTTGAACTTGTTGCTTGTTGATTTCCTTGATCTTGTTGAAGTGATCCTAAAAAATAACATAAAGGAGGCACTTGAGTGGAAAAAGGCAAGAGTATGAGATTATATAGTGAAAAGCCATTTTATTGTGTGAAACACGAGTGGAAAATTTTGTTCTAGAGAGAAACACGTGAGGGAGTGTTGTGAGGTTTCTAACGTTTTCTTGCAGGAATTGATCATGTCTCATAATAGCAATAAAGATGGAAAGAGTGATGGGAGTGAAGAGGACCAACGAAATACATTCTTTACTCTTGAAACAATGCAAAATCAGTTCAAGAGAATAGAGACTTTGTTCGTTGAAGTCAAAGACAAGTTTGAACAGCAAGATAGAAACTTTGAAAGACAAGATAGACTTCTTAGAACTATTCAAGTGAATCTTGAGGAATAATGGGGCGAAGAAGAGAGAACCCTCCACTTCATAATCATTATCACTAGCAAGATGAAGATGGATTTGATGAGGAAGAGTGGTATGGAGGCGAAACAATGCAAGAGGTGGTAGAGGAGATAGAGGCCAAATAGAGGTGGTTATAGAGGAAGAGCTGAAAGAGGCGAGAGGAGGAAGAGGCGAAGAGAAGATAGAAACATTGGCAGCATCAAATGAAGATGCCACCATTTCAAGGAAGGAATGGTGCTAATGCCTACTTGGAGTGGGAAAGGAAAGTAGAGATGATATTTGCTCGCCACAATTATTACGAGGAGAAGAAGGTGAAGTTAAGCGGCAGTTGAGTTCTCGATTATCTTTCTTGTCTGGTGGGATCAATTGATGGTTAGTAGAAGACTAATCGGAGAAAGACCGGTTGAAACCTGGGATGAGATGAAACGCATCATGAAAAAGAGATTAGTCCCAAGTTACTACTATAGGGAGTTGCATCAAAAACTCCAAACATTGAGGCAAGGCACAAAGAGTGTGGGAGATTACCATAAGGAGATGGAGATAGCTATGATAAGAGCTAACATAGAGGAGGATAGAGAGGCTACAATGGCTCGATTTGTTGGACCCCACCCCCCACACCTGGGTTAACATTTCCCACCCAGCGTGTGTTTGCGGGTTATACCACGGCGGGTGTTTGCGGGTTATACCGCGGCATCCAACCTTAATCAAGATCTTGTCCTCTTTGGTCAAGGTGAGAGCCACTCGAACCTAAGACTTCAAGGTTTTGTTTCACTTTAAGTGGACGCCTCTCACCATTGAGCCAATGTTGGACCCCGAACTTTTGATGATAATTAGAAATATTAAAATGAATATTAATGAGAAAGAAATTGGTGAGACAATTTATGAATTTAAGAAAATTCTTTGAAATTAAGAAAATTTATGAGAAAAGAATTGTTTAGTTTGAGGACTTTGATATTTGAATGAATTTATATTGATTATGAGAGGAAAGAGAATGAGTTAATTGAAATGGGAGTGGCAAATCAAGAAATAAAGAAAGAAAGTGAGAATTTGAAAAAAATTAAGAAAGTTGACTTTTGGAGATAGAAAGTTTGACTTGAGATAGTTGACTTTTTGTTTGAGGCAAAATTTGAGAAAATTGTCTTCTAAAAACTTGTAGTTATGTCAAGAGCTTTCTGTAGCCATAAAGTTTGATATTTTTCGATATTGGAATTGAGAGTTATGATCAGTCAAAGTTCGCTTGGAGTTTGACTGTTTGAAGAAAAATTTGACTTTTTGATTTAGGCAAAATTAGAAAAAATGATCAACATAAAAATTGTAGCCTCTGTCGAGAGCTTTTTGTGGACATAAAATTTGCTATTTTTCGATGTCGGGATTGAGAGATATGATTTTCTGAAGATATGCTTTGTTTTGAAAATGCTATTAAGTATAGATTTGTGTGTTCTATGCTTCGAGGTCACTCGTCGTACGGATTTAGTTTGAATTAGAGTAAGTGGTCTTCATGAAAGTTTTAGATGATGTTTTTATCTTTCCATTGTTATAAAGTTTGCAATTTTTCGATATCGGGGCTAGGAGTTATGAGCGATTAAAAATTGGAAGTCGTTTAGGAAGCTGTTTTGGACAGAATCTTTGATTGAGGTTTTGACCTTTTTCGAGGCCTAATTTGATTTTGAGTACTTCAGGGAAGTTGTAGAGCTTCCTTTGATCTTTTTATTGACACCAAATTTGTCAAATTCCAAGTTTGGGATCGAGAGATATGATTTTTGAAAAGTTCGGTTTTGAAGTTCCGATACTTTGTTTTTAATCCGATCCCTTTTGTAATCTTTTGCTTAAAATTCCTTTGTCCGACATCCGATTGACTCAATTCTCGAAGCGTTGGATTCCTAAGACGATTAATTTCATTTTCTTGAAGAATTATGATTTTTAGGAGATTAAATGGAAAGAGATTGATTGAACCGAAGTGAGAGATTTGGTTATAGGTTATAAGTTGGATAATTTTCTGAACATGGTTCGGTATTTTGCGAAATTCGGGAGCTGTACAACTCCGATTGAGTTGATTCTTGAGGCCAAATAAAATTAAGATATAGGGCTACAAATCATGTGAAGGACTCGAATTTTAATTTAGTCCCGAAGATTGTCAATTTCTGGAATTAAGATGGGTTTATGTTCAGTCTCGGATTTTGTGCAGGTCCGATAGTATTTTGGCTATAACTTCTTCGTTTTAGATCCGAATTGAGCTCCGTCAGTTGCGTTGGATTCGTATGATCGAGAGGAACAATTCTCTAGTAGAAAGTTTGTCCAAATTATTTCATTTAGTTTCCCGAAACCAGGACTCAAAGCATCAGATTTTTAAAGAAAGTGCAGAGGCAAACTTAGAAATAGGCCAATAAGTGAGGGCAAAATGGTCATTTGCCCTCCATTTTTAATCACATGGCAAAACTCACCTATGGCTGTCGATAAGGCTTCTGGTCCACGAAATAAGAGAAGAAAATGAGAAGAAAGGAAAGAAAATAAGAAGAAGGAAATAAGAAGAAGAAGAGTGGAGAGTTTCGGCCATGGGGAGAAGAAGAGAGAGAGAGCAAGATTTTGAAATTTTAAGGTCTTAAAGCTTAGGTTTTGAGTTATTTTCAAGGAAAGAGGATGGAAAATGAAAAAAGCTTGCATTGGGAACCAAGAAATCCGAAAATAGAAGGAGAAAGAGGTAAGAGAAAATTTTCAACTTCAATTTTTTGATGAATTTTTGGTTGAGAAACATGGAAAAGGACTTGAGTTTATGATTTATGAAGTTGATTTTGATATTTATGCCTTAGGTTATGTTTAATTTTGGATGGAAAATTAATTAAGATTTAGGCTTAATTTTGTAATTAAGGATTTGTGAAATTTTGGTGTAGACTTATAGATGAGAATATGGGTTTGTGAAATATGAAATTAATTTTGAAGAATTTGTGAATTATGATATTGAATTTCAATAAATTGATTTAGCCAATTTTGAGATTTGGGAATTTTTGAAATTGGTGGTTTAGATATCTTGAAATTAGTATGAATTGATGAATTATGACATCAATTTTGAAAATTAAGTTATTAATGACATTGAATTTGAGTGAATTGGTTTAGGTAAAATTTTGAATTTGAGGATTTTAGAAATTCTTGTTTTAAAAAGCTTGGAAATATGATGATTATAAATTTCCGATAGTCAATTTTGGGAATTATGCAAATTATGATGTGGAATTTGGATGATTATGGCTTAGGTCAATTTTAATCGAAAGAAGGAAAGAAGCAAGGATCAATTGGAGCTTGAAATCAAGTTTCGGGCATTAATTCGAGGTGGGTAGCATATTTATATTTTGATTTGTAAGCTATACATGCAATTTTGAAAAATTAAGGAAAGCAATTTTGAAAATTTTAAAGAAAGCAAAAATTGGATTTTTGATTAATTATTGTCTTTGTAAATGTTTGAAAACAATGTTGATTAATGTTTGAAAATATGATTTCCGAATGATTTCTGAGAAATTAGTACAAGTTTAAAATCATTGTTTTCAAATGATTTAATGAATTCAGTGGAAATTTCTGAAAAATTCATTTGTTGTGTATGCATTGATAAATTATGCAGAATTGTTGAATTGATTGAATGAATTGTAGTGATTGAATTGTATGCATTCTGTTTGAATGTGTGAAAATAAAGTTTCAAAATGTGCCTTCGGGCAATCCGTTTTCAAGTGTGAATTATGTGATTAAGTGGGTTTGGTCAGGTCCTTGTGAGTCAGTGCACTGTCTCTATTCGTTTATAGCCTTCACCCGGCTACCCGCTAGTGGCACGGAGCTCCGATTTCGGACTCCCTTCATGGCTACATTGGACCGCTATGTGGGAAAGTATAGTACGTTTTGTTCACGGCCGCACAGGACCGCTATGCGGAAATGTGTAGTACGTTCTGTTTTGGACCGAACCAGACCGTTTTGATATGATACGTACTTTTGATTTATTTTTGTGTACTGCATTCATGTTTAAAATTGAGAAAAAAAATGCGGGTTGTATGAAAAGTTTGAAAAATTGAAAGGTTTGTGGAAACCGTTTGAAAAGTTACAAAGTTTGAAAAAAATTAGCCCCTTTGGCAAAAAGCTTATGAAAAATGATTTCTGCTTATTTGTCAATCTATAAATGTGTTATCCACGAGCTTCCGAGCTCACCCCCCTTTCATCTCCAATCTCCAGGTATTCTAGCAGGAGATCGGATGAAAGAGCGTCAAGTTCAATTTTGCATCATCTGTGTTTTTGCGTGAATGGAGATTTGGATATTAATATTGTTTATTATGATGTATTTCAAGCATGTATTTCAAAATGTATGAGGATGGTGACTTGATGTATGAGAGTATGAAATTGTGTATATTGTGTTGACGTAAGTAAATTATGGATTTATATGATGAGTTGCGGTTCAAAGTTTGTGTATGATGATGAGTTATGGTTATGTATAAGAATGATTGAAGTATTTAGAACTAAGATTGTGTTTGTTTCTGCTGAGATCCCGAACGGAGGGTCCGGTTGATTTTGATGATTGTTTGGTTGATTGGACTTTTAGAAGTGTATTTTGAACCATTTGCAGGTTTTGGGTTAGGTCAAAGGTAGTCGTTATGTTGCCGAAATTTTGAAAAAAAAAAGAATAAAAGCTTATTAAATGATGATTGACGTGATATGGATGATTGTTGAGTTTTGGATTTATGAATAATTTACTATGGGAAAATTATATGGATGTGATAGGTATAAGAAAAAGAAAAAAAAAAGAAAAAAAATTATACCGGACTTTGGGACAGCTTGAGTCAAGGAATTCCAACGCGACGCTTTTCTTTGTTCTTTATTTCCGGATGTCGGATTTGTTTGCTTTTGGTTCGATCCGTTTCGTATCCGTATTCGATCCGTAATTGTTTCATATTTCGGCTATTCGATAATACGATTTCGATTCGTTTTGTGTTTTGCCCCGTTTTGTTTCGCCATTAGATCCGATTCGTATTTTCGTCCGTTCTGTTTGCTTCGCTTTTTGATTTGCTTCCGCTTTCGTTTCGCGTTATCCAATCGTTCTTGTTGTTTTCCGTTCTGCTTTTTCAGTTGGGATCCGGTTCCTGGATCGGGTCCCAACACGATTCCTTGCTAGTCTAAATAAAGAGATAGCCAATGTGTTAGAGCTTCATCAGTACTTAGAGTTGGAGGACATGGCTATGAAGATTGAAAAGCAATTGAAGGGAAAAAGTTTCAACAAGGGCAATACCTCAGGATCTTCAAATTCTTGGGGTCCTAAATGGCCAAAGAAGGAGGAAAAGAGCAAGGATAAGTCCTATGACAATAAGGACAAGTCGAAGGAAAAGTGGACAGCCTCTAAAGGTGCACCTACATCTAATGATCAAAATGCTAGCACTAAGCAAAGAGACATCAAATGTTTCAAGTGTTTGGGTTCGGGTCATAGGGCAAACCAATGTCCTAATAGGAAGATCATGTATTTGCGAGATGGGGTAATTGAATCAGAAGATAGTGATGGAAGTGATATGCCAGAGTTGAAGGTTTACACTGATGAAGAAGTTGAGCAACCAGTCCAAGCCGAAGCATTAGTAGTGAGGCGAGCTCTCAATGTACAAGAAAAGATAGAGCTTGAGGAACAAAGGAAGAATATATTCCACACCAGATGTTTAATTAAGGGTAAGATGTGCAGTTTAATAATTGATGGAGGTAGTTGCACCAATGTTGCAAGCACAATTTTAGTTGAGAAATTGGGGCTGCCTCTCATTAAACACTCTAATCCTTATAAGTTGCAATGGCTTAATGAGTGTGGAGAGGTTAGGGTGAACAAGCAAGTGCTAGTGGCGTTCTCAATTGGGAGATATTTTGATGAAGTGTTGTGTGATGTAATTCCTATGCATGCTGGTCATTTACTATTGGGGAGACCATGGCAATATGATAGGCGTGTACTACATGATGGATTCAAAAATAGATATTCATTCAAGATGGGGGAGAAACACTTCACATTGGCACCCCTTTCACCAAAAGAAGTTTATGAGGATCAGTTGAGACTTACAAAAGCCATGGATGAACAAAAACTTGGAGAGGCTGAGAGTTTAAAAAGAAAAAAAAAAGAAAAAAAAGGTCATTCAAGAAAATAAGAACAAAGGCCCAACTGAGAGTAATTGCATTAGTGAGCAAAAGAAAGAGAGTGGTGCAGTTGAAAAAGGAGAGAAGATTGAAAAGAAGAGTGGAACCAAAAAAAAATGCTTTCTTTTCAACAAAAAAAAGTACGTTCTTTGCAAAAGAAAAACAGTTGAAGAAGATCATAGTTGTGAGACTTGTTTTGCAGGAATACTCTGATGTCTTTCCAGATGAGTTGCCCAAGGGACTACCACCATTGAGGGGCATTGAACATCAAATTGATTTGCCAGGTGAGTATCAAGTATCTGCTGCATTTAATGTTCTTGATCTCTCCATTTGATAATGCAGGGTGATTCGAGGACCGAATCCTTTTGAGGAGGAGGAATGATACAAGAAGCCATGGCAATGGAGATCAAGGTGCAACACGTCAAGACAAGCTTACTTTGCCAAGTGGACCTATTACAAGACAACGTGCAGCAAGGCTTAAACAAGCACTTCAAGGGTTTGTTCAAAGTCACATTACATCTCACCTTAATGACAAGACCGAACCATCCGTGGAGAATTCAAGTGGAGTAGTCAAGCTTGTGATTCTTCTAGAGAGGGCATGTGGAGGGCTAATACTTAGCCAAATTTCAAGACAAGTTCAATTATTCTTATGGACTTATTTTAGTACATTGGGCTTGTTATTTATCCTTTGTTTATTAGGCCCAAAGAGACTTGTTATGGGCTAGGTATTTATTAGTACTTGCCTTAGTTTATTTAAAGCTAGTTTTGGACTACAAGTGTGTGGGCCTAAGTAGAGTAATCCATTAGGCCCATCCACCCCCCTTAGGTTTATTTAAGTTATTTTGGTCTTATTTAAGTTGGTTTAGCCCAATCCTAAGTGGATTAGGATCAGATTGCATTATTGGGCTATAAACTCCTAAACTAGTTAGGATTAGGCTTGTTTTAGCATTAAAGGGTCTTATAACCTATTCCTTTTAGGTTTAGGTCGTGGGAAAGGGTATAAATACCTTATTTTATCCTTGTAAACATTAGATTTGGTTGATTAACGAAATTGAGAGATATTCTCTTCAAGTAAGGTGTGTTCTTCTTATTGTTACTTCAAGGATTGCATCACTTATCAAGGTAATCACTTGTGGCGTGTTCAATTCTTCAATTTTCTTTGGGTTTGGGTTTCAATTTCGTATAATTGGGGCTTGAACTAGCATGTTCTTATAATAGAAAGATTGGGGTTTTGATTCAATAGGATTAAGGGGTTTCAAGAACCTTGTTTTCTTGGGGTTTCCGTATCAATTGGTATCAGAGCTTTGGTTTAATTCTATTGAACTCATATGTATCTTTCATTGTTTTCTTTGTTGAATTCCTTAGAAAAGTTAAAAAAAAGGTTTAAATTGCTTAGAACGAATCTGCCATTATTGGTTCTTTATGTTCTTGTTTCCTTAACTGATTCTTTGTTTTCTTGATCAACAATTAAAAAAACAGAAAAAACAAAAAAACAAAAAAAGTGAACTTTTTCTTCAGCTAGAGGATCCTAAACTTTTTCTTCAGCAAAGAGTTATGAATACTTAGTGCCTAAGAATAGCTATTCAAGGCTCATAGGTCTTAACTTCTCATAATCAAATTGTTACGGATGATCAATCATAATAATCAAAGAACAAGTGCAGAAATAAACAAACACATATGTACGTGGTTCACCAATGTTTGGCTACATCCATAGCCGCTAGGATTTTATTTTACTGTGAATGTTTTCAACCACCAATACACTTAGAGAATAGAATGTATTTATATGCCCAAGAAAATACAAAAGATAGAACTATCCTCTAATAACTGATTTGGTATAAAGTCCAAATATATTATCAGGCTCCATATCTCAACACAAATTAGAGGGGTCCTTATAACATTCATTATATATATATAAACCTAAGCAACTCCTTAAAAACCTTAACTTGAGCTTTAATGTCTAAGTAATGGCTCTTATTAAGAGTCTTAATCTCTTCTTCAATAGCTCTTACCTTAGTCATGAGCTAAAAAGCTTTATATCCATTCATTAATTTACCAACCCTAATGGCTCCTTCAAATATATTAACATTGATCATATAATTCTAAAACGTAAAAGGTGCTTCAATGGTAGGAGGGGAGTAGACATGAAATACCTCAATTACGGATTGATTTGAGCATAAAAAACTCCTTGGAAATTGACTTAGTGAAGTACTTTTCACAAAAGCTTTATCAAGTATTTTCTTGATAAGTCAATCATCATGTTGCTTCTTACTCCAAAGGTAACGTTTTTCTTATAAAATTGAGATCCCCAACTCTATTTTGACTAATAACTAGACCAAGCTTCCCTTTAATGCTCTTTTGAAATACTCTCCTTCCTTTAGCTTTATGCATGTTTAGTACACAATTCATATCTCCTACCATCAAATAGGAACTCTAAATGCCAATATGAGTATGCTCCAAATGATTACATAAATGCATTCTCCAGAAAGACAAGTTAGCAGTATATATAATGAAGACATAGAAAGGGATCAGAGAACAAGTCAAGCAACATGATGTATGAATCATTTGATCTTACATAAACATATTGTAGATCTAGATAAGTGATGGGTTAAAAGCTACCATAATTCCCCTATTGAAATGGTGAACATGGTTAAAGATGTAGCTTAAATTATTGCCCAAAAAGCTCATATTATCCATTAGCGTATGACTTTATTTTAATTTCCAAAAGTCTTAGAAGATTAGGTCTCTCCTTTAGATTAAGTCTCTAACAATATGTTATTTAAGAGGATTGTTAAAGTCCTTTTCCATTATAGACTAAGTGCCTATTTGGATGAACTTCTATTAGTCGAGCTTTTATCGGTAATAATTCATGTATGGCACATATAATAAGGTATGTCAGTATCATGTTACTTATCAAGAATTAAACATTAATAATCTCAAAGCAATTCACAACCATACAAAATGTTCTGATAACGTCAAATAATATTAACAAATATATGCTTAAAGTAACCACGATTGAAGAAAAATTATAGTTGTCAATCCAATACCTGCGTAGGCTTAGCTTAACGTTTCTCGAAAGTATAAATATTGGGGACAATACAGTTCCTATAACAAACAAAATAAACTTGTGTCTTAGCATATTGAGGCGTCGTAGCATTTCTCATGCAATGATTGAACTCCTAATTTATTGAAATGGCTAATATAAGATTATAAAAATGATTGTTATATATGGAATTATTTTATAATTTTTTGTTCTTCGTCTACTTGATTTGAATTACCTTGAAATTCTCTTCAATTGTACTTGATTCTTTCTTTAAGTTTATCCTTTAAATACAACATCTAAGACACAACAATGTTATATCTTTCTATTATAATAAGGAAAATCATTCATTGATAAATTTAATAAACTATTAAACAAAAATAAGAAGATTAAAATTGTAATATTAAAACAATAATTAATTTACACTTTTCCATATTTTTAAATAAAGATTGATTAAGTATCAATATTTAAAAATTATCATTAAATAAGAAATATAAACATATTTTCTACTTTTATCACAATAATCAATTAACAATATTAAGAATGAAAACAAAACCAAATGCTTGATATATATGTTTTACGTATTTATTAATTTATTTTAAGTAATTAGATTATGAGAATTATATTTATATATATATATATATGGTAAATAGAAATATATTTTTAAAATTTAATGATATAAAGAAATTAAATAAGAATTAATGAAAAGTATTAAAAATTAGTCATATAGTTTTCTCATATAATTAACACTACATTTTGGTTGCACTTCATTTTCATTATATGTCTATTTAATGCCATTGATTGCCTCGTCAAGAAAAACGAAGCTCAGGCTTGAAACCCGTAAGTAGTTAAGCTATCCCTCTTCTAACAATTAGCTCTTCAAAAGAATTCTATTTGGCAAAAGGAAAACTTGATTTTGGGTCTATTTGGTCCTCAATATGAATATTAATTTAAACCTTATATATTGTTCATAACAACATAACAGGATTTTAAATTGAGGAGTACAACTAAAATTGCATCTACAATATACAATTTCTTATGGTTCAATTACCACAATTTATAATAATTGGGAGTCTATTTTCTATTTATAATAACTCACAATTTACAATTTAAAAACTTTATTTCATAATTGTAAAATCAAATTTGGATAGCAAATACTTGCCTAACATATTCAGATTGATGAATATTATATTTAATCCAGTGAATATAATATTTAATCCAGTGAATATAATATTTAATTCTAACATATTTAAATTTGGATAGCAAATACTTGCCTAACATATGTAATTTCATACTACAATACTAGTTCGATGCTTTCCTCTTTATTACTTTCAAATGTAAGCATATCATCAAATGTAAACCTCATACTCACATTGAACACTAATATAATGATACTAGTTTTGTTCTACAACTCTTAACGCATTTCATCGAACACCTTAAGGTCAAAACCATCTCAACCATATCTACACACAAATCTTAAAATTATTTCCATTCAATACATCCACAACAATCACACAACACAAATCAAAACAAAAACCACAAATCATATGAATTAAATCAGTTCAAATATATACAAAAACCACCGCAACCCACAAATCTCATCCTTTACCTTCGGATTGTCCAGAGAAGAGAAGGAGAAGCACGTCACCGGAGAAGAGGGAAGGAGAACATCGCCACGTCGCCGGAGCAGACGGAAAGAGAAGGAGAATCGCCCAACGTCGTCGAAGGAGAAGAGAGAAAAAGAAGAGGAGAGTCGGGGAAGGAGAGAAGGAAGACGGCTGCGCAGGGATTTAATTTTGTTTTAGCGACGGAAATTATCCGTCGCTATAATTAAAATAAACCGTCGATGAAATAGCCAGCTAACCTAATATACCGACGCCGTTTTGAAATATATCGACGGGTTTGTTCCGTCGGTAAAATTTCCCTCCGTCAAATTTTGCCGACCGAATTTTAATTCCGTCCCTGTTTACAGACGGAATATTTTTCATCGGCATATTTCCGTTGCCGAGTAATTTTCCTTCTACCCTTGGCAACGGATTTGCTCACTGTCGAAAAATTCCTTCTTTAATATAGCGACGGAGTGAATATCGTCGGTGAACCATTTCTAGCCGACAGGTTCACCGACTGAAACTTTTATTCCGTCCCTATTTACAGACGGAATTATCTCTATCGGTAGTTTCCCGTCGCTAAAAGGCCCCGCCAAACTTTCCCTCCAACTTTGGCAACGGATTTTTGGATCGTCGAAAATCATCTTCCTTTAACCGACGGATTAGTTATTCTGTCGCAATATACCGACGCTATATGGTCCGTCGGTATATTTCGTCGCCATATGACGATTTTCTTGTAGTGACTGTTTTATCCCATAACTCGATCATACAATTAGATTTGTTTGGCTTAGCTTATTAATAAGTGTTTAATTGTTCATATTTTTAAGTTTATATCTAGTGCATTTCACCCTTTTCTTTGAGGTTTATTTTTGGTACTTAATTCATACATAATTCATTTATAAGTCATAATTCACTTATTTAGAGTAAAAGGCACGAGTTTAGACAAGTTTGGAGCGATTCGGTGTCATTTTGATGAAGCTGTAAAGCTGCAAGAAAAGTTTATGGCATAAACACACTCGTGTACTCACCAATGTATGTTTCACATAAGACAAGTTATTTTAAAGTCTCAAAGAGTTATATTGCTATGAAAACGTTTTTGTTTAAGAAGTATATGTTCTTGTACTTACCTGTGCACTTAAACATGATCATGTTTCACGTAAGATAAATTATTTAAAAGTTTCAAAGAGTTATACGAGAATAAACATGTCTGTTTACTTGCCTATGTTCATATTTTAACCACGTGTTTGCTCTGAATTCAAGTATCTCATGATTTTTAAAATACATGCCATGAACAAGCCCATGTACATGCCAGTGTACGACCCGAAAACTAAAATGTCAAACTATAAAAGATCAAGTAGAAAGGAAGCTTGGGAGACGTAAATAGAAGACCTAAAATGGAAGAAATAACAAAGAGAAAGCAAGAAGACTTATTTGGAGTTAATTTCCAACAAGTTAAAGTGGATTTCATGAAGATTAAAAGGGATTCGATCATGTTTCTCTTAATTTTTTTTGTTAGTTTTGATGTTATGTTTGATATGATTAGCAACTAAATCCTTTATAATACCTGGATAAGATGAGCTCTATGATAGACTTTGTAGTGATTTTATTTTATAAATTTTATTGAGATTTAATTATGCATTTTTTATTATTCTTGAATTAATATTATTGGGAAGTTAATTCATGCTTGATGTCATACAATTAAAATTAAAAAATTCTTTGTTTAAATTGATTTACCATAATTAAAAGGAGTTCCTTAAAACCTAAAGATAGGTTGATATAACTCTTCCAAATTAAGGTCAAACATAATAGAGAAATTTATAAATCACTTAATACAATTCTAGGATTTTTAATTGGAAAGTGAATTTGATTAATCGACCTAGGATTAGTAATTAAAAGTCTTGAGAAAGATATTAGCATAATTGAGAAATTTTTACAGTCCAATGAACTTTTTTTAAAATTAATGTGTGAAGTTTTAATTGCATGAGAAGTTATATAAGGCACTCGAAATTGGAGGACCGTTGCCTTCATTGATTGTTTCATAATTTAATCTTCTAGTTAATTAGTTGTGTTGATTTTTCTTTGTTTATTTGTTTTACTTTTAAAGTTAATAAATTTTCATAACTATAATTTTCTATAATAGATAATAGAAAGACAGTTAGTACTAATGATTCTAGATCTTGTAGAATTGATCTGTACTCAGCAGTGCTAGCTATAGTTGCACTGTGTGCTTGTAGTATTAAACAAATAAACCCAGTTTTTTATGTTATTTTTCAGGGATTATAATATTAGGAAAATCTTATTTTTATTATCTACTCATTTTTTTCTAAGTAGTTTTTGTATCTTGAATATTTATTTATTTATCCTAAAAGCTCTTTTTCAAGATCCCGTGTCTATGGATTATTTGTAAGATTTGGGTATTCATTATTATAGTTACTAGATACAATGAAAGGCTGAAAAAGATAGTATCCTTTCAAGATATTATAGTATCAAATCGCTTATAGTAACATTAGATTGTAACACATATTTACAATCAAAATTCATGATATGATATGGCTTCCTAATCATTAATTTCAAACATATGTAGGAACATCTAATTTGCATAGAGAATTGGCTTAAAATCCCTTACAATGATACTTACAATTTTGGGTGGAGCAACCATCCCAATTTTATATGAAATGATCAAGTTTCACATAGGTTTCTACAACAACTGTAAGAGGAGGACCAACAATGAGGAGCTCCTTATGAAAGCAATTACTAATTGGAGTTACCCTTTATGAAACTAAAGAGCTATTTACCTATTTTTATAATATAAGACTTTTAATTGGACAACTTGTTGATCTTATTTTCTAATAACAACCTGGTAGTTTATTCAAATACTGAGCCAAATTTAAGAGAACAAGAGAATATGCAAACTTTTAGAGTAGAGAGTATTTAGAGGTTGAATACAAGGAGGAAGTTATTATGTAAGAAGAAAAGAGGAGAAAGAGGAAGAAAAAGAAACCAAATAAGGAAGCTATTGAGGAATTATCATAGTTATTTTAAGTATGAAGGGCTCCTACTTGCCACAAAACAAATTTCATAACCAATCGATGATTTAGGGGTTTTATTATCCTTTATTATATTAATAGTTTTCTACTAAAAAGAGCATTAGTAGATTTATTGGTTTTATTAATTTGATACCATATGTCCTTATTATATTACAACATGTGGCCTATTTTTAGGCTAATTAACACTTATTTAGGAAGACAGGTAGAAGTAAGCCACTGATTATAAATTCAAGTTGAGTAAATTGCTTGCATAGAAATCTTGCTAAAAGAATCGTAAAGAAGTGATAGTTGGGAGGTGATCCAACATTTAGTTGTCTTTTCTTTTTTATGTAGCTTGTAGGATTTTCATTAGTAGTTTAGTTGTTTTTGTAGTTTTAGTCTTATGTTTCTAATATTTTAAGTTGAGATTTGATAGAATTCTATAGGCTATAACGGCAACATCTCCCTTATGCATTAGAGTTTAGAAGATTTTCTTGACACTAGATAGATGTTAATGATATTGGACAAAGATGGAAATCTTTTACTATTAGGAGAATACCAGTTATCCTTATGTGATCTCATTTTTATATATGTTTTATTATTCATGCATATTTTGTATATTATGGACAATGTACAACTTAATTAGGAAAGAGACTTAGCAATCAAACTTCTCAATTTTGTTATAATTAGCTTAACAAAAATAATTCAAAAATTTTGGAAATAATATTGATTAAGAAAATTCACTAGTTTGGTTATGATTTGATTTAATTTGTTTAGGCAAATAGTTATGAGTTTTGATGACTAAGATGATTCCAATTTAGTTCGTTAATTTTGAAAATAGATACTTGATTTGTATTATGATACTTTATGTATAATTTGTTCATGCATTGAGTTAAATATGAATTGTTTTTGGATGTTTTCATTATCCCATATAAAAAATAAAAAAGGAAAGAAAAGGAAAGGAAAGAAAAAATAGGATTATGTGACTAAACAAGCATAAATAATTTCACTCTAATAGCTTTGTAATAATAAAAAGGTCAAAGTTAAGTAGCGATGCTAGCAGTCATTCGAGATAGTGACCTAGTTGAGTAACCAAGCGTATTAATGACAAAGAGATTATTATCGTGTCAAAATATTGGGTGGCTTTTCAAACAAGCTTCTAAATTCTCATGTATGTTCACTTCATGCATTAATTAGAATAGTGGGAATTGAGTTAAAATTTAAAGAATTGTAGATTAATTTATAATCTAGTATAAGTAACTAAGTACTTAATATTTCAATAAAATTTGCACTTCATTGAATAATGGAGAATCTTAATCTATATCTTCAATGTGTTTAATGTTTTCCCAATGTTGTTTCTTATTAAATTGAGAGTAATGAAATTGATTTGCTTGAGGATAAGTAAAAATTTAAGTGTGGGGGAGTTTAATAAGTGTTTAATTGTTCATATTGTTAAGTTTATATTTAATGCACTTTGTCTATTTATTTATGTTTTTGATTGATTTTATTACGTAATTCATTCATATGTCATTTTTAGTTTGTAATTCACTTATTTGAAGCAAAAAGAATGAATTAAGACAAGTTTGAGGTGATTTGGAGTTGTTTTGATAAAGTTATAAAGATGCAAGAAAAGTAAATAGTTATGTACTTACCCGTATGTAGTTATGTTCACATAAGATAAATTATTTTAAAGCTTTAAAGAGCTACAAGGCTATGAACATGCCTATGTTTATGAAGTACACACTTGTGTACTTGCTAATGTAATTAAATATAATCATATTTCACATAAAACAAGATGTTTTAAAGTTTTAAAGAGTTACAAAAGCATGAGAATGCATATGTTGGAGATGAACATGCTAGTGTACTTACCTATACTCACATTTTGAGCCTGTATTTTTTCTAGATTTTAGGATCTTGTTATTTTTAAAGTACACAAGCATGAACACACTATACATGTACCACTCAAAACCTAATTTTAAACTATCAAAGGAAAATTTAAAAGGAACCTAGAAAGGAAGTTTGGGAGACACTAATAAAAGACCTAGAAGCGTAGGAGAACAAAAGCAAGAAAAGGGCTTATTTGGAGTGACTTGCATCAATATAAAGTTAATTTCATAAAGATTAAAAGGAGTCCATCATGTTTCTTTTAATTTTCTATTTTTTAGCATTGATGTTATGTTTCATATGATTTGGAACTAAATCCTTTATGATATTTGGATAAGATGAACCTTAGGATGGACCTTGTAGTAATATTATTTTATTTTAATATATTCTTTAATTTTATTGAGATTTAATTATATTCTTTATTATTCTTGATTAATATTACAAATATGTTAATTCAATTTTGATTTCATGCAATTAAGATTGAGAAATCATTTGTATGGATTGATTTAACATAATTGAAAGGAGTTGCATGCAAACCTGGAGATAGATCGATATAAATCTTTCAAATTAGGGTTAATTCTAAGGTTTTAACTAGAAATATGTTTCATTTAATCAACCTAGGATTAGTTATTAATTGTCTTAAGAAAGATATTAGCATAATTAAAAAAAATCCTTGCTTAATAAACTTTAGTTTAAAATTAATGTGTGAAGCTTTAATTGTACAAGAAGTCCTAGGGAGATTCAAAATCTAAGTACCATTGTCTTCATTGGTTGTTTCTAAGTTTAATCTTCATTCTAGTTAATCAATTATATTGATTTATTCTTAGTTTATAGTTATACTTTTGAATTTGGTTCAAATTTCTATTACCATGATTGTTAGACTAGATAATAGAAAGATTGTTAATACTAGTAATTCTCGTCCTCGAAGGATCAACCCATACTCATAGTGCTAGCTAGAGCTACATCATGTGTTTGCAGTAGAAAATGAATCAATCACTTATAATTAGGAAGATATGCCTCAATGATAGATAATCCCCTTAAGTTGCATGTACAATCATCACCACTTATTACTAAGGGATTTGAAGCCTAAGAGCATTCAAGTCTAATCCAAGGTGAAGGGGGCCAATATTGCACCAATTATCAAAACAAAACTAAGTATCCTTACCATCACCTATCAAGCTTTTGAAAAAAGAGATAATTTGATCGCTCAACCTAAGCATTTTGATTAGGGGCTATGATTGCTCCTTACTTTCGTTTAAATTCTAAAAGCTTGCATCACATAGGTAGTATACATGTGTCCACTTGACCCATATTTCCTCCTTATCATTGAATAGCTTTATATTCTTTTTGCATGTAGCGTTTGTTTCATTACTTTGATAAAGACCACTTGTGATAACCAAAAAAATGACCATTTGACCTTAAATCCCTTAGGTCTTGTTTAGTAACTAGTAACTAGTAACAAAGAGGTGAAAATGGGAATGCAACCTTTATTCCCTAACTTTTAGATGTTTGATTACTGATAATAGATAAGAAAAGAAATGATAAAATGATACAAGAAACCATGGAAATGGAGATCAAGGTGCAACACGTCAAGACAAGCTTACTTTGCCAAGTGGACCTATTACAAGACAACGTGCAGCAAGGCTTAAACAAGCACTTCAAGGGTTTGTTCAAAGTCACATTACATCTCACCTTAATGACAAGACCGAACCATCCGTGGAGAATTCAAGTGGAGTAGTCAAGCTTGTGATTCTTCTAGAGAGGGCATGTGGAGGGGCTAATACTTAGCCAAATTTCAAGACAAGTTCAATTATTCTTATGGACTTATTTTAGTACATTGGGCTTGTTATTTATCCTTTGTTTATTAGGCCCAAAGAGACTTGTTATGGGCTAGGTATTTATTAGTACTTGCCTTAGTTTATTTAAAGCTAGTTTTGGACTACCAAGTGTGTGAGCCTAAGTAGAGTAATCCATTAGGCCCATCCACCTCCCTTAGGTTTATTTAAGTTATTTTGGTCTTATTTAAGTTGGTTTAGCCCAATCCTAAGTGGATTAGGATCAGATTGCATTATTGGGCTATAAACTCCTAAACTAGTTAGGATTAGGCTTGTTTTAGCATTAAAGGGTCTTGTAACCTATTCCTTTTAGGTTTAGGTCGTGGGAAAGGGTATAAATACCTTATTTTATCCTTGTAAACATTAGATTTGGTTGATTAACGAAATTGAGAGATATTCTCTTCAAGTAAGGTGTGTTCTTCTTATTGTTACTTGAGGATTGCATCACTTATCAAGGTAATCACTTGTGGTGTGTTCAATTCTTCATTTTCTTTGGGTTTGGGTCTCAATTTCATTATAATTAGGGTTTGAACTAGCATGTTCTTAGAATAGAAAGATTGGGGTTTTGATTCAATAGGATTAGGGGTTTCAAGAACCTTGTTTTCTTGGAGTTTTCGTATCAGTTGGTATCAGAGCTTTGGCTTAATTCTATTGAACTCATACGTATCTTTCATTGTTTTCTTTGTTGAATTCCTTAGAAAAGTAAAAAAAAAAAGGTTTAAATTGTTTGGAACGAATCTGCCATTATTGGTTCTTTATGTTCTTGTTTCCTTAATTGATTCTTTGTTTTCTTGATCAACAATTTAAAAAAACAAAAAAAAACAAAAAAAGTGAAAAAAAAAGAAAAAAAAAGTGAAAAATAGCCAAAAAAAAGTGAACAGTAGAAAGAAAAGAAAAAAAATTCAAGATTGATCAAGAAACATCCAAGATTATGATTCTTTGAATCTTTGTTTGATCTTTCATTCAAGATTTGTTCTTATCATTCAAGATTCATTAAGATTGTCCTTCTTTCATTCAAGAACCTATCAAGAAATGATTTCTTTGAATCTTTTGTTCAATTCTTGGAACTCTGGGTTGATTGGGATATTAAAATATAAAATAATTGGTCTTGAGATTCGATGAGTTTTGTCATAGTTTTGTGTGTCTTTCTTTGTTTCCTAGTTTATTTCTTGTTTTGGTACCTATCTTTGCTTCTCTACATTGATTTGAACAATTGTTGCACTCATAATTGTTCAATTGACACAAGAATCGTTGCCTGTACTATTCTTCATCCGTGTATTGGTACTTTGATTTATTTTCTGTTCGTACAATATTTTGCTTCTAGATTTGTTTCATCTATTCGTTTTTTCTTTGTTAGGCTTGTTTTCTTTGTGTTTCCTTCTTGAACTTGTTGCTTGTTGATTTCCTTGATCTTGTTGAAGTGATCCTAAAAAATAACATAAAGGAGGCACTTGAGTGGAAAAAGGCAAGAGTATGAGATTATATAGTGAAAAGCCATTTTATTGTGTGAAACACGAGTGGAAAATTTTGTTCTAGAGAGAAACACGTGAGGGAGTGTTGTGAGGTTTCTAACGTTTTCTTGCAGGAATTGATCATGTCTCATAATAGCAATAAAGATGGAAAGAGTGATGGGAGTGAAGAGGACCAACGAAATACATTCTTTACTCTTGAAACAATGCAAAATCAGTTCAAGAGAATAGAGACTTTGTTCGTTGAAGTCAAAGACAAGTTTGAACAGCAAGATAGAAACTTTGAAAGACAAGATAGACTTCTTAGAACTATTCAAGCTGAATCTTCAGGGAATAATGGGGCAAGAAGAAGAGAGAACCCTCCACTTCATAATCATTATCACTAGCAAGATGAAGATGGATTTGATGAGGAAGAGTGGTATGGAGGCCGAAACAATGCAAGAGGTGGTAGAGGAGATAGAGGCCGAAATAGAGGTGGTTATAGAGGAAGAGCTGAAAGAGGCAGAGAGGAGGAAGAGACTGAAAGAGAAGATAGAAACATTGGCAGCATCAAAATGAAGATGCCACCATTTCAAGGAAGGAATGGTGCTAATGCCTACTTGGAGTGGGAAAGGAAAGTAGAGATGATATTTGCCTGCCACAATTATTCTGAGGAGAAGAAGGTGAAGTTAGCGGCAGTTGAGTTCTCGATTATGTCATCGGTGGGATCAATTGATGGTTAGTAGAAGGCTTAATCTGGAGAAAGACCGGTTGAAACCTGGGATGAGATGAAACGCATCATGAAAAAGAGATTAGTCCCAAGTTACTACTATAGGGAGTTGCATCAAAAACTCCAAACATTGAGGCAAGGCACAAAGAGTGTGGGAGATTACCATAAGGAGATGGAGATAGCTATGATAAGAGCTAACATAGAGGAGGATAGAGAGGCTACAATGGCTCGATTTGTTGGACCCACCCCCACACTGGTTAACATTTCCCACCAGCGTGTGTTTGCGGGTTATACCACGGCGGGTGTTTGCGGGTTATACCGCGGCATCCAACCTTAATCAGTACTGTCCTCTTTGGTCAAGGGTGAGCCACGGCTCGAACCTAAGACTTCAAGGTTTTGTTTCACTTTAAGTGGACGCCTCTCACCATTGAGCCAATGTTGGACCCCGAACTTTTGATGATAATTAGAAATATTAAAATGAATATTAATGAGAAAGAAATTGGTGAGACAATTTATGAATTTAAGAAAATTTGCTGAAATTAAGAAAAATTTATGAGAAAAGAATTGTTTAGTTTTGAGGACTTTGATATTTGAATGAATTTATATTGATTATGAGAGGAAAGAGAATGAGTTAATTGAAATGGGAGTGGCAAATCAAGAAATAAAGAAAGAAAGTGAGAATTTGAAAAAAATTAAGAAAGTTGACTTTTGGAGATAGAAAGTTTGACTTGAGATAGTTGACTTTTTGTTTGAGGCAAAATTTGAGAAAATTGTCTTCTAAAAACTTGTAGTTATGTCAAGAGCTTTCTGTAGCCATAAAGTTTGATATTTTTCGATATTGGAATTGAGAGTTATGATCAGTCAAAGTTCGCTTGGAGTTTGACTGTTTGAAGAAAAATTTGACTTTTTGATTTAGGCAAAATTAGAAAAAATGATCAACATAAAAATTGTAGCCTCTGTCGAGAGCTTTTTGTGGACATAAAATTTGCTATTTTTCGATGTCGGGATTGAGAGATATGATTTTCTGAAGATATGCTTTGTTTTGAAAATGCTATTAAGTATAGATTTGTGTGTTCTATGCTTCGAGGTCACTCGTCGTACGGATTTAGTTTGAATTAGAGTAAGTGGTCTTCATGAAAGTTTTAGATGATGTTTTATCTTTCCATTGTTATAAAGTTTGCAATTTTTCGATATCGGGGCTAGGAGTTATGAGCGATTAAAAATTGGAAGTCGTTTAGGAAGCTGTTTTGGACAGAATCTTTGATTGAGGTTTTGACCTTTTTCGAGGCCTAATTTGATTTTGAGTACTTCAGGAAGTTGTAGAGCTTCCTTTGATCTTTTATTGACACCAAATTTGTCAAATTCAAGTTTGGGATCGAGATATGATTTTGAAAAGTTCGGTTTTGAAGTTCCGATACTTTGTTTTTAATCCGATCCCTTTTGTAATCTTTTGCTTAAAATTCCTTTGTCCGACATCCGATTGACTCAATTCTCGAAGCGTTGGATTCCTAAGACGATTAATTTCATTTTCTTGAAGAATTATGATTTTTAGGAGATTAAATGGAAAGAGATTGATTGAACCGAAGTGAGAGATTTGGTTATAGGTTATAAGTTGGATAATTTTCTGAACATGGTTCGGTATTTTGCGAAATTCGGGAGCTGTACAACTCCGATTGAGTTGATTCTTGAGGCCAAATAAAATTAAGATATAGGGCTACAAATCATGTGAAGGACTCGAATTTTAATTTAGTCCCGAAGATTGTCAATTTCTGGAATTAAGATGGGTTTATGTTCAGTCTCGGATTTTGTGCAGGTCCGATAGTATTTTGGCTATAACTTCTTCGTTTTAGATCCGAATTGAGCTCCGTCAGTTGCGTTGGATTCGTATGATCGAGAGGAACAATTCTCTAGTAGAAAGTTTGTCCAAATTATTTCATTTAGTTTCCCGAAACCAGGACTCAAAGCATCAGATTTTTAAAGAAAGTGCAGAGGCAAACTTAGAAATAGGCCAATAAGTGAGGGCAAAATGGTCATTTGCCCTCCATTTTTAATCACATGGCAAAACTCACCTATGGCTGTCGTATAAGGCTTCTGGTCCACGAAATAAGAGAAGAAAATGAGAAGAAAGGAAAGAAAATAAGAAGAAGGAAATAAGAAGAAGAAGAGTGGAGAGTTTCGGCCATGGGGAGAAGAAGAGAGAGAGAGCAAGATTTTGAAATTTTAAGGTCTTAAAGCTTAGGTTTTGAGTTATTTTCAAGGAAAGAGGATGGAAAATGAAAAAAGCTTGCATTGGGAACCAAGAAATCCGAAAATAGAAGGAGAAAGAGGTAAGAGAAAATTTTCAACTTCAAGTTTTTGATGAATTTTTGGTTGAGAAACATGGAAAAGGACTTGAGTTTATGATTTATGAAGTTGATTTTGATATTTATGCCTTAGGTTATGTTTAATTTTGGATGGAAAATTAATTAAGATTTAGGCTTAATTTTGTAATTAAGGATTTGTGAAATTTTGGTGTAGACTTATAGATGAGAATATGGGTTTGTGAAATATGAAATTAATTTTGAAGAATTTGTGAATTATGATATTGAATTTCAATAAATTGATTTAGCCAATTTTGAGATTTGGGAATTTTTGAAATTGGTGGTTTAGATATCTTGAAATTAGTATGAATTGATGAATTATGACATCAATTTTGAAAATTAAGTTATTAATGACATTGAATTTGAGTGAATTGGTTTAGGTAAAATTTTGAATTTGAGGATTTTAGAAATTCTTGTTTTAAAAAGCTTGGAAATATGATGATTATAAATTTCCGATAGTCAATTTTGGGAATTATGCAAATTATGATGTGGAATTTGGATGATTATGGCTTAGGTCAATTTTAATCGAAAGAAGGAAAGAAGCAAGGATCAATTGGAGCTTGAAATCAAGTTTCGGGCATTAATTCGAGGTGGGTAGCATATTTATATTTTGATTTGTAAGCTATACATGCAATTTTGAAAAATTAAGGAAAGCAATTTTGAAAATTTTAAAGAAAGCAAAAATTGGATTTTTGATTAATTATTGTCTTTGTAAATGTTTGAAAACAATGTTGATTAATGTTTGAAAATATGATTTCCGAATGATTTCTGAGAAATTAGTACAAGTTTAAAATCATTGTTTTCAAATGATTTAATGAATTGATGGAAATTTCGAAAATTCATTTGTTGTGTATGCATTGATAAATTATGCGAATTGTTGAATTGATTGAATGAATTGTAGTGATTGAATTGTATGCATTCATTTGAATGTGTGAAAATAAAGTTTCAAAATGTGCCTTGGGCAATCCGTTTTCAAGTGTGAATTATGTGATTAAGTGGGTTTGGTCAGTCCTTGTGAGTCGATTACTTTGTCTCTATTCGTTTATAGCCTTCACCCGGCTACCCGCTAGTGGCACGGAGCTCCGATTTCGGACTCCCTTCATGGCTACATTGGACCGGTATGTGGGAAAGTATAGTACGTTTTGTTCACGGCCGCACAGGACCGCTATGCGGAAATGTGTAGTACGTTCTGTTTTGGACCGAACTGGACCGTTTTGATATGATCGTACTTTTGATTTATTTTGTGTCTGCATTCATGTTTAAAATTGAGAAAAAATGCGGGTTGTATGAAAAGTTTGAAAAATTGAAAGGTTTGTGGAAACCGTTTGAAAAGTTACAAAGTTTGAAAAAAATTAGCCCCTTTGGCAAAAAGCTTATGAAAAATGATTTCTGCTTATTTGTCAATCTATAAATGTGTTATCCACGAGCTTCCGAGCTCACCCCCCTTTCATCTCCAATCTCCAGGTATTCTAGCAGGAGATCGGATGAAAGAGCGTCAAGTTCAATTTTGCATCATCTGTGTTTTTGCGTGAATGGAGATTTGGATATTAATATTGTTTATTATGATGTATTTCAAGCATGTATTTCAAAATGTATGAGGATGGTGACTTGATGTATGAGAGTATGAAATTGTGTATATTGTGTTGACGTAAGTAAATTATGGATTTATATGATGAGTTGCGGTTCAAAGTTTGTGTATGATGATGAGTTATGGTTATGTATAAGAATGATTGAAGTATTTAGAACTAAGATTGTGTTTGTTTCTTTGAGATCCCGAGCGGAGGTCCGGTTGATTTTGATGATTGTTTGGTTGATTGGACTTTTAGAAGTGTATTTTGAACCATTTGCGGGTTTTGGGTTAGGTCAAAGGTAGTCGTTATGTTGCGAAATTTTGAAAAAAAAGAATAAAAGCTTATTAAATGATGATTGACGTGATATGGATGATTGTTGAGTTTTGGATTTATGAATAATTTACTATGGGAAAATTATATGGATGTGATAGGTATAAGAAAAGAAAAAAAAAAAAAAAAATTATACGGACTTTGGGACGACTTGAGTCAAGGAATTCCAATGACGCTTTTCTTTGTTCTTTATTTCGGATGTCGGATTTGTTTGCTTTTGGTTCGATCCGTTTCATATCCGTATTCGATCCGTAATTGTTTCATATTTAATTTATTCGATATCTGATTTCGATTCGTTTTGTGTTTTGCCCGTTTTGTTTCGCCATTAGATCCGATTAGTATTTTCGTCCGATTCTGTTTGCTTCGCTTTTGATTTGCTTCCGCTTTCGTTTAGCGTTATCCAATCGTTCTTGTTGTTTTCCGTTCGCTTTTCGATTGGGATCCGGTTCTGGATCGGGTCCCAACACGATTCCTGCTAGTCTAAATAAAGAGATAGCCAATGTGTTAGAGCTTCATCGAGACTTAGAGTTGGAGGACATGGCTATGAAGATTGAAAAGCAATTGAAGGAAAAAGTTTCAACAAGGGCAATACCTCAGATCTTCAAATTCTTGGGGTCTAAATGGCCAAAGAAGGAGGAAAAGAGCAAGGATAAGTCCTATGACAATAAGGACAAGTCGAAGGAAAAGTGGACAGCCTCTAAAGGTGCGCTTACATCTAATGATCAAAATGCTAGCACTAAGCAAAGAGACATCAAATGTTTCAAGTGTTTGGGTTGGTCATAGGGCAAACCAATGTCTAATAGGAAGATCATGTATTTGCGAGATGGGGTAATTGAATCGGAAGATAGTGATGGAAGTGATATGCGAGTTGAAGGTTTACACGATGAAGAAGTTGAGCAACCAGTCAAGCGAAGCATTAGTAGTGAGGCGAGCTCTCAATGTACAAGAAAAGATAGAGCTTGAGGAACAAAGGAAGAATATATTCCACACCAGATGTTTAATTAAGGGTAAGATGTGCAGTTTAATAATTGATGGAGGTAGTTGCACCAATGTTGCAAGCACAATTTTAGTTGAGAAATTGGGGCTGCCTCTCATTAAACACTCTAATCCTTATAAGTTGCAATGGCTTAATGAGTGTGGAGAGGTTAGGGTGAACAAGCAAGTGCTAGTGGCGTTCTCAATTGGGAGATATTTTGATGAAGTGTTGTGTGATGTAATTCCTATGCATCTTTGGTCATTTACTATTGGGAGACCATGGCAATATGATAGGCGTGTACTACATGATGGATTCAAAATAGATATTCATTCAAGATGGGGAGAAACACTTCACATTGGCACCCTTTCACCAAAAGAAGTTTATGAGGATCAGTTGAGACTTACAAAAGCCATGGATGAACAAAAACTTGGAGAGGCTGAGAGTTTAAAAAGAAAAAAAAAAGAAAAAAAAGGTCATTCAAGAAAATAAGAACAAAGGCCCAACTGAGAGTAATTGCATTAGTGAGCAAAAGAAAGAGAGTGGTGCAGTTGAAAAAGGAGAGAAGATTGAAAAGAAGAGTGGAACCAAAAAAAAATGCTTTCTTTTCAACAAAAAAATCGTTCTTTGCAAAAGAAAAACAGTTGAAGAAGATCATAGTTGTGAGACTTGTTTTGCAGGAATACTCTGATGTCTTTCCAGATGAGTTGCCCAAGGGACTACCACCATTGAGGGGCATTGAACATCAAATTGATTTGCCAGGTGAGTATCAAGTATCTGCTGCATTTAATGTTGCTGATCTCTCTCCATTTGATAATGCAGGGGCTGATTCGAGGACGAATCCTTTTGAGGAGGGAGGGAATGATACAAGAAGCCATGGCAATGGAGATCAAGGTGCAACACGTCAAGACAAGCTTACTTTGCCAAGTGGACCTATTACAAGACAACGTGCAGCAAGGCTTAAACAAGCACTTCAAGGGTTTGTTCAAAGTCACATTACATCTCACCTTAATGACAAGACCGAACCATCCGTGGAGAATTCAAGTGGAGTAGTCAAGCTTGTGATTCTTCTAGAGAGGGCATGTGGAGGGGCTAATACTTAGCCAAATTTCAAGACAAGTTCAATTATTCTTATGGACTTATTTTAGTACATTGGGCTTGTTATTTATCCTTTGTTTATTAGGCCCAAAGAGACTTGTTATGGGCTAGGTATTTATTAGTACTTGCCTTAGTTTATTTAAAGCTAGTTTTGGACTACCAAGTGTGTGGGCCTAAGTAGAGTAATCCATTAGGCCCATCCACCCCCCTTAGGTTTATTTAAGTTATTTTGGTCTTATTTAAGTTGGTTTAGCCCAATCCTAAGTGGATTAGGATCAGATTGCATTATTGGGCTATAAACTCCTAAACTAGTTAGGATTAGGCTTGTTTTAGCATTAAAGGGTCTTATAACCTATTCCTTTTAGGTTTAGGTCGTGGGAAAGGGTATAAATACCTTATTTTATCCTTGTAAACATTAGATTTGGTTGATTAACGAAATTGAGAGATATTCTCTTCAAGTAAGGTGTGTTCTTCTTATTGTTACTTGAGGATTGCATCACTTATCAAGGTAATCACTTGTGGCGTGTTCAATTCTTCAATTTTCTTTGGGTTTGGGTTTCAATTTCAGTATAATTGGGGCTTGAACTAGCATGTTCTTATAATAGAAAGATTGGGGTTTTGATTGATAGGATTAAGGGTTTCAAGAACCTTGTTTTCTTGGGGTTTCGTATCGGTTGGTATCGAGCTTTGGTTTAATTCTATTGAACTCATATGTATCTTTCATTGTTTTCTTTGTTGAATTCCTTAGAAAAGTTAAAAAAGGTTTAAATTGCTTAGAACGAATCTGCCATTATTGGTTCTTTATGTTCTTGTTTCCTTAAGCGATTCTTTGTTTTCTTGATCAACAATTAAAAAACAGAAAAACAAAAAACAAAAAAGTGAACTTTTCTTGATTAGAGGATCCTAAACTTTTCTTCAGAAAGAGTTATGAATACTTAGTGCCTAAGAATAGCTATTCAAGGCTCATAGGTCTTAACTTCTCATAATCAAATTATTACGGATGATCAATCATAATAATCAAAGAACAAGTGCTGAAATAAACAAACACATATATACGTGGTTCACCAATGTTTGGCTACATCCATAGCCGCTTAGGATTTTATTTCTTGTGAATGTTTTCAACCACCAATACACTTAGAGAATAGAATGTATTTATATGCCCAAGAAAATACAAAAGATAGAACTATCCTCTAATAAGCGATTTGGTATAAAGTCCAAATATATTATCGTGCTCCATATCTCAACACAAATTAGAGGGTCCTTATAACATTCATTATATATATATAAACCTAAGCAACTCCTTAAAAACCTTAACTTGAGCTTTAATGTCTAAGTAATGGCTCTTATTAAGAGTCTTAATCTCTTCTTCAATAGCTCTTACCTTAGTCATGAGCTAAAAAGCTTTATATCCATTCATTAATTTACCATCCCTAATGGCTCCTTCAAATATATTAACATTGATCATATAATTCTAAAAGCGTAAAGGTGCTTCAATGGTAGGAGGGAGTAGACATGAAATACCTCAATTACGGATTGATTTGAGCATAAAAACTCCTTGAAATTGACTTAGTGAAGTACTTTTCACAAAAGCTTTATCAAGTATTTTCTTGATAAGTCAATCATCATGTTGCTTCTTACTCCAAAGGTAACGTTTTTCTTATAAAATTGAGATCCCCAACTCTATTTTGACTAATAACTAGACCAAGCTTCCCTTTAATGCTCTTTTGAAATACTCTCCTTCCTTTAGCTTTATGCATGTTTAGTACACAATTCATATCTCCTACCATCAAATAGGAACTCTAAATGCCAATATGAGTATGCTCCAAATGATTACATAAATGCATTCTCCAGAAAGACAAGTTAGCAGTATATATAATGAAGACATAGAAAGGGATCAGAGAACAAGTCAAGCAACATGATGTATGAATCATTTGATCTTACATAAACATATTGTAGATCTAGATAAGTGATGGGTTAAAAGCTACCATAATTCCCCTATTGAAATGGTGAACATGGTTAAAGATGTAGCTTAAATTATTGCCCAAAAAGCTCATATTATCCATTAGCGTATGACTTTATTTTAATTTCCAAAAGTCTTAGAAGATTAGGTCTCTCCTTTAGATTAAGTCTCTAACAATATGTTATTTAAGAGGATTGTTAAAGTCCTTTTCCATTATAGACTAAGTGCCTATTTGGATGAACTTCTATTAGTCGAGCTTTTATCGGTAAAGTTTTTATGAGAAGAGCTTTTCTAAAAAATCAGTTGGTTGTTTAGCTGTCAATTAAAAAAACAGCTTTTTAAAAAGAGTTTCATACAGTAGATTGTTTGACAACATAAAAATAAAAAATATGCTCTCAAATTTGCACCTCTCTTCCAAATTTTGCATGTATCAAAAGGAGCAATCCTTGAAATGAAAGGAATTACAGAACTCTCAAAATGGAAAGTGATCTCCATGTAGAAGTCCCTCATCCTTCGCATGGTCCCCACTAGGCGGGGCAATCGCCTACACCATTTTGCCCATGCCAAAGGCTGGTAATGTCTAACAACGATCAAAGCGATTCCTTCTTCTTTACTGCAAATTGCCTCTTGAAGTGCATTCCAACCTTGCTTGTTCTGCAAGCTCCAATCTGAGCCAGCAACCATAAGCATCTCAACAACAGTCTCGTCGCCCATTTTGACAGCCAAGTGAAGAAGGGTGTCACGTTTACGGACATCACGCCTATCAATCACAGCAAAGATAGCATCAGCTTTCCCTTCTTCAACAACTGAAGCTGCCTCATTCAGAATCTCAGCAAGATCACAAAGTTGTGGAAGACCCGCAAGTATCTTCCTAAGACTAGTATAATCTCTGGTGACAATGGCTTTATGTACAGGACTATGAGCATATCTCCAAATCTCTATACCCGCCATGCCACAAGAGTATATGAAGATCCGCTTACACCAGTAACAGTCTATCACAACCCAAACGAAACCATCAAACTCCAAAGAGCCAATTGGATACGACAGGCAACAATTTCCCGAACTAAAACCTGGTAGCATAAACCAAAATAATCATCAGGAATCAATTATTTGCTCCTACAAACAACTTGATTACCTGTTGTCTATATGAAAAAGACAAGAGTTCATAATTGATCAGCAAAAAAAGAGTACAATAATAGCTACTATTTTTAAGATAAGAATCAACCCAGTTTTGTTTACACCCGCAAAGGACAAAAAGAAGAGCAAACAAAAGCACAACTGAATGAAGACAGTAGAAGCTATAATCCAGACAGCTACGCTTAGAATATTTACAGTCCGAAAGCAAACAAAAAAGTCAAAGAAGCCCAACCTTGTTCTATTTCTTTCCTTAAGAAACTCAGAGACTCTCCGGACGCAGTTCACATGCCAAAACCCTCATCACCCTCTCTCTCTCTCTCTCTCTCTCTCCTCTCTCCTGTGGGGAGAGAGATCCTTGCGATCCAATCTAGATTAGAGAACCCCATGTGTAAACTAAGAAGATGAGTTTTGCGTGTTTGAGAAGACGAGTTTTGCGTGTTTGAGATGATGAATTTTTGTAAACTGAGAAAACCAAAGAAGCAGAGTAGTTTTTCTAGACTTTCAATATATACGTAACTGACGCAAAAATATCTACCCGAAAAAGCTAAATTTTGAAACTTTTTTAAAAAGCTTCAAATTTGAGCTTTTGAAAAAGTTATATTTTAGTTTTTAAAAAACTATTTCTACTTCAAAAGTGCTTTTGAAGTTTACAGCCAAGCATTCTTTTTTTTTAAAATAGATTTTGCGGTGAACAAAAATACTTTTGGAGCCTTCAAAAGTTAAACCAAACAAGCTCTAAGAAGGATATTTAGCTAGTTAATTGGTGATCCCCTATAGCTGTTTGCTCGTGCTTGATTTTGTTCAGAGTTCCTCCTAGAGGAGGAAGATGAAACCACAGTATAACTCTTTTCATCTAGAATCAAAGCATGAATACCTTGATGAGCAAAGGGAAGTAAAGAAACCACCTGCGTGGTCTTTTCCATCCTGTCATTACCATTGGCATTAAGATCTTGGGCATGTATACTTTTGGCATTATTCCAGTTCATTTGGTTGCATTAAAATCTTTTGAGAGGAGAGAGTAGTGATTTCTTGCCTTTCACAAAGGTAACCTCCAACTAAATGCTTCCTAGTATTGCTCAATGTTGAGCTCAAGCTCTTTTAGGTCATAAGCTTCCCCTTGGAGTCCCTCTTAAAGTCCCATCAGTTCAAAGTATGACCTTGATTTAAAGGTTCTACTCATTGGCTTCCAAAGCTTAGTCTTGTTTAAAGGCTTTCATAAGTAGATAAGTACAATCTAGAGTTAATTAGATATCCATCTTCCGAGAGACGCTTGATAGGGAGAATTTCAGGAAGCTTTGCACTTTGATTCATCCCAATACACGCCCTACTGTATCTAATCCTCTCAAACGTGATTATTGTTAATCTAGATACAAAAGTCTACCTAAAGAACTAGCTGAATAGCTCAACCCATCAATAAGATATCCCAATGGAATATTATAAATGTGAACCCACAAAAGTACCACGTATATTCTGCTGCTGTCTAATGCCAATCCAGAACATTATTTATGCAAAAGCAAAGGCCTACAGGTCACTTGCCATACACCTGACTCCATAATACTCATTTAAGTTAACCTCACTTGAAAACTTAAGAGATAAAGGAATCACCCGTAATAAGTAACGTTTTCTCCAACCTTAACCTGCTCCATTTGAATGAAGTCCAAAGGTGCATCTAGGAGAATGAAGGTCTTCTATCAGAAAAAAAAAAATCCAACGAGGATCAAGCAGCAGCTCCTGCATGCAAGATCTCCAAAAACGAAGAAATAATTCCTTCAAACTTAGAGCAAGGTAGTATGTGAACCTCTCCCTTCTCTGGTTACTCTTAACCACTTCCCTGGTTGTTTTCTAAAAATCCACAAATATATAAATGGCATAACCATTTCTAATGCCATGGATCATCTATCTTAAAATAAGTGAAATTGCATGCATAGTTTGCATGGCAATAATACAGTAGATAGGAGACAAATTGAATTTATTTGCATAATCTGCAGCGTACTTTTATACTTCCTCTTTATAACCAGAAACACAACTTCACGTTTAAAATGAAATATTCTGCAAAATACATTAGGAAAACAGATGCATAGTTCAAAAGAACATATGTCAATATTCTCCTTCTAATGGTCAATTATTATAAATATTCTCCACCATACTCTTTTACAAAATCCCCATAAATTTAAGGGGCAGTGGAGGACCAATCAAGTTACCACTTTATTACGCCTTTTCTAATATTCAAGTAATGGGAAGGAGAATAAAAATTCAATTTCATTTCATAGTTTTTCCTCACTATGTATCTAAGGCCTACTTTCGCGATCAGCTTATGCCGATTTATTTTGTGACCTCATGAATAGCTCGTGCCAAGTATCCAACATTGCCTGTAGTCACGCCAGCCATACTGCACTTTTCATCAACGAATTAGGAGGTTGAATTTGCAAACAAACAAGCAGCACTTAAAAATTCATGATCAGATTCGTACCTTATTCGGCCGTTGCGAGTCATATAAATATGATATTCATTTGTCAATCGATCAACTTGTTCAGGTGTCATCCCACTATAACAGAACATGCCAATCTGTCACAACAACCAGTAACATGATTGTCAAAAATAAAAATCAAGGATGCAAGCAGGAGATCAAACCATAAACAAGCAATACAATTAAATTTTGAGTTTAGCAAGTCTCCACAACCTGATCAGTAACGTGCTTCCAAGATAGGGGTGACCCCAATTTCTCAAGGTTTTCTCGAAGAGCAGTTCGCATCCCAATGATGCGGTCAGCCATTACCTGATGAATAATATAAAGACAAATAGCATCATAAATACAAAAATTTTAAGTTCTCTTAGTTTCCTAGTTTATTTAATTGCATATCTCCTAAAACTTTTCAAGTAGCATATTGCTAGATGAGCAGGGCACTACCACTTCAGACCAATATAGAAGTTTAAGGTTCAAACAGTAGGCTTTTAGTTTTACCTTCTTTTTTCTGCCCAAACCTTTTCAACCCTTCAGCATATGGCTAATGCTGCTATTATCAGTAACAGGATGAAACACGAGGTCATGGTAAACAGGTAAAAGTTGATTACTTTTTTAATCATCTTCTCCTTGATATTTAGTAGCCGTTTTCCCGCGAGTAAAAACAGAGTTAACATATTCTCTGAGGCCTCATTGTAACGTTAACTTGGATAGGAGCTATAGGAAAGATATTTCAGTAAATCCCATGTAGGAAAGAAACCTTATTGACTTTGATGATGAACTCTTTGAAAAAATTATAACCCATCTGGCATCCATCATAAACAATATTGATAAAAGTGACTAGTGCTTTTGAAGTATTGAGACTCTTGGGCAAAGCTGAGTAGCTGCCCAAGGACTCTTTAAGTGCAGAAAACCTGAAAACTCATCCCTGCTAGACTTGTTTTAAGATAAAGACCACGACAGTGAAGGGCTGGTAAACGCTACTTGTGATTCCCCTGGCTTGCTTCTGCTCATTATTTAGTCCCGTTTTGGTTTGAGTTCTTCCATGTTGGAACAGTGGGAATTACCAATACAAAATACTTATATTTTTCAAGTTTACCATTTGTTCAGACTTGTAAGAGCAAATTTTTAAGAATTTAGAGAACGAAAAAAATCCACCCAAGCAACAATATAGCTTCTAGTAGTAGATAGAAGCTCCAAGGATCTAAATTTACCTTCACTTCCTTGAGCCACAACTTCTTCAAGTCTGGATCTCCAAGGATAGACGAAACTATGAGTGCACCATGAACAGGTGGATTGCTGTACATAGGTCTTGCAAGCTGCTGCAACTGACTTTTAACAGCTATAGCCTGCTTTTCATCTTCACAAACCACACTGAAACAGGAATGAAATTGAAAGATAAGAGACGGCCTTTGCTTCTAAATCAACGAAAAAATTTCTATGCTTTGGTTCTCATGAGGTTCAGCAAATAGGTATCTTCATAGTTCATTCATATTACCAAAAGGTCAAGAAATAGGGATCACCTTAAGCTTCATGCAGTTAAAAAATTAACAGCATTTTTCATTTTCCTTGTGTATCACCTCACAACTAATAATCAACATCAAACCAACAAATTACACAACTGAAAAACCCTATATCAGCATATCAATTTAGCTTGTGATTGATGCCAGAAAATAGTAGAATCATGACACAATAACAAACTGAAATATTCGATTTAAACTCATCAAGGAAATCAATGCCTCTGTTCATAAGATAAAGTCAGATAGATATCAACAGCTATTCTTATCAAAACATCTAATTAAGTTGATTACTAAGCCAGAGTTGCAGAACATATTGGGTAGGTTACTTGAAAGGAATTATCACCTATGCCTGATGAAGCATTTCCAAACTAATGACATTTTTTTTTTCCTTAGACTAAGACGAGGAAAACAGTGTCTATCCCTGAGAAATAAAAGAAATGAGGAAAAGGTCCATTTGATGAAAGTTGTATGGATGCGCAATCTACAGTTTTACACGACTTCTTTATGGAAACATACCTCAGGCATCCTACCCTCTGCCCATAGAGGCCCATATTCTTCGCATATGATTGGGCAATGCCGATTTGATGACCATCCTCCAGAAAGATCCTGATAGACTTTGCATCTCTCTCTGGATCACCACTAGCAAAGCCTTGATATGCCATATCAAAAAAGGCAAAGTGACCTTTATCCTGAAAGAAGTATACTGTTACAAGTGAAATTGAAATCAAAGAGGCCTCTTAGACTCTCTAATTATTTATATAAGTATTGGTTTTCAAGAAAAGGAAAACGTTTCGACCTTGAATTGGTGTGATATCTCTTTCCACTGTTCCTCTGTTGGATCAACTCCAGTAGGATTATGAGCACATGCATGAAGTAGAAAGAATGATCCATTCGGTGCATTCTGCAAGAATGTTTTATTCTTATCACTCAGGGAAAAAGAAAACAAAAAAGAGAACCATAGCAATAGGACAACAATTAGGAAAGGATCGCACCAAACTACCAGTGACTAGAATAAAGTGACAACTAAAACCTAGAATGAAGATGCATTTGTGAGCTACACACCTTAATGTCATCCATGAGTCCAGCAAAATCTAAACCCCTTGACTCTGGTTTATAGTAGTGGTAAGTTTTTTGAGCAACATGGGCATCCCTCCAGATGTTATGATGGCTGTCAAAACCTCACATTAGGAGTCCAGTGGAGCATAAAATATAATAGGAAAAAGCAATTTTCTTACTTCAAAAGGAATCTGATTCCGCCATCAATAATTACGTCAAAAAAAGATACTATAAAAATCATAAGGAATGAGAAGTAGAAAATTTCTCACTTAGACCATGTTGGGATGGGTATGTAGATTTGTGAATCAGGAAGAAAGCGCTTTTGAAAGTCTGCAAACAGTCGACATGCACCAGTCCCTGAAAGAGCTTGCACTGCCGCTATCTTTTTATCTCGAATAAATTCTGAATTCTCTCCATAGGCAAGCTTTAGTGTTTCTTCCACCATTTTCATACTCCCTCCCATAGGAAGGTACTCCCTGCAAAAAAAGGGTCATATCAAAAAATCATGATCAAGACAAGAGTTCTAGAAAATTTGTCCACAAAAGCTGTGATCCCATAAAACAATAAAAGGAAAACCAATATGTGTCAGGCAATGCAGGAATCAGTTCCTTAAAATATATAAGGGTGAGCCAGCATGTGCATGAAAAAGAAGTGACATGATGGGAAGTGATCAAGGGAAGAAATCTGCAGTGCATTCCATCCTTGCGATGACAAACTTTGGATTTTACAGGACCAGAACATAGTGATAGTTCAAACATAGTACATAATCAGAGTACAGACTATGGTTGTCATTTAGGGGGGAAAGACAAGGAAAAAAAGAGAAAGAAAACTAAAATCATCTTTCGTTAACATTAAACTCCAGTTAAATTCTAAGCTCACTGACTAGTTTATTGAAACTTCTGTGCATCTTTTACTGAAACTTCTGTGCATCTTTTACTTTCAACTGTAAAGTTTGTTTTAATGGCATACCCTTAACAAACAAGACAAAGAAGAAAGCATCCAGAAAAGCATTTTTCACATTCCAATGAAGCTACAATACGTGGGGTTTGATAGAACTAGAACCCCAACACAGTCGAATCAAGTTTTTTAAAAGGCAAAACAATCTTAAATCCAGAAATAGCACTGCAGAATCTGAAGCAAGTTTTTACAACTCTAGCAACTAGACAAAGGCATCATTACTGAATACACAGGAAAACATACAGTAAAGCACATATCAAATGGAAATGGAAGGACTTTTTGTCCCTGAAGGAATTTGATACATAAATTCAGAGAAATTTTTAAACAAAAAGCAAACATTACCAACAAAAAAAACAGTCCTGACAATCTTAATAACTTTCACTTACATATTTAAATTTCCAGCAATTCTCCGCTCCGCTTCTCTAACGCATTCAAGAACCACTGGCTTCCCATTATCGTCTCGATAAGCTCCCTATGATTATAAATCACCAAAGGAAGAAAATCACAAATCGTGAAATTGGGAATCATCTATTTAAGAAAAAAGGAAAAGAAGAAACTTTTCTACATCCCACTTAATGAAACAGTAAGAGAGAGACAGAAAACATAGAACACATAGTTGCATAATCCATCGACGACAAGTGCCTTAAAAAGATGAAATCTTTACACAGCCCCACAAAATAAAACGGCAAGAGAAAACGAATAAGGGTTACAACTCACAACGCCAACATTGACTTTGTCAGGGCTATGATCCGCAAGAAAAGCTTCGGTGACGCCGAGAATTGGATCTTTAGCAGCAGGCTGGACGCTCTTCCACCAAGAAGACATGAATCTCACTCCCGCCACCGCTGAGGCTGTGCGACTGCTGCTCTGCCTCGTCGATCCCAATGCCATCGCCTTGCAAAACGCCATAGCAGAAGATGCTCTAATGGGCACTAGCAAAAATGGGTGTCTGTCTATAAGGTGCCTTGGTGATCACTTGGAATCAGTCTTTCACAAGTGGGAGTGGACCTCAACCGATAAAGACTGTAGTGTCTGAGACGCTATTTCTTCAACTGCGTGAGCTTTGCGCTGCAATGCAATGTAAAGGGGAAAGCAGAAACGGTGTTTGAGATAGTCCTTGGTTTCGGGGTTTAATTACGGGATTGCCTACGTCATGGCAGTTTCTTTCGTTTGGTTTGTTCTTGGATCCATGACATCATCGTCAGCACATCCGTGCATATGGTATGTAATGGACCACATGTCAAAAACGAGTTGGTTGACTTAAGTTGTCAACTTGTCATGTTAGGCTCCGTCATTATTGTCGTTTTTTAGTGTAAGGACTAAGGAGAAACAAGCCAACTTTTACACACCGTGTCCGTAGTACTCTGCTTAGCCTGTTATTGTTAAGGTATATCGTATATAATTTTATTTTATTTTGATATCTTATTTATTAATCAGACATATAAGATATTAATCCGATAATAATTTAGATTTAAAAGATAATTTTTTAATTATAATAAAATCATATCCTTAATTAATATGTATATTGACAAGAAGTATGATGAATTTTTGAGATAATGATTTAAAGGTGATAGAACTCTATCTTAAAGTTAAAGTTGTAATGGTGCATTACATAGGTTGAGTGTTAAGGTTTATTACTGGAATTTTTCAGATGTGTGGTGAAGGGTTTTTGTATGATTTTTGGGTCTTTGATGTAGGGCTTCTGTTTTGTTAATTGACAACAATCTTTAGTGCATTTGATGGCGATGCAGCAACGTTGGTGAGAGCTGGGATAACGGTGAATTAATTTTGAGCTGTGTTTCTCCTCTGTGAAGTCGTGATTTATTGGATTGTTTCGAGCTGGATTTTTCTTTGGGATTTAGTTGAGAACCTAATTAATTAGAAGCAGTCTTTGTCCTCCATCTTTATTTGAATGTTCTGAGTCAAAGTCTTCCTTGTCTTCTAGCGTGCATCCAATGTGCGTCCAGCAATCTTTGTCTTCATCAGTTTTGTCCATTGCCTTGGTCTAGCAGTCCACACAAAGGTCTGTTCTACCTATTCACACGAGAGGTGCCAAGCTTTTGTGTAGCGTTCACGTACATATAGCATTCTTACAAGTGTGGCCTTGCGTCGGAGTTTTGGAAAATCAATAATGAGCAGTGGACTTGCGTGGGTTGTGAGCAGTGGCCTTGTGTGAGTTGTGAGTTCATGTCTTTATATATACCATTGGTTTTATAAACGGAGGTGTGAGCTTCTCTGTGCGTGATTATTTTGTTGAATTATGTTTGGTTGGCTGCATATGATCTGCAGTTTCATGTTGGTGTTTATGTGAATCAGTCCATTATTATTGTTGCGACTTTCAGATTTATTTCAGTGGAGCTGAAATATAACATCCTATCACCGATGGAAAGAATCAGGTCAATCGGAAGTTGGAGGAAAAAATTATATACAAAAGAATGACAAAAGGATCAAATTAGAACAAAAAATACAATTCTAAAAAAATCACATTTGTATCAATTTCCCTCTCTTCTTTCACAAAACCTAACTTTTCACACAAGTGTCCAAATGTGACAAATTTGGTATCATTAGAAAGATCACAGAAAACCCTATAAGTTCCTTCAAGGACTCACAAGGCATCAGATTTGTGAGATATTTAATTTCATTTCTATGTGAAATTGTGAATTTTTTGAGATGAAATTGACATTGATTAATTAAGTCAAAGTGAGAGGACCGAATGATTATTTTTCTGGTCCGTATTTTAGCAATAATTGGACCTATAGATATCCGAATTGAGTGATTTTAGTGTCTATGGATTCCTAATTCATAGAGGAATCTTTCTATCAAGGAGAGGTTGCCTAGGTTACCCTATGTGGACTGGTTTATCGATCGGGAGTAGTAGACCCGAAAGTATAGTTTTAGAAAAATTGCAATAAACATAAATTGCGAGTTTAAGGATTTTTGTGCGGCTAAACCCTAGGCATACCTGAGTTGTGATAACGAAATAGTTTTTGAGATAAAATTTATAGATTGATACCGGGATAGTCATGAAAATGCATCGTACATATATGTGCATCAATGAGTATAATTGTGCAAAATTATTAATATGTGTGCAACGTATTGAATAAATGGGTTGTATAAGTTAAGAGTTCGCAGTCAGGCGTTTCCAGAATTTGGAAGCAAATGCTAATCTGGAACGTACTGTAAGTAGATCGAGATGGTCTCATTTCACCCTTTGTTCTATTTTGTTTCATTTTGTCTAAATTGATTGCTGAATGCGGTGAATAATGGTGGGTTTGAGGTTTGTTGTGATTGTGAATTCCGGACAGAAGGTTCGATGATTGTGTACTGGGGAGTTGGTTATAGAAGTGCTATTTGTATGTGAATTTGCGACCTATGTGCCTATGATGTGACTAATTGGGATACATGTGATTAATTGTGATACATAAATGTTGATTGTGTCATTCATAGGCTGATTGATTGTGACATATGCATACGTGTACAATAATGTGATTAATTATGACATATGCATTTCATTCATGAATGCTTAACCAAATAATGACAGTTATGACCGAAATAGCCACCGAGAGCTAAAAGCTCAACGATTGTATTCGAGTCTCGAGCTTCACAGTGATTTAGAGCCTTAGGCTTAACGATTAATGTGCCCGTATTAGGACGATTGAGCGTTTGGTCCGCAACAGAAATAAATTGGAAAGTGTCACATGGGCATTTCATATTCATTTGCTTACATATATTTGATTGAGTGAAGGGCAACATGCCTTATGCTTATGTGAAATAAATGTGTTCTGATGTCGGACTACGGTCCGATGACATGTGAAAGTGAGTAGATGTGACTGATGCATTGCACATGCATAATAGAAATAAGTAAGTGTATTGCATGTGAATATTGTGAATGTGCACTATGTTGTGTGACTAGGTGAGCCATCGATGATGGTCACTCACTGAGTTCACAAAACTCACCCAAAATTTGCAATTATTTTTGGGACCCGAAGAATACCCGTTAGGCAGCAGGCGATATAGCAACACTTTGTGAGTGAGAGAAGAGGTCGGGATCAGCTCGCGTCTGCATTAGTGTCTGATAAATTCTGTATAAAAGTGTATTTTCTGAATTTTTGTACAAATGATTCGGTCAATTTGTAAAGTCAACGAATTAAATTAATTTGTATCTATGAAAAGGGCCCCCGTGGTCATTATACTTATTGGTGATTGTGTACGTTAATTGATTTCTGCATAGTGTATGTTTGTGTTTTTAAAAAAATTTATACTGAGTTTGGATTGAGTGATGTAGCACGCCACCCTCGTAGGGCACGGATTTGGATATCACCATCGATGTCGGGTTCGGGCCATGAGGGGGTGGGGTGTTACATGAACCTTTTGGGAAGTTGTTTTTTTTTATATCTTAAGTGTATTTGTCTTTGTTTCTAGTTATTTTAATCACTTGAGTTATTCGATTAATTATCTTTATTAGTAAACAGTGTGTGAAAGATTCTTTATTGAGATTAGTACAAGGCGGTCGTATTATTTGGTGTGAAATTCTTTTACGGGAAGTGAGGTTGAGAGATAGTATTAAGGATTGAGTGGTATCGGCTCAATAAAGCCTTGGGTAAATTTATTGTATTTCGGTGAAAGTTATTAAGCTGGGTGAGAGCCCGCAGATATAACCAAGGTGTGTCGAACTGTGTTACCAAATTTTTTATGTTGATTTATTTTTGGTTTTCTTAATTTTTCTGATTTTTTTGTTTGTCATAAACAAATCAGAAAGTTCGCAAAACTACTACCCTCTTCAGTTTTTCAATTATAATGTAAGTAATTATAAAGGAAGTAATTTTTCCAGTTATTCACCTCCCTTTAAAAGTTGGCTTATGATAATTTGCTTGAAGAGGTTATCAAGACATTCTATGTTCATTTTGTCTATTTAGGTTCTTTTTCTAACGTGATTACAAGATTTTAGATTAAAAGGAGACTCACCATCTTTTAACTGTATCAAGATTGTGTAGGGCTACAATGAATAAAATGAAAAGACTTTGGTATTTTTATAGGAAATATAAATAATAATTTGAATTCTGATTTATTGAAGTGATACCATTGATCTATTGGACAATTTTGTCCTTTTCCATAAAATTGGACAACTATTAATTACATTTTTTATTTTTAAATAAATTATCGATTAAGTTACATAATTTGATTCAGATAAAGATAAAAAAATAGCCCAATAAATGATCTAAATTAATAGATCGTAGTTCAGGTAGAAAATGAGTCCCAATTAGTGTAGATTAGACTCATATCGGCCTTGTAATGAGAAAACCCGATATAGAAGCTATATAAAGGTTAAGATCTCCTGTATTTTTTCATATCAATCGTAAGCATAAGAAATCTCTGACCCATTAGGAGAGCTTATGTATTGAGAAAACTGTTGAAAGACTTAGCTCGTGTCTCGGTAAACACTTTCTGTAAAGGTCCCAAGAGGTTCGCGATTGTTTGGAGCTTAGAATCAGCATCGAAATCAAAGATGGAACCGAAGTCTGGTATTTCGCATCATCTTCTTTTTTAACCCTTTCATGTAGATCTTGAGTACGTAATAAGGTCTGTACTACGTATTACATGTGGTGTCAAAGCGGTTACATGATCGGATTGTCAGAAACGAAGGTTTTTTTATTTTTCATCTCATATGAGTTTCCTCGATTTTTGATTCATTTTTCAGTTTTTTATGTATATAATTACGTAAAAGTAGTATATATAAGGCTAGCTATGAAAAATGGGTAAAAATGGGCCAAACAAAGCAAAAAATGGGATCCCAGATCGATGGGTGAAAAACTGTCGGGAGCGTATAGCTCGGGGTGTCGACGTATGATTGGAATGTGCGAACACACAGGCCAATCTAAGCCGTCCATGTGGCAGGTCGGATGGGGAGACACGTGGGGGCACATGCAGTAGATGCACGTTTACACGTGGGAAGCGCGGCCCCTCGCCACACGTCAATTGTATAGATCTACAATAATTTTAAAAAGAAAACACAAAAATTCCAAATTTTTTGTAAAGGTATCCCGGGATATTTTGGGTCAGTTTCTGGGTCCATGAAATTTATAAAGTAAGTTTTCCATTTTTCTGGATTTATTACATTAGTAAGAAATTAAACTTTAACTCTAGAAAAAGAAATTAAGGTATTCTGAATCTGATTTCGAATGAATTTTCATGCTTCGGACATCATTTTAGGGAGATACATGAGGTTCTTGTGTCTCAGGTGTCATGTTCAGTAATCGAGATTACATGATACTCGATCAGAAAAAGAATTGAGACATTTTGAAGCCATTTTTGAGTGAATTTTCATGCAACGAACTTGCCATAAAGGAGATACATGAGGTTTTCACGTCTTGGGTGGTCGGTTCAATGTTTAGTGACACATAATAGTCACTCTATTAAGATTTTTCTTTTACGAAAGTCTCAAATGACGTTTTAGTGTCTTCAAGACGCGTGTGTGACAATAAGACTGTGTATTCGACTTTTTTACATTTATTGATGTTACAATGTCACATACTATATGCCCATAAAGAATGTAAAGATAACATAAAGATGTATCTCTTGTATTTATGGACTTTTTTAGTGTTGATGAGAATGTAGTCACCAAAGTGGCCTTTCAAGTCAATATTTTGAATTGTTTTCCTTACATATTAGGAGATGTCTCTAATTTTATGTTTGGTTATTCTGCCCAAAGGTTTTGGCCTTACATAACATTTTGAGATGTTCATAAAGACATTAGATGGAGAAAAATTATTGCTCAAGTGATCTATTCACCCAAAGGTGATAGTGTCACAAGAGTTGATAGTTTGTACTTTGATTGCTTTTATGTGAAGATATAATTGCATATATTATGTATTCAGCTCAAAGGTTTTTCATAATATGTGTGATCGAATTTTTAGTAAAGATACTATTTAATGGCCTTGAGTATCATTGTTGTCTTACATTTGTGTTGATTTAAAGATTATCATCTTGAAGTCACATTTTTAGTCAACAAAATCAGTGCCACCATTGAAACCTTGACTTGTTTCAATTCAAAGAAGTGGACCAAGGATGTATTGAATGCTATGGAGATAACTGTGATTGATATGACCATAAGGACGGATATGCCATCTCCACCGACATCCATGAACTCAAGGGTTCATAAAGAAGCCTGTGAAACTTGGGATCGGTCTAACAGATTATATCCGGTGACCATTAAGAGATCCATTCCTAACCATCTACTAAGTGGACTACCTAACATAGATATAGGAAAGGAGTTTCTTGATAATGTCTCCCAAAGGTACATGGTCTCATTTAGTGTTGAGACAAGTGCCTTGATTAAGGAATTATTCTCCATAAGGTATACGGGAGAAAAGGGGAGTAATAGAGTACATATTGAGAATAATTCATCTTCACAACAGATAGGACTTCAATGCTTTGATAGCCCATTGCGTTACTAAGGAGGAGAAACTCAAGTTTACTACTCCTACAGCCCTCGAAGCGACTGAAGGAAAGACAAAGATGAAGCCCGCTAAATTTAAAAGTAGAAAATTCAAATCTTCTCCACATGCTGAAGTTGGTCAAACTAGAGCTGATAAAGGTCTTAGGGATATAAAGAAACCAGTAGTATAAGGTTTAAAAGAAAAGACTGAGACCATCAAGTTACTCTTTGGCTCGTCAATTATGAATCTAATTTATGATAGTTGTATTAAGTACATGGGGCTATTTAGTGGAGCATGCATCTGATTAAGGCCCTTCCACAATGCAAAGGTTCATATTAAGGATAAAGCTAAATAAAGGGAAGAAGCTAATGGTTCGCAACAATGAAGACGTGAAAGTAATATCTATAGGGAATGTATGTACTGAACCTTGCTGTAAGATTCATTTAAGTTTTTACACGACACATTGTATATATGATCTTTTGATCAATATGGACAAAGAGGGTTAGTGTTTTGTATTTAATACTTCTATTGTATAGTTGTTTAATGCAAAACATAATGATATAACCTTTTTGTCATATAGTTTGTATAGAATTTGTCTTACCTAGAATTAGATAAATACTTTTTTGTATCTTGCTAAACAAGTTATGAAATGAAGGACCCTGATGAATGATAAGTCATACATTGTGTGGCATAAAAGTTTAAGCCATATTTCTAGAGCTAGGGTTGAGAGATTGCTCAAGGAAAGCATTTCTCAATTCTAGATTATGATGATCAGGGAACATGTGCTGACTGTTGCTAGGGTAAGTTGACTAATAAGGATATTGAGATCAACTCATACTTCTGACTTGTTGAGTTTGATACATAAAGACATCGGTAGACCTTATAAAGTTGCAGTGTGCAATTATAAATATATTTTTACATTTGTTGATGATTATTCCCATCACAGTTATGTGTTCTTGTTTAAAGACTGAAGATTGAGAACCAATTGGAAAAATTCATCAAGATAGTCAAATTTAATCGTGGAGGAGAATACCGTGGCAAACTTGGTGTTTTAGGACTTTAAAAGGTCTGTTTGTCAAATATTGGGAATCAATTGGAATAGTGACTTAATTCACTATGCCGAGTAGTTCTAAGCAAAATGGTGTGTTGTCGAAAGGCATAACTGCACCCTAAAGGAATTGAAAAAGTCAATGCAGAGTAGGACTAATCTACCTAATTATTTAAAAGCTTGAAAACCCAATCTTGCACACATTTATGTAAGAGGCTGCCTTACTGAGGTAGTATAATCCTTAAAAAGAAAGCTTGCATGCTCGTTCCCCTCATTGCTATTTAATAAGATATCTCGACCACTTTAAGGCTATAACTTTTAGTAGTAGAGAAGGAAAGACCAGAATAGTGGAATCACAAACAACTAAGTTTTTGGAATAAATGTCTATAATGATGGTGGGCCCCTTGACCCTTCAGATGATAGTAGAGTGGATACTACAGTTATCATGTACCCGCTACTCATACAGTTAGGTCTAGTAGATTTAGGTCTTTGTACCATACCTGTATAAGAACATGAATCCATACCTGTAGACACAAAGATTCCTAGAGGTACAAGATATAATACAGTTAAGTAAATCCACTAGAGTGAGACGACCTGCTATCCCATCTGATTACATAGTCTATCAGGTGTATAGGACTATGTTTTTAGACATGTTATGGATGTAGTTACTTTTATAGAAGCTATTTCTGGACCCAATGTAGCTGTGTGGTGGGATGCAATGAATGAAGCGATGCAGGCCATGGAGCATAGTAAGGTCAGGGAGCTAGTTGATTTGCAATGGAACTGCAAACTCATTAGTTGTAAATGAAGTTTTTAGACCTAAAGGATTACAGGATAAATTTCAGCTTATAGGCTCGCTCAGTTGCCAAATGGTTAACTTTATGTTACATTTCTCTCGTATCCTCAAAAGATACATTTTGAGTGATTAAGGAAATTGTAGCTCATAATGATATAAAGTTACATCAGATGGCTGTCAAAATTGCTTTTCTTGAATAAAGACCTTTATAAAGTGATCTATATGGTACAAGTTAGGGGATCCTAGGATTCAGAAGGAACTGACATGATTTGCAAGTTATGCAGATCAATATATGGTTTACATCAAACCTTCCTAAAAGTAATACCTTACATTTGATGAGGTTGTGGCCTTTTGTCAACTTCATATAAAATAAAATTAAAAAGGTGCTTGTACTATAAGGTCAAGGGGAGCAAAGTTATCTTCCTATTACTGCATATGGATGATATATTGCTCATCTCAAATTACTTGACCATATTGTATGAGGTTGAGCAACTTTTGTTCAAGAAATTTGAAATAAAGGACCTTAGTGTAGCATCTTCTCTCCTAAGTATTCATGTTTATAGGGATAGATCTCGACTTTCATAAAGAAAAGTCAACAAACTAAACCTCGTAGGGAATTCAGATTCAGATTTTAGTTATGTATCTGGATGATCAAAAGTCCTCTTAAAGTTATAGTTTTAAGTTTGCAGATGGTACAATGTCCTAAAAGTATGTCAAGTAGACACGAGTAACTTCTTCGGCTTGCATGCAGAGTGTATGCTATGAGGCTACTTCACAGACATTTAAGCTCAGAAACTTGATTTTTGAGTTGTCTGTGGTTGACTCAGTGGCTAGACTCATTTGGTTATACTGTGGTAATTTTCTTATCATGTTGTTTAATAACAACAAAGAATATCACAAGGTCTTAGCAATTAAATATCAATTATTTGGTCATAAAGGTGTTGATGACATTAAGGTTTTGAGTATTTAAAGGCTGAGGAACTGTAAGCCAATTCTTTAGTTAAAGAACTTCACCCACTTGTATTTGTGACATAAGAATACAATATGGGTGTTTTGACATCTTTAGACACCTTTAGTTAGTGGATTGTTATGTTTGCTCCATGTACATTTGTACATTTTGATATATTATGATAATATGATGGTTCATCAATAAAGATGATCATTGTTTATCCTCAATAATACGAGTTGTCATACATTGTCATAATACGTATAAAAGTCTTAAGATTTGTGATGATTTTAAGCATTTAAGGTTACTAGGCATATATATAGATTGACCTTATGCCTATGTCATTTAGACGCATACAATTTTAGTATAGATATCCGTGAATTTGACATGACATAGGGGGATATAAAATTTTTTATCTCATAAAGGTGTTCTCTAATGTAGTTTAGCATTTAGTTGGAGAGCATAAAGGTTTTCTCTAATGCGGGTTAGCATTTGGTAAGAGGAAACAAGTTTTCTCTATTGTTGTTTAGCATTTGGTGAGAGAAAACAAGATTTCTCTAATGCAGTTTAGCATATGCAGTTTACTGTAAAGTTGGAGAAATTGAGACCTGTAAACAAAGATGATATAATTTAGAACATAAAGGTATCATCCTAGTTTGCCACACTCCATTTTCCCATTCATGTTAGTGAGGTATTAGGTATACATGATTGTATTGGATCTGTGTCACACATGACAAATGTATTTGATACTTTTCGGTATCGAAAGCCTTACAGGACATAATGATGGACTTTTGTTATCTTTGGATCAAATGTTTTGTTTTAAAACTTAGTCGACTAATTTAGTAGCGTGGCTTAACCGAGTTTTTAAATTGTTTTTAAACTAGAGTCAAAACTGCAATTAATGCTTGTCTAAAGGGGAGATTGTTGGACAATTTTGTCATTTCCCATAAAGTTGAACAACTATTAATTACATTTTTAGTTTTTAAATAAATCATCGATTAAATTATGTAATTTGATCTAGATAAAGATAATAAAGTGGCCTAATAAATGATCTAGATTAATGGGTCAAAGTTCAGGTAAAAAATAAGTCCCAATTAGTGCAAACCAGACTCATATCGACCTTGTAATGGGGAAGCCCGAAATGAAAGCTATATAAAGGTAAAGGTCTCCTGCAATTTCTCATATCAATTGTAAGCATAAGGAATCTCTGACCCATTAAGAGAGCTTATGTATTGAGAAAACTATAGAAAGACTTAGCCCGTGTCTCAATAAACACTTTCTATAAAAGTCTCGGGAGATTCGTGATCGTTTGAAGCTCGGAACCGACATCAGAATCAGAGATGGAACCAAAATCAAGTGTTCCACATTACCTTTGAATTTAATCCTTTCAAGTAGATCCTGGGTACGTAACAAGGTTTGTACTGCATATTACAGATTAGTACAAGCATGATTTTATTTAAGAAGTTTTGTAAAGAAAGACTATATTAGACATATTTAAAACTACAAATTAAGGATTGATGATTTTCAGGATATCTAGAACCTCCAATTCCCACCTTTTCTAATAAATAGCTCCTCCATGTTGGTTTTATGTATAATGGCAAACTTTTAGTAAAATGAAACTAGAAAGGGGTTAGTCAATATAAAGTACTAAATATAATGCAATATAAGAATTGTGAAATAAAATTTCCAAAAATTGTGAAATAATTTATAATCCTTAAAAATGCAATTATGATTGAAATTTTCTCCTCTTTTTATCAAGATAAAGAAATCGAAACCAAAATACTTTAGAAACATAAAAGACTTTAAAATAAACATTAAAGAAATGATAAGGTAAAAAGTAAAGTTTGTATTTAAAAAAGAGATAACCAATTATAAAGTACTCAACATTTTGAGATTTTTCAATTCGATTGCCCAAGTTTTATAATTTTTAATTGAGTGATCAACCTTTTAAAACCTTAAAAAGTCCCAATATTAGTTTTTGCTAATGTGGCTGATAAATTGACATCCTATCTCATGAAAAATAACCTCTTAAACTGTGTTATTAAGGTTTTAAAAGGTTGATTACTCAATTAATTGATATTTTAGTAATAAAAACATAAATATGGATTTAATATTTTGATAAGAAGGAACATGAGAGCAAGATATAATCATAAACTCAAGAAGGTAGTTCATGAAGTTGATAAAATAAAAGGTAAAGTTTATAACTTACAAAGTGGAGACCAAGTTAAAAGTAAAAAAGAATAAGGAACATCAAGATCATTCTTTGATTTGTAATGTTAATTGTAGTCTCATTTAGTCAATTGATGTTCTAAAAGACTCACTATGCAAAAACATTTCATGTCACTTTATTGCATAAGTCTTTTCACTTATTAAGAGACATTGAAGCTTTTGGTTTTGATAGAAAAGTCTTTGATTTTCTAAACACTCTTTAAGGAACATTTTGGGAAGTACTTAAATCATAATTTATATTAAACAAATTGAGTTTGAGCATTTAAAGTCGTTAAAATAATGTGTTCTAGGGGATTAGCTGACTTATATATGTTAGTGATGGACCAATATAGGTTAAAGTTATTAAATTTGACGTTTCAAGAGTTTATTGTAATATTAGTTGATGTATTGGTCACCACTTACCTTAGTAAGGAAGATAGAGAAAAATCCTAAAGAAAGAAATTGGGAGTCCTAGCAATCAAAAGAATTAGATGGCTAATTTGTAAAATATAAAAGGTGTTATGTACCTTATTTTATCTATATAAGAGGTTACCCAAATCTCGAAAGGTTTTGCAAATTTGTAAAATTCGAATTAAATTTACTACATATATGCATTATTTAATTAAAAAATCAAAATGAAGAATTGAAAATAACATATGTAGTTGAATACTAGGAATACCTAAAATGGATCTAAGGGCTTCGAAGTGGAGAAAATGCCTAAAGTGTTATCATAAGGATTGAAATGAACCTAATATAACTAAACCTAAGTCTAAGGCTTGAATTTAAAAAATAAATGCTTATAATGAATATAAGGTCTTTAAAAATAAGAAAAGAAATAAGGGGTGCATAAGCCTTGTAACTTAGTTCCTAAGGTTTTAAATGAATTTTGTATTTGATTTATAAGTGAAAGAGTTAAAATTAGTGACTTAAAACTTAAGGCTTGTCCTCAAGCTTTGAAGTTTGGTATAATCATGGTTTAGACTAATTGACTTGAATTATTTAAACTTAAACATAAACTTGAATTGAATTTCTTCTAAATGATTTGGGCTTGTCATTTTACTTATTTACCATTATATACTATGATTGTTTCATTCTTTTGAAATGTGATCACTCACTTATTCTTTTTCCATTTATTGACTCATGCATCATAAATTAATTATCAGTTAAGCTTATTACCCGATTAATTTAAAAGAAACTATCATTTAGAATGTGATCCTCTTAAAATGAAGCCCAAATGAGTTTTTCCTAGTATAGATCTTAAAAATATGTGATACCTAATTATTAGATATATAGTAAAATATTATAAAAATTTATATGTCACATTATAATTATTATCATAAGAGGATTAAGACAGATAAAGCGTGAGGTTAAAGCATGATGATTATTTTAAATGATTTTTGATTAATCAATCTTTCTTTAGTTAGATCTTACATGGGAAACTTTACTAGCTTTTATAGAGAAAAAATTTAGGAAGCAAAATGAAATTGATTAAAGAAAATACTACAATTAATACTAAAAATCAAAATAAGGAAAGAAATGAAGACTTGTTTATTAATTTTAAAGACGAACTCAAAAAAATTCAAGAATACTTTTTTAAGATTAGTGTCACGATTGCATAGCCTTAAGCTTAAAACTCCATTAAAAATCTTTGGAAAAGAAAAATGAGTTAAGATTAATCCAAAAATCATAGTAGAAACTATAACTTAATCAATAGTGTTATCTGAGTTTATGAGAATTCATATTAACCCTCATAACATATTTTATACACAAAGTTTCTCCAAGTTTATAAATAAGCGACATAACAACTTCCCCTTAAATAGATACACTATACTAACTTGAACCCTTGGTTAATTGCAAGTAACTTCATTAACATTTTATTCTCAAATAAAGTGTAAGCCAACAAAGTTAAATCCTAGGAACTCAAGTAATAATCTAAACTTGCTTAAATCAAATTGATGTCACTAACCATAGATTTTAGGGTCTTTATATAAACAAGTGAAATAAGGATTGACTTATTAGGGAAAAAATAGATAGAGCACTTGCTAACTGTTAGGCCCCGAATTTTTTTTATGATATTATTCAGCATGAATTGTGATAATTGTGATTTTTGCCTTAGTTTGATTAAATTGAGAGAATTATGGATAATTAAGGTCTAAATATGGTTTAAATGAGCATTTGAAGATTTAAATTGTGTAAAGGCTTTTTGAGAGGTTAACTTAAATTGTGTTGGGCCTTGGCTTATTAGGAAGGGCCCAAGCCCTTAGGGTTTAAGAAGAGAATAAGAAAAGAATAGAAAGAAGAGGAAAATAGAAAGGAAAGAAGAGGAAAAGAAGGAGGAAGCGCCGTCGAGAGGAGGAAGAAGAGAAGAAGAAAGAGTTTGCGATTTCAGTGGTTTCGACAATTTTAAAGCTTCAATCGGTAAGTTTAAGTCCTTTCTATCTTGTTTATGGTTGGATTAAACCTTAGGATCGTGTGGATTAAGTAGAATCGACGGTTTAGGGTTTTGAGTGGGAAAATTTGGGGAAATTGTTGGGTTAATGATTTTAGGATGGATTGGAAGCTTAGAATGGGTTAGAAATGTTGTAGAAGACTGGATCTATAGTTTGGTTGTGTTGCATTTGAGTTTAGAAGAGGATTTAAGATGAGATATGCAGAAATTGGAGTTCGAAATCGGTTTTTCGACGCAGACGTCGCGACGACGTGCGTATGAATAAGCGCATGACGTGTGAGGAAGGAGCCACGTCGCGACGTGTAAATAATTTTACGATTATTTCGTCGCGACGCGTGGAGCGCAGGAGTCTGACGTGTGATATTTATTCGCCGCGACGAGAAAATCGGCCTTCGTCGAGACGTGCGAACCTGTGTTCGCCACGACGTACGAGTAGGGTGCATGCCGCGGCGCACACTTGTGGTCGCCATGACGAAGCGAAGCCGTTCGCTGGCAATGGCCATGCATGAGCCCCTATTTTCAAAATGAGATTTTGGTATTTTGGGCATATCTTTTGGTGTAGATGTCCAATTGAGGTGATTTTTGAGCCGTTGTGAACTAGAAATAAAAGGCTACACGTTCTATGAAGTTGGGAAGTTCGGAATTAGCCTTGAAGGGTTCGGAATTTTAGGAGGAGGTCGAATGGAGATTTTTAATGCTTTATTTTGACTCTTCAAGCTTTGATTATTTTATGTGGATATTGATTGGATGGAACTTGGTTATTTTTAGGAAACCAAGCTGACCCGATTCCGTCGCAAGAGGAAGGATATCAGTGAATTGGATTCTCAAGCGATCTTAGGTGGGTAATATATTTATAGTTATTGTGTGATTAGGCAATTTCTTGCTTATGTATGAATATATGTTATATGTTATGCATGATTAAATGTGATGAATTGAATGACTTTGATTATCACATATTTGGAAAGAAGCATGAAAATTGATAACATTACATAGATTTTGAGCATGTTATGCCTAGACTTCGGTCATGGCATTTTGACTAAATGCAAGATATGAAAGAATATCATATGATGAAATGATTATGAGCATGATTAGTGCTTTTGTTTGGGCGAGAGTGGAACCATTTCGTTCGTCACGTGCACATAGACAAGTGCCTTCTCCCGGCTGCCCACTTATGGCATATGAGCTCCGAATGGACTCATTTCGTTCAGGGTTAAACTTCGGTTTCTCCCTTTTGTTTCTATGGAACCCTCGAGCCATTGTGATGTACATTGCATATGTGAATTGATCATTGTGAAGCATACCTTGTGACATAATTATGGATCGAATTAATTGTATTGATTGCATAAACTGTTTGAGTAGTATATGAATATTTGAATTAAAGTATGTATATATATAATATATATACATTCATATGCTGGGATTTGTGCTAATTGCCGATGGCTATAACTATATTAGCCACTGAGCTGTGTAGCTCAACCCATTACTTTCCCTCCTCAGTGCGGATCAGACGATCGTTGACTTTCATGTGACATCGGAAACTTGGACAAATTAGGAGCTTTGTATTAAGTTAGTATTTTGTTGGCCCTCGAGCATGTTAACATTGAGCATACTCATGTATTTTTGGATTTAGATTTCATTTTGTATTTTTTTATAATTGAGGATACTTGTTGACTTTTCTTAATTTGCAATAGTATGAAATCCCTATGGGTATAGGGTCTTTAATGTATGGTTGAGTATGTCTGGCAATGTATGTATGTATTAATTGATCGATTGTGCCGAAATGTTGGGATCGGGTTCGCGATTTAGGAGCTCGGCACGGGCGCGACCGGAGGAGCCGCCTCGGGATTCGGATGTATCGGGATCCGGGCCCAACATGTTTGGTATCAGAGCGCCTAGGTTTAGGTGTCCTTGGCTTAGAATGCATAATAGGATTGTGTGATATATGATTACTTGTTGCATTGTTACGTGACATGCATATCATGCATACATGTAGATTGTCATATAGCTAATTCTTAGTGTTTCCATTTGAAGGAGTACGATGCCACCTCGTAGAAGGACACGAGGAGCTATCAAGGTCTGCTTTTTGACTCTCCGACTAGGGAGGAGAGGACCGATGAGTCTGTAGCCCAATGCATGTTGAGGCTTCGTGGGGCTAGAGAGTAAGCCCATGCGTTCGACGACTCAGGAATCGCCGATTCCACCAGGGCAAGTGCCCTAGTTCGATCTGAGGATGTTTGGGCCTTTACTCAGCGTTTGTTCAAAGCTATGGGCGGATGCCACGCCTTACGCTCCGGCCCGATTAAGAGGGGAAAACAATTGACAAGTCGAGAAAGTATGGAAGCGGTGGACTTCTTTGGGACGGTGATCCCGAGGAAGCCGAGACATGGTTGCGGAGGATGAGCGGGTGATGGATCGGATGGATTGTGAGGAGGATGAGAGAGTTGTATATCTGCCGACTTGTTGCGGGGAGATGCTCTGCCTTTGGTGGGAGGCCGTCTTGAGCGATCGAGATGAGGCCGATGGGGTTGGCATGGCGAGGATTTTGTGGCTGCGTTCAAGAAGAAATATCTGTCGAGGTTTATGTCCAAGCAGAAGCGAGAGGGAGTTTTGAGTCTCACTTAGAGGATATGACGATTCTTGAGTATGGCACGGTTCACGCATTTGTCGGTATGCTTCAGATTTGATGTTGGCGAGGTGCCGGATGTCGTCGATTTGAGTCGGGACTACATTTGGCCATCGAGAGAAGGTGATTGTGCTGAAATTTGATGACTTTCAGCAGATTAGTCGAGGCACTCTTGGTGGAGAACATAGAGAATATCAAAGTCTTGTGAATAAGAAGAGGAAGGGTAGAAAGCGATTAGGAGAGGAGGTAGCACTAGTACTCCTATGCAGACAGAGTGCTAGGAGCTTCCACTCGATTTGAGGAGAGGAGCAGTGGTGCCGGTCGGAGGTCGATGAGGACTTCTCTTGTTTCTCACCAAGCTTCTGATGGGCGGCGATAGGAGGAGATGGGGACAGTCATCGGTTCCTAAGTGTGAGCACTTGTGGTGATTTCATGGTGGAGAGTGTTACTGATTGACGGGTGCATGCTTATTTCAGAGCAGAAAGGACACAGGCTAGAGAGTGTCCTCACCGTCCAGAGAGAGGATCTCGGATGCAGCTCCTAGGAGGGCAGAGGCGTGGGTCGAGGACTTGACAGAGGTGGGCGATTGATCTTGCCAAGAGGGTGAGTCTTCCGGGAAGACCGAGAGGCGAGCACCAACCGAGGTGTTTGCTATGGCGCTGGAGGATCTGAGAGGCCGCGCCGGATGTTATTCTTGGTATGGTTCGATTGTTTTCTGATGATGTGCTTGTGTTGATTGACCCAGGGTCTACTCACTCGTTTGTTTCAGCGAGTAGACCTATGTGTGATAGGACTGTAAGTCCGTTGGATACTCCGCTGATGGTGAGTACTCCTATCGGTCAGTATATTGTGATTAGTCAGGTGTTTAGAGGATGTGAGCTTAGTATTGGTGGAGCACTTCTAGTGGTAGATTTGATGCCACTGAAGATGGGAGGCTTGGATGTGATTTTGGGTATGGATACCTTGGAAAGGTACAATGCCCAATTGGATTGTAGGCAGAAGACAGTAGAGTTTGAATTAGATGATGGCAGCAGAGTAATATTTTCTGGGGATAGAAAGGCAAGTTCGCTCATATTTGTTTCGCTTTATTGCGAGAGAAGATGTTGAGGTCGGGATGAGGCGTTTTGACTTATATGATGGATTCAGAGCGAGAGCGAGGGAAGTTAGAGGATATTCCAGTAGTCAGGGATTTCTCGGATGTCTTTCCCGAGGAATTGCCTGGACTACCGCCAGCTCGGGAGATCGAGTTTTCGATCGAGCTTTTGTCAGGTTCAGCCCCGATTTCAATTCCGCCTTATAGGATGGCTCCGGCGGAATTGAAAGTGTTGAAGGAGCAGTTCGAGGAGTTGTTAGAGAAGGGATATATTCGCCCAAGTTCCTCGCCTTGGGGAGCTCCGGTTCTTTTTGTGAAAAAGAAGGATGGATCTTTGAGGATGTGTGTAGACTACAGGAAGTTGAATCAGATTACGGTGAAAAATTGGTATCCGCTTCCTCGCATTGATGACTTGTTTGATCAATTGCAAGGAGCGAGAGTCTTCTCTAAGATAGACTTGAGATCGGGTTATCATCAGTTGAGGATTAAGGAGTCGGATGTGTCGAAGTCTGCTTTCAGGACTCGTTATGGGCACTTTGAGTTTTTGGTGATGCCTTTCGGATTGACAAATACTCGTGACTTTATGGATTTGATGAATCGGGTGTTCAAGCCATTCTTGGACCAATTTATCATTGTCTTCATTGATGATATATTGGTGTATTCCAAGAGTGATCGGGAGCATGAGGAGCATTTGAGGATTTCTTTGGAGGTTTTGAGGAGTAATGAGTTGTATGCCAAATTTGAGAAATGCAAATTTTGGCTGAGAGAAGTTTCCTTTCTTGGGCATGTGATCTCCGAGCAGGGAGTGCATGTAGATCCGAAGAAGATAGAGGCTATAGTGAATTGGGAGGCACCGAAGAATGTAGCAGAGGTGAGGAGTTTTCTGGGTTTGGCAGGCTACTGCAGACGGTTTGTGGAGGGATTTTCGATGATATCCGCTCCGATGACGAAGTTGTTGAGAAAGAATCAGAAGTTTGTCTGGATTGAGGAGTGTCATAGGAGCTTCGAGGAGCTTAAGCGCAGATTGACGAGTGCTCCGATTCTGGTTTTGCCTTCTGGAGATGAGGGCTATTCGGTGTACAGTGATGCTTTGAGGAAGGGTCTTGGGTGTGTTTTGATGCAGGGAGATCGGGTAATTGCATATGCTTGGCGATTGAAGCCTTATGAGCTGAATTATCCGACGACGATTGGAGTTAGCGGTGATATTTGCCTTGAAGATTTGGAGGCATTATTTGTATGGAGTTCAGACTCGGATCTTTACTGATCATAAGAGTCTGAAGTATTTATTGAGTCAGAAGGAATTGAATTTGAGGCAGCGGAGGTGGTTGGAGCTACTAAAGGATTATGATTTCTTGATTGAGTATCATCGGGCAAGGCCAATGTTGTGGCGGATGCCTTGAAAGGTGAAGTCGTCGATTGCTCATGTTTGATCAGTTTATCTTCCTTTATTGGAAAAGATGGCTAAGCTTAGGATAAGCTTGACGCAGGAAGAGCCGGATTGTCTTCTGGCTAATTTTGGAGTTAGACCGATGCTGAAGGAAAAGGTTAGGGATTTGCGAGCTCGGGATGCGGACTTGAGCAAGCTTCGGATGAGATTGAGAATGGTAAGATTTACGATATAGAGGTGAGGACGATGGGTGATGTGATTGGGAGTAGGTTGTGTATCCGGATGTGCGGGAGATCAAGGATGAGATTATGGATGAGGCACTGTCGCCTTATGTCATGCATCCAGTAGCACCGGGATGTATCGGATTTGAGAGAGCACTTTTGGTGGAAAGGTATGAAGAGGGATATAGTAGAGTTAAATCGAGAAGTGTCTAGTGTGTCGCAAGTCAAGGTGAACACCGTGCACCTTCGGCAAGTGAGACCGTTGCCTATTAGGAGTGGAAGTGGCGGTGAGTGACGATGGACTTTGATGAGTTTGCCGGGACCGGCGGGAGGCATGATACCATTTGGGTGATTGTGGATAGGTTGACCAAGTCAGCCCACTTTTTGGCGATTCGACAGGTCGATTCTTTGCATGTGTTAGCAAAGAAGTATATTGATGAGATAGTGAGACTGCATGGGATTCGGATTCGATCGTGTCGACAGGATCCTCGGTTTACTTGAGATTTTGGGGCGGTTGCAGGATGCTTTGGGTACCAAATTGCATTTTAATCTGACATTTCACCCTCAGACGGATGGTCAATCTGAGAGGACCATTCGGACTCTTGAGGATGCTTGAGCTTGTGTGATAGATTTTCGAGGAGCATGGGATGAGCATTTGCCGTTGGTCGAATTTGCTTATAACAATTCGTACCATTCGAGCATTCAGATGGCTCCGTATGAGGCATTGTATGGGCAGAGGTGTAGGACTCCGATTTGTTGGGATGAAGAAGGAGAGAGACAATTGGAAGGACCAGAATTGATTCAGACGACGGTCGATAAAGTCAATTTGGTTCAGCAGAGGCTTAAGGCAGTACAGGATAGGATGAAGAGTTATGTCGATGCTCACCGAAAGGAGATGGAGTATGAGGTCGGTGAGAAGGTGTTCCTTAAGACATCTCCTTGGAAGGGAGTATTGAGATTCAGCAAGAAAGGGAAGTTGAGTCCGAGATATGTGGGTCCTTATAAGATCCTAGAGAGGATTGGACCACTAGCCTACAGGTTGGCGTTACCTCCGGAATTGTCGCAGATTCACGATGTTTTTCATGTGTCCATGTTAAGAAGATATAGATCGGATCCATCGCATGTTATTCAGACTAGTGAGGTTCAGTTGAGGGATGATTTGAGCTATGAGGAGCTTCCAGTGCAAATCTTAGATACTAAGGACAAGGTCCTCAGGAACAAGACGGTTCAGTTGGTCAAGGTCCTATGGAGGAATCATTCAGTAGAGGAAGCTACTTGGGAGCCATTGGAGGCCATGCGAGAGAAGTATCCGCATCTCTTCGATGAATCAGGTAAATTTCGAGGACGAAATTTATTTTAAGAGGGGGAGAAATGTTAGGCCCCGAATTTTTTTTATGATATTATTCAGCATGAATTGTGATAATTGTGATTTTTGCCTTAGTTTGATTAAATTGAGAGAATTATGGATAATTAAGGTCTAAATATGGTTTAAATGAGCATTTGAGGATTTAAATTGTGTAAAGGCCTTTTGAGAGGTTAACTTAAATTGTGTTGGGCCTTGGCTTATTAGGAAGGGCCCAAGCCCTTAGGGTTTAAGAAGAGAATAAGAAAAGAATAGAAAGAAGAGGAAAATAGAAAGGAAAGAAGAGGAAAAGAAGGAGGAAGCGTCGTCGAGAGGAGGAAGAAGAGAAGAAGAAAGAGTTTGCGATTTCAGTGGTTTCGACGATTTTAAAGCTTCAATCGGTAAGTTTAAGTCATTTCTATCTTGTTTATGGTTGGATTAAACCTTAGGATCGTGTGGATTAAGTAGAATCGATGGTTTAGGGTTTTGAGTGGGAAAATTTGGGGAAATCGTTGGGTTAATGATTTTAGGATGGATTGGAAGCTTAGAATGGGTTAGAAATGTTGTAGAAGACTGGATCTATAGTTTGGTTGTGTTGCATTTGAGTTTAGAAGAGGATTTAAGATGAGATATGCAGAAATTGGAGTTCGGGGGTCGGTTTTTCGACGCAGACATCGTGACGTGTGTATGCATAGCGCCGCGATGTGTGAGGAAGGGAGCCACGTCGCGACGTGTAAATAATTTTACGATTATTCGTCGCGACGCGTGGAACGCAGGAGTCGTCGCGACGTGTGATATTTATTCGCCGCGACGAGAAAATCGGCCTTCGTCGCGACGTGCGAACCTGTGTTCATCGCGACGTGTGAGTAGGGTGCACGTCGCGGCGCACACTTGTGGTCGCCGCGACGAGCGGGCCGTTCGCCGCGGCCCCCTGTTTTTCGAAAATGAGATTTTTGGTATTTTGGGCATATCTTTTGGTGTAGATGTCCAATTGAGGTGATTTTTGAGCCATTGTGAACTAGAAATAAAAGGCTACACGTTCTATGAAGTTGGGAAGTTCGGAATTAGCCTTGAAGGGTTCGGAATTTTAGGAGGAGGTCGAATGGAGATTTTTAATGCTTTATTTTGACTCTTGAGCTTTGATTATTTTATGTGGATATTGATTTGATGGAACTTGGTCATTTTAGAAACCAAGTGACTGATTAAAATCAAGAGAGGAAGGATATCAGTGAATTGGATTCTCAAGCGATCTTAGGTGGGTAATATATTTATAGTTATTGTGTGATTAGGCAATTTCTTGCCTATGTATGAATATATGTTATATGTTATGCATGATTAAATGTGATGAATTGAATGACTTTGATTATCACATATTTGGAAAGAAGCATGAAAATTGATAGCATTACATAGATTTTGAGCATGTTATGCCTAGACTTGGTCATGGCATTTTGACTAAATGCAAGATATGAAAGAATATCATATGATGAAATGATTATGAGCATGATTAGTGCTTTTGTTTGGGCGAGAGTGGAACCATTTTGTAAATCACGTGCACGAGACAAGAGCCTTCTCCGGCTGCCGCTTGTGGCATATGAGCTCGAATGGACTCATTTAGATTCGAGGTTAAACTTCGGTTTCTCCCTTTTGTTTCCATGGAACCCTCGAGCCATTGTGATGTACATTGCATATGTGAATTGATCATTGTGAAGCATACCTTGTGACATAATTATGGATCGAATTAATTGTATTGATTGCATAAACTGTTTGAGTAGTATATGAATATTTGAATTAAAGTATGTATATATATAATATATATACATTCATATGCTGGGATTTGTGCTAATTGCCGATGGCTATAACTATATTAGCCACTGAGCTGTGTAGCTCAACCCATTACTTTCCCCTCCTCAGGTGCAGATCAGGACGATCGTTGACTTTGCGCGGCATCGGAAACTTCAGACAAATTAGGAGCTTTGTATTAAGTTAGTATTTTGTTGGCCCTCCGAGCATGTTAACATTGAGCATACTCATGTATTTTTGGATTTAGATTTCATTTTGTATTTTTTTATAATTGAGGATACTTGTTGACTTTTCTTAATTTACAATAGTATGAAATCCCTATGGGTATAGGGTCTTTAATGTATGGTTGAGTATGTCTGGCAATGTATGTATGTGTTAATTGATCGATTGTGCCGAAATGTTGGGATCGGGTCTGCAGTTTAGGAGCTCGACACGGGCGCGACCCGAGGAGCCGCCTCGGGATTCGGATGTATCGGGATCCGGGCCCAACACTAACTTTAAATGAATGTCCTCTTTTCCCTTAAAATTATATCATTTTCGCAACACTTTTTTCTTTTACCAATCTCTTATTAAGTTCCCTAACCTATCTATTAGATCCCTAATTAGATCTCTCTTTTTTTCAATAATTATTTACTTAAAATCAAAGGATACGAAGCAACAATGTTAATGGGAATACAAGCTATATCATACTACAAGTGGTGAATCTCTCAACACTTAAGAAAGAATTTCCCTAACTATAACTTATCCAAACTCTAGAAGCATATATTCCCTTATAAACCACAAATCACAAATATAATGGCTTAAGGAGGTAGATAGCAAATTGAAGTTTTTCTATAATGCAATTTTGGTAGAAAAACCAACTTGTTAGAAAAAAGAAGATCTCAAATGATTGGCCTTTAAATAATTCAATGACAAACTAGATGGCTTTGCTAATACATTTTCTTCTATGCAGGTACTTAGAGAATTCATCCCTCATTCGATTTCAGCAAGATAGGTGGATCTCCATATCAAACCATTCACTAGATCAAACATTAACAATCCTCTCTTCAAAGTGCCATGTCTAAACAATTTAAATGCACTTTTCTTTTATAAATCATGGAGAATAGTGGATGATATGGTTGCAAAAATTATTTAGAATTCTTTTCCATAAGGAAAATACTAAGATAGTGAACAAGACTTTTGTCAACCTCATCCCAATACTACGTAATCCTAACTCTCTTATAGATTTAGACTAATCTAAAAAATTATCCTTAAGATGCCAACTTTAGCGTTGAAAATAGTAATGAAAAATCTATTAATCCATAAGTGAGTTATAAATGGGAGGAGAATATTCTACTAGGTAATGAATGTTTTAGAGCTATCATTAAATAACTCAATTAAAAGTTGCTATATATAATTTTTATGAAGTTTTTTTACTTGATATTGAGGTGTTAGGCTACCATCTTCTCTTAATAAAATGGACTCAGCAAAGCATCTCCACCATTTTATATTACATAATCTTAAATGGAGAACCAAAACTAACATTCAATGGAGCTACAAAATTTAAACAAGGAGACTCCTATTTCCCTATTTGTTCTAGCTAATTATTAAGGTTCTTACTATGTTGATTTCCTTTAACATTGAACAAAAAGAAAATTTTAAATATCATAGAAAATACAAGTATGTAAAACTCTTGAATCTAGTATTTACTAATGATCTACTATTACTTAATGGAGCTTATTTTAACTCAATTTAGATCTTCATAGATTCACTTCAATATTTCAATAATATCTAAGGGTTATTTATTAACAATAGAAAAATCCATTAATTTTTTGATAGGTCCTCAAGAAGTGGCTAATCATATTGGAATCACTAGACTTCAAATAAATTAAGTTCTATTCAAATACCTTATAATATCAATTATAATTATAAGGCCAACATCTAGTGATTTCTAGGTAATAAGATAATCAACAATTGTAATAAAAAATTCCTCCTTTTGTAGCATGTTACAACTTATGGTTATAGTATAAATAATATATATAGTTATTGGAGCTCACACCTAATTTATACACGGAATCTGATCAAAACTTTAGAGAAATTCATCATGCTTTTTACAAATTAGTGATGTTAATAAATTAACCATTGCAAAATTCATGTAGGTTGATATTTATAGTTCAAAGGAAGAAGAGGAACTTGGTATCACTCCATTAATGTTAACAAACAAAATGTTAATAGCAAACAGAACCCAGAGGCTTTACACTGACAAAGAATCATTTTGGTCAACTGGATACACTTACATTTCTTAAAAGATAATAAATTTTGGAATTGAAAACAATGAATGATAGTTCATGATCTTTAAACAAAATGCTTGCCCTGAAAGTTTATATAAGCCATGAGATGAAGACCTTAATAAGTAATGGGGATGAATTATGACTTTAGTATGATAATTGGAATGGACTAGATTCCTTGCATAAAATCCATGAACTTTTATCTTTTGAATAATGTTGTCGAATCATGCAAAGGTGAAGGAGGTTATTTAAGGCAGGAATAAAATTGTGAATTAATGTAACATTCCATATCCCATATTATGGGTTAAGACCCTAGATTTGTGTACATGAGAGTTTATTGAGAGGTTAAAAAAATCCATTTCATATTCATGCATAATATAGCATATACACACATGTGAATATGGAATTTTGGACATTTAAAAAATTGTACATGCATTCATTGACATTTTTCAGGTAAAAATGATTTTAATACGATTAAAATGTGAATTGTGGATTATATTTCTTAAAATTGACTTGGTGTGTATTAGATTGATCTAGCATTTTTGGTGATATTTTGGATATTTTGAAAATTTGGGATATTTTGGACTAGGAAAAATGTAGTAATAAGAGACAAATGGAAGTGAGACACATAGTAGCCTCACATGGATGACAAATGGAATACATGCATTGGTGATACGTGGCAATCGTTTTAATATGGAAGATTTCTGCAGCTCTCTCTCTCTCTCGTTTGTTCTTCACCAAAATCACCCACCACCAAAACTCTCTCTTTGTTCATCCATCATCAAAACATCAAATTGTTCATTTTGTGTACTTGTTCCACTCTCAATTGCTGAAAATTTTGCTAAATCAAGTAAATTATGCTTTCAATTTTATGGGTACCGTACATAACTTTTTGATCATTTTTCAATGGTTGTAAATGGATACGTGCATGAGTAATTAAGGAGTGCAATTTTGGTGATGCAAGAAAAGTGATGAAGGATTGAGGATTAGTGAAGAAAACAATTGTGGGATATACGGTGTTTCATACTCTATTTTTAGTGTTCATATACATGAATGTCTTTGGGTGTTTAAAATGAATGAGAATGAGTTTAGAGTTAAGGGAAAAGTGTAAGGTGATGCAATCATATGTGAAAAAAATTAAAATGATAAGTTTAAGATGAAATGAAGGTGTTGATAGAGATAAAGAAATGTAGAAAAATGAAAAAGTGCAAAAAATATAAAAAAAAAATCGTGAGTGATATTCTGTTTTGATGTTTGTTATTAATCATGGATTTTGAGTTGTTTGTGAGTGACTTGAGTTGAAATAGAAGAGGAAATAAGTTAGAGATGGTGGATTAAGCAGAAAAGAGGGAGAAGAGAAGAAGAAAATTTCTACAGTTGAATATGGAAAAAACAGTGCACGATCGTGCAGAGAAAAGTGAAGGAAGAGGCAATGCACGATCGTGCACAAGCACGATTGTGACATTGCTCTAGTTCTGGAAAAGCACGATCATGACACTGAAGAAGCGTCTTGTAGTGCACGATAGTGCACAAGCACGATCGTGACTATGCGTGACAGATTCAAACATCCTTCATTCTTTTAACTATAACTTCTTCTCCCGACCTCCAAATGACTTGAAATTTGAACCAACAAACTCATAACACATTTTTCTTTCTCTCCACCAAACTTTATGGCCATATGAATTCATTAAAAAAAGATTGATCGATGAATTTAGGATGAAAATTATGAAGTGTGCTGGAATACGATAAATGGAGTGTTTTCATTGAACATGCTTCGTTATTTGGGCCATATTTTGTTCTGTACATATCCAAATTAGATTATTTTTTATTTAAATTAAATTAGAGACATATTTTTGATTTAGATTAAACTAGAGACATGTAGATACAAATTTCCTGAAGGAATCAAATTTTAATTTTATCACTAAGAATTCCAAAATATGTCTTAAGTATAAAGTACTATTATAGTTTAAGACTAGTCCAAAGTATTTGGAGTATAACTGTTAGAATACAAAACCAAATTGTATGATCTTGGTGTCATTAAAAACTCAATACATAGAGGAACATTTGTTTAGAAGAAGGTGATGCTTAAATACTCCAATTTCCTTATCATAATGATCATACAAATTTGACCCGAAAGTTTGTTTGGAGAAAAAGCTGGAATGATTAATTGAATGATGAACTTAGAATAAATTTATTTTATTGAGGTATAAACCTAAGCTTGAACTAGACTTAGGTGAGTTTTGATATTTGAATGACAATGTGAAGAGAATAAAGGAAATATATCCGAGATTGTCATTGAGTATGCATTATACATAATTTATATACATATGTGTATAAATGAGTATTAGATACTTGTGCAAATTTGTGGTATGTGTAAATGTATATTGCATGATATAAAGGAGCATTTAAAGCGTCAACATCCAAACATTGCCAAAATTTCAAGGCAATAGCTTTCTGGAGCACCTGTGAGTAACCTAGATGGTCTCACTTAATTATTTGTTTGTATAAATTTTATTTTAGATTATTTTGTGAAATTGATTGTGTTGATTCCGGACTATGAAAGTCTGAGGCATTTGATGCATGAACCATATATATTGAAAGTGCTCATTGAATGTGAATTAAACTGACTATGTGATACTTAACTTGATTATTGAATACCGAACCGAGTTTTGAAGAAAAATGTGAATGTGCATATGAATGAAATAAGTGATTTTCAACATAAATGTTGAATGCCGAACCAAGGTCCGATGACATATGTAAAGTGAAATAAAGTGATTGATTGATCTTATGTGATTTATGCATTTCATTACATGAATGCATAAAAACATAATGGGTGACTTGAGCAGCCACCCAAAAAGAGCTGAAAGCTCAAAATGTGATTAAGAGCCAAAGGCTCGCTATATATAATGAGTCATGTATCCCCCAACAGATAAGGGATAGATGTCAATGAGCTCGATATCCACAATGAAAATGGAAAAATTATAGGCACTCAGTCACAACAACGTAATAATCAGAAATGAGTCTTATGAGCATTGCATATATATTTAATATGTATGTTTGACTGATTATGCTGTATTGTTGACTAGAATTTGAATGAGAACGTCAGAATTGTGATTATTGTGATATGTGATGCTATATGACAATTGAGATAATGTGAATTCATGTTTCTATACGATTATGTGTTGTATGAATTGAGTGAACTATCGATGATGGTTACCTTACTGAGTTCACAAAGCTTACCAAAATTGCAATGTTGATATTTCAGGACCGAGACAGGACACTAATGACAGAGAGACTCTATAAAAAGCATATTTCTTATACTTTTGGATTAGAGAAATGGCTGAAAGTTCGGTCAACTGAGACTAAAGGATTATATAGAAATTTTTGTATAATTCCTTTTTCATGTAGTGTGTTTTGTATTAGGTTTGATGATGTACGTATTTGGAAGCCTTTGTAAAAATTAGTATATACAAATTCGGTTTTTATGAAATGAAATGAGGAATTCAGTTTTAAAATATTGTGATGTTTATGATTTATATGATGATGACATGACTAAGTTAGTGAAGTGAGTGCTCTAACATGCTACTCTTATAGGGTACGTGTTCGGATATCACTCAAGATGTCGGACACGTGTTCTGCGAGAGTTGGATGTTACACTTAAGAGAATTTTTCCCTCATCAATGACAATTTACCTAATTATACATCAAATCAAGCAAATATTGATTCCGTAATATGGTTAAAGCACAACTTTGGATACTTCACTAATAAATCCTATCTAAACATCTAAGAGTAAATCAAAAAGATCAATTGGGATAAATTCTTCTTGTTCAATCTTTATCTTGATAAATCTTCCTTTATTTTATGGTTAGTAATCATTCAAAGGATGAAAATCATTGATATAAATATAATTAAGGCAAGCTCTTGCTTGTTTGTATAGAATTTATAACTAGGAAGTCAAGATTGTCAATCATTTATTTTTCAAATTTTAATTTTCTTTAGCTCTTTGGACTCACATACAAACTTTCTATTACACTTTTTTTAAGAGGCATGTCCAAGAATTCTAGAATGGATAAGAAATTTAAAGTTCCAAAGTAAAAGTTATTCTCTTATATTCAAGTTAGCTTTCCACCTATATCTTATGTAAGGAGAGAAGCCTCAAAATATTGTAGGAAAAATTCAAAGAAGACAAAATTTTTATCTCTAAAGCTTTTAACTAGATCTATATAAACATAATAGTTAACAATGTTTAACATATAATCAATATAGACAAGTTTTAAGAAATCAGGGCGGGATCTAATCTCGTTTATAGTAAAATAATAATGAAACTTTTTATATATGATTTTACAAAATCCAAGGTTAATTAAAATTCTATAACATGATTAACACATAAAGCATAATCAAGCATGAATCATAATTCATATCTTATTGTGAAACTTGACCATTTTATTTTTTTTCCTCAAACTATTTCTAAAATGAGCTCTTTTCAACCACCATCACTGCACACGGGTCTAGCTTCTAATAGAACCTACAGAATGTGTTGAGAGAATTTTACAAATGTTATAGAGAGAGTTAGGCGAGAAATGTTAGCTCCCATATATTCTAAGCCTATTTATAATAAGGTTTAGACCTTTTAGTAATTTAATTGAAATAAAATTTTAATTATATTAACTTTTTAATTAGAATACCAATTTAACCCAAATAAGATCCAATATTTCATATTAGTCCTTATTTATTAAATATCTCATATTTAATCCTAAAATTTTTAAACTTTGTAATCAAGTCCAACTTGATTAAAACAAAATTTTATCCCTTTAATATGTTTTTTGTGTATAACCTATTAGGTTCTTAAATATGTTGGAAATAGATATAAATTATATGTTAGTAGTGTGCCCTAGTGTAACGCCCCATATTAGGGGTTAGGATATTAAGGAAATTTAATCCGTTTTATGCTTTGTATATTTGAATATTTACATATTTGTGCATAAGCATTTTGGCATGTATTCATTGGCATTTCCGGATAAATGGGTTATAAATGAAAATTTTGGATTTAATTGGAGTGTGTTAAATGTAATGTGGCAATTTTTGTACATTTAAGGTATTTTGCAATTTTTGGGGAATTATTTTTTAGCCGAAAAATTATTTGGAGAGTTATATGATTATTTCAGATTTTTTGAGATTTTTTTAAATTTTCGACAATTTGAGGGTTAAAAAAAAGAAAAAAAAAGGAACAAATGGGAAGGTGACACATGGCCCACATGCATGGGTGCCATGTGTCATTGAAGTGTTAACCTACGTGGTTGGTGTCTTTTCCCCCATTCTCTCATTGCTCCACCGAAAACACCACTTGAAAACTCCTTCTTTGTTCTGCTCACCCATTACCAAAACTACTTTTATTGTATAACTCTTAACTCCTAAAGAACTAGCTGAAGGCTATAATGTGCGTTGATGTTGTTGCTAGAGAGGGTTAGAAAACCTGGATTTTTGGGCTGGAATTTTTGCTACATCAAGTAAGTTTCTGTTATGAATAACATTTTCTGGTGTGTAATGTCCTGTACTGGGGTTCATGCATGAGTGAAATGAAAGAAATAAACGCAGTAGTGAGAGTGAATAACCACTAAAAACATGAAGAAAAATGCAAAAAAAAAGAGAGGAGTAAATGTGAAGGATATCGATGTTATGTTTATGTTTAAATCTTGAATTTTTGCATTGATTGTGTTGAGGTGAGCTGAGATGGATGAAGGTTTACAAAGTTAACTTGTGGAAAAAAAAAAAGGTTATGGATTCTGTCCAAAAAGGTGTTCATGAAAACAAAACAAAAAAATTCAGTAGTGAGAGAAAGTTGAAAATGTTGAAATATAGGTATTAATCGGTTCTTAGATGTTTAAATTTGATCTTGAGCTATGACTTGGTTTAGAGTGAGTTGAATGTAAATGGAAGTGGAAAAACATGACCCATGTTTTGTTGAGAATCGTTTCTGTTTAAAAAAAATTTGCAGTAGGAAAAAAAAAAAGAGGAAGAAGATGATGAATAGTGTGTTTTTGACGTTGGTGTACGTTGGTGTTTGAAATGTGCTTTTGAACTTGAGTTTTTAATTGAACAGCTCTCAATCTTTTGCCTATAACTTTTTCATCTGAACTCCAAATGACTTGAAACTTGGACCAATAGATTCCTAAGACATTTTTCTTTTTCTCGCCATAGAATTGAGAATTTTCTGAATTTAATTGAAGGTGATTGATAGGATGGAAGTGGAAGTCTGCTGGAATGTTTTGAACTGGAACTTTTCATGATCATGCTTCGGTTTTCTAATTATAACTTGAGCTATAGATTTTTGAATGAGGCCACTTTTGATTCATATTAAACTAGAGACATATTTCTACAAATTTTGTGAAGAGGTCGAAATTTAATTCTGTCTCTTTGATTTTCAAAATTGGCATGTAATTGAGTTGTAGATTAAGCTGAAGCACTGTCAGGGACAGAAATCATAGCCTGTGGTTTTTGATTAAACTGTATTGATGTGAGCAGAATTAGGCTGAGGTATCTTCACCAAAGTTGTAGCTTATTCTTTTATCTTTAAATTGGTATAAAGTTTGTAATTTTTGGATATTCGAGCTGAGAGTTATGAGTTGTGCAATTAGAGGGAATGATCATGTTCTAGCCAAAAATTCAAATGTGCACGGTCTGAGGTAATTTGTGCATAACTCATAGAATACTGAATCAAATTGGGTTATCTTGGAGGCGTTAGCAACTTAAGACACTTTAGAACAACTTTTCAGAAGGAAGTATTGCCTAATTTTGTCATTTACCCTATCAAATTAATTATGCAAAGTTGACTCGAAATCAGGTGAGTAGAAAATCTGAAGTGGTCAATTAGGTTATGAAATTGATTCTACATTGTTTTATTTTGGTCCAAATTATAAGTACCAAGTGTTATTAATGAGGGCTTTGATGTATGATTGATTTGATGATAAAAATTACAATAAGATACCCAGAATTGTCATAAACATGCATCATATATATTCACACATAAATGAATTAATGTACAATAGTGATTTGTATATATGTTAAATGTTATAGAGGAACGCATAGAACGACCACTTCCAGATATTGCTGGGACTTTGAGGTAGTAAACAGTAAGCGCGCTTTTGGTAAGTAATATAGGTAAGTAATTTCAGTAAGTAATTTAGGTAAGTAATTTAAATGGTAAATTTTGTAAGTCAACCTAGATGATTTCCTAGGAGTGATTTAATTTGATTTGTTTCCGGTTCCAATATTTTTATGCGGCTTGCGATTTGTTTATGAATTCCGGACTTTAATTGTCCGAGGAGATCAATATTCGGGAATGTATTGGAAATGCTATTTGCTTGCACATGAAATGTCTGAAATGACCTTGTGTTATTTTAAAACTGTTAAGTCTTAGTTGTGGGTAAATAGGCATGCCTAGAAGGGTCTGCAGCTGCTCCTGTTATTTGACACTTTGGTGTCTCCTGATATCAAGACATATGTCTCTCCTGCTGATATTAATTATGGTATCTCCTGTATAAGTCCTGTTACCCACTTCTGTTCATGGATTTATAATTTGATTTGTTCTGTATTCTAATATCTGTTTGATTCTGACATGAGCTAACTTATGTTCTGATTCTGAAGGATTTAAAGCCTCCTGTGTTATGCAGTTCTGTTAATTATACAAATCTGTTCAGAAAAGCATTATTTCTATTTTATTGGTAAAGAAATCAATTAATGTAGATTAGCTATTACTCACTAAGTTATATGCTTAGCACGGTAGATTTGCCCCGTGTAGGTTCAGAGCGAAGAGTATAAAGACTGGGACAAGTCTACTGCATTGGCCAAAGGAGTCCGTTTTTTTATATATACTACTCAAAAATGTATTTTGTTTCGTTTGTTTGGGCCTGTAAATATTCTTTGGATTTTTTTGTTTCTGAAATTACGATATGTATTATATGTGTGTTTGAGATTCTAAAAATGTAAGTGTGATGTTTGGTTATGTTTGTCCTGCCTTGGGTGGCATCCATGTATCCTCCCAGGGGGTATGTGGGTGTGACACCTAGGCCAATGGATAGTTGTGATTCATGTATTAACATTATGACTTGTTAATAATATATTATGAGGTATTCCTTTCATATATGCATGTATTTCGTTTATTTAATGTGATTTACATTCCATGAATGGTTTTAGACTTATGTCATCAAGTATGTGACTTGATAGTAAAACTATAAGCATTATAAGACTATTCTAGACTGTCCCTAGTCGATCATTATTGGTGGAACAATAATGAATTAAGGCTAGTATGTGTTCTTGTTGATGATCACGTTTTACTGATCATAGATATGAGATATCAAATCAGAAACATAGATATATGTTAGAGAACATATATTGGACCGACCCATATAAAAAATACTACATGGTTTCATGTCATTAGTGATTCTTAATATGGTTTGACTTTAGTCCTTTAACCTGAAGTCATCATGGTTCCCTACATGAGGAATTCGGTGTTTTGATATTAGACGAAGTTATTCTTAACCGAATAACAAGTAGTCTCATGTTGGAAATCAAATGAATTATGCGGAGGGATGTGAATGACGTAGATGGGATTTGTACCTCTCTTAAATGAGAGAGATATCATTTGAGCCTCTTGACAAGTGTGAATGAAGAAATGCATGGCCATGCTCAAATGAATTGATGAAGAGTCATCAATGTCTTTTGTTATAATCAGTCAACTTGGGGATCAAGAAACTATGATTAATCAAAGGTTGACATGTACCATGCCTTGTGATTAATCTTGATATCGTGTTACAAAAGGACTAAGCTTATAACCATAGTTACAGGTTAAATCAGATTAACGATCCTCATTTGATTTGGGTAGTCATAATGTCTTGCTAGAGGCCGCTTATGACTTATGGGCCTTGAAGTGTGATCAAGCCCATTACCAACATCAAATGAGCCTCTGTGGTCGCATACACAAAGAGTGATATGATCTGGGCTTATTCTCTTGGGCCTAATTTATTAGGTATTGAATAAATATATGTAGATATATTTATTGGGCTAGATTGAATTAAGTTGTCAGGCTTTTATTATATAAGATATAATGGGCCGAAACTTATTGAGGCCTCAACGGGATTAAGGTTTCTCTATAAATAGAGAAGCTTAGGTTTCATTAGAAGAGAGACATAATTGTCACGAAACCCTAGCCACCATCTGAGAGGAAAATCGTGCGGCGTTCGGAAAGAGTTTCAGGACATGCTAGCACACCACAGCCGCAGCCCGGATCGTGCATACTCGTGTGGATACCAGTAGAGGGCATTCGCGTTTGCAGTGTCTTGGAATCTGAAAAAGAAACAACCTATCCACGGCAATAAGGTATTTTTGTACATCCTTGGTATTTTCGATTATACATCATGTTGTTGTATGGTCTTTTCCGCAGTGTATTGTGAATACTCGGACCGTACGTGATCCAACATTATAACCCTAAATCATATTTAGGATTAGATAAGTTAAACTTCTTTAATTAATTTTGAATTTTATAATTACATAATTTATATCCATAAATCAAGATTTGCGTTTAGCAATGTTTCATGACCATTCAAATATTTAGAAATGTCAAAGTAGTTTTGACTAACCTTTTGTGTGTGATTTTTTTCATTTAATTTAATCCTTTCATCACATAATATTCTGATTAGACATAGAACACAAAATTAATGTCTTCTCTATTTGAGTCCAATCATATTCATTTCTACCATTCATAATTGATTTAGTTAATGACATTTGATAATTATTTTCAAAGTTTCATTCCACTTTAGCCAAGAATTTTCTGAATCAATATTAGCGTAATCATTCCATCCATTAGCGTAAGAGTTTCTCCACTCAAAACTATAAGTATTCTCATATGGTATGCTTTGAAATCAGTTTTACATGCAATATAAATGCTCCCACGTATAGTTTGGTGCCCAACATTGATGATTGTAATGATTACCCCCACATGAAATGACATATTATAAGTCCCATGAGAATGTTGTCCTCTCTGTCCTTTTGTTATGGTTTGTAGTTTTAGCGATGAATCCTAAATCCTAACAATAAACCACACATATAGAGTCAAAATAGAGAATTTCAAAAGATAAATAAATAAACAAGTCAAAAATAAAGATAAAATAAAAATAAAAATAAATAAATACAACAAATAATAGTTAGATTAATAAAGGTAGGCTTTCCTAATACTACAATCCCCAGAAACAGCACCAAAAACTTGATTGAATTATTTTGTCTATAATGAATTATAAATTTTAACTGCAAGTGCATAGTGTAGCTGTAGCTAGCACTAGCAGGCAGAGGTCGATCTCACAAAGACTGTAAATACTTGTATTAACACTTTTTTTCTAATATCTAACTGCCAAATTAGGTTGTGAATTTACATGAGAATCAAAGAAAACAAACTAAACTAAAGTTGACTCAATAATGAACTCAAATAAAGAAAATACTATGAATAGGCAATATCAAATAAGTAGTACCTAAGTGATGAATCCCTCTGAGATATATTAAATACTAACTATTTATCATGCTATTAAATTATTGATTATTGGACCTTGAAAATTCCTCTCTTATGTTAATATCTTTTTCTATACTATTAACGACTAACCTTCAGTTGATTAACTGAAACTTCTTTCTAGTTAAAACCCCTAAGATTGCATTGTTGATTCTTATATTTCGCTATTAGGGTTAACCCTAATCTAGAGAATTTATATCAACCTATCTTTAGGTTTACATGTCTCTCCTTCCAATTATGGTAGATCTATTCACACAAAAGGTTTTCTTAATCTCAATCATATGAAATTAAATATTAGACCAATATTCTGGTTATATTAGTTCAAGAATACAATGCATAATTGAATCGTAATAAATCAATCGATAAAACTGAATTAAATAAAAGATTATATCATGTTATCATTACAATTTAGGGTTCATCATACCTAGGTACTAAATAATTTAGTTCCTATGCATAGAAAGCAGATCTAATAACAAATATTCAGAAGAATAAATAGAAATTAAAGAACTTATATTCTAAATCATCCTTTCGTCTCTAATGAATCTTCTTACAATTTGGATGGAAGGATGCTCTCTATTGGATCTTATGACGTAATCTTCATGTTTTCCTCTTCCTTTGTTCACAATTGCCCCTTCTTTGTGTTTCTTATGACTCAAAAACGCTTCTAATCTGCGTCCCCTCTTTTTAACTTTCAATAATATACTTTTATGGTAAAAACTAAAGTTTCTGGAATTTACACGATCATTTACATGCCTGTGTGGGTAACTATGTATCTCCAAAAACACCTCAAATTGTGACTTTACATGGTCACAGAGCCTCACATGATCACTCCACATAGGCAGGAGTTATGTTGTTAAAGCTGCAAATGTTTAAAGTGACTTTCACAATCACAATACACGATCTTGTACGTCTATAATTGCTCTAATTCTTTCATTCCATGCCAAAATTTAGTTGGAGTATATCTCCTCTTGGTCTCTGAAGACAATTATTACCTACAAACACACTTGAAGTGAAATAAGTACCAAAAATACTGTAAAACTATTAAATAACAAACAAAGCACACTAAATATGAGTATATAAATATAGTCAATTAATCATTTATCATGATTACGATTAACTATAATTAAATACCAATTGAGCCCAAATAAGTTCTAATATCTGCTATTGGTCCTTATTTATTAAATATTTCATATTTAACTAAAAATTTCTTAAACTTTATAATTAAGTCCAATTTGATTAAAACACCCTTTCTCTCTATTTGTTTTTATGTGTGACAAAATGGTTCTTAAATATGATGATAATGGATATAAATTATAACCCTAAATCATATTTAGGATTAGATAAATTAAACTCTTTTAATACATCTTTAATTATCTAATTAAGTAATTTATATTCATAGATCAAGATTGATGTTTAGAAACATATCATGACCACTCAAATATTTAAGAATGTCAAGTGATTTTGACTAACCTTTCCATGTATGATTTGTTCATATAATCCAATCATTTCATCATTTAATGTTTCAATTAGACACAGACTTAGAATTAATATCTACCCTATTTGAGTCTAGTCATATCAATTCTCTATCATTTGTAATTGATTTAACTAATGATATTTGAAAACTATTTTCAAAAGTGTCATTTAACCTTAGCCCAGGATTTTTCGAATCAATACTAATCGAGTACCACAAAGTATTCTCTTTAATCACTTTTGGGTGATGAATCATATATTGATCATTCAATTATCTCTATATAGTTCATTTTATAACCAATAACTACCGATTGAGTTACCCTTAGAATAGGTTATAAGTAATATCAAAACATTACAATCTCTATACAAAATACTTTTGAGATCTTAAGTCAAATGATTATTTATACAATTATCACAATAAAATTTCCATAAACATACAAGTAGTGTTCCAAATATAATTTTATATGGGATCAAGAGTGAACTTATTCTCTAACAAACACTCACACTTTTGTTTAAATATCTACATACTTTAGTCTATGTGATCAACTACTTCTTTTATAAGAAAGAAATATAATGTACAATAATTTTTTACTCTCTATTAATGTCAAATCTTAATAGAACAATGATTAGAAATAATTTAAGGATAACACATAGATGCAATATGAATCTTATAATTATGATCTCACCATAATTTTATTTGCATTGTAGATTTATCCATGAACTTTATTATATACATTTAAATATGTATAAAATAAAGAATACCTTCAAATTATTATATCACAAAACTTAGGTTAACATTTTGATCTAGACTGAGCAGTTCATGAGGTCAATTTGCGACGATTGGCTTAGAGCTTGGCTCGGGACGGAGTTGCTCGACCTAATCTAACACGAAGGCCAAAAGTTTCTTCATTTTTTAAATTTTAAATTAAAAAAGAAAATAATTGGGCTTAGTTTAGGCGTGATCAGTCTTCAAGTTGCCTAAGGCCCTGTTTGGCTAGATGTTAATTAATGGAATAGAACATAATGAAATGGAACAGAACGGAACGATTTATAATGAAATAGAATGTAATATAGTGAAAAGTTGTTTGGAAGTGATAGAATAATTCATAATATAATGTAATGAAATGTTGTTTGGAAGATAGATGGAATGGAATGTAATGTATAATAAATGACTATTATACCCCTTATATTAAAATGGTTGTTGCAAGAGATTTAATGCTATGATTTTAAATAGAAATTATTTCCAATTAAAAAGTCACGATTGTGACTTTAATTTTTTTTATATTTTCTATTTTAAAACAATAAGATTTTATTATTTTATAATTAATTATATATAATTTATCATTAATTATATGAAAATATTATTATTAATTATTTGGGTAGGGTTATAAGAAATAATTGGTAATAAATGAGTTTGGGTAGGTTATAAGAAATAATTGATAAGAAGAATTATTGAGGGTATGTTAAGTAGTATATTTTTATTTTATTAAAGTAATAAGATTTTAATAAAAATTTATTATTTTATAATTAATTATATACAATTATTATTAATCATTTAGGTAGGCTTATAAGAAATAATTAGTAATAAATGAGATTGGGTAGGGTTATAAGAAATAATTGGTAAGAGAAATTATTGAAGATGTATTAGGTAATATGTATTTATTAGTTTACGTTCATTCTAAGCCTTTCAGATCAGAAGTTTCTTATTTTCACTATTTAGGATGTAATAAAACCTCACATAAAATCCTTTATTTCCATCCCCATCCTATTTTATTCTATTATAAAACTCTCAAACAAATGATAAAACTTGGTTCTGCCTGGTTCTGAAGAGGCTGCATGTTACCATTCGGATCCATGGAGCTTGCTGCTTCTCTCGGGAGCTCTAGCTTGAAGGTTCCTGCAAAATAAGAAAGGCAAGTCGGGGGTTGTTTTTCGATAAGCGCCTCTGACGCTCAAGTCAGTTCTTTTTGGTGTGGGTAGGATCGCTGTGAACGGAGAATATTAGGGTTAATGATCACGTACCTCTATTATGGCAGAGTTATACCTTATATATGGAGCGAATGCTAGGTTTAAGTCTTTACGTATACATGGGAGACTTCCACCTGCGAATGGGCCACGGATGCGTGGATTGGGCCTGGGAGATTGATCCTTGAAAGATGGACCGATCGGCCCACGGGTCGCTATGAATGGGTTCGGGCCCAATACGACCGACCCGACCATAAGCCCCCCTACTCCTCAAGTCTGAGCAAAGAGAAGAGTCGAAGGAGTATGTAAGGGTCTTGCAGCTCGTCTGTAAGACAGCTCGGAGTAGGCCCGATCGGTCGGTTATCTATGTTGTAGCTCGTCTATGGAACAACTCGTGTTAGGTCCAATTGATCGGACATTAATTCATAGTGCGTGAATGCTTGTATTAGGATTGGTCAGCATTAACACCGATTATATGGCAGCTCGTACCAGGAGAGTGCAGGCGAACGTCTGTGCCGAGCGCGTGAGGGTACTTTATTTAATTATTACTAACGACGCGTGCCCTCTGACGGATTTTCAGAATCTGAAACGAATCATCCTTGTAACCGTTGTACAGCTGTCATGTATGTCCTTTCAATCGCCGCACCGCTCCGGATTTCGAACAATCCTAATTCACCTCAGCTCAGATCCTGCCAAGTGTCTGGGCTTGGCTCGGATTTTCTCCATGTGTCGAGCTTTGATTGGGGCGTCCACTCGATCGGTCGTCTATAAGTACTCTAGGTTGATAGACTGCAGATTTTCTTTACGCTTGCTTTGTCCTTTGGCTTTCACCTTATTTTCATTTGCATCTTTCTTGCCCACTTTTTTTGGAGTTTTCTTTCGATCGCCGTCCAAATTTCCGACCTCAAATCACCAGATAGGTACGTCCTTTTTCCTTGTCTCCTCCTCTAAAGTTTGTTCAAAAGTTCCCTCTTAGTAAGTATGTCGTCAGCTAGTTCTAGAAGTGTGGTAAGAGGTACTGAGGAAGTCTCTACGAGAGAACGGAAGGATGGGTTGGTCGTGGAGGAGCCGCCAAGGGATATATCAACGATGACCGCAGCGGAGCTAAAACGGTCTACCATCAGGAATAACATCCCTATGTCCTGGGGGCCTAGGCTGGCCTTGGGGAACGAACAAATCCATAGTAATTTGAGTGGGTATATGACTGTCTCTGATAGTTTCTTTTTGGTTGGTGGCGTGAGGCTCCCGTATGCCCCTATTATTTAGGAGGTGTGCGTTGATTTCCAGTTGATGCCGAGCCAGATTCCTCCGAATGGCTGGAGGTTTATTAATGGCCTGGCGTTGCTGTGCCATCAATTCAGCCATTCGCCCTCGGTTGGCATCTTGCGTCACTTTTTGAGAATGAGCTAGAGTCCGAGCTCTGGGGTTGGGATCCCTTCTCTGCAGTACAGAGATGCCCGATATCGCCCGGCCGGAACAGCTTCGAAAGTCTCCGCTTGGCAAACTAAGTACTTCTTTGTAAAACCCCCAGGATCCTCCTTCGAGTCCCAGCCGTGGAGGTATCCTTTGGCCGAGCGGTGGAACGACATGTCAAGCATATCTCTTAGTAGAGAGGAATGGGAGGTGGTCGGTTGCATAAAGGGGCTTGACCGATACGACTTCGCTCGACTCATTCTGGGGTGTTGCGGGGGGGCCTCTGCTAATTCCTTTCTAATCGACCCCCACCCCAAATTAGCGGGCTAGGAGAGGAAACCACCCCATCTGGTTGAGCCTTCTTGGTTGAATTATTTGTTGTATTCGTAAGTATTGGTTTCGCTTTCTGACCTGTTTTTATTGCTGTGCAGCCATGGCAAGGATAGAAGATTTCGCCGAGTCCACCGCTCCCCCTAAATCCAAAAAGCAGGCCAAAAGGAAGAAACAGAGGAAGGAGGCCGAGACTGGTGAAGGCGCCGCTCCGCCAGCGGAGCCAAGCCATACAGTGTTACTAGCCCCTCTGTCCACTGAGGACCGTCCTGTCATGTCGGCGTCATTGTCGATCGTGCCGGCGAGCGCGGGCCGAGCAGGTTTGAAAGGGGAGGAGGAAGAGGAGGTGGAGCCACCTCTTAAGAGAAAAAAGACCATCCGGGCTGCTGGTCTATCTTCTCGCCCTTCGGACCAAGGCAAGGAGAAAGAGAAAATGAGAGAGCTTACTGCCCGGTCAGATAAGAGTAAGGGGATGAAGCGAGCAGCGAGCGGTGATAAATGGGAGCCAGCGATCAGTCTGGATAAGACTGCATCGATCGCGAACCTCGATGTAGCTCTTCATATTACCAAAAAGGTCGTTCCCCCTGTGGACAAGGAGCGCATTGACTCGCTGACCCATCAGGAGCTGTCAGCCCGTATCGTCCGTAACTGTGTGAGGGAGCTGGCTTTTGTCTCCTCGATGCATCGATGTACCGAACTGCTCGACGGGACTGTTCAGTCGCTGGACCGGGAGGTGCATGACCTCCTTGAGCAGGTGAACAATTTAAGGGCCGAGCTCTCTGAGGCCAAGGAAGAGAAGGATGTTCTCGGGGCTAAGCTCTCTTCTTTGGAAGAGGAGAGGAATTTTTGGGAGGAGGAGAGAAGTGTTTTCAAAGCTCAGCTCGCTACGGGGGAGGAGGAGAGAAACGCTTTGAAAGCTCGACTCGCTGCAGAGGAGGAGGAGAAAAACAGGGCGATTGCAGCGAAGGGCGAGCTGGCCAAGGAGTGTGAGCTCTTGCAGGGGAAGTGGAGTCGGAGAGAGAGCTTAAAGAAAAGTTCCTCCAGGACTGTCATGCAGCGGTGGAGGGTAGACACATGACCAAGGATATGCTGAGGGAGTTGCGATGTTCCCTCAAGAAGCAGAGGGTCGAGGCGATAAAGCGGTGGAAAGAGCGATTCCTTCATGGGGAGTGCTTAGAGTTCGCCTGCGACTTGGCCCTCTCGGTCCTGAAAAGGTGTCGTGAGGTTCACGTTCCTGATGGGTTGGAGTGTCCTTCATTCGAGGATTATGCCGAGCCGCTGCTCCCCGCTGCTCTCGGCCTTTCGTTGGAAGAAATGAGGGAGAGGGCTAAGGGAGAGCGGACCTTTGTTCCAGACGAGGAACTGGACCTTAGCTCAAGTGAGTCGGATGAGCTTTCTCACGAGGATATTCCTCCGGTTGCTCCCTCAGGCCCTGCTCCTGCCCCGATTGTTCCGTCCACTTCTGAGGCTTCTCCGGTGCATCCACCGACCTCCGAGGCTTCTCCTGCTTCCTCGGCTGTTCATACCTCTTCTCCGGCTATTCATAGCTCTCCTTCTGCTGATTTTTAAAGCTCACCTGGTCGGGCTTGTGACCAGGATGGATTCAAGGAAATGAGATTCTTATTTTTGTCCTTCATTATTTTGAAGTCGTTTCCCGCGTTTGTTTTCTTTATTTTCGATCGATAGTAGGATTTGATAAAGTCGCTCATGGCCGAACGGTGTTGAGGTCGATCTATAGTCGAGGCCGAGCTGTGGTCCCAAGGATCTTGTCTTGGCGACTCGGCCGAGCGATGTCGAGATCGATCGATGGTTCCAAGGATCTCGTCTTAGCAACCTGGTCGATCTATAGTCGAGGTCGAGCTGTGGTCTCAAGAATCTTATCTTGGCGGCCCGACCGAGCAATGTCGAGGTCGATCGATGGTTCCAAGGATCTCGTCTTGGCAACCTGGTCGATCTATAGTCGAGGCCGAGCTGTGGTCCCAAGGATCTTGTTTTGGCGACCCAACCGAGCGATGTCGAGGTTGATCGATGGTTCTAAGGATCTCGTCTTGGCAACCTGGTCGATCTATAGTCGAGGCCAAGCTATGGTCTCAAGGATCTTGTCTTGGCGACCTGGTCGATTTATGGTCGAGGCCGAGTTGTGGTCCTAAGGATCTTGTCTTGACGACCCGGCCGATCTATGGTTGAGGCCGAGCTGTGGTCCCAAGGCTCTTGTCTTAGTGACCCGACCGAGCGATGTCGAAGTCGATCGATGGTTCCAAGGATCTCGTCTTGGCAACCTGGTCGATCTATGGTCAAGGTCGAGCTGTGGTCCCAAGGATTGTCTTGGCGACCTGGTCGATCTATGGTCGAGGCCGAGTTGTGGTCCCAAGGATCTTGTCTTGGCGACCCGGTCAATCTATGGTCGAGGTCGAGCTGTGGTCCCAAGGATTTTGTCTTGGCGACCTGGCCGAGCGATGTCGAAGTCAATCGATGGTTCCAAGGATCTCGTCTTGGCAACCTGGTCGATCTATAGTCGATGGGATTTTCTACTCTGCCAAATTTAATAAAATTCCTTCTTGCCGAGAAATCTGAAAACCCCTTTGTTGATGATAATGAGGGTGTGGGCCATTAAAAAACCTGACTGGCAGGGCAGAAAAAAGGTACCCACAGGTTGTGTACAAAAAACAGTAATAAACAAAGATTAACTAAAATAAAACTTATCTACTGGTAGAACGCCTTCAAGTTTCGAGAGTTCCAGGGCCTCGATAGAATCTTCCCGTTCGCGTCGCGTAAGAAGTAAAAGCCATGTCTGGCTTGCTTGATCACCTGATAGGGCCCTTCCCACGCCTGTCTGAGCTTTCCAGGGTGTTTCCCAGCCGCCTCGGCTTTTCGCAGGACGTACCCACCGACCTTTACATTGTTCGACCTTACTCTTCTGTTGTAGAATTTCGTTACTTTTTGCCTGATGGCTTCCGAACGAGCAGCCGCCCTATCCCTGTCTTCACTGAGAAGCACGAGTTCTGCTCGGCAGGCTTCATTATTCCGCTCCTCTTCATAGCTCGACATTCTTTGATTGTGCAACACCACTTCTACCAGAACTAGGGCTTCTGCCCCAAAGGTCATCCTGAACGGCGTTTCTCCTATGGCTCCATTTGGTGTAGTTCTGTATGCCCACAATACTTCGTCTAGCTCTTCTACCCAAGTCTTTCGTCCGTCTAGACGTTTCTTAAGAGAACTCATTATCTTTTTGTTAGTGTTCTCCGCCAGACCGTTGCTTTAGGGGTGAGCTACTGAGGTCAACTGTAGCCTTATCTTTAGTCGGTCGCAGAAATCTTTGAACTTATCGTTATCGAACTGTAGACCGTTGTCTGTAACCAACACCATAGGCATCCTGAAGCGACTTAGTATATTTTTCCTTACGAAGTTCTCCACCCTTTGCTCAGTAATTGTAGCGACCGCTTCCGCTTCTACCCATTTGGTGAAGTATTCCACTGCCACTATCAGGAACTTCTTCTGTCCAGGACCAAGAGGGAAAGGCCCTAGTATATCCATTCCCCATTGAGCAAAAGGGATAGGATGACTCACAATTTTCATCCTCTCGGTCGGCTGATGGGACAGGCTACTGTTTTTCTGGCAAGCCTCACATCTGTCGACCTTATCTTGGCGGTCTTTCCTCATTCTCGGCCAGTAATACCCCTGTCTAATCAGCCTATGAGCCAACATTCTGCCTCCTACATGGTTTCCACACATTCCTTCGTAGACTTCGGCCATTACTTGTTCTGCCTCTTCTTCGCTCAAGCATTGCAGCAGTGGCCAATCATAAGATCGCTTGTATAGGGTGCCATTAATGACCGCATATTCGGCCGCCTTTGTTCTCAGTTTTTTGGCCTCCGACGTTTCTTCCAGTTGTGTTCCCTCTAGGAGGTATCGTCTGATTGGTTCCATCCAGCTTGATCGACCGGTATTTACGTCAAGCACTTCCTTGGCTTTCTGAATGCTAGGGCAACCTAGTCATTCGACCAGAACGTTATTTTTGGAGTCTCGATCGGAAGCTATTTTGGAAAGCGCATCTGTCTTAGCATTTTGAGCTCGTTCTATCCTACTGATCGAGTACTGCTCGAAATTACTTAACTCCCGCTTACCAACCTGTGTACTTGATCATGCCGCTCCCCGTTTACATCGTCCGGTGACTTGATCAGCCACTACTTGGCTATCGCTATATACCTTCAGATGTTTTACCTCCATCTCCTTAGCCAATTGGAGGCCGGCTATCAGAGCCTCGTATTCTGCTTCGTTATTGGAGGCCTTGAATTCTAGTCGAAGAGCGTATTCCATCTTTTCTTCCATATGCGGGCTAATCAATACCACTCCTGCTCCGCATCTCTCGGCGTTGGACAACCCGTCAACAAATAAGCTCCAGGTAGGGTGTTGCTCGTCTTGCGAGTTGGGTCGACTCATTTCTGCAACGAAGTCCGCCAACACTTAAGCCTTGATCGTAGTCCGAGGCTTATAATGTATATCGAACTCCCCCAGCTCTACCGCCCATTTTATTAACCGCCCGGAGGTCTCAGGCTTTTGGAGGCATTGCCTGAGAGGCTGGTCGGTTCACACCTTAATGGTATGACTTTGAAAATATGGCCTGAGTTTCCACGCCGCAGTTATCAAGGAAAGAGCTAACTTTTCTATGGGCACGTGCCGTGTTTCTGGCCCGCTCAGTACCTTGCTGATATAGTAGATCAGAAATTGCTCCTTGCCATCCGATCGAACCAAAACCGCGCTGACCGCCTCTTCTATGACCGCCAGATAGATAATCAGAATTTTCCCTTCAACGGGGCTCTGCAAAACAGGTGGGCTTGTTAGATACTACTTCAAGTGTTGGAAAGCTCTTTCGCACTCCTCCGACCATTGGAACTGAGTCATATTTGCTTTCCTCAAGATTTTGAAAAATTGGAGACACTTGTCCCCATTCCGAGACGAATCGCTTAAAGAAACTATCCGTCCGGTTAATATCGAACATTTTTCAAACACCATGGCGAAGACATTTGACGATAGCTTCAATCTTTTCTAGATTAGCTTCAATCTCACCGAGTGATCATAAACCCGTGAATTTTCCGGATGCCACACCAAAGACGATTTCTCGGGTTCACTTCATCTCGAAATTTGTCATGGTCCGAAGACTTCTTTTAGATCTCCCACGTGCTCAACGACCGTCTTACTCTTGACCACCATATCGTCCACATAGGCCTCAACAGATCGACCGATCTGTTTCTTAAAAACCTCCATGACGAGCCGCTGATAAGTGGCCCCCGCATTCTTCAAGCCGAACGGCATTACTTGATAGCAATATGTGCCCTGGTCAGTTATAAAGGCAGTCTTTTCTTCATCTTCGAGACTCATTTGAATTTGATGGTGTTGGAAAATCCCGGGAGGTACATCACATGTACCAGGTGCAGAAAACAAAAATTTTTGTCACCGGGACCTTCCCGAAGGCCAAGATCTATGTGTCGGTATGAAGACTCAAACCTGAATAGCCAATAGAGACTATCTCTAAAGGTATCCACACAGAGATCAGAAAACCTAACCGGGACAAACCCCTTTGACCCGGGAATAGCTAGAATAAAGTAAAGGCTGCTAGAACCTACCTTTGTCCTTGGAGAGCTTGAAACCAACGATGGAGGAGGAAGCTTGAAGATGAAGAAGGGAAGTGAAGATCGATAATTAGAGAAGACAATTTCTCTTAGGTTTCACAAAACCTCTTCCACTTCAAAAGCCACGATCATCTCTCCTCTTCCTTTCTCCATAAGCCTTCTCAAAGATGAAGAAAAATGAGCATCGTATGCTCCTCCTTTCCTCACCCACGAGCATCACCTATACACCTTTTCTTTTTGTCATTTAGTGTAGCGCCCCCTTACTGTAGAGTATACACCGATACGCCCGCAGGTCATACCGATACATACCCTATGATGAGGGTGCACTACCAGACAATCGCTTCTATAAAACCTCATGGCATCAATATAATCAAAGCAGTAAGATCACAGTCACTAATTCTTAAAACCAAAGAGTACTTCTCATTGCATTCATAAATCCTAAGTACAATATCCGGTCATAATTTACAACTGCATAAGTCCAAAATAAACAGTAATAGCTCCTATCTAGGTCATCCCCAAAATATCCCAAAGGATCCCCAGCTGACCGACCTGTGGGCCATGCTCCTCTCGCCGGCACACACACAGCAGGAAAGTCACAAAATCCGAAGCTGAGTCTCACTACCGCTATCACGAAAAATATATGTAATTTGGGTGAGTTTGCGAAACTCAATGAGTAACCATCATCGATGGTTTACCCAATTCATGCATTACGCAAAATTGCGTACAGAGCAACACATATCATAAATCAGAATTTCATACAATCAAAATCACACATTTACAGTTAGTCCATATCACATTCATAGCATAATCACAGACTGTATGCACAATGATTTCCAATTCATTATTAGCGTTGGATTGGGCCGAGTTTTTCCCCATTTCGGGCACATTACATGTAATCGCGTTTTTAGGGTAGGAGAGCCCTCGGGTATGCACTATCGCCCACGCGCGCACTAGGGATAGGAGAGCCCTACGGTATGCACTAACCTTTTCACTTAACACAATTGATGAGCTTATAGCTCCACTCGGATCGAATGTACCTACCACAACTGCTGGCCATCGATTTCTAATCATGCCTAGCATGCTTTCACAATTCTCACTAATGTATACCTCATGCGAGTCACATAATCAAAATCACATAATCAAAAGCACGATAGTTCACATCGTAGCACATAACACATAAGAGATCGAGAAACCAACTAGTTACTCACCTCTAAACTTCGCGCCATCGCAGGAAGTCTCAATCGCGTCGATGATCGATGCTCCACTCGAGCCTCTATCAAATCAGAATATTCACATATCACTAATTGAACCAATTTCAATAATCGAATGCTGATATTTCAAATGAATGTTGTCTACTACGACGTTATGACATTTCCACCAAAATCCCAATTATCTCAATTACGCTCTTTTGCTTTAGTTCATAACAATTTCTAATACCATAATTCAATTGGCTAAGTTCCATATCCTCCAAAGTCAAAATCAAAGACATAGGACTTATCGATGAATGGAATCAAATTCACTATTCAATGTCGTCCGATTTAGAATTATTGAACTAAATCTCCAAATCACATTCTTCTAAATTTATACTCGTAGCCCAAAAATTAAGATCACTTAATCACTCCCAATTCATAACTAGAATAACCTTAAAATTTTAAACCAAGCAACACATATGCGGAAGACAACGTCCTCGCCATGGCATCCTTTCCCGCCATGGCGCGCCACCTTCTTGGCGCCTTGCATGCACGCTCGATCGCTTGTCAAGGCGCTCGGCCTCCTCGCTCACAAGGCGGCGTGTTATCATCATGGCACAGGCGATCGATCAGAGATTCGCCAGAAACCCAGAAATTTTCCAGATTTTGACGAGATAAAATCATCAAATTCAAGTTTCTCCTTACCAATCACTTCTAAATAATTCCATACATGATATACAACCAATCTCTAACTTCTATTTCATCAAACAATCAATATCCCCAAATCTCAACCCTAAAACCTATATCGTCCAAACACCTTAATCCTCAAACAATTAATCACTAAATTTCGCTTGAATCAAGATTAAACACATAAATAAACAAGAACTTACTTGATCAAGCTTTGAAACTCTTCCAAACACCAAGAAATCCACACAAGGAAGAAGAAGAACCAAGCAATTTTCTCCATAAACTAAACAAGCATCGAGTCAAATTTCAAAGGCATAAGCTTTTATATACTAAAGATCTTAAGGTTTGTTTGGCAAGGTTTAATTGCCACCACCGATCCAAACCACCTCAAGTCAATTTCAATTCTAATTTCTCCGAATTCTAATGGATAAATCCTAATTCCTCAATTTAAATTTCTAATCTATACTTGCCATTGGATAATCAATTTCGGAACCGGAAATCCAATTTATCAGGCATCTATCAATTTTTCGGTCCGGGCCTATTGCTCCGAAAATTCTAGAAAAATTTCTATAATTCCACAAAATTAGGAAATCTCTAATCACATGCTCAAATATCAAATCTTCAATTCCTAAATTTAAGTTGACTCTTCAATTTCATAAATCAAATATCAAACTCTAATAACTCAATTTACCTTAATACTCGGCCTCTAATTCACAATTCAAACACAATTAACCTAAATCACAAAGTCTCCAGTGCCACAAGTACGTCGGAATTATGCCATACATGCATGTACATACATATACTTATGCAATGCCAAACATTACTCAGATATGCAGAGACTACAATTTCAAATGCAGAATACGTATACAGAATACGTATAAGAGGAACTGTACACATCCTATCGGTGACGGGATGTTACAATTCTCCCCTCCTAACAAAAATTTAGTCCCAAATTTTCTTACCGACCGATCGAACAAGTGAGGATATCGCCTCCTCACGTGCTCCTCGCCTCCCAAGTCGCCTCCTCGGAAGAATGGTTCTTCCAAAGGACTTTCACCAATGGAATAACCCGGACCTCAACCGCTGACCCGTGATCCAATAATCTGCACCGGCCTCAATATAACTCAAGTCACTAGCAATCTCTATCTCCTGAGCCGGAATCACATGAGTCGGGTCTGATCGATATCTCCGGAGCATGCTCACATGGAACACATCATGAAGCTGCGACATCTCACTCGGCAAGGCCAACCTATAAGCCAACGGTCCAATCCGCTCAGTAATCTCATATGGACCGATATACCGAGGACTCAACTTGCCCTTACGGCCAAATCTGAGAACTCCTCTCCACGGAGACACTCTGAGAAACACTCTATCGCACACAGCATACTCCATCTCTCGCCGATGCTGATTCACATAACTCTTATGCCTATCCTGAGCCGCCTTGATGCGACTCCGAATCAACTGTACCTTATCAACCGTATCCTGGATCAGCTCGGGACCCTCTAACATCCTCACACCCTCTTCATCCAAAGAAAAGGGATCCTGCGGACGTCCAATATAAAGCCTCATAAGGTGCCATACCAATGCTACTCTGGTACTGATTATTATAAGCAAACTCTACCAGAGGCAAATACTGATCCCAAGCACCTCGGAACTCTAACACACAGGCTCTCAACATATCCTCAATAGTCTGAATAGTCCTCTCACTCTGCCCATCTGTCTGAGGATGAAACGTTGTCAAGTTCAATCGGTCCCCATAGTCGATCGCAGACTCCTCCAAAATCTCGAAGTAAACACAGGATCCCCATCGACACTATCGAAATCGGGACCCCATGCAGTCGAACTATCTCTGCCATATACTTCTGGGCCAACTGATCGAGGGTATTGCTCTCCCTCACTGGCAAGAAGTGAGCCGATTTAGTCAATCGGTCCACTATGACCCAGATAGCATCACTCTACCTCCGCGTCTTGGGTAAACCCATAATAAAATCCATCGTAATACGTTCCCATTTCCACTTCGGAATGGGCAACGAATGCAGTCTCCCAACTGGGGCCTGGTGCTCAGTCTTAACCTGCTGGCACGTCAAACACCGAGAAACATACTCCGCCACATGCCTCTTCATACCTGGCCACCAGAAATGCAACTTAAGAGTGCGATACATCTTGGTGACCCCCGGATGCATGGCATAAGCGGCCAAATGAGCCTCCTCTAAGATCTCATGCCTCAAATCCTCCACATCAGGAACACACAACCTTTGGCCCATCCACAAAGTACCATCTTTCAGCTCGAACTCAGATACCCATCCAGATCTGACTCTGTCAATCAATCTCACCAAAGCAGGGTCCTGATCCTGCACTCTCCTGATCCGATCATGCAATACTGGCCTCAATCTCAGAGCCGCAATCAGAACTCCATCCTGACTCAAATCTATCTGCACATTAAGTGCTCTCAACTGGACTAAGCATGGCAACCTCGAAACCTGAATCTGAGCTGCACTACCATGCGATCTCTACTAAAGCATCACCACCACGCTGGCCTTCCCCGGTGGTACTCGATAGGCACCATAGTCCTAAGCAGCCCAACCATCTCCTCATCTCAGATTCAGCTCCGACTCAACAAATACCTCAAGCTCTTATGATCGGTGAAGATCTGGAAAGTCTCCCCATACAGATAATGTCTCCAGATCTTCAGAGCAAACACCACAGCCGCTAACTCCAAGTCATGCACAGGATAATTACCCTCATGGGCTCAATCGCCCTCGATGCATACGCTTATGACTCTCCCATGCCGCATCAAGACACGGCTAAACCAGTGCAACAAGCATCACTATAAACCTCGAAACCTCCTGATCCAGATGGCAAAGCTAACACCGGTGCCGTAGTCAACCGATGTATCAACTCATCGAAACTCCTCTGACACTCATCTGTCCATCTGAAGGCCACACTCTTCCTCAGAAGTCTTCACAAAGGGCTGAAATCACGAGAAACTCTCGACAAACCTCCGTAATAACTCGCCACCGAGGAAACTCCTCAACTCGCAACATCGTTCCTCGGAATCTCCCAACTCCTCACTGCCTCAATCTTGTGAGGATCCACCTGGATACCCTCACCAGATACTATGTGGCCTAAAAATACCACCTTATCGATCCAAAATTCACACTTAGTGAATTTGGCATACAATGCTCGTCCTCATGTCTGCAACACCACTCTCGGATGCTCCGCATGCTCCTGTCTAGACCTCGAATACACCAAAATGTCATCGATGAATACGATCACAAACTGATCCAGGTATGGCTGAAATACCCTATTCATCAAGGCCATGAAGGCTACCGGGGCATTAGTCAACCCGAACGGCATCACTAAAAACTCATAATGCCCATACCTGCTCCTGAAAGCACTCTTAGGCACATCGGCCTCTGCGATCCTCAACTGATAATAACCGGATCTCAAATCTAACTTGGTAAATACCTGAGCTCCCTGCAACTGATCAAAGAGATCATCGATCCTAGGCAGTGGGTACTTATTCTAATAAGAATCTGATTGAGTCGCTTATAATCGATGCAAAGCCTCATAGTCCCATCCTTCTTCTTCACAAACAATACCGGAGCTCCCCATGGCGACACACTCAACTTGATAAATCCCTTATCCAACAGCTCCTGCAACTGAGCCTTAAGCTCCCTCAGTTCCACCGGTGCCATCCTATATGGAGGTATCGATATAGAGCGGTACTGAACGAGGTCAATCTCGAACTCGTCTCTCGATCCAAGCAAACCCAGAACTCCTCGAAACACATCCGAAACTCCCCGATCACGGGGACATCCGCAAACTCTGCGCACTCTCGAATCCACCACGTGAGCCAAATAGCCTCACGCCCACCTCTCATCAACCTCGAGCACTCGAAACGAGATCATCCTAGCTGGCATCGCCGACTAACACCTCGAAAAAAAAAATTTCGGTGACCAGAGAGTCTAACACAACCTCCTTAGTATAGCAATCCATAATCGCCCCATGGGCAAATGAGCGATCCATCCCAAAATCACCTCAATCTCTCAAGAGGCAACACAATCAAATCGACTCAATACCACTGAATCTACCAGATCGGGCATCCCTTACAGATCTCACCTAAGCGGTACTACCCAAAGGTGTACTCACCGCAACCCATCTTGAAGCATCTCCTTAGTCACATGCAATCTACATGCCACATGCGGTGCAATAAATGAATCGTGGACCCGGATCTATCAATGCATACACCTCAATATCGAGAAGCGTATAAACCCGCAACCACATCCGAGAGTCCGGGCCTCCTGCGTCATAGATAGACCACGGCTCGCGATCGCTACCGACTACCCCGACTCTCCGATCCCATAAAGAATCTCGGCTCCACTCCGAGCTCGCCTCTTCCCCTCAATCCAGTCCACTACCTCGGCTCACAGACAATCGTGTTACTACCTCCCACTCAAGCGCATCGAGCTCCTCAATCTCGGGCGATGTCGAATCGATGCTCCATCGAGCCACACCTCAAACACGCCCGGTGAACCTCCAAGACTCCCATCGTGCCTCCTCTCACAAAACTCGCGAGAGGAGGAAGTCGGTCGAGCCTCGACCATCGCCATCGCTACCCGATCGCCTAAATCGCCTCTTCGAATCGAACCAGACGGTATGCGGGACCTCCAGAAAATCGAGCTCATACGACGCTCGCTAAAGCTCCTCTCGATCCTTAGTCGGTGAGTTATCGACACGATCACCAAAGACAGACGACCTACAATAAAATCACAATTACGATCAATTTCTTGCTTTCTCACACAATTCGAGCCTAAAATATACTATGCTCAAAAGATGCCAAACCATGCTCGATACCACCAATGTGGCGCCTTCATCAGTATAGTATACACCGATACGCCTGCAGGTCATACCGATACATACCCTACGATGAGGGTGCACTACCAGACAATCGCTTCTATAAAACCTCATGGCATCAATATAATCAAAGCAGTAAGATCACAGTCACTAATTCTTAAAACCAAAGAGTACTTCTCATTGCATTCATAAATCCTAAGTACAATATCCGGTCATAATTTACAACTACATAAGTCCAAAATAAGCGATAATAGCTCTATCTAGGTCATCCCAAAATATCCCAAAGGATCCCCAATGACCGACACATGGGCCATGCTCCTCTCATGGCACACACACAACAGAAAGTCACAAAATCGAAGCTAGAGTCTCACTACCGCTATCACGAAAAATAGTCGCAATTTGGGTGAGTTTATGAAACTCGATGAGTAACCATCATCGATGGTTTACCCATTCATGCATTACATAAAATTGCGTATAGAGCAACACATATCATAAATCAGAATTTCATACAATCAAAATCACACATTTACAGTTAGTCCATATCACATTCATAGCATAATCACAGAATGTATGCACAATGATTTCCAATTCATTATTAGCGTTGTGACTGGGCGTCAGAGTTTTTCCCCATTTCTGGGCACATTACACAGAATCGCGTTTTTGGGGGTAGGAGAGCCCTTTGGGTATGCACTACTGCCCACGCGCACTAGGGATAGGAGAGCCCTCTGGGTATGCACTAATCCCTTTTTCACTTAACACAATTGATGAGCTTATAGCTCCACTCGGATCAGAATGTGCTCCACCACCTGCCGCCATTCGATTTCTAATCATGCCTAACATGCTTTCACAATTCTCACTAATGTATACCTCATGCAGTCACATAATCAAAATCACATAATCAAAAGCACGATAATTCACATCGTAGCATATAACACATAAGAGATTGAGAAACCAACTAGGTTACTCACCTCTAAACTTCAGCGCCATCGCGGAAGTCTCAATCAGGTTCGATGATCGACGCCCACTCGAGCCTCTATCAAATCAGAATATTCACATATCACTAATTGAACCAATTTCAATAATCAGAATCTGATATTTCAAATGAATGTTGTCTTATACACGTTATGACATTTCAGGCCAAAACCGAATTATCTCAATTACGCTCTTTTGCTTTAGTTCATAACAATTTCTAATACCATAATTCAATTGGCTAAGTTCCATATCCTCCAAAGTCAAAAATCAAAGACATAGGACTTATCGATGAATCGGAATCAAATTCACTATTCAAATGTCGTCCGATTTCGAGAATTATTGAACTAAATCTCCAAATCACATTCTTCTAAATTTATACTCGTAGCCCCAAAAATTAAGATCACTTAATCACTCCCAATTCATAACTAGAATAACCTTAAAAATTCTTAAAACCAAGCAACACATATGCGGAAGACAAGCGTCCTCGTCGCGGCATCCTTTCCCTACTGCCGCTCGCGCCACCTTCTTGGCGCCTCGCCAAGACGCCGATCATTGTCATGCGGTGGCGGCTCGCCTCAAGACGCTTGCAAGGCATCGTCGATGTGATTCGCCAGAAACCCGAAATTTTCAGATTTTCGACAGATAAAATCATCAAATTCAAGTTTTCTCCTTACCAATCACTCCTAAATAATTCCATACATGATATACAACCAATCTCTAACTTCTATTTCATCAAACAATCAATATCCCCAAATCTCAACCCTAAAACCTATATCATCCGAAACACCTTAATCCTCAAACAATTAATCACTAAATTTTTGCTTGAATCAGAAGATTAAACACATAAATAAACAAGAACTTACTTGATCAAGCTTTGAAACTCTTCCAAACACCAAGAAATCCACTGAGGAAGAAGAAGAACCAAGCAATTTTCTCCATAAACGAAACAAGCATCGAGTCAAATTTCAAAGGCATAAGCTTTTTATATACTAAAGATCTTAAGGTTTGTTTGGCAAGGTTTAATTGCCACCAGTCTGATCCAAACCACCTCAAGTCAATTTCGAATTCTAATTTCTCCCGAATTCTAATGGATAAATCCTAATTCCTCAATTTAAATTTCTAATCTATACTTGCCATTGGATAATCAATTTCAGAACCGGAAATCCAATTTATCAGGCATCTATCAATTTTTCGATCCGGGCCTATTGCTCCGAAAATTCTAGAAAATTTTCTATAATTCCACAAAATTAGGAAATCTCTAATCACATGCTCAAATATCAAATCTTCAATTCCTAAATTTAAGTTGACTCTTCAATTTCATAAATCAAATATCAAACTCTCTAATAACTCAATTTACCTTAATACTCAGTTTCTCTAATTCACAATTCGAAACACAATTAACCTAAATCACAAAGTCTCCAGTGCCACAAGTACGTCGGAATTATGTCATACATGCATGTACATACATATACTTATGCAATGCCAAACATTACTCAGATATGCAGAGACTACAATTTCAAATGCAGAATACGTATACAGAATACGTATAAGAGGAACTGTACACATCCTATCGGTGACGGGATGTTACATTTAGTCATTTAATGACTTTGGTGACTAAGCAAGTAAAAGGAAGCTTCTTCCTTTCCTCTTCCAAGTAGCTTACATATATATATATATATATATTAATTCTTTAATTAATTAATTAATTATATATATATATAAATTAATGCTGAAGTGGTCCAATCACACTGGGGTCGGTCCTACCGGCCTACCGGGTCCCGGTATGGGAAAACCCCCGGAAATATTTTTCAGCAATATCGATGTCGCGATCTCATGGGACATATCTCGATCTCATCGGGATCCATTTAATCCTAATGCTCTATTATGGAACTCATCAATACTATTTTTCTGGATTCTCCGAAACACTCTTATGCTTGTGACCCTTTAGGTTCTCGGTTATGTTGGCCACTTAGATTAACACTTAATCCGAGCAAGTCATGAGCGGCGTAGCAACACATCATGACCCTAATTGACCGGAAAGTAATTGGTTTGATGAATTCATCACGAACCGATCACGAACCCTTCCATAGACAATTCTTGTGCAATTCGTCCTTTCAACATCCTATACCCCACTTGGTTATGAGTATGGTCAAAGTGTCAACTCTTACTAGACTAAGTCTAGCCCAGTGATATCAGTTCTGTCTTGGGACTCATTACTTTATATGTCCATGAAGACACTCTTCATGACATATTTATGCTCCGCCGAGACTTAAAGTAATGATCTGACGAGAGGCAGGTATCTCTTCGCTATCACGAAGTGATGATTCCTCTATTGGCTACTCAATTACCTTCAATACCTCAAGTCGTACTCCAAGCACCACCCTATGAGTAACCTCCGAAAGGCAACAAGGAATGGAGTCAACAAAGATCAAGATCAAGATATCCTTGAGTACCTCAAGTCAAGGATACTTGCACCATTCTTATGATGAGATTATCACCGACATTAGAATAGGACATTCATGTGATGATCTCATGGCGGGTCATCTAATGTACTTACTACCTTAGTAAGCATCCACATGTCAACTCTAAATATCCCATATTTACGTTTCGAGATCCTTTGCTTAATCCAATCAAGGAGTATAACATATGCTAGTCTTTCCGGATTAATGATGTCGGTCTCATTAATCCTATGACTAGGAGAATTTAGATCTTGACATAATTGCACATGATAGGAATCTCGAGATTATGATCACATCATAATTTCCTTCATGCTATGTCATATATCATGGACTTCATTAATTTGATTAAAGATCAATATCAATTCATAAAGAACATCAAATAAATGAAACATGCCTTTCTTTATTTATTCATAAAGTCTGTACATGACTATGAACAAAAAGCGCAAAAGGGGATTGCCTTTAGGTCACTACTCTAACAATCTTACGGTACTGTACACGAATAAGTCGACTTACACGTACCGAACTGGTATAAGTCGACTTACATCTCAATACAAGTCGACTTACACCTGCAGATGGTAGCCCGAGAAAGCATCCAAGAAGCTGAGAAGTTCATGTCCAGAGGTGAAGTCTACTAGTTGGTCGTTCTTGGGCAAGGGGAAACTATCTTTTGGGCACGCTTTGTTTAGGTCGGTGAAGTCAATACACATTCTCTACTTACCGTTTTTCTTCTTTACGAGTACGACGTTGGCCAACCATTCCAGGTATTTGACTTCCCGAATGAACCTGGCATTGAGTTGCTTTTCTATTTCCTTCTCAATCACCTCCTGGCGTTCTTTACTATGCCACCGCTTCTTCTGTCTAACCGACTTGTAATCTTGTTAAATACTAAGGGAGTGCGATGCGATCGATCGAGAAATTCCAGGCATGTCGCTCGATACCCAAGCGAAAACTGATCTATTTTCTACCAAGCAGTTCGTGATTTCTTTAACTAGGTCTTTCTGAAGCTCGAAACCTAGATTTGTGAATTTGGAGTGGTCGGCTTCATCTAGTATGACCCGTTGCGTTTCTTCCACTGGGTTCATTCTCTCCGTCTCCTCATCGGCTCTCACGTCAAGAGAGCTCGTCAGGACTACCGTCCCTTCTAATGTTTTTGTTTCCGCTAAGTAACACTCCCTAGCGATTCTCTGCTGACCCCTGACAATACCGATTCCATGGGGCGTTGAGAATTTCATCGCTTGGTAGTAGGTGGAGACGACCTCTCTAAGGGCGTTTTGAGTGGCTCGTCCAATTATCGCATTGTACGCTCCTTGAAACTTCACGACTAAAAACTCAACGTCCTTCTCTATATGACGCGACTTTTGCCCGAACTTCACTTTCAAATAGACCCGGGCAAAGGGGTAGGCTAATGCTCTAGTTACCCCTTTGATAGGTCCTTCTATAGGCAGTAGTCGATCCTCTGGTACTTCCATCTGCTTGAAGGCATCATAATACAACAGGTTGACCGAGCTTCCCGTATCAATCATTACCCGCTTCACCTCGTTGTCGTCCATATTCAGATTTACAACGAGCACGTCGTCATGAGGACAACTTACACCGTCAAGGTTAGACTCGTCGAACGATATCATCCCATCGTTCTGCCTCTTTCTTTTGGCTGACAAGTCCTCGCCGACCTACCTGGCATACCTCTTTCTTCCTTTAGCAGTGGATCCCCCTGCTACATTTCCACCAAATATCATGTTAATGACCCTCACCGGTCGGTCATCTTGTTGCCCAGTGTTCCCGTCGCCTCTTACCCTGGATCATCCACTCACTTCGCGTCGATCGTCTGTATTCGCATTCTGCCTCCCTCCATCATTTCTATCGTTTCGCCTCCAGGGCTGTCGCCTGTTGTTGGGCCGACCGGTCTTATGCTCGTTATCTCGATCGGCATTTTGTCCGTGCTTTACAAATCGACCCAGCCTCCCCTTTTGGATAAGTAATTCGATTTCTCTTTTCAGATGCAAACAATCTTTCGTGTCATGACCAATGTCTCTGTAGAAGCGGCAGTACAAATTCGGGTCCCTACTCTTGTAGGGACTCTTCAACTTGACTGGTTCTCGAAGGGGTTCCCCATCCGCTCTCATGGCCGCCAGTACTTCTGCATATCGTCTGTTGAGCAAGGTGAACTCCTGTCGATATCCCTGTCGATCTGTTGGTTTTCTCCAGCTCGACTGACCTTTCTGTCGCTTGTGCGAACCATTCGCTCTATCATTTGACGAGCGATCATCCATCTTTACGCCAGTATTTTCAGCACTTCTTGGTGAATGTACTTATCCGCCTGTTTCTTATTTCTGAATGGATCGGGGCTGATCGAGGGCCAATGACTTTTGAACTCCTCATCCTCGTGTTGTTCATAAGCACGCTAACGTGGACGAGCAAGTGAGGTCGGGGACCTCGATCGCTTCATTATTAAACCGAGTGATGAATTCCATAAGCTTTCATTCCGCCTCGGTCGATTGCATCATCTCGAGGCCGTCTTCTGCGGCTTACTTACTTGTGGCGAATTGGTTGAGAATAGCGACCTAAAGTCTTCAAAGCACGTGATCTGACTCGGAGGTAGCTATTGAACCATCGTCGAGCTCCCTCTTGAAATGTCGTCGGAAGCCTTATAATCGAATGGCGCCGGAACGCATGTAGATTCATCATCATTGGAAGTCTTGTAGGTAGTCCAGGATCGGTCTTTCAAAGATATATTTTGAGTTAGTATTTTGGTGTCGGGCACGGAGGCTATCCAAGATTGCTGAATAAAGGCGAGCTATCTTGGTATTGGATGATCCGGCGAAAGCTCGTCATTTGCGATTGATCCGATCATCCACGATTTTTCTAGGCTTGAAGAGGGTGGCGATCGATCGTTAAGATACTAGTCGGCCGTGCGGACGGATTCTTTATTGTGCCGATTGAGATTGTAAATCTGGCGAATCAACAGATCACCCGCTTCTCGATCTGTTTTCGGGTAAGGAGGTGTCTGGCGCAAAGAGGATCTGCATCGATAGTCTTTGGAGATTCGGCGCATGTTGATTCCGTTATTTTCCAAGGCTACGCTCTGTTCTTCTTGTTCGTGTTTTGAGATTGCGGTTGATCATTCGAATTAGAAGATTGCGTCATGGAAGCATGGTGTCTTGCGTATAGGTTGCAGTAATCGCAAACCCATCCGTTGTAACGCCAGAGCCGCGACAACGGCTATATCGAGGTTAATTCTTCTGCCGACCGATCTGCGTGTTTAGGCGTGGTGCCCTGATGTCGGGCCCCACGGTGGGCGCCAATTGGTTCTGCCTGGTTCTGACGAGGCTACATGTTACCATTCGGATCCATGGAGCTTGTTGCTTCTCCCGGGAGCTCTAGCTTGAAGGTTCCTGCAAAATAAGAAAGGCACGTCGGGGGTTGTTTCCCGATAAGCCCCTCCGACTCTCAAGTCGATTCTTTTTGTGTGGGTAGGATCATTTGTGAACGGAGAAGATTAGGGTTAGTGATCACGCACTTATTATGGCGAGTTATACCTTATATATGGGCGAGATCTTTGGGTTTAAGTCTTTACGTATCATGGGAGACTTCCACTGCGAATGGACCGCAGATGCGTGGATTGGGCCTGGAGAGGCGATCTCGAAAGATGGATCGATCTACCACGAGTCGTTATGGTGGGTTCAGCCTAATCGATGAATTCACCAAAATCAGATTACATCTCATTCCTACCCCTCCTACCAAAGTGAGCCTAAGTTTGATACTGCCTGGGTTCAATCGATATTTGGGTCGGTGTTGGCGTGGGTAGAACAAAAACTGAAAAAAGAGTAATATATGAAATCTTGCCGTATCTACTTGTCTAAGATCCCCGAAGATAAACTACAAGCATGGTTTTGAAACCCGGACCGATCGACAATTTTTTTTTATTTTTTATTTAAATATTTTTAATATTATATATAATTATTGCATAATTATTACGTCACACCGGTTCGACCGGTAGTTGAACCGGTCGAATCGGTCAAACCAGTAATCAATAAAAAATCACCGGTCGAACCGGTTAAACCAATAATTAATAAAGCCACTGATTCGATGACCAATCCGAGTTTCAGAACATTGACTACAAGTGACAAATTTCTATTTTTCATGCGCAGGAGAAGTTGCTTCAAAGTCCAAGTAAGAATTAATTACGTTTTTAATTTATTCCGCTCAATTTAATGAAAAAAGACAGAAAAAGCTTGTCCTAGGAAAAGAAAACAAAAGAGCACAAGGCGTGCGTCTTAAGCATGGACAAAAAGGACGGACGGCTGCTTGAAGCGTGGGGGAACCAATCATCCACAATCTGACACGTGCGACATCCTCGCAAAACATGCAGCTTAGATTTGCTTACACTTGTGTCCACATTCTAAACACTGTTGCATGGCTCTCAATTTTCCATGTCATCAATTCTTTCTTCCACTCCTATCCTAAATTTCCCTCTCCTCACTGCCTCATTTTCTAATTTCCAACAACGTTCGGTTCCAAGTTCCAACACAAAAATCTCCACCCCTCACGGTTTCACTTATATATCAAAAGAACCCTTCTGCTTCTTTCTCTTTCTTTCTTTGTTTTGGTTTAGTACACATGCAAAGACCCTGAAAGAAAGGGCTGGCAAAGTTTTCAGTTAACTTCGTTTTTGTTTGGTAAATGGCTCAGTTGCTCTCCTCACTCTCCGCAGATGCTCTCAAGATTCATAACCCATGTTTATATCCGTGTTCAAGACCCTCATGGCGAATTTTATCCAAAAGTACTCACCCTTGGAGTTTGAAAAGAAGAAGCTTGGGCAGAATCAAGGTTGCTACCAACGGCTCGGCTTCAACTGATACGGTTGTTGATGACTACTATGCGGTTTTGGGTCTGGTAGTGCTTCTTGCTCTGTGCTTTCTTTAATTATTTGTAAGAAAATGGGAGCAAAAGTGCTTTGTTACTTGGAATTGGACACGCACGCACACAAACCCTTGTATGCAGCTTTCACTGGGTAGCATCAAGAACTTTGCTATGTTTTTACTTAAACTTCACTGGTATATTCTTCGTGTCCGACTGGGATCTTTCTTCAAATATGTCATTTTGACATGTTTATGATCTTTTCTTCTGTGTGTGTGTATGCGCGCTTGCTTGCTTTTGGATGTCTGGTTCTGATTGTGCGTGGACAACAGCTGCCAGATGCCACACCGCAACAGATTAAGAAAGCCTATTATAATTGCATGAAAGCTTGCCATCCAGACTTAAGTGGCAGTGATCCTGAGACAACTAATTTCTGCATGTTCATTAATGAGGTCTATGCGGTGAGTCCCATCTGTTATGTTAGGATAATATTAATCTTCTCTGTTCTTTTACTATAAAAATGACCGTTGCAGTACAGGTGCTCAGTGACCCTCTACAACGCATGATTTATGATGAAATTCATGGCTACGCATTGACAGCAATCAACCCTTTCTTAGATGACTCTTGCACTAAGGATCACGCGTTTGTTGATGAGTTTAGTTGCATAGGTATCCACAAACTCACTTTTCCTACTTTAGAAGTTTAGTCACAATATACTTGTTTGAACCAAAAGATGATTTTAGCTAAATGAGTTCATAGCAACCAAAACTCAATTTTACATCTACTTGATGTTCATTTGGATTAGGCTTTGATGCTTGTAGATCAAACTAAATTGAGGAAACTTGATATGCAGAACATGCTTTTGAAACCTTATTCGCTCTATTTTTCTTGAATCTTTCCACCATGAAGTCTATGAAAAGTGAAATTGACTCCTGCTAGCTGAAAGCAGGTATATTTTAAGTGAAGCTATCATCACAAGTTATTAATGTATTATTATTTTTCTGCAGGTTGCAAGAATTGTGCCAATGTGGCTTCGGATGTTTTCAGAATTGAGGAAGATTTTGGAAGAGCTAGAGTGTACAACCAGTGTGGCAACCGTGACTTGGTTCAACAGGCAATTGACAGCTGGTACATTCTCTTATTTGGATTCAAGATTGTTCCTTTCGTTTGCTACTTTCACTTTCATAAAAAAAGGCCTCTTAGTTGTTCATGCTGAACTCGTCAATCTGTTAATCAAGTCTTCCTTTTATGGGCTAAAGCACTCTTTAGATTGACAATTTCATGTTTCCATGTCAGAATTTGTAACCTAAATGATAAGTCCATCATTTGTTAAGACTGTTAATTTTTACTGCAAAGTGTTGTATGTTGCCGTGTTTTCTACTATTGGTGCTACGAGCTTGTAAAGTTGTTAATAGTTGTTCCTCGTTCCCAGTTGTAGTTGAGTTATTATTCATTCACTTCTTTGAAAAACTTTATCTGGAAACTGATATTTAAGACTAATTCTACTTTTATTTCTTGCTGTTTATTTAGCTGTTGAAATATTTTTCCGTACTAATCTTCTGCAGTACTTGCTGAATGCTATTTTATCTTCACTTTCTATGTGAAAAGGTTGAAAAATATACAAAACTGATCAATTTTGTTATTATTCTATGCAGTCCTGTTGATTGTATCCATTGGACATCTGCAGCACAACTATCTTTGCTAGAAGATGAGATGCGAAGAGTGGAAAGAGTAAATGTAAGCATGCATTTTCTCTTCAAATTTGATACACACATTCCAAATTTATTAGGATCACAGTGAGGTAGTTCATTGGAAAAGGATTAAGTTGACTTGAAAGTTAATTATATAAAAGGTTCTATACAAGCACTGAAGTGAATTATAAAAGCCTGTAGCAACTGTAATATATTCTGAAACAGATGCTGAAATGGTTGGTTAACCAAAACTTTTCTTCCTTGGCTTCCATAATTCTTGCGGCCATCAATCCCCAATTCCTTTCTTACTTTATCTTCTTTGAAGCATCTTATGCCACAGAAACCCAATTTTCATGGTATCATTGATTCCGGACTTTTGGGCATAATGATGATAAGATCAATGATGTAACTTCTCTGCCTATTATTAGTCATTATGCAATAGCATAATCATTGATTTAATTGACCATCAAAAATTTCCCTTTTGATACCATTAATAGTAAATTTGTACACATCCTTATTCCATTCTCAAATTGCAAATTTTTCACTAAAACTCAATCAAGTACTTAGTTCAGGCTCTTTGAGCTGCCTTTTCTTGCTTCTTTCTTAGCCAACGTGTAATTTCATAAATATCACTCTTCTAGGACTCGGGCTGATTTCTTTAGCATTTTTCTTTAAGTGTGATTGAACCATCATTCCCTAGCTTAATGTGTATGGAAATTTCTGTCTGATGCTTATGTACAAGTATGCGATTCCACACTTGAGCCAAAAGCTACTTGCTCTCTCCATCAGAGGTTCACTTTCAACCATGGGCATCTAATCGTTAATTTCTCTTTGTCCATCTATTAATTTATACTTGAAATCATCAGTTATAATCTTTTCGAATACCAAATGGTTTGTGCTAGTGACAAGCTGAGATCTATCATCATATAGACATATGCCAAACTATTTTTGAACTAAATGTAAATGGACTCCAGAATAGGCTCTTATATGTTTATGCCTAAACCAAAACCGATGACCTGAATGCCTCTTCTCAGAAACATCAGCGGCGCCTCCAATTTGTTGATTCAAATATGTACTAATGAATGTCTCCATATAACCAATGCACATCGCCACCATCATTATTGTCTCTAAAAAGCAAGTATGCCTTGTATCCTATGTAGGCTGCTTGATGCCCAAGTTCAATTTTATTGACCTCATCAAATTTCTTCTCACTGAGACTCAACATGACAGTTAAAATCCAATTATATATTTGCTTAACCTTGAGGTTCTAGTTGATGATTGTCCTGTTTTATATCTGATGTCCATCCCCTGCCAGAGCTTTTGTCCTACATTTTCTGTCTTGACCTTGATCTCTTTCGCAAAGTTCATCTTGCCTTCAATAGACATACTAAAAGATTCTTCTTGAATTAAAAGTTTCAATTAGTTTACATTTATGGATCAAATATTCTAGTTACAAATCAACCTTTCTTCATTTAACTTCTACATGGACAAATTCCCTAAACTCAAGATTGCTCACTGCCATTGACGGCCAGTACATATTTGAATCATGTGGTTTTCAGAGGCATTACTAATTGGATACAAATGGTTGAAGGCATACCTATTGTATTAGTTTATCACTTTCTTTTCTTCAAGATGGTTGAGATCATTAGCTCCCTTTAATGGGTTGTATATCCAAGATGCATTAACAATGTGCTTAGACTATCAACAAGGTGTATCCAAGAGGCAGCTTTTGTAAAGGGTAGAAGTGTTTGTGCTTTTATGAATGCATATACGGCAAGCGTACACCAATTTGTGTTACATATGCATGTATCACTGTGTATATGCCTCATTAGTACAGGTGTATTAATTTGTACGTTTCTATGTCTCTCTCTAAATAAGTATACATGGAGAGAAATTGCTGCATTTTAACACACCCATGCTTGTATGTATAGAAGACAATTCACATCTTTTGTTGTTTACTCGTCCATGCTGTGGTTAGTGTGTTGATTTCTTTTTGTGGGTCAATAGTTTGCTGGCAATTTCAATTTTGCAATTATCATAAGACAACAAATGAATGATACTTGGGAAATTATGCTTGTGCTATGAATGTTTTCCTTTCTTCTCCTGCATTTTGATTGCTGAGTCCAGTTCTTTTCAATGATGAACAGGTGGCGTTCATGCTCTCAGGAATGGGATCTGCATCAATGGATGTCTTCAGAATTGTGAGACTTGCATATATATTACTGCCTTGTTTCTTTTCTGTGTTTCTCTATTGGTTTTGTTGAAGTAGTGGCTTTAAGAACGGTAGTGCGAAATTTGCAGTTGAGCATGCATTGTGAAGAAAAATCTACATCTTTTCAATTGCTAGTGGACCAAACAAATTTACATATCTGGATATATTGTTGTTGTTCATTAATCATTACAAGGCTTTTTCAAGACAGTAACTGCGGTTGCCAATAGACGATTGCGTATTGAAGTGATGATGTTTACTAAGGGTGTTGTTTATTTGAAAATATTCTTGGATATTTAATTCGCACTTTATAGCTACTCACTTTGTCGTTAGTCTCTGTTTGGAATTTTTTTGGTAATATTCACCAAATATTGCTGCAGGCAAATTCTCGATGGGAAAAAAGACAGGCAAAGGTGTTGGTATGAGCTCCTACCCTTTGATTCACTTTCATCAACATTTTATTTTAAGCTAATGTTTTGAGATACCATTCGACTTAAAAATTATTGATATCTAGAAGTTATAGTTCCATACTCTTAGACTTGCTTAGATCATTTGAACGACTCAGATTGCTTAACAGGAGTATTCAGTTTGACATTCAACTCAGACACAAGTCATAGTTCCATACTAGCTTATTTCTGCTATAGGATGGTTTTCGCTAACTAGATGACTTAAACTCATCGCTATTGCTATATTCTGATTGTTCCTTGCGCTGACAACTTCTTATAGGAACAAGCGAAAGTAAGGATGATGAATAAGAAAGATTCTAATAAAAACAAATCTTACTGGAGCAATCTTTGGGGAGCGCATAATGACTACCAGACTTCAGGTTAGTGAGACAGTGAAGGATGCCATTATTAATTAGTATATGAAATTATACGAGAAATTCACTCCGAAAAAAAAAAAGGACTTTTGTGTTGTATTTGATTTTCTCACCTCTCTGCAGCGGCTTTCCTTGTGGTAGCAATTTGCTTCCAATTTAAATTGAATAAAAAGCAATCTTTCCTGTTCTGGAACAATTCAACCAGCAGCTTCAAGCTTTCATAGAGCATGGAACATGCCAATTTGATTCCAATCTTTTAGTTGGTTCCCTTTTTCTTCATCGTTCGACCTTTACATTTCTTATAAGATTACTGAATGGCATAAATTCTGTGCATCGAATGCAAGAAAGTTCTCTCCTGTATCCTGTCACAACTTAATTTACGTTAATTCTGCATTAGTTCCCTTCATCTATAATAATGTTTTTCTTGATGCACCAAATGTTTTTGTATTTTGTTCAAATGAATGCTGAGGTTGGACAATGAAATCATCTTGATCCAATTATGAAAATAAACGCCAGGTTGCTTCTAACTACAGCATAATGGTTGAAGGAGTTCATTAACAACTAACCTTTGTCTCCATAACTTAGTTGTTAAACTCTTAAGGGAGTGTACAATCTGATGATGTGGTTTCTGCAGAGGAGGAGGTGAAAGAGAGGGCAAGGAGAGCTGCAGCAGCTGCCCGTAGGTGGAGGGAGTACTCACGGAGGGGTGTTGACAAGCCTCCAACATTTAAACTTCCTGATACAATCTCCAGTGAGGAGAACTGATTGCCACAATATGCGTTCTTAGATGCTAATGTAAGTAATTCATGTGCAAGCCTCTCCCATATAACCATTGTATGCTTAATTTATATGACTGTATATATAGATATATAGAAAAATAAATTCAAGCTGATTAGTGGAAATGCTCCACTTGATTAATACGTAATGCTGGTTAATGGTTATCCTAGACATCTTTTGTTTTTTTTTTCTTGTAATTTGTTATAACTTGCAAATTACCAATTAATTACCCAAATCCGGTTACCTATAACCAATCTCATTACCAATTATCCATTACCCAATTTCACTTTATATAGGAGTGTTGAGACCCTTCAAAATTGCTTGCTCAAACTCCTAAACATTACACTACAAGAAAATTGTGTAATAACGACGAAAATATATCGATTGAATGCTTTTGTATGTAAATTGCGACGGAAATTTCGATACAGTCAGTATGGTACACGAAACTTGTGACGGAAAATATTTCTGTTGTCAAATTTGGAGAGAAATATTCGCGAAAAATTGTTGCGACAGAAATATATCAATACATAGAATTCCATCTGTAAATTGCGACTGAATATATTTTCGGTCGATAATATAGTCAAGCTCGTCAGGGTGAGCGCTCGTGATCGCGAACATGGCCTTTATAGTCAGCTCGCCCTCGCGAGCCTGGCCACAAATGGCCATGCTCTCGATCCTACCTCTCCTTCCCCCCTTGTTTTCCAAAGTTTATAAAATAATAATAAATATTTTATTTCTAATAATAATTGTTAATTAAATAAAACTTAAAAATAAATTATTTTTTATTACTAATAAATTATTTTTATTTAAATTTATTTTAATATTTTATATAGTATTGATTGATGATGATGATGATGATGATGAAAATAATAATAATAATAAGAAGGAGGAGGAGGAGGAGGAGAAGAAGATAATTAATTATGTATAATATTTATAATAATAATAATAATACTTACAATAACAATAATAATAATTAAGTAATTAATATTTAAAACTAAATGTAAAATTAATAATCAAATGTGAAATTAAGTAATTAATATTGACTTATTTCATATTAATTGTCATAATAATAATAAGAATAGAAATAATAATAATAATAATAATAATAATAATAATAATAATAATATTATTATTATTATTATTATTATTATTATTATTATTATTATTATTATTATTATTATTATTATTATTATTATTATAAATTCATAAATAATTAATTACATAAATAATATGATTAATAATAATATCAAATTTAATAATGTTATGAATAATAATAGACATTTTATTTCAAATTATACATTTATTTATCATAAGTAATATACTGAATCTAAACTATAAATTTATTTATAATACATTTATTTGTTTATTTCATTCAATAAATGTATTATAATTTATACTAAATAATAATTATAATAATTATAATACATTTATTTATATATTATTAATAATTTAATATGCCTCGTGAGGGTAAGGGGCTAGGGTCATTAACTCATTAGAGCGAGAGCTTCACTCGTGAGCCTGGCCAATTTTGGCAAGGCTGGCCAAAATCGCGAGGCATATTAAATTATTTTAATGTTTTAATTTTTATTTATTTATTTATTTATTTATTATTATTATTAAAGAGTTAATTTGTAATATTTTTTATACTTTTAATGTTTTAATGTTTTATACTTTTATTATTATTATTATTATTATTATTATTATTATTATTATTATTACTACTATTATTATTATTATTATAACATTTTATAATTATTTATAACATTATTATTATTATTTACATTATTAAATTCATTTAGATATTTCAATTATGTTGATTATTATTTGTGTAATAATAATTATGATTATTGTTACTATGATCTATATCATAATTAATATTATTTATATTATTATAATGATGAATATTATTACTATGACCTATATTATTATTAATAGTATTTAAATTATTTTATTATGATAATTATTATTATCATAATTAATATTATTATTATCGTAATTTTATTATTATCATTATGTAAATTTGTTGGGATTATAGTTATTATTATTATTATTATTATTATTATTATTATTATTATTATTATTATTATTATTATTATTATTATTACTATTGTTTCTATTATTATTATTATTAGTATTATTATTATTATTATTATTTTCATGGTAAATAAAATTATTCTTATGTGTTATAATTAAGAATTTATATATTGGTTATTATTATTATTATGAATACTACATCATCATTATCATTATTATTATTATTATTATTAGTATTATTATTATTAAGATTATTAATGATGACTTTTTAATTATAGCGACAGAATTAGTCCGTCGCAAAATTCAATTAAAATCGACCTCCTCCATCCTCTCTTTTCTCCTCGTGCCCGACTTTCCTCTGTCGTTCTCTCCTCTCTTTCGACATTTTCCCTCCTCCGTTGCCCTTCGACCAACTGCTGCGTCTCCAGCCACCCTTCCTCCCCCTCTTCTCCGGCGACAACAACCCTCTGTCGTGTCTCCTCTGCCAGTGTCGAAGGTAAGCCGTGGGTCATGTAAATTTTTCATATTGTTTGGAGCGATTTAATGGCATATGTTTGTTTGTTTAGGTTTTATTGGTCTTGTGTTAGTGTTTTGCATGCAAATAATGGGAAGAATTATACCATTTGTGTGTAGATAGAGAAGTTTTTGTAGGAAAATCCCGGGAGGTACATCACATGTACGGCAATGAAAACAAAAATTTTATTCAGGACTTTCCGAAACCGGGATCCAGTGTCGGTATGAAGACATCAACCTAAATAGCCAAAGAGACTATCTCTAAAGGTGATCCACGAGATCGAAACCTAACAAGGTCAAACCCTTTGACCAGGAATAGCTAGAAACAGTTAAAGGTGCTAGACCCTACCTACGTCCTTGGAGAGCTTGGATCGGCGTTGAAAAGGAAGGAGAAGCTTGGAGGAGAAGATGAAAATCGATGATGAAGTGAGAACTATGGTTTTCTTCAAAACCTTCCTCTTTCTCTCAATCAACGATCATCCTATCTCTTCATCTCATCTTTTCTATGTCTTTTAACACTTAAAAGACATGTAGAAAACTTATGGTGGAGGCTTGTCCACGTTTTCTTCTTTATATATATATATATATATATATATATAAAGTTAAACTTAAAGATAAAGCTTCCTCTCCTCCTCCTCCCACGTGTCACATATATATATATATATATTAATTATTTATTTATTTATTTATTTAATCATATATATATATGTATATAATTATAAGCGGTCCGGTCACTTTGAATTTGGTCTCTAAAACTCTAGGGCCCGATATGGGATAAACCCCTAAACCTTTCTTACTTGATATTGATGTCGCGATCTCATGGGACATATCCCAAACTCATTGGGATCCATTTAATCCTAATGCTCTCCATAATTGGAACTCGTCCAATTACTATTTTCTGATTCTCTGAGTCACTCTTATCGTGTGACCCTTTAGGCTCCGGTTATGTTGGCCACTTAGATTAACAATTAATGCAAGCAAGTCATGAGCGGTATCTAGCAACACATCATGACCCCGATTGACCGGAAAGTAATCGGTTTGATGTATTCATCACGAACCGGATCACGAACCCTTCCATGACAATTACCGTGCAATTCGTCCTTTCACCATCTTATACCCCACTTGGTTATGAGTATGGTCAAAGTGTCAACTCTCACTAGGCGAGTCTAGCCCAGTGATATCGGTTCTCGTCACGGGACTCATTACTTTATATGTCGATGAAGACACTCTTCATGACATACATCTTAACTTGACTTAGTAATGATCCGACAAGAGGCCGTGGGTATCTCTTACGCTAATCCGAAGTGGTGAATCCTTTATTGGCTACTCAATTATCTTGAATACCTCAAGTTGTACTCCAAGCACCACCTATGAGTTACCTCGGAAGGCAACGAGGAATGGAGTCAAGCGGGATCGATATCAAGATATCCTGAGTACCTCGAGTCTAAGGATACTTGCATCATTGTTATGATGAGATTATCAACGACACTTAGATAAGATATCCATGTGATGATCTCATGGCGGGTCATCCAATGAACTTACTACCGCTAGTAAGCATCCACATGTCAATTCTAAATATCTCATATTTACAGTTTCGAGATCCACCGCTTGATCAATCGAGGAATATGACGTGCTAGTCTATCCGGATTAATGATGTCGGTCTCATTAATCCTATGACTAGGAGAATTTAGATCTTGACATAATTGCACATGATAGGAATCTCGGTAGTATGATCACATCATAATTTCCTTCATGCTATGTCATATATCATGGACTTCATTAATTTGATTAAAGATCAAATCAATTCATAAACAATGTTTATGAATATCAAATTAATGAATAATGCCTTTTCTTTATTTATTCATAAAGTCCGCACACGACTTTGAATAAAAGCAGCTAAAGGGATTGCCTTTGTATAATAAATAAACGATCTGGAACCTTGAACAAGTCAACTTATCGATGCAGTAGATGTGTAAGTCGACTTACACGTAGTGCAATCGACTTATCACTTACAAATCTCCCACTTGACCTAAAGCCAATCGCTTAGTATCTAATACCATAAGCGAGTCCATGAGAATCCTGATTCTCCGTGACAATGGCTTTGTCAGCGAACAACAACACTTTGCTCTGTGGAATCTCTCTATCGAGGATATCATCTCGACTAATGATCTCCCGAATCGGTAAGCACGAGTTCGGATCGTCGATAAGACCTTGGTTCCTTTGCTGCGAACTAGCCCGTTGTATCACAATACAATCCTATGGGCCCATCACGGTAGGGACGGATCAAGTTCGATAATGAACTTCGATCCAAACCGCTTCCTTCATGCATCTCATGCGGGAATGTACTCTGCCTCGGTGGATGAATCGGCGATCCTCTCTTGTTTGGAACTTTTCCAACCGACCGCCACGCTTATTCGGTGTGAATGTATATAACCCGATTGTGATTCGAATCATCCTTATCGATTAAATACTTGCATCTAAATTCCGCTCACTTGGAGATTTCCATCTCCATAGATCGAAAACATCCTTAGTGCTTCGCAAGTACTTGAGGATATTCTTGACAACCACTAGTGACCTCACTTTGGGATCCGATTGGTATCCGCTCGTAACACTTAGAGCATACGATACATCGGGCCTCGACATAACATTGTTCCATGCTAAACCTCTTTAGCATCTCATCTATGTACGATGATTGTGAAAGACCAAGCAACCTTTTGATTTATCTCTATAAATCTATATCCCTAGGATATAAGTTGCTTCACCAAGGTCTTTCATCGCAAATTGATTGGACAACCAAATTTTAGCGATTGCGGCATAGAGACATCGTTTTCGATGTGATATGTCATCTACATACAACAAAAGGAATACGATTGCGGTCCCATTAACCTTCTTATACACACAATGATCATCCGGATTTTGTGAGAAATCAAACTCTTTGATTGACTCATCAAAACGGATAATCCAACTCCTGGATGCTTGCTTCAATCCATACATAGAATTCTGAAGCTTGCATACCATTTCGCCATTATAGGAGGTGAAGTCCTCTGGTTGTGTCATATATACATCCTCGGGAAGATTTCCATTCAGGAAAGCTATCTTCACATCCATTTGCCATATCTCATAATCATAATGAGTGGCAATGACTAGGAGTATCCTAATGGATTTAAGCATTGTTACGGGGCTGAAGGTCTCGTCATAGTCAACTCTTTGTCTGTGACGAAATCCTTTGGCCAGAAGCATTGCTTTATAGGTAATCAAATTACCATCCATGTTGGTTTTCTTCTTGAAAACCCATGTGCACCCTATGGGCTTTATTCCTTCGGGTGCAACAACCAAAGTCCAAACTTGGTTTTCTTACATGGAATCCATTTCAGATTTCATGGCATAAAGCCATGTTCCAGACTCTGAACCTTCAGAACCTGTTCATAGGTAGTAGGCGCATCATCTCATATGAGCAATACGTCATTCTGTTCACTTACGAGAAATTCATATCTCTCGGGAGCGGTCGTATCCTACTTAACCTCTGAAATTAGTGTGTAGTAGAAGGTTGAGCTGTTACCTCATCTATATGAGTGGCGGTTTCAAGTTGACGATTGATCTATGTTTGTTCGAGAATCTTGAACTTCTCCAAGTTCAACTTTGCTCCCATTGTCCTCTTGTAAAGAAACTCTTTCTTTAAGAAAACAGCATGCTTGAAACAAACAACTTTTGTTCCTCGGAAGGTAGAATTGATATCCCACGATATCCTACGAACAAACACTTGTCGATTTTGCATCAAGCTAATCTGACCGTGTCCGCTTCACATAATTTCGACAACCCCAAACTTTCAGCTGAGAAAGATAGGGCTTTCAGTTAATCCACATCTCATATGGAGTAACATCAACTGTCTTTAATGGAACTCTGTTTAGCAAGTAAACAGCTATCTTGAGCGCATATTCCCAAAACTGTGCAAAACCTATCATCAATCGCACCATGTCTAACAAGGTTCGATATCTCCTTTCAGCCACACTATTGTGCTGCGGCGTGCAAGGTGGAGTGTACTGAGATAAAATTCCATTATCTCTGAGATAATCAAAAACTATTGGTCTAAGCATTTTCCACCACGATTAGATCGTAATGTATTCATACTTTTACCGAGTTAGTTTTCTACTTCATTTCTGAATTATTTGAACTATTCAAATGCTTCAGATTTGTATCTCATCGAATCTGAGATACCCATATCGAGAATAATCATCGATAAAGGTAATGAAGTAACGACAACCACTTCTAGCATGGATGGACATCGGACCGCATACATCTGAATGTATTAGGTCTAATATTCCATTCACTCGTTCACCCTTTCCTTTAAAGGATAACTTAGTCATCTTGCCTAATAAACAAGATTCGCATGTGTCATACGATTCATAATCAAATGACCCTAAACATCCACTCTTATGGAGCTTAGCGATGCGTGTCTCATTTATATGCCCAAGCCGACAATGTCATAAGTAAGTTGATTTTAAATTATCTCGATTATGTCTTTTCGCGTCATTGACATTCAAAACTGGATATGACATATCTAATATGTCAATTCCATTGCATAATGTACCAGTAGCATAGAGCATTCCATTCGAACTAATAGAACAACCATTGCTACTAAAAGTCCAATGGAAACCAGCTCTATTGAAACAAGAAACAGACAATATGTTCTTTGTTAAAACAGGTACAAAATGACAATCATCCAATTTGAATACAAGCCCACTAGGGAGTGACAAGACATAAGTGTCTACGACTAATGTAGCAACTCTTGCTGCATTACCTACACGAAGGTCTAGTTCTCCTTTTATGAGCTGTCTACATCTGTCTACTGTCCCTGAGGCCCTGCATATCATTTCATATGTATGAGCCACAACCGGTATCAAATACCCATATGTTTTGATCAGGAATAGTATTAACCTCAATGACAAACATAATTAAAGGAGTAGAGGCATCTGATGCCTTTTCGCCGGGGACTACAGATAGATTTTACGATTTAGCCTCTGGTGGCTAGACTTGCCTGATGAAAGCAAAATCCTTTTGGGCGATATCTTTGGTTTTCCTTGATGGCACTTCCATTTGGTTTCTTGGCCCTTTTCTTCTTTGGACCGAAGAAGAAGCATCCACCACTAGCACTTGCTTGTTATTTTCCTTGATAGCACCTTTCGGTGTCTTGGCAGATTGATCACTTCGAGAATTGTTGTGGATATTTGGTTCATGTATCACAAACCGTGAATAACCGTCGAGACAATCCAACCGAATTAAGTCTCTACTTAACTCATAATCCATTACAAAACCTAAGACGACCAATCTCAATATAGCCATTCATCTTGAGGCATCTTGCATGGCGATTGTCCCTGGAGCCATCTTTAATGGTGAAGAGAAGCCTTAAGGTCTTGAACCTTTCGCATCGAGCTTGCTCATCAAACGACTCCATAAGATGAAATACTATAGAGTGAGCATCCATGGACTCGTGCTGCACCTGCAGCTCTGGTAACATCAAGACAAGCATAATGCAAGTATCCATATCACTGTCCTTTAGATGCTTACAATATGCTTTCTGATCCTTATCAGAAGCATCGACAGCAGGTGCATCTGGAAGTGGAACATCTAGGACGTATCCCAGTTCCTCAGATCTGAGAACAATTCTCAGATTCCTCAGCCGATCAAGAAAATTCGGTCCAAAATAGAGAGCGAAAATTCACATCGAAAAACTTCTTCAATCAACCTAGCGCGATAGAGAAGGAATGATAGAATAGATATGCTGCATGATCATAAGGACTTGCATGACATGCATATGGCTCCCACTAGTTTCCTAGAATCCATAACCCTCTTTCTGAATCCGGAGAAACAAAGTGACATAATGTCTAGTGGGTCGATATCCAGACATTGCTAAGAGTGACCTTGGGTTTGCCAACAAGCCACAACTTAGGTCAATCGGTGGGTATCGGTCATACCAATTGTATCATCGATAACCGACATTAAGAATGACCTTGGGTTTACCCAACAAGCCACCTTATGTCTCGGGAGGTATCAGATATACCAATTACATCTTAGACACGACTATCGATCGGTCTTATCAACTTGTTGATGTGTGCACTTCATTGGGTTATCAACTCTTTGATGCGCATACATCCGATGTATGCTACCCAATTTCGCCTCATCACGTTGACCTTGAGTTTGCTCAACAAACCAACGCTTCGGTGAAAACCAACCCATTAATCCGAAAATCTTATTTTCATGATTGAACATATCCGTATAGAGTGAGCTTGGGTTTGCCCAACAAATGACCTATAAGAACTCGGTTCTTACCATATTAATGGAAGGCATTAGTTTTCATATTCGAGGAGGGATTTGAAACTCTAAACTCAAGCTAAAGGATTATAGTCGCCGGGACTATATGGAATGATTTAGGTTTCATCAATCACATTGAATCAATCCTTTTAATCATCCATCATCCAACTGAGCATGCCACAAGTCGACTTTTAACGAATGCAAGTCGCCTTATGCCCTCGCCCATACACAAGTCGCCTTGTATCATAATACAAGTCGCCTTGTCTTCTGCCCTCGCACAAGTCGACTTATGTTCCTGCCCACGCACAAGTCGCCTTGTATCCTGGTACAAGTCGCCTTATGCCTACGTCCATGCACAAGTAAGCCTTGTACCTTTGTAAGTCGACTTATGTCTGAGATATTTGAACAAGTCGCCTTATACTTCAAATAAGTCGACTTGTCCAACAGAATTTGCTATAATTCTCTAATCGGCTAATTCCTCAATCCTTGCAATTCAAATTCACAACACCTAGATACCTAAGGTAATATCTGATAATTTTGATGTATCAATGAACAATTCATTGAACCATGAAAGCCTTAAATAGTCAAACTATATGAAAAGCTTGAAATGAGTCAAAACTCATTAATTTCCAAACAATTTAGGAACACCCAAATTATCATCCTAAGCATCTCTAGCTAGCACATACATTATCAAATTTACTTCAGCACATGCCATAAAAATATGACGGTCAAAACAAACAAGATAATGCAATATACTAACGAGACGCTAATGTGATCAATTAGGCATCCGAAAATTCTAGGATAAACAACTTCAAGCAATTCAGTTTGGAAATCATACTACATCAAGATAACACATTTTAATCACATTAAAAATGGTGCAAGGCATTGGAACTGAAAAGCACACTCAATCAAGCCAAGCAAAACAGTCCCAACAATTTTCACCAAAACTGTCCAGTTCTGTACATTGCTTGAAATGATCAATGAAACAATTTCAATAAATCATGAGAAAATTATATAGGTTACTACATGTTCAGAACATGCTACATGAATTGTTTCAGGATTTTAGGCCATCAAAAACTCAGTCAACCTAAATAACAAAACCGATTCAAAATCTGTGTTCATCAGCACAGCAATTCCCAACAGCATAGAATAAATTCGTGAATAAATATCCAATCAACTTGAAATTCAATTTCCATGCTCAAAGACATTCACCAACATCTTAGAGACATGCAGGTGAAGGAAAATCCAAAAAACCATTTTTCTAGAATTTATTCTCGATTTTATACTCATGCCTGTTCCAGAATCGTTTCACAAAACAGCATCTGTAACCTTAGGGAATTAATTAGCAAAACTATATCAAATCAAATCAATAAATTCTGAAAATTCATAGACATATTCTCTAACATGTTATGAACAATCCTGGGCAGAAAAATTTCGAAAACAATATCACAATATAAATTCGAAATCTGAACAGATAGCATGCATCAACAGAAAATTCCATTAGGATTTCTGATCTCGCTTAGGTTATAGCTGCATACACGATACCAGACTCTCTGATACCACTGTAGGAAAATCCCGGGAGGTACATCACATGTACCGGCAGCGGAAAACAAAAATTTTTATTCCCGAGACTTTCCCGAAACCCAGGATTCAGGTGTCGGTATGAAGACATCAACCTAAATAGCCAAAAGAGACTATCTCTAAAGGTGATCCACGCAGAGATCAGAAAACCTAACCGGGTCAAACCCCTTTGACCCGGGAATAGCTAGAATAGATTAAAGGCTGCTAGACCCTACCTCTATTCTTGGAGAGCTTGGATCGACGTTGAAAAGGAAGGAGAAGCTTGGAGGAGAAGATGAAAAATCGATGATGAAGTGAGAACTATAGTTTTTCTTCAAAACCTTCCTCTTTCTCTCAATCAACGATCATCCTATCTCTTCATCTCATCTTTTTCTATGTCTTTTAACACTTAAAAGACATGTAGAAAACTTATGGTGGAGGCTTGTCCACGTTTTCTTCTTTATATATATATATATATATATATATATAAAGTTAAACTTAAAGATAAAGCTTCCTCTCCTCCTCCTCCCACGTGTCACATATATATATATATATATATATATATTAATTAATTATTTATTTAATTAATTAATCATATATATATATGTATATAATTATAAGCTGTCCAGTCACACTGGGAATTGGTCTCTAAACCTCTAGGGCCCCGATATAGGATAAACCCGAAATCTTTCTTAGCTTGATATTGATGTCGCGATCTCATGGGACATATCCCAAACCCATTGGGATCCATTTAATCCTAATGCTCTCCATAATTGGAACTCGTCCAATTACTATTTCTGATTCTCCGAGTCACTCTTATCGTGTGACCCTTTAGGCTCCGGTTATGTTGGCCACTTAGATTAACAATTAATCTGAGCAAGTCATGGCGGTATCTAGCAACACATCATGACCCCAATTGACCGGAAAGTAATCGGTTTGATGTATTCATCACGAACCGGATCACGAACCCTTCCATGAACAATTACCGTGCAATTCGTCCTTTCACCATCCTATACCCCACTTGGTTATGAGTATGGTCAAAGTGTCAACTCTCACTAGATCGAGTCTAGCCCAGTGATATCGGTTCTCATCACGGGACTCATTACTTTATATGTCAATGAAGACACTCTTCATGACATACATGCTGGCCAGACCTTAGTAATGATCCCGACAAGAGGCGTGGGTATCTCTTACGCTAATCCGAAGTGGTGAATCCTTTATTGGCTACTCAATTATCTTGAATACCTCAGTGTACCCAAGCACCACCCTATGAGTTACCTCTCGGAAGGCAACAAGGAATGGAGTCAAAGCACGGATCAATATCAAGATATCCTTGAGTACCTCAAGTCTAAGGATACTTGCATCATTGCTATGATGAGATTATCAACGACACTTAGATAAGATATCCATGTGATGATCTCATGGCGGTCATCCGATGAACTTACTACCGCTAGTAAGCATCCACATGTCAATTCTAAATATCTCATATTTACGGTTTACGAGATCCACCTGCTTGATCCAATCAAGGAATATGACATGTGCTAGTCTATCGATTAATGATGTCGGTCTCATTAATCCTATGACTAGGAGAATTTGAATCTTGACATAATTGCACATGATAGGAATCTCGAGTAGTATGATCACATCATAATTTCCTTCATGCTATGTCATATATCATGGACTTCATTAATTTGATTAAAGATCAAATCAATTCATAAACAATGTTTATGAATATCAAATTAATGAATAATGCCTTTTCTTTATTTATTCATAAAGTTTGCACACGACTTTGAATAAAACCCGCTAAAAGGGATTGCCTTTAGGGCACAAATAAACAGTACCGACCTTGAACAAGTCGACTTATCGGTACCGTACATGTGTAAGTCGACTTACACATGGTACAAGTCGACTTATCACTTACAGTTTTTGCCCTCAAAGTGTTCGATGGAATGCTAATGACTATATCTTAGGAGTTGTCTCTCTAAAACACTTCGGGACAGTTATTCCATGCATTGTCTAGTAATTAATACATAATGAATTAGGAAGCAAAATTAGCTTTTTATCACTTCCTTTAATATGATATCCCTAATTTAAAATTGATTTCTACTAACATTAGTTAAATAATAACAAATATTTTAGAAGGTGTCATGTTGAACCATCTAATTGACTTTGGGAAATATTTGCCTTAAAAGTTTTTTTTTCTTCTTTACATTCATATTAGCATAAAAGGATGGCATGGTGAAATTGGGATTAACAAAGTTGGTAGTGGAGCAAAGCATAAAGATAATGTAATTAGAGGTATTGTATAAAAAAAGTTTTTACTTACAAATGCATTCGTGAATAACAAGAAATTGTTTGTTTATACACTTTCTCTTTTATAAAATATTCAATTCTTTTCCAAATTTTGAGTTGATTTACCGTCAATCATGATATTTATTATTTCTATTTGCTATAAGTGAAACTCTTTTAATGAAATTCTTGACTACATAACATGACAAGTATAAGAAGTAATTGTAACATATTTGAATTCACATGTAGAGAGTATGACTATCGGTTGTTCCTTTGAACACCAAGAAATTATATTATTTTAAGAAAAGGAAACAAGTGTATTAGTATTTTTATAAAAAAAATCGAATTAAAGTCTTTAAAAGAAAACTAACATATGTCATAGTCCATGATACCTTTGACAACACATATTTTTTCTTACTATCTTCAAATGAACTTTAGAAGATGCCTTTATTAATTAACAAATAAGTCTAATTGCAAATAAGATATCTAGCCTTGTGTAAGGTATCTAGCCTTGTGTAAAATCGGTTATTGTGGAAGATTCGTCAATTCCTCATTCCGGGTCTGAGCAATCACGTATGCATTCATTTGCAAGTTTTGGTTTGTTTATCACATGTCTAACAGCACGATGTGAAAAGTTAATAAAGGTTCTTGACATTGTTAGGTAAATTTGTTCCCCCTCCTAGTAGTTCATCGGAAGAATTCCTCTTCCATATGACGAGCGACGACTCATTCACTGTTTCCCATGGAAGTATAGATATAGCTGAAACGTTATTGAATGAAGATGTTCTAAACCTTACACCAGATGGAAGAAGTCTGACTGTTTCCAAAGCTTCGTTTGAACGTGTCAGGACCCTTCTAGGGAATCCAGACATCGGGGACTCATTTACTTTTACAGATTCCTATGTCACATAGAATCAAACATAATAATTATATCATGCAATACATTATCTGACTAAGCTTAAAATTTGATTTCAGGATGTATCTGTATGAATTTGTAATACAATGCATAATTATTTGATTGTTGATGTTGATTTGTTGTCGTTAACAACTTGTTGACATTCAATTCCATTTCCTTGTTTCCTTTGGCACATATGTGTGTGTGTGTGTGTGTGTGTGTGTGTGTGTGTGTGTGTGTATGTATAGTGTTAAATATTGCATTCAAATTTTTATATATGTAGAGAATTCGACAAACATTATATTTCAGGTAACAACATGGGACGAAAGAGACAGCACGAGGTTATGCAACCACAGTTTAGACAGATGTTTGGAGGAGCTTTATTGTGAAGGTGGATCGTCACAGTCTGCTACTCGCACTGACTTACTTACTCCTCCTACACAGCCGACTCCTTCAGATGAGCCATCACCTCCTGCTCCTCATGCTACACCATCCCCTTCGCCAACTTATATATCATCCAATACCTATTTGGTGGATGGAGACGTCCGCCAACCTGGATCAATCGGAGATGATAGGAGGAAGTATATCACAATTATCAATGATTAGTAAGTCAAATAACATTAATCTTTATTTGCTTTACTATAAGCCTTAGGTTTTCAATTCTTTTCTAGACTCCAATTACTCTTTATTTTAGGCTAGTTCCGTCTGGAATGAGTTCCAGACATATGACTTCCACATTTAAGGAAAGGATTGATCATGAGGATTATCCGTGGAAAAATATATCTGAGGCTACAAAACAATTTTACTTTCAGGAGTTCGAGGTACAATAAATATTTATTTTCACTTTATATTGATTTATATAGTCTAATTAGATAAATAGTATAACATTATATATAATAGTCTTTTTATTCTTCTTCATTCATAAAGAATTCTTTGGGAGTCATGTTGGGACGCGAGCATATATAAAATATGGGAGAAGCAAGCTCGTACACGTTATCGTGACTTCATTAACGCGTTACACAAGGCTGGTGCACGAACCCGTTATATTTCGGAGGCAATTTGGAGTCGTTGGTTGAAGTATTGGGCATCACCTGCGACTATGTCCATCTCAGGGCGTAGCTCGGCCAATAGACGTGAAGGTTCGGGTAGAGAGAGTCTTCTCGTACATACGGGAGGATCCATAAGGCACCAGGAGCATGCAGATAGACTTGTAAGTATCTCAACTTTACACTTATTTTGTAACTATTTTGCTTTGTTGTATTATAGATAATGATAATAGTATAAATGTCTGGTGCCATTACTGGCTGTGGTGAGTTATTTTCTTTGTTCAACAGGGGGCAAATATCATACAAATAGAGGAAACTCTGCCGAAATATTTTTGAATAGTAGTTCACATGTAACAGTTTAGGTTTTTCATGTAGGAAAAGTCATTGGACATCAAGCCTACACCAGTTCAATTATTTTTGCACACTCACACAAAGAAGCATGATGGAGTCACTTTCATCAACAACCGATGTAGAAAACTAAATGTATGTCAACTTAATCCATTTTTCAATGTCTTAATAATGATCCCTTCCTTATAATGTAAACATTGCTTCCTTAGAGGACCAATTACAACAAACTCTTCATCGGCAGTCTCAGGAGGAAGAACCTGTAGATGAGACTCAGACGTATCTTGAAGCGGTGGGTGGTAGGGACCATCCTAGCAGGATATTCGGCCTAGGTTCATATGCGAACACATGCTATTTGCAATCTTCCATGTCCAGTATAGCTGCATCTACTAGGCCAGCGAACAACAACGAAGTCGTCGAGCTTCGGGCTATAGTGCAAACATTGATGGACAAGATAACTCATTTGGAAGAGGACCGGACGGAACAAATGGAGCAATGGATGAGGATGAGAGAGCAGGATCAACTGATGATGAGAGAGCAGATGGAGTTGATAGCTCGCATGAGAGAGGAGATGGAACAGTTGAAGGGAAAGCTTAAAGACGACCGCGATCACCAAGACCATAGATAGTCTAACTCATTATGTTTCAATCACAAACATAAGAATTTATGTACACTTTAATGTGTTTATTATCAAATTTGAATCAATTTAAATTCTTTTAATTATATATCATCATTTAATTTTCTGATTACACAAATGATATATATACAAATTAATTATATATATACAAATTAATTTTGTATCTATAAATTGGTGAAAACTCTTGCATATTACTAGGCTAGTTAACAAATGTCTTCAAACCTATTACCGATGGAACTATTATACCATTGATGAAAACAAAATGAATTTACCAACGGAAAATGTTATACCGTCGGTAGTAACAACCAGTTTATCGACGGTTAACGGCAACCTGTACCGTCGGTAACTTTCACCGACGGACTGTATACCATAGGTAACGTTATGTTAGCTGTTGTAATTCACCGACGAAAATTTTTAAAATTTCCGTTACAAACTATACCGACGGAACATAAACCGTCGAACAATTTACTTTGTTGCGTCGTTAATACACCGACGATTACGTCCGTCGATATGTATTACCGACGGCTGTTTCAATGATGGTATTGGGCGACAAAAAAGTCCGTCAGAATTGTTTGTACCCGACGGAACTATCGCGTTTTTCGTCAGCAAACAACATATTTCTTGTAGTGTTAATAGGATAATTGATGAACTTAAATGAGTCATGTCTTCTAGTTGTATAGACATTAGGATATATACCTCAATTAGCATATGATCAGACCTGAGAGGGTTGTTAAATTATGCAAAACTGTTAAGGAAAGTTGACATCTAGCTCAAGTTTACCTCATGGCTATGTTGTTGGATGTATTCTTTTAAGTTTATAGAGTGCACAACTGGGTTAAACTTGTAACTTTGTCCTTTTTTTTTTAAATTAAAAAATTCTGTTCCAAAATGTTAACAAATCCTTGCAAAGAATATCAATGTAAGTACTTCAACTCTACATAATTTTCTAGCTACAAAGCTACTAATTTAAACTAGTACATAGGCCAACCTTCGACTTCCAAAAATTCCTAACGAATACCTCAACTTCTTTGTCAATATATTGAAGTTCAAGGATAGGATGTGATTCCATTCCCAGCTTCTAAGTTGAATCCTTAACTTCTCTTATCTATTAAAACGTTACTTTCATTTAAAAACTATTGTACCTTTATATGTGTTGAGAAAGGCATAAGGTATGAAAGGTATAATACTACTCATTTTTATGTAATTTGCACATATCTTTACAATAAGTGGAATAGCTCAAATAATACAAAATTGGCATTTATGCCATTGTTTTGTTCTTATATTTCCTAGATTTCATTGATGAAAAAGTGATGTTTATTTAACCAAGTACAACTAGATCATCTATGTGTCAGCTCTTTTAATAGAGACATTGAAAAAAAGTAGATCAATCTCAAAAGATGGGGAAGGAAGACTTTGTTTTTGTACTTAGTTACTTTGTGCTTGGATTATAATGACACATTTTTTGGCACACACGAAATCTTCAAATTAATAGCTATAAAAGGTCCCTAATGGCTATGTTGATGTATTTATTCTTTTAAGTTTATACAGTGCACAACTGGTTTTTTTTGGGAAGGTAAATACTTGTATTCAAAAAATATTAACAAATCCTTACAAAGAATAATCAATACAAGTACTTTAGTTCAACCTAATTTTCTAGTTACAAAGCTACTAATTTAAACTAGTACATATATGTAATTTAATATTTACAGGTGAGTAAGCAGTGTTTTTAATTTCAATTTAACCATATAAGTTCAGCTATATTTTGAAAATTTTAGTTATTTAATAGGTTAAGTATAGAAAACTAACTAGCTAACTTTTACCTATCTCCCTTTACTCCCTAGAACCTAACCAGCTTAATCATAGACTCACAAATATGTTATTTATTAAGAGATATCATTAAACACTGAAAATTCATTGGAAGAAGGAACAAACTCCTGAATATGCTATTCCCGATGGACTAATGATTCAATGATCACATTCACACATGTAAGGACCTCTAATCAGATAAAGAACATAAATCAAAAATCAAAGAGTTCACACATGCATGAAAGCCAAACTCACTTGGTAATGAAATAATTCAAATAATTGTCTCAAATGATCAAACCTGCATTCTTAGATTGAAATTAAACGTCGTAAAGTAATTGAAGCATAGGAAAATATAACAAAGAGGTTTAGGAGTGAGAGAGATTCGTTATTTGCTTGAACTTTATAAATCTAGTACACCTCTTTGACCTGATGTCAGGAGTTGTGACATTTCTCCTCCATCAATAATGAATTAGCTCAATTCTAGTGGGTTTATGGCTCTCCAAACACTTTTGCTAGCTTTGTTGCTCTATCACCCTTGCTACTTTCATTTGTCGCTCTACTTCATTTAAATAGCCACAAGAGGAGCTCCTCCTCCCGGATGTTGCTAGATTTTTTTTTATAACATCTCTGATTATGTCTCCATTTTGAAGAGATTCAGGAGGCCTAAAAAATCTTGTTGCTTTCATTTGTTTTCACCTACATTTTTTTCTTTTTTGTTGTTAATTTATTTGGGTTTAGGCTTTCACTAGGATGAATATTTTTTGCTGCTTATTTGCTTAAGTTTGGGCTTAAATTGGCTGGGTTGTTTTATTTGGGATTGGTTTCCATTAGGCTGGGCTTTTTTGCTTATTTATCCTTCTCTAGTTTTCCATGAGGCCAAATATCCACCAAACCTATAATATATAGTGCTAAAGTACTTTAAAACTAGAAATTGTTGGAACTTAATAAATTTCATATGTCTTATTCCTAAATGTCCCACTCCATCTTTTTAATTCATTATAGGAATATTGTTTGTTGTAATTTGATTTATAAGAATATGTCTAAAATGCTTACTATCATATTAAAAAGCACATTGAACTCTTTGATCGGTCCTTATCAAAAAGCATGTTTGCGAGTATTGGTGATAAAATCTTAATTGCTCAAGCTTTGTTTAAGAACTATAGTAAGAAGTTATATACCAAAAGTTGGTAAATTAAAGTTGATTTTTATAAAGCATTTGACACTATAATATGGAGTCTTCTGTTTTAAGTTATGATACCTTTTGGTTTTCTAAGAATATACGTTCATTGGATCTAACAATTTGTCATTACTACCTCTTATAGAATTATGGTCAATAGAGATCTTTCATAGCTTTTCCAAAATACCAAGGGTTGAGGTTAAAGATATCTCCTTTCCTCTTACCTACTCACACTTTGCATCAAAGCACTGACCAAACTCACTACCTTAAATATAAACTTGTGCAAAGATTTCAAATACCATATTAAATATAGGAGATTAAAGCTATTTAATCTTTTATTTGTATATAGTCTCCTTTTTTTTGTATAACTAAAGCTAGATCCTTTAAGATTTTGATTGACTTTTTGAATCATTTCTGTAACTTGTCGAGTTTATAAATTCACATCTCTAAAATATCCTTTTATATTTATACAGGGAGCTTAGATGAGACTAATCACCTTACACAAATCACATGTATCAAGATTCAATAGATGCCACTCAAATATCTTAGGATCCCAATCTTAACTACCAAGTTATGCCATAGTGGCTATTACCCTTTATATGATGCTATTTAAAAAAAAAAGTTGTTGGAACAATATGTTTTTAATATATTTAGGTAGGGCTCATATGATAAAGTATGTACTAATTAGCATCAATATTTATTGGTGCTCCTTTATACACTACAAATAAGTCAAACTAAAGATAGTTAGAGGATGCTAAAGAACATTTTTTACACTAAAAAAGAAGATGATTGCACTAAAGACAAAGTTAGTTGGTCATAGATTTGTATAAACGAAAAAGAAAGAGGTATAGGGATCAAATCCCTCAAAACAATAAACAAAGTCATTCTAAGCAAAAGGATGTGGAAACTTTTCACTATCTATGAGTCCCTTCGAGTACAATGGATCCTCTTTTAATAGGCACCAGTTTTTAAAAATTCAAACATAAGACTAGAAGCTCCTAGTCCTTTTAAAACATTCTCAAGCTAGACTATATTAAACCTTGTACAAGGTTTAAAATTGGTAATGGAGCTAGAAGCTCCTTGTGGTTCAGTAATCAGCATCCTTAAAGCCCCTTCTCCAATCTACCAATACAAGTACACTAATGTCCATTATGCTTGGCAACACATAGTACTAGCCTCTACTCAACTCTTGAGGGTTTAATGCTATCATCAATTTAATGTCAAACTAACCATTGAACCAATATTTTGAGCATAAAGTTACTTTGGTTGAAATATGGATTAAGTAATTATAATAATTGTTGGACCCTGATTCCGGAGCCTAATATCGGAACTATAGCTTATTCTAAAGAAATGTCCTTAACTATCTTCGATTCATCTTCTTGCTCTGATACCGTAACTGTTAGACCTGGGTTACGAAACCCAACTCTGATGTCATAAAAATGTGTACTTGTGCTTGTTACCATGCTTGGTTATTTCAATTAAACCTCATTATTCATCCTCGGTTCATCTTCCTTCTCTGACATCATAAGTGTTAGGCCCCATTTCTGAATTATTCTTATACTGAAGTAAATATTTTGTGCTCAACTTCCATCCAGAATTTGAAATTCTTAAGGACTAAATTAAAATTCAATTCATTTAGATCATTTGTAGCTCTATGTCTCTAGTTTATTTAGAAATAATAATCATCTCATTTAGAGGTTGGATGATGCAACTATGGCTGAAAGAATCAAATAAGGTTTTGTCCTCAATCATATTGAACTTGTTTCAGGACAATTACATAACTTTCTCCAAGATGTCGAATTAAGGTCATCTTAAGACGGTTTCGAAGAGGACTTCAAGATTTATAACTTCCATAAAGATATTGAAAATAGATTTTGTCATCTAGAAGGTCAAAATGGGACCAGAAGATGTAAGGTGAACAGTACCTAGAAGAAGTTTATGAATAATACATAGAAGATGTTTAACAATTGGTATAACTTTCTTTAGAGAGATCGGATCAAGGTTATTCTTAGATGATTTGAAATATGACTTCAATATCTACAACTTTTATGAAGACTTTGAAGATAGATTTTGTCATCTGAAGGGTCAAACTTGGACCAAAAGATGTAAGATGAACAATATTCAGAAGAAGTTTATGACAGTACCGAGAAGAAGTTTATGAACAGTACATAGAAGATGTTTAACAATTGGCATAACTTTCTCTATAGATACTGGATCAAAGTCATTCTTAGATTTTTTGAAAGAGGACTTCAAGATATACAAGTTTCATGAGACCTTGAAGATAGATTCTATCATCTAGATGGTCAAAATTGGACCAAAAGATGTAAGATGAATAATAACCAAAAGAAGTTTCAATCTAAGGCCTATTTTGGAACAATTAACATAAATTCCTCTAGAGATATCTGATCAAGGTCATTCTTAGATGGTTTGAAAGAGGACTTCAAGGTATACAACTTTTATGAAGACCTTGAAGATAGATTTTATCATCTAGAGGGACAAACTTGGACTAGAAGATGTAAGATGAACAACACCTAGAAGAAGTTTATGAACAGTGCATAGAAGATCTTTAACAATTGGTATAACTTTCTCTAGAGATATCAGATCAAAATCATTCTTAGATGATTTGAAATAGGACTTCAAGATCTATAACTTTCATGAAGACCTTGAAGATAAATTCTATCATCTAAAGAATCAAACTTGGACTAGAAGATATAAGATAAACAGTGTCCAAAAGAAGTTTTAGTCTACAGTGCACAAGAAGATGTTTCGGTCAACATAAGAAGAAGCAAAAAGTCAACCTAAGAAGGAGCAGAAGGTCAACATAAGAAGGAGCAGAAGGTTAACCTAAGAAAAAGCATAAGGTCAATATAAGAAGAAGCAGAAGATCAACCTAAGAAGAAGCAGAAGGTCAACATAAGAAGATTCAGTCTATACTCCTGAGCATCTCTACTTATAAAGATCATAACTTTCGACTCTGATGTCCAAAAATTTCATACTATATACCGTTGGAAAGCTAGAAAGATAAGCTATAACTTTCTATAAGACAACTTTATCTAATTTAGCCTAGATTAGTACAGTTTTTCTCCTAAAGTCAGAACACAAAATTTACTTCTATGGAAGACTTGAAATTTACACAGTATAAACTTGGGATGTCCTGAGCGTAACCATTCAACTACCAAATTTACTTCATTAAACTCTCAAATATCAACTCATTTGACTCATCACATTCAACTACATCTGATCAGTCATAATTCCTATCTTTGTTTTCCATAACATCTCACTTGTGTGTGTGTGTGTGTGTATAATATGTATCAACAATTTATGTTCAAAATGTAACATCCCATCACGGATGGGAAGGGTAAACTGGTAATTTGGAACGGGTTAGGAATGTTTAAACATATATCGGCATGCACATACATCATATGGCCTCTATATATATATATGAATGAAAATTTTTGCACATGCATATGATTGTACATGCATTCATGACATTTCCCGACAAATGTGTTTAAATGTGATTTTTGTGAAAAATGTGATATAGGTGTTTGAAAAATTGAATTGGAGTGATTTATGTGTGTTTTACATTTTTAGGGACTTTTAGGATTTTTTCTGAAAATTTTGGGGGAAAATTTTTTGACCGAAAAAATTGCCAAGTGGCAGACTGAGTGGACTTCCGGTATTGAAAATGATTGTTCAATAGCACTGGACTATTAGACATATGATTTTAGGACTTAGGAACTTTGAGCCATTAGAATTTGGAGACAAATTGGACTAGAAATTGAATTGGAAGTAGGAAGAACCTAAAAGGGGTTTAAGAAAAAGACAAGTGGCAAGTGACACATGTCACTTGCCTACTTAGTCTTAGACTTAAAGGTTGTTAAATTAACCTAAAACACTTAAGCTTCCACGACACTTTAAGGAAAGAGTAAAAAAAAGGTGATTTAAGTTCTTTCTTCTCCTCTCATCCGTAGGTTCTTCTCCCTTCTTCTTCTCCTTTAGTCTTCTCCACTTATTCTAGCCTACTTGCTCTCTTCTCTTCTACCTTAAGTGTTTCCTTTCCATGTGTTCAAGCTTAAGCCTCCTACATCCCTTAAAAATGATGATTTTCGTATAAGTGAAGTGAGGTGAAGGAATTGGTGTTGGCTGGAGAATTAAAGATTTGAAGTTTGTTAGGCAAGACTTTGTGTTTATGTTCTTTAATTTGGTAGTTAGAAGCATTAATTATACTTTATTGTGTATGAATTGCATAAAGTTTGTGTGTTGATGGTATGGGTATAAGGTTATGTTTGTATAGGGATAAATGACATGGTAGGTGGAGTAAGTGAATTAAGAGTTTTGGATTGGTTTTGGTTTGATTTTGATGTTTGAATAATGTTAGATAAGTGGTAAATTCAAGTAAGAAGATAGTGTGTTGTGTGCTGCCAAATTTTGATTATTTATTCAAGTGAATGTTTAGATGAACTTGTGGCTGAATTAGAGACTAAATTGGATGCTTATTGATGTAGGTATAGTGATGGAATGCAAGGAGTTTAAGTAGATAGGAAATCTGGAAAATTTGACTTTGTGTAAGGTTCAGATTTTTGCTTATAACTTTTGATATTGTTGTTCTATGGAGATGACCTTTGGCTTAAATTAAACTTAAGAAGTATGGCTAGAATTCATATGAAGGAAGTGATACTAAATTGTGCCTTGAAGGAGCTTGAATTTGGCCTTGAAAGTGAGTTGTAGGTGCTGTATGAACAGTAATCCGAACCTTGTGACCTGAAACTTTGATGATGTTTTTTAGTTGATTTGGACTGAATTTGCTAATTTGGTCTTCATGAAAGTTGAAGATTTTTGTGTTAGCTTTCTAACGCCACTAAGTATGAATTTTTTTATGTGTAGATTGAAAGTTATGGTCTATAAAAGTTCAGGTGGTAATTCAGCCCAAAATGTGTTTTGTGTGTAGGTGACTCTAAGTGCATAGGTTTTGTGCTTTCTGTGTTCTGATATTAATTTTGGACTGTTAAGGGTGGAATTGGCTCAAGTGACCTTCTGGAAAGTTGTAGAGGATTGTTGTAGCTTTCTAATGAGGTATTATTTGCGAATTTTGTATGTAAGGATTGTTAGATACAAATTTGTAAAGTTTTGTTATGGTTTAGGTTAAATGCTGATTTCATAAACTCTAACAGGACAGCCACATTAATGGGAGAATTTGACCTAATTAGAGATGGAATTTGGTTTTAAGTCCTTCTTGATAATTGTGACATATGTTCTGAGCTTTTTATTGCTATATGGTATGGAATTTTTTGCCAAGGGGATGAAAAGTTATGATTGTGGAAAAGTGTTGCACTATTATGGTAAATGTGTGACTAGGCATTATCTTTGAGTGCATATTCGACACCTTTAGAGGTGTTATTAAATATCAAGCTCAACATGAAAACTTGAATATGGTCTTGTTATCTTTCCATTGCCACTAAGTATGAAATTTTTCGATATCTAAGTTGAGAATACTGATCTGTTGACTTTTGGGTGTTAATATGCTTAGTGCTGGAAAATGTGTTAAGTATAAGGTTTGTGGTGATTATGCATTGAAGCTAAATTCTGGACTGTTGTGATGTTAATTATCTCAAATGGTCTTCTGGAAAGTTGTATAAGAATGTTTTAGCTTTAAAATGGTGCATAATATGCTATTTTTAGATGTACTAATTGTGAGTTATGGATTTTGCAAGAATGAATCTGATTTAGGTCATCTGTTAGTTAACAAGCTTTAACAGGGAAGCCACATTCATGGAAGAAATTGACCTAGTTAGAAATGTAATTGGCTTCCAAGCCCTTCATGAGAGTTGTAGTATGTTGTCTTATCTTTTTATTGATATAAAGTATGCATTTTTTGGACATTTGGGTAAGGAGTTATGATTTTTAAAAGATTGTGTGACTATTCAGGGGGTCATTTATGGGCAGAACCTTTGATTGAGATTTTGAGTTGTTTAAAGATTGAATTTGCTTCCAAATTGTTCATGAAAGTTGTAGAGCATGTTTTGACCTTTCTTTTGGCATAAAACGTGGAATTTTTGGTAAAGGGAATGTGAAGTTATGCTCTTGGAAAAATGTTGTTCTATTTTGGGACCTTATGACTAGGTAGTAACTTTGATTGAATTTTTGACACCCTTAGGGGTGAAATTGGTTCAAGTGTCCTTGAAGGAACTTGTAGGGTTTCTTATTACATTTCCAATGAGACCTTGTTTGTAATTTTTGGATAAGTGTGTAAAGAGTTATGCATGTTAGAAATTCAGATGGTGGAAGAGAGGGAAATAAGTGCATACTCTCTTATCTTTTGTTTTGTCCTAAAGCTTCTTTTGCTTATATCTTCGTCATCCGACCTCCGATTGACCTGGTTCTTGAGGCGTCAGATTCATAAGACAATTATCTACCTCTCCATGTGGAATTGTGGACTTGTGAGATTTAATTGAAACTTAGGGATTGAATCCAAGTGAAAGAATTGATTAAGTTTTTGGTAATATCCGGACCTATAGAGGTCCAACTTGAGTAATTTTGGTGTCTATGGGTTCCTAAGACATAGGGAAATATTTTGTGATGTGAATTATAGAATGGTACCGGGAATGTCACGAACATGCATTGTACACATCTAAATTGCTACATGTGCATTATTTAATATTTCTGATTGTGCATTTGGTAATGTGTGAATATTTTGAATGTTATAGAGGCACAGTTGGAACGTCATCCCACGGACATTGCCGAAACTTTTCAGAATTAGCTCGGAAGCTATTTGGTGAGTAACCTAGATGGTTTCTCAATTATTAATTGTTTATAATTTTGCTCTTATAACACTGTGGAGAATATTGGAGGGATTGTGCGTTTGTTTATGACTGGATTCCGAACAGGAGGTCCGATGTATTGGGAGAGTATGACATAGAAGTGCGATATGTGATTTTAATGTGATTAATTATGAACTACTTGTGTGAATGTGTTAATTTGGGGTCGATTATGATGTTGTCTCTGCTTTGTTTCGACATATGCATTCCATGCATAAAGGCATGATCAGCAATTGACAGTTGTGACCGGAGCAGCCACCGAGAGCTTAAAGCTCAACGTAATTGGGCCTCGAGCTCACAGTGATTCAGAGCCTCAGGCTCACCGATTAATGCGGCCTTGTTGGGACATATTAGGCGCTCGGTCACAACAACATAATAAATTGGAAAAAATGGTCACATATGCATTTGATTGAATGTCTTGATTGAGTGAAAGGCAAAACGCCTTGTGTTCATGTGAATAATCATGTGGTACTTCTGAATAGGCTATTATGATATAATTGTGATTTGTTTGACTATGCATGAATTGGGTGAACTATCGATGATGGTTCCTCACTGAGTTCGCAAACTCACCTAAAATTGCAAATTATTTTTCAGGACCGAGAGAGTAGACTCCTAGCTCCAGAGAGACTTTTCCTGTCGTGTAGATCGGGTTGACAAGAGAAGTCATGGCTCACAGGTCGGTCTGCTGGCATTTTTTAGGGATGACTTAGTTAGGCTTTTTGTAGTAGATTTCTTTTCGTAGGATATGTATCGGAATGACCTACGGGCGTCCCGGTGTATACCCTATGGTAAGGGGGTGCTACACAAAATTATCAACTCAAGTTAATAACTTCTTCACATCATCTATACACCATTCATATTTCATTAATATAAAAAGAATACATATTTACAAATCTTTAATGGCATGCAAGCCCCAATACATCATCGTCTCAAAATCTCAAATTACAAAAGATTCTTGAACAATTAAACTTGAAATGTGACTAAAGCATTGAGCTTTCCCAAAACTAACTCGATATACAAAATAAGAAAATTTGGAGTAATATCCCCTTAGACTCTTGATCACTTGATCTCTTGGCTATCATCTGAAGATGAGATGAAAGGGGGTGAGTTTGAAAGCTCGTGGTTAACAAGTTTATAACGGAGAATAAGTAAAATTGTTGAAATGTTCATTTTTCTTGTAAAAGTTATAATGAATTCATAAAATGCTTTATTCTCAAATTCTCAGTCAAATTCACAATTTTAGCTCAAACTCATAGTTAAAATATCATCACATCAACATAGCATATACATTTAACCATCACTGTAGAACATTCAAATTATGCAACAAACTTGACAATTCAAAGATGTAATGCACAAACAAATGGCTCGAGAGTTTCGTGGAACGAAATGAAAAAGCTGAAGTTTACACCGTGAACAAAACGAGTCCGATTTCTTAGGATCTCGTAGCCTCAAGCGGGAAGCTGAGAGAAGGCTATAGGTCAACGTGCACGTGACTAATGAAACGGGTTTCTCTCTTGCCCAAACAAAAACACATATTCATGCTCAAATCATTTCATGTTCGTTTTCATTTATACAAAATGCCATGACATTTTTCAAAGCATTTCCTTCCTCATTTTGAAATTCATCAACAAATTCATATTCCAACATATCAAGATTTCTCAAATCACTCAAAAACATTAGAAGCAACATTTATGAAGTAATTGAAATCATTTTATTTTCTTGATTTGGAAAAAAAAACATTAGTGGCTCATAACTCTATTATAAATATATAACCACCTTGATTTCCTTGCTTAAAGACTTGCTCATCTCCTCTTGTTCCTCTTTCCTCTTTTGATCACTTTTTACAATGACAAAAATCTCACTCAATAGAGATTTCAATTGAAAATCTCACAAAACATAATCACTAAAATTGATGTTAGAATACTTACACCCATGTATTTTCTAAACTTTATAAACTAAAATCCTTCCAAAAATCCAAAAGATTCAAAATGATCTTACCTTGATTCTTCACCAAATGAATAGATCTTTGGCTCAAATGGAAGCTCTTCTCTTCCTCTACCTTTTTCTCTTCTTGAACCACTTCAAAATCTCTCTCAAAAGCTAAGAAATGAAGAAACCCTAGCTCAACTCTCTTCTTTTTTCTCAACCACCAAAATTCTCTTCTCTTTCCTTCTTATTTTCTCTTTCTTCTCTCCTAATTCAGGTTTTTCTTCTTCTTAAAAGAACAAGACAACATTTCTTTTTCTATTTCTACCCTTAATGAGCCCAAAAAGCCCATTTTACCCTTCCTTATAGGCTTTTGTTCTTTTGACCTTAAGTGTCTTGCCAAAATTACCCTTGAACATTCTTATAACCTTAACACTTTAATTTTCACTTAACCATTCAATAATTCCTACTAACTTTGACATAATATTAAAACTTCAAAATTATTTAAATCATGCTTATTCATCAAGAAAAAAAATTTGAGGGCCAACAATAATCACTCTTATTGGAGCTTTTTTATAGGCAAACAATGACTAACTTGAACGGAAAGATTTGGTTTGCTTTCTTTTGAACTGACCTAAAATTGCGTTCATCCTTTTGTTGCCTATCAAGGAGAAGTTACAAACTAGGGACAGAATCAAGTTTGTACTCTCTTCACCCCTACTTGTGTTTTATGCTACAAGAAGCTTAAATTACATTACCATTTATACTTCACATGCCAATTTTTAGCTTATCTATGGACCAGTGTTCAAAATCTATGTAATAGGATATATTTGGAAAGTCATTGAAAAGATATTATTCCTTAAGTAGCTAAAGTTAAATACAAGCATAAGGGAGATTTGGAATTTTTTTTCAAGCTTTCTCTTAGTCATCTTGTTTACTTTATTTGGTTAAAAAGGAATAGAAGGATATTCAAAGAGAATGTCAGCCTTTTTAACTCCTTCCTTCAAGGAGTTTCTTTGCTCTTAAGACAGGTTGCTTCTATAATGAATTTGCATAAATCCCTCAGCTATGAGATGATCACAAGTTGGTGCATCCTTGTTCCCTTTAATTTACATGTTCCCTATTCCTATTTTGTTCTAGCTTCTCAGCAGCTAGTAATCCATTATAGTCTTCTATTTATGATATTTCAATTGTAAACTAAGGTTTTACCCTAATTATTATAATTCGCTTCGATTTGGACATTTAATATAATTTTCCTTTTAATCTTTAAACAAAATAAATTATAACAAAAGCCTGTAAGATCTTGCATCTTATATGTCACAACAACATTATCACTTATGACTGGTGTGTGTATACATGTAACTCTCAAAACTTTAAATAGTAAAATGATTACAACTAATAAAGAGATCCAAATATTGGAAAAAAAAGTTATAATAGTTTATTGTAATGTAAAACTTGAAAGTTTCCTAAGTCAAGTATAAAATCCTAGACAGAAAAATACAAGTATTAATGGTAGGTGAAAATGGTGAGTTGTTGCAATACTTGCTTGTTTGTTTGTTTGATATCATAAATGCAGTTATATATCAAAGATAATAATAGCAAACAAGACAAAAATAGTTACAAAATTATATAGCAAATCGACAGTGCTAAGTGACAATAGCAAGTTTCAAGAAAATGATGAACAAACTAATATAATGTATCACGAAACTCATGTTGAGAACAACCAAACTTCCACTCCAAAACATTAATATACTTTTTTGAGTTCATTAATATATTTATTGTTGGTCATACTATTTACATTTTTTTTAGCAATTAATCCTAAAACAAAAGAACTAGTAACGGACATTTTCAATATTATATTATGTTATATTATTTCCGACCGATAACATGATTTCAGGATTGTAAGCATTAATTGATGGGAAGCCAATAACCGAAAAGAAGTGGCATGCATGATCATGACATTCCACTCACCCATTGATGAAGAAATGTGCAATTCATTTCGATCTATTGCCATTATCGTCTTTATCAGATGCCATTATAGCCACAATGGGTCTACCTTCTTTCTTTCCAAAATGGGACCAATGTATCTTGGCACCTTCAACCACACTATTCACAATCAGTAACATTTTCTTCAATTATTTCTTCGTGAAAAAGAAATGAAAGTGAGAGGTAAACGTATAGCGTTTCCACTTGAAAAATCTTCAAGATGTGAACTTGTTTGTGGACACCCTTTCTCTCTCGTTATTTACATTTACAATATTTTGGATGAAGAAGTTGCAAAATCTGTAGAGTTAAACAGCAAAATAAACGTGCAGAGGTTTGAAGAGAAACACCAAAATACAGAATTGGAAAAGAAAAACACTTGTACAGCATTGGTTATCTCACAGTTGATGCAACTGTATGAGCCCAAGACCTGAGATGAGCTTTCATGTCCATCTCACTGCCCAAATCAGGGATTCTCCAATTCACCAATGGATTTTCTTTCTCTTTTTTTCTTGTATGCCATGCTTCAGAAAGATAAGGCCTTTGAACCTCATCAATCTTTTCTCTGTCAACTTTTCTTCCCAGACTTTGCAACCCAGGAATGATTGAAACAAGGCTTGAATCTTTGTCTTCTTCAGAGAAGACGAACCCTAAGTCCATGAACCCTTTTAACTCCTCAAACTCAAGATCTGACAAGCTCTTGCTGAGACCCCTTTTGGCAGAAGATTTCCTTTTTCCGTTGACTTTCTTCTTCAGGGTCAGTGTCTCCATCATTTCTTCATGTTTTACTTTTTCACGAAATTCGAACTCCATGATCTCTTCTCCGGAGGGTACTGTTTGGAGCTTTGGCGGGGAAGGGACTGAGCTTGGAGAGAAAGAATCGGAAGTAAAGCTCGTTTCTGAGCTCAAGTTGTGGTCGCTTAAGGACCTAACATGGCGAGTAGTTGGTAGGAAACTGAAGACTTCTGGTTTCGACGAGTTACCTTGTACATGGCTTTCATGAATAGGGTTTGTTTCAGAGTCGTCGTGAAGAAGTGGTAAAAGGGGTGGTTTTTTGGTGAAAAGTGGTTGCTCGAACCAATATGAATCGAAGAGGCTAAGAACTAATTCCTGGGCAGCCATGTTTTAACTTGCTTCCGTCGTGGCTGTGGCTTTTTTAGAAGATATGAACAAAAGGGTTAGTGAGATGGTCAACAGAGGCATAGATTTTTCAGACATGGAGATTTAGGTTGACAGAAAGAAATCATAAGGGCTTTTGCTTATTTACTTTAATGTCCCTATGATATGATTTTATTCGACCAATAGGCATACGATTTACAAGTTCTCCACAATTACTGCAAGAGATTCATTACCTTATTAGATAATCATATTTTAAACAAACCTAACCTGGTCTTCAGCTTATATTTTACAATTCAGGGGTATTGCTGCAAGACAACGTAATAGTTTTTTCTGTATTAATGTCCTCAGGATTTGGCTGGACTGTGACTTTGATCTTCAGGTTCAAATGGCCAGCATTAGGAGTGGAGTTTATCTAGGAGTGTCCTGCAAAATAAGGTTGGAATTTATCTTCCATGGGATGACATGATCAGACTCAAGCTTAAGGATAATATAAAAAACACAGCTTCCTAGTTTGTGGGTAAGACATTTACACACCATTTCCGGTAAGAAGTGACAACATTGGATGGGGCATAGCTGAAACCGAACGAGTCACCTAAAGTATAGACTTTTGGAGAGTGCGTGGGCCTTATAGAGCGAATAGAGGAGTATCGGTTTAACTTCATATATATCTGTATGAACATTCTATTGTCGTTTCCAGTAAGTTGATGTATAATGATTGTTTAACCCCTCTTCATCAGTAAAAGAAAAAGCTTCTTGTTGACCAATTCTTAGATATGGATCTTACTATTGGTTGATGACATTGACATAATCCCAATATCTATATTGTTTAATCCAATGCTGGCACAATGACCTCGATATTGCACCTTTTTTTGTTTGTACGTTCATATAAGTCATACTTTTTTATTTGGAGATGAAACTTTCAGCTGGTGGGTTAACAAGTTGAGCATTTAATAATCAATATAATATATAATTCAAATGATTCCATTTGATTTGGTATTGTGATTAATTTCGATTTTTGTATATTCGGTAACAAACTGAAAGGATGAGTCGAATAAAAATGATTGAATTGAATTAACAAGAATTAGGTAACCCAATAGATCAAGTAGTTAATCATATCAATTTTTATGTAAAGAGAGATTCCATATGAGACCCAGTAGTTTAGTAGAAAGCTTCCGATCTAATTTTAATTATGAGTCTTTTATTAATTAAGAGATTGCAAATTTCATAATTTAATTAAGGTTGCGAGATTATAACTCGAAAGAGAGAGATCGTAATATCCCTCAATTACTGCGAGTGCACGGGTTGTGAGTTGTAGTATTTGAAGGGTCAATCTCATGAGGAGGTTAAACTATTCTAATCCTAAGTTATCTAAGGATAAGAAATTAAAAAAAAAACAAGAATATAAACATGGGAATTTGATTGCAGCAATTCAACTCAAGAAATTAACAAAACAAGAATTGAAATTGAGCAACACAAAAGGTCATTATGGAATTAATCAAGAGAAATTACCAAGTTTTGAGAGAGGGGATTATACCTATCATTAATATCAACCTAGCCAATTATGTGTTATCGAGTTGTCGATTCTAGACTATCATAGGAAAAATTACTCTCTCTCGAGTTATAATCTTGCACCCTAAATCATTAATCATTGGAAAGTTCAAGAGAGAGAGAAAAGAAGGGGTAGAGAGAAGAAGAAGACGTAGAAAAAGCAAGTCTCGACGTTGTTGCTTTTCGAATTAGATGGTCTTCCAATGCTGCTGCTTTCTTGGATTATCCGATCCAAGATCTATTTCCTTTCCATTTCATTTTTGTTCATTTAATGTATAAGATTGAAATGGATTATATGATAATGGGTTTTGGATTGTTGACGATGTTCTAACTCTTCCTTCGGGATTTTATTTTAATTTAATGTTAATATAGTCGATTATGTGTTTTATCGATTGGGCGTTGTGATTAACTTCAATTTTTGCATATTTCAGTAACAAATCGAGAGGGTGAGCCGAATAAAAATGATTTGATTGGATTAACGAGATTTAGGCAATCTAATAGACCAACAATAGTTTAGTTTGTATTTAGTTGTTAATTTGATTGTTTAATGCGTGTTTAGGTTAGAATTGTGTTAGTTAGTAGATATTTGTATTTTAAGCATTTTGTGAGTTAGAGCATGTTTTTGAGCTTCAATTTTATATATTTGAAGTGTCTTGACAAGTTTGCTAGTATTTTAGGGTAAATAGTGAAAATGGAGAAGATTTAGAGAAGATTCGAGAGCTAACCCAGGGCCACGATCGTGGCCAACAACCTACGATCGTGACAAAAGCAGGTGCAAGGAGCCACGATTGTGGCATAATCTGCCATGATCGTGACACATCCTAGGTTATCTAAGGCTCAGAATTAATAAAAATGAAACAGGGATATTAGCACGAGAGTTTGATTGCAGGAATTCAAATCAAGAAATTAATACAAAACAAGAATTGAAATTGAGCAGCACAAAAAGTCACTATGGAAATTAATCAAGAGAAATTACCAAGTTATGAGATAGGAGATTCAACCTATCATTATTGCTAATTTAGTCAATTATGTGTTATCAGAGTGTTAGTTATAAACTATCGTAGGGGAAATCTACCAACTAATACAATTATAACCTAAACACACACTAAATAATCAAATTAACAACTAAATACAAACTAAACTACCCACAAAAACACGAAGCAATCTACAACTATCACCATTCCCTACATAAATAATTGGCTAAGATATATCTTTTTCATTTGGAAAGCCTCAACATTATTTAGTTATCAACACAGCTTTTAAATTAACTATAAAGTCTAGTTAATCTCTTACAAATAACTGTTCAGACGGATTTTATTATTCATGTTTGGTCAAGTAACAAGAGATGCATCTTTTCACAACCAACTAATATAGGCATTACAGATTCACAAACTTGGTACAATCTTTTTTAGTTGACTTCACTAGTCTTAATTCACAGTTAGGACTAGTGATAACCAATTAAATTATGGTATACATGCTAATAAACTTAACTTAGTTTTAGAAATCAGTATGTGTACATAATTATTCTTTTGAATATCACGTTATCATTAGGTCTTTGCTTATTTTACTAAAACATTTCTTTTAGTTAATTACTTAAAGAAGACTGTAACATCCCGTTCCTATACTAAGGGTTAGGACCATAAATTTCAGTACATGTGAGCTCAAAGAGGGATTAAGGAAATACATTTTCTAGATTATGCATAATGTTAGCATATATGCACATAAATATTAAATCTTTGCACATAAAAAAGATGTACATGCATTCATTGACAACTTCTAGGTATAATTGATGTTAAATGTGATTTTATTAAAAATGAGAAGTAGAGGAAGTAGAAAGAGTGATCTAGGTATGAGTTGTGATAAGGAAAGAGTTGGAAACAAAATTGGTAGTGATTTGGAAAATGTTCACTGAGTGTACTTCGTTCTGCTAGCCATAACTTTTTCTCTAGTTATCCAAATGAGAGGACTCTTTGTTTGGATTAAACTAAAAACATATGGCTACATTTCTTACGAAGACATCAAATTTAAATTCTATATTTAAGAATCTCAAAATTTGTCATGAAGTTGAGAACTAGGTGCAGTGCATAGGTGGATGAACAAAAAAATTTATGTTTTGAATTCAAGGGAAATTATGGATTAATATAGGCTTATTTGGCAAATGTGTCTTCTGAAAAGTTGTGGGTCTTTCTTTTAACTTTCCAACGATATATAGTATGAAATTTTTGAACTTCTAGGCTGAAAGTTATGGTCCTTGTAAAAGAAAATGTATCTTCTGTCTTGCTTCTTCTATGTTTTGTATCTTCTGTATTTTTCTTCTTCTGTGTTTTGCTTCTTTTGTGATGACGTCATCTTCTTCTGTGTTTTGCTTTTTTGTTTCTTCTGTGATGACGTCATCTTCTTCTATGTTTTGCTTCTTCTGTGTTTTTGCCTAACTTATTTTCTATTCAATTTTTTACCCTTCTAACGATAGAATTTGTCTTCAAGGTCTTCATGAAAGTTTTAGATCTTGAAGTCCTCTTTCGAACCATATAAAAAACACCTTAATCTGATATTTGTAGGGAAAGTTATAGTAATTTTCCCACTTCTTCTATCTTTTTCATTAGTTTGTTTTATACCTATCTTCTGTTCCATTTTAGACCCTTGAGATGATAGAATTTGTCTTCAAGATCTTCATGAAAGTTATATATATTTCTTTTATATTTCCAACGGTATATAGTACGTGAATTTTGGACTTTGGAGTAGAAAGTTATGGTCCTTATAATGGAAGATGTTCAAGAGTAAAGATTTATCTTCTGCCTTTTGTTTCTTTTATGATGACGTCATCTTCTCCTATGTTTCTTATATGATGACATCATCTCCTTCTGTGTTTTGCTTCTTTTGTGTTTTGTTTTTTCTATGTTTTGCTTCTTCTGTGATGATGTTATCTTCTTCTGTGTTTTGTGTCTTCTGCCTTTTTGTTTCTTTTGTCATGACGTCATCTTTTTTTATGTTTTGCTTCTATTGTGTTTTCACCTAGCCTATATTCTGTTCTATTTTTGACCCTTCAGATGATAAAATCTATCTTTATGATCTTTATAAAAGTTGTAGCTCTTGCATTTCTCTTTCAAATCATATAAAGAACACTTAAATATGATATTTTTAGAGAAAGTTATGCTAATTGTAAAACATCTTCTATGTTACTATTCATAAACTTCTTTTGGGTTACTGTTCATCTTATATCTTCTATTTCATTTTTGATCCTTCAAAAGATGGAATTTGTCTTAGAGGTTTTCATAAAAGTTGTATCTCTTGAAGTCTTATTTCAAACCATCTAAATAACACCTAAATCAGATATCTCTAGAGAAAGTTATACCAATTGTCCCATGATAGGTTCAATATGATTGAGGATAAAACCAGATTGGATTCTTTTGGCCATAACTTCTTCTCTAGACACTCAAATGACTTGATTCTTAAACCATTGGACTCGTGAGACATTGCTATACTTCTCCACAAAAATTTTTAGCCATCTAAAATTAAGTGAGATAGATTTAGTGAAAAACGTGGGACAGGTACAGTGTGTGCTTTTAAATATTATAAACTGGTGTTATTCTACTGAACATACTTCAGTATTTTGATGATTTCTGGATCGGTAGAGCTCCAAATGAGATTATTTCTAATTTTTTATAAACTAGATACATGGAGCTACAAATGGTATGAAGAAATTGGAATCTAATTCAGTCTCTATGATGTTTAAATTCCAAAAGGAAGTTATGTCGAGTATACTAATTTGGACAAGAGTAGTCCAAAAATGTTTGAAGTGTATCTTTAGAATCACTGACCTTAATTGAATGATTTTGGTATCATTAGAAACTTAAGACAATGGGGGACATTTTTCTGGAAGAAAGTGTTATGTTAAAATGTTTAAGGGTACTGTTGGCAAGACACTTAAGTATAAAAGACATAAGGCATAAATGGAAGGGCAAATATGTAACATCCCGTTACTGTTAGCAAGGGTATTATGGTAATATTGGGTTGAACTGATTGGATTTCACTGCATTCATTGACTGAGCATGTTACTGGCCTCTAATTATAGAGGAACTGGTTTCTTACATATACATTTATACATAGGTACATGCATTCATGATTTTTTGGCATTTAATTGTGAGTAAGAACTGATTGGATTGTGAACTGACCGGACTGACTGGATTGGGGGTTAATTGGGAAATTAGAGTTATTGGGTTCAATTGACTGATTTAATATTGATTTCGAGTGACTGGTAAATCTTAGTGGTTTATAGAAAATTTTCGAGAAATTTGGGAGAAAATGCCCGGATCGGAAGTTTTGGGGTGACAGACCGATTGACTGTATAGTACTGAAAGAACTGTCCAATGGCAATGGAAAAATTAGAATTTTACTGATAGGAAATAAAAATGTTAAACCATTGGTAATTGAAGACTAAAATTTGGACTGAGTTGGAGACCTTTGTCTATAAATAGCTAAGTTGAGAATTGAGGATTTACCCTAAGGCAAAACTCATTTCTTCTTCTACCTTCTCTACGGTGATTTCGATTTCCTCCATAGGTAAGGATTCTTCGATCTTTCATGTGGTTTCCCTCTTATTGTGCTAGGCTAAGTGATTTATTGTGATTGTTGAAGGTTGAGAAGGATTTGGAGTGGATTAATCGTTGATTTTGAAGGATTTAGGGTTTACGGTGATTTGTGGCTTTGATCTGCGATTGGTAAGTTGTTAAGGCTTTATTGTTGTTATTAGTAGTTGTTTCTAGCAGTTATGGCATTTATTGGGTTAGATTGAGTAGTTAGAGTGTTAATGGAGGTTTTAAGAGCATTAATGGCAGAAATCGATCGGAGAAGAAGGTGGCGCGGTCGCACGTCTCGACGTCTGGCGTGCCTCGCCGCGGCGAATAAATTTAGTGTTCGCGGCGGCGAGCGCCTGGAGATACATCGCGACGAGTCTTCTGGCTTGCGTCGCGACGAGCGGCGAAGAGGACGACGTCGCATGCGGCGGCCCGATATCGTCATGACAATGAGCGGACGTAGGTCGCGCGAAGATGGCAATTGAAGGGATGATTGTTAGTATATTGGGCATAATTTATGGTATAGACCTCCGATTGAGGTGATTCTGATTCGTTATGAACTAGAAAGAGGTCTACAATTGAGGATAATTATAGGAATTAGAATTGATTTAAGTGACATTGATTTATAGAGAATAAGGTCGATTATGGTTCATAGTGTGACCTAAATACTGAATTGAGACAATTGGAGTTTAATTGGGATTTTCAATAGAGGTTTTGACCCGATGGATAGGAAATTTCTATAGGGATTATGAATTGAGAAAATTGAACCGAATTATAGGATTGGATCAATTATTGTCGACCAATTGAGCGAAGAGTTAGATTGGGATATAAGAGTTATAAATTGGGTTTTAAATACGGAAAATCATGAACATGCATTGTACATCATCTCACTGAGACATATGCATTACTGAATGGTTTAATTGAGCATCTAGTAATGGGACTGTATTTTTACTGTTATAGAGGCACCGTTGGATCGTCGTTCCACAGACATTGCTGGAACTTCCAGGCAGTAGCTCGGAAGTTACAGGTGAGTAACCTAGTTGGTTTCTCAAATTCCTGATTGCTTACATGCTCTACATGAATTACATGCAAAGATGAATTGTATGACTACTGTATGATTACTGGCATGTATTGGATTGAATTGCATGCTTTTACTGAACTGAACCGTACTGTTACGTGACACTGAGACTGAATACTGGGCTTTTATAGCCATATCATAGCGACATCGAATATTGCAATCTTGGGCTTATAGCCATACATCGTAAATTATCGAACAACGACCGCATGCATAAATGCATGATCAGATAATGGACGTGTCCCAAGTTGCTAATATCACTGAAAAGAGCCTAGAGCTCGAACACTGTACTGACCGGGCTTAGCCCGAGGGGAGAAATCCCTGACGCGTCCCTACTGTTTACTGACTGAGCACTTGGGCACAATACTGAATAACTGGAAAGAGTCTCATATGCATTATATACATGACTGATTGAATTGCCAAATTGTGTGACGATTACTGAACTGTGTGATGCCATGATTTGCTGTAAATTGTAATGTGACACTGTGAACTGTTCTATGCTATTGTAAATTGTTACTGATACTATAAATCGTTATATAATACTGTTAATTGAATATTACTGTGCCATGCTGTACGTAATTTGCGTAATGCATGATTTGAGTGAACCATCGATGATGGTTTCTCACTGAGTTCGCAAACTCACCCAAAATTGCAACCTATTTTTCAGATCGATAGAGTAGACCCTAGCTCAGGAGATAGCCTTTTCTACCGTGCGGCGTCTTTGGCGGAGAAGCGATGGCTGCTTGTGTCGGTCAATTTGGGTTGGATTTTGAGGACGACTTAGGATAGATGTTTGTATCGGTTTCCTTTTGGTTTTGTTTAGGGTGATAGACTTGTCTATTCATTCTTTGGATGATTATGTCGATTGATATTATGATTTTAAAATTTAGCGGTTTCGATATTGTGTTATGTTATGGTTTTAAATTATTGCGATGCCATGTGGATATTACTGGGAAATGTTCTGGTGGTGCACCTTCATCGTGGGATTTGTATCGGGGCTACCTTCGGATTTCTCGATGTGTATTCTACGATGAGGGGGCGCTACAAAATAGAACAATTCTCAATCATTAGGGGCATAATTAGAAGAGGAAGTGTTGTCTTACTTATAAATGAAGAAGAAAAACGTGAATGGAAGGATAAGCAGAAGAGAATAACGAAAATGAGTAAGAAAGAGAAAGAGAGTTTGGTGGTTTGAGAGAAAAGAAGAGAGTTGAGCTAGGGTTTAATTCTTCTTAGTCTTCAAGAAAGACTTTACAGCTATTCAAGAAGAGAAAAAGGAAGAGTAAGAAAAGAGCTTTCATTTGAACTAAGGATCTCTTCATTTGGTGAAGAATTAAGGTAAGATCATTTTGAATCTTTTGGATTTTTGAAAGGATTCTAGTTCATGGATTTTGGAAAACGCTTGGGTTTAAGTATTCTAGAATAAATTTTAGTGATTTTGCATTATGGTATTTTCAATTGGATTCCTATTGGATGAGAAGTTGGATATTTTGAGATTCATATGAGGTTAGAAAAGAGATGACGAGAAATTGAGTTATGATATAAAGTAACCAAGTGTTCTTGAGGTGTAAGCTTATGAATAAGCTAGACATATGAAAAGGGTCAAGATTGAAAGGAGAATTTAGAAATATTATATACAAATGAAGTGTAAAGCTAAGTTAAATTAGACACATATCAATTATGAAATGGGAATAAGCATAATATGTGTTCTAGAACATATGCCCTGGATTATCATTGAGCATGCATTGCACATAATCCATTTATACAATTGTGTATAAATAAATGTTTATACGTGTGCAATTATTGATGAGTGTGCAATGTGTATCTTGCATAAATAGGTTGTGCAAGTCAAGTGTCCGCATTCAGGCGTTCCTAGAATTTGAAAATAAATGCTAATCTGGAGCGTATTGTGAGTAGACCAAGATGGTCTCACTTCAATATTTGTTGTGTTTGAATTTTGTATGAATTGACTACTGAATTGTAGCGCCCCCTTACAGCAGGGTACGCACCGGGACGCCCGTGGGTCGTTCCGACGCATATTCCACGATAAGGGTGCACTACAATTCGATCAATCTATAATCCACATGGAATCAATACAATAAAATCCACAATATGAAAATCACTAAATTTTAAAAACCATAACGCTTTCTTCATTTCATAATATCAATCAAAATATAGACAAGTTTATCAATTCTCTACAGTCTAAATACAATAATCCAAAAAGGAAACTGATACAAAAGTCTACACTAAGTCATCCCCAAAATCCAATCCCAGCTGACCGACCTATGTGCCATAGCTTCTCTCGTCAGAGCGCTCACGCAGCAGGAGAAGTAAATCTCTGGAGCTAGGAGTCTAACCTATCAGACCTGAAAAACGAAAGCAATTTTGGGTGAGTTTGCGAACTCAATGAGAAACCATCATCGATGGTTCACTTAATTCATGCATTACGCAAATTGCGTACAACACAATCACAGTAACATTTAAAAACATCATTTAACAGTTTACAATCTTTCATGTTATCACGTCACTCAGTAAGTAACACAAATCAGTTATCACATTCATGTGCAATGTATATGTGACTCTTTTCCAGTTATTTCAGTGTTGTGACTGAGCGCTCATTCAGTGACAGTGTATAGTAGACGCGTCTAAGGAGTAGGAGAGCCCTCATGCAGGATACACTAACTCCTCTCGAGCTCGAGGCTCGGTTCAGTAACAGTATTCGAGCTTAAAGCTATTTTCAGTAATAGTAGCGACTCAGGTCACAACGTCCATTATCTGTTCATGCATTTATGTATGAAATGCACATATCCAGTTGTTCACAGTCAAGTGGTTATAAAAGCCCAGTTAATACAGTTTCCCATAGTCATGTATCAGTCAATTTCCATTTATCGAAAACATGCATTTCGATCCTAATCATTCACGTATTCATACAACTCCTATTAGCAATCAGTTCACATAGAGCATTTAACTATCAGAAATTGAGGAACTAACTAGGTTACTCACCTGTAACTTCCGAGCTACTTCCTGGAAGTCCCAGCAATGTCCGTGGAAAGACGATCCAACGGTGCCTCTATAATAGTTAAATAATTACCCATTACTAAGATGTTCGGTCAAAACAGTTCAATGATGCATATGTCTTAATTGAAAATATGTACGATGCATGTTCATGATTTTCTGGCGTTAAAACCCAATTCCACTATCTCTTGCCCAATTCTAACTCTTCACTGAATAGCTCATTCATGATTTAATTCATTCCTAAAATTTCAATTCAATCCCTCAAGTCAAACATCCTTAGCAATTCCCAAGAAAATCTATTCATTGGGTCAAATTTATCCATCGAAGACTCCAATTTAAACTCCCAATATCAATACACAATTCTAAGGTTACAATAAGAACTATAACCGACTTTCTCTCAATGATTGATACCATACAAAATTAAATTCTAACTTTCATTCTTTTCCTCATTCGTAGACCTCTTTCTCTAGTTCATAACGAATCCAGAATCACCTCAATTGGAGGTCTACCCCAAAAGATATGCTCCAAAAACTAAAACACTAAGCATCAGAAAATTGGAGCTCGCCACGACAAAGGACCTCTCGTTGCAGCGTACAAGGTGCGCTCGCCGCGGCGTACACCTTTCAAGAGACCCGCCGCGACGAAGGGGAAGGAGCCCCTTGCGGCGAAGATTCGCTTGCTCGCCGCGGTGCCCCGGTCTGCTCGTCGCGGCGAGCACGAAATTGCTCGTCGTAGCAAGGCCACCTGCAGACGTCACGACGTGCGGGCGACTTCGTCTTCTCCGATCCATTTTTCCATTTTTCTCTCTCTAAAAACCAACATTAGCCCACTCTAACTACCCAATCTAACACATTAAACCCCATAAATGCATCCAGTAATCATAAATAACAACATTAAAGCCATTAACTTACCAAATCAAAGATCAATTCCTCAAGCCCTAAGCCTCCGAAAATCACTCCAAACTCTAGCAACAATGGTGATCTCCCAAAGCCATGCCAAACCTCATCCTCTCCAAGGTTCCTAACTGATATTCAACCACAATGAAAGGAAAACAAGCAAGGATTCCCACGGAGAAAAATCGAGATCGTCGAAGGGAAGAGAGGAAGGAGAAAGGAAAAGAGAGCTTAGGAAAATTCTGCAATAATCAAATTCTAAGGCTTATATAGGGTTGATTTAAACCTATAGATCAAAGTCCCCAATTTCTTTTATATTTCAGTCTCTAAATTTCAATTGCTCGATAATATTATTCCTAACAGTCCAAATCTAAGTTCCCATGCCATTTGCCAATCAATTTCGGAACCGGAATCTAACTCATCAGTCTCTAAGTCATTTTCTCGGTCCGGACTCGTAACTCTCAAAATTCCAAAAAAATTCCTATAAATCCTCAAAAATATAAAACACACTATCCTATACTCCAATTTAAATTTCCAATTCCCTAAAATTCAATTCTTACTCCATATAAACTATACAATCCAATTATTCCTAATTTCTCAATCAAATCACAATTCAACCAATCCATGATCACAATTAAATACCGGAAAATATCATGAATGCATGTACCTATTGATGCATGTGTAAAACAATTTATTCCTCTACAATTAGAGGTCAATGAGATGTTCAATCAGTAAAATGCAGTATGCAATCCTATCATATCCCAATTACCAATATGCCCATCACATCGGTAACGGGATGTTACAATTCTCCCCTCCTAATAAAAATTTCGTCCCGAAATTTCATACCTGTCTGATCGAATAGATGAGGATACTGGCTCCTCATATGTTCCTCAGTCTCCCAAGTTGCTTCCTCAGATGAGTGGTTCTTCCAAAGGACTTTCACCAATGGAATCACCCTGCTCCTTAATTGCTTGACCCTCGATCCTATAATCTGTACCGACTCCTCCACATAACTCAGATCACTGGCCACCTCAATCTCCTGAGCCGGAATCACATGAGTCGGGTCTGATCGGTACTGTTGGAGCATACTAACATGAAACACGTCATGCAACTGGGACATCTCACTCGGTAGAGCCAATCTATATGCCAAAGGTCCTATCCTCTTAAGGATCTCAAACGGACCAATATACCGAGGGCTCAACTTGCCCTTACGGCCACATCTCACAACTCCTCTCCAAGGTGAAACTCGGAGGAAAACCCTATCTCCTACAGCATACTCCATCTCTCGCCGATGCTGATCTACATAACTCTTCTGTCTATCCTGAGCCGCCTTAATGCGACTCCAAATCAGTTTCACCTTATCTACAGTATCTTGAATCAGCTCGGGACCCTCAATCGTCCTCATACCCTATTCATCCCAATACAGAGGCGATCTACACTGCCTCTCATACAGAGCCTCATACGGTGCCATCCCAATACTGCTATGATAATGATTATTATATGCAAACTCTATAAGGGCCAAATACTGATCCCATGCTCCTCTGAACTCCAATACACAAGCCCTAAGCATATCCTCAGCAGTCTTAATCATCCTCTCACTCTGCCCATCTGTCTGAGGATGAAATGTTGTACTGAAATTCAGCCTAGTACCCATAGCAGTCTGCAGGCTCTTCCAGAACCTCGAAGTAAATCTGGGATCTCTATCTAAAACTATAGATACCGGGACCCCATGCAGTCGCACAATCTCTGCCACATACTTCTGGGCCAACTGATCGAGAGTATTGCTCTCCCTCACTGGCAAGAAGTGAGCTGATTTAGTCAACCGGTCTACTATGACCCAGATAGCATCATGCTGCCTCGGCGTCCTAGGCAACCCCATAATGAAGTCCATCGTAATTCGTTCTCACTTCTACTCCGGAATGGGCAACGAATGCAATCTCCCAACTGGGGCCTGGTACTCAGCCTTAACCTACTGGCACATCAGACACCTAAAAACAAACTCTGCTACCTGCCTCTTCATGCCTGGCCACCAGAAATGCAACTTAAGAGTACGATACATCTTGGTAACACTAGGATGCATCGCATAAGTGGCCATATGTGCCTCCTCTAGAATCTCCCGTCTCAAATCATCCACATCAGGCACACATAGTCTCTGTCCCATCCACAATGTCCCATCTCTCATCTCAAACTCAGAAGGCAGATCAGATCTCACTCTCTCCATCAGCCTCACTCTGGCAGGATCCCTATCCTGTACTCGCCTGATCCTATCATGCAACATCGGCCTAAGCCTCAGAGTAGCGATCAGAGCTCCATCCTGACCCAAATCTATCTGCACATTCAGAGCTCTCAGCTGAATCAAACTAGGCAGTCTCTCAATCTGAATCTGAGCTGCACTGACATGAGATCTCCTGCTCAAAGCATTGGCCACAACATTGGCCTTCCCTGGGTGGTACTCTATAGTGCAGTCGTAATCCTTCAGAAGCTCAATCCATCTCCTCTGTCTCAGATTCAACTCTCTCTGACTCAGCAAGTACCTCAAATTCTTATGATCAGTGAAGATCTGGAACGTCTCCCCATACAAATAATGCCTCCAGATCTTCAAGGCAAACACTACTACAACTAACTCTAAATCATGCACTGGGTAGTTCACCTCATGAGGCCTTAGCTGCCTCGAAGCATAAGCTATCACTCTGCCATGTTGCATCAAAACACTACCCAGTCCCTGCTGCGAAACATCACTGTACACTACATAGCCTCCAATCCCAGATGGAATGCCTAACACCGGTGCAGTAGTCAACTGATGTTTCAGCTCCTCAAAGCTCTCCTGGCACTCCTCAGTCCATCTGAATAGCACATTCTTCCTCAGAAGTTTTGTCAGAGGGGCTGAGATCAGCGAGAACCCCTCGACAAACCTCCGGTAATATCCGGCCAATCCTAAAAAACTCCAAACCTCAGACACATTCCTAGGAGCCTCCCAATGCAACACTGCCTCAACCTTGCGAGGATCCACCTGAATATCATCTCCAGACACAATATGCCCTAGAAACATGACTTCATCAAGCCAGAATTCACATTTAGTGAACTTGGCATACAGTTGTCTCTCCCTCATGACCTGCAGAACAATCCTCAGATGCTCAACGTGCTCCTGTCTATTCCTCGAATACACCAAGATATCATCAATAAAGACTATCACGAACTGATCCAGGTAGGGCTAAAAAATCTTATTCATCAAGGCCATGAAAGCTGTCAGGGCATTAGTTAACCCGAACGGCATCACTAAGAACTCGAAATGTCCGTACCTGCTCCTAAATGCACTCTTAGGCACATCGACCTCTGCAATTCTCAACTGATAATAACCATATCGCAGGTCTAACTTAGTAAACACCTGAGCTCCCTGCAACTGATCAAATAAATCATCGATCCTAGGCAGTGGATACTTATTCTTCACTGTCACCCGATTCAACTGCCTATAGTCGATACATAACCTCAAAGTCTCATCCTTCTTCTTCACAAACAGTACTAGAGCTCCCCACGGTGAAACACTCGGCCTGATAAAACCCTTATCCAAAAGCTCCTGCAACTGAGCCTTAAGCTCCCTCAGTTCTACCGGTGCCATCCTATATGGAGGTATAGATATAGGAGCGGTATCGGGAACGAGGTCAATCTCAAACTCCGTCTCTCGATCCAGCGGTAAACCCAGTAACTCATCGGAGAACACATCCGGAAATTCCCTAATCACGGAAATATCCTGCAACCTTTGCTCCACTCTGGTATCCACCACATGGGCCAGATACGCCTCACAACCTCCCTGCATCAACCTCAAGGCACTCAGGAAGGAAATCATCCTGGCTGGCACTGCCTGACTAACTCCTCGAAAAATAGCTCTGGGCTGACCAGGAGACTCTAATACAACCTCCTTGGTATAGCAGTCCATGACGGCCCTATGCGCAGTCAACCAGTCCATCCCCAATATCACATCTATCTCCCTCAGAGGCAAAATAATCAGGTCTGCACTTAAAACTGCTCGGTCAATCTGAATCGGGCATCCCTTGCAGACCTCTCCCAATACGGTCGTACTACCTAGAGGTGTGCCCACCTCTAGCCCAAACTGTAATCTCTCCCTATCCCCATGTATTCTACATGCCAAATGCGGTGCAATGAAAGAATGAGTGGATCCAGGATCCAACAATGCATATGCTTCTAGGCCAGAAATCAGAAGCATACCCGCAACAACGTCTAGGAAATCCTGAGCCTCCTGTCGAGACATGGCATAGACTCTAGCCTGGGACTGCTGCCTGCTGCTCGGTCCCTCAGTCCTCACTACGGATCCCTCAGCTTGGCCTCTAAATCCCGATCCATCTCCACGGCTCTGCTGCACCGTGGTATTGCTGTCAGATCTTCCAGTCATAGTAGAATGAACTCCCAAAGTCTCGGGGCAATTCCTAACTAAGTGGTCCATCGAACCGCATCTCAGGCAGGCTCCAGTCATCCACCGACACTCCCCACTGTATCTCCTCTCGCAGTGCTCACATCTTGGGGATTACGCCGATCCTCTAAAGACCGCCATCGCCACTACTAGTCTGAGTAAATCTGCCTCTCTGACCCAAAACTAGATTGTCTAGCTCTACCAAAGGACCTGAACGACCTGTTCTGGGGCTTACCGAACCCTCTGCTAGCACTGCCCTGACTATCACTCGGCCTCTTGCCCCTAGGCCCCTGTCCAGACTCAGCCTGACTCTGTCTCAGCAGCTGCTCAATCCTCACTGCAGCCGCTCTCAACTCTATGAAAGTACCCATATCTGATCGGGCTAATCGGGTACGGATCTCCAGATTGAGTCCGCCCTCAAATCTCTGGCACCTGTCAGCCTCCATAGCAATTAGGACAGTCGCATACCCCATCAGCTCATTAAACCGAACCTCATACTCGGCCACTGGCATCTGTCCCTGTCTCAACTCGAGGAACTCATGCATCTTCATCTCTAAATAAACCTTGGGCATGTAATTGTCTCTGAATGCCCTCAGAAAGTCACCCCATGACAGCATGCAGGGTCTAGTGGTACTGCCCAGGACAGTCTTCCACTACTGATAGGCCGGACCCTGAAGCAGAGAAATTGCATAATCAAAACACTCCTTAGAGTCGCAATCCACCTGGTCAAGGACTCTCTCAGTCCTCTCCAACCATCCCTCAACCTCCGCAAGGTCTGTGCTGCCATAGAAATCCACAGCCCCCTGCTTGCGCAGTAGGTCATACCTCCTCTCCCGTCTCACGAGAACTCTAGGAGGCAGCTCCTCAGAATGAGGCATAGATGACTCCCTACTAGCTCCCACTGATCCTAGGTCAGCTGGTTGATCAACTTGATCTCCAAGAACGGATGACCTATAACAAACAAGAATTTTTGATCAATTTCCCGCTTTTCTCACTGAAATTCAAACCTAAAATACACTATACCTAATAGATGTCAAACCATGCTCTGATACCACCTAAATGTAGTGCCCCCTTACCGCAGGGTACGCACCGGGACGCTCGTGGGTCGTTCCGACGCATATTCCACGATGAGGGTGCACTACGATTCGATCAATCTATAATCCACATGGCATCAATACAATAAAATCCACAATATGAAAATCACTAAATTTTAAAAACCATAACGCTTTCTTCATTTCATAATATCAATCAAAATATAGACAAGTCTATCAGTTCCCTACAGTCTAAATACAATAATCCAAAAAGGAAACTGATACAAAAGTCTATATTAAGTCATCCCCAAAATACAATCCCAGCTGACCGACCTGTGTGCCATAGCTTCTCTCGCCAAAGCGCTCACGCAGCAGGAGAAGTAAATCTCTGGAGCTAGGAGTCTAACCTATCAGTCCTGAAAAACGAAAGCAATTTTGGGTGAGTTTGCGAACTCAATGAGAAACCATCATCGATGGTTCACTCAATTCATACATTACGCAAATTGTGTACAACACAATCACAGTAACATTTAAAAACATCATTTAACAGTTTACAATCTTTCATGTTATCACGTCACTCAGTAAGTAACACAAATCAGTTATCACATTCATGTGCAATGCATATGTGACTCTTTTCCAGTTATTTCAGTGTTGATGGTGAGTGCTCATTCAAAGGATATGCGGTAGTAGACGATCTAGGGAGTAGGAGAGCCCTCATGCAGGATACACTAACTCCCCTCGAGCTCGAGGCTCGGTTCAGTAACAGTATTCGAGGTTAAAGCTCTTTTTAGTAATAGTAGCGACTCAGGTCACAACGTCCATTATTTGTTCATGCATTTATGTATGAAATGCACATATCCAGTTGTTCACAGTCAAGTGGCTATAAAAGCCCAGTTAATACAGTTTCCCATAGTCATGTATCAGTCAATTTCCATTTATCGAAAACATGCATTGCTATCCTAATCATTCACATATTCATACAACTCCTATTAGCAATCAGTTCACATAGAGCATTTAACAATCAAAAATTGAGGAACCAACTAGGTTACTCACCTGTAACTTCCGAGCTACTTCCTGGAAGTCCCAGCAATGTCCGTGGAAAGACGATCCAACGGTGCCTCTATAACATTTAAATAATTACCTGTTACTAAGTGTTGGACCAATGGTGGTTGACAAATTAAATCCCTTTATGTTTTGATAATAATAAAATATCTAGAATTAGTTAAGAAATTATTTCAGGTGTTACTCAAGGAAAGAATCATGCAAAACAAGATGAGCAAATGTTTAATTATTGAAAAATCAAGAAAGCAGGTTCATTCTAAGTATAAGTGGCATAAAATATGAAGATTCTAGAGGATTTGAACGAATGTTACTATTGAAGGCTAAACAAGTCGACTTACACATTACAAGATGGCTTACATATGAAGATGAACTCAGACAAGTCGACTTATAGAAAACAAGTCGACTTATCGGGAAACAAGTTGACTTATCGAGGGAAACAAGTCGACTTATACATAACAAGTCGACTTATTAGAGAGCGGAGGTACATGTTTTACGTAAATGGTTGAAACAAGTCGACTTATATATTCGACAAGTCGACTTATGAAGCACGATTCAGCTCCAACGGTCCAATTTGCTAAAATGGAATGGAGAAGATCAAGCAACGACTATATCAAATCAAGCAACGGCTAGAAGAGCTCCAACAGCTATATTTCTTTGACTATAAATAGAGGATGAAGCAAGGAGATGATATACAAGTTCTATAAGCTCAAATACTCTCTTATTGCTTCACATTGCTCATTATTGCTCTTATATTGTTACAAATTACCTTGAGCATTTGTTCTTCAATTTTACATTGTGTTGTTAAAATTGAGTGGCTAGAGGAAAGGTCACGTGAGGTAGGATTTGTGCCGTAATACAAATCGTGTGTAAAGGTTGCTTGAGCCTAATTCAAGTGAAGTTGTAAAAGTTCACACTCAACTACAAAGTGTGCAAATAAAGTGATTGGCAAAATCCTAAGTGGGAGCTTAGGTAGAGGACGAGGTCTTAGCACCGAACCTCTATAAAACGAGTGTTTGATCTTCTTCCTATACTATTTCATTTAAGTTTATTTAAATTATTTTGTGTGTTTAACTTCGATTTTCTTGTAGAAATTTTCAAAGAATTTTAAGATCTATTCAACCCCCTTCTAGATCACTTACAATTAGTATCGAGCGAAGTATCGGGATGGCACACAACAACCTAGCGGAAGAAGGTAATACTAATAACCCACCTCCTTTGTTTAATGGCTCTAACTATTCTTCGTGGAAAATCCTATGAAATACCACATTATAAGTGAGGAGTTGAATATTGGAAGATCATTATCTTGGACTTCAAGCTCCTCTAAAAGAAAATGGTGAGTTGAAAACCGAAATGGAGTATGATGATAACGATTGGAAGCAAGCTTACATCAACGCCAAAGCTATGAAGTCGATATATGTGCATTAACGGTTGAGGAAAGAAACCGGATAAATTCTTGCACCACGCCAAGGAAATGTGGAGAGACTTGAGTCACTCATGAAGGACAAATCAAGTTCGGGAGACAAAATCAACATGCTTCTCCACGACTATGAGATGTTCAGTAATGAAGGAAGGTGAGTCAATTTCTATAATGCTTGACCGCTTTGCGAAATTATAAATGGCTTAGGCAACCTGGGAAAGCACATGACGGATAGTGAGAAGGTAAAGAAGATTCTTCGCTCATTACCTAAGGAATGGGACTCTCAAGTCACCGCAATCATGGAGTCAAGGATCTAAACCATCTAGAATTCAATGCTTTAGTAGGATCTCGATCAACTATGAGATAATTCTCAAATCCAGAGGAGGTAGAGGTAAGCCTCAAAATCTATTGCTTTTAAAGCTAACACCTCTTTTGATGAAAGTGATGAGGAACTAGATGAAGACGAAGAAGATGAGGAAATCGCTATGTACGCCGTAAATTTAAGGAAGTTCAAAGGACTTCTCAAAACCGAAGGAAAGAATTAAATGGCGAAAACAGTAGAAAGAAAGAGATTCAAGACGAAAGAAAAACAAAAGGCTATGATGAAAAGAAAGGTAACGAAGAATGTTGGAGATGTGGAAAAAGGGGACATCTCGCAAGAGAGTGCAAAAGCTCGTCATCAACATCGAACTTTCAGAAAAATGACAAATACGACAAAGGTAAAAAGAAGACTAGCTTGGTAGCCACTTGAGTGACGATGAGGAAGCCTACCAAAGTGACGAAGAAAACAATTTACGCTTATGGAAAAAAGTTCATCAGCGATGATGAAAATGAGGTAACTCTCAATGACCAAGATCTACAAGATTCTTTTGATTCTTTACAAGCTGATTTTGAAGAAGCTATTGAGATTAACAAAAAATTAAGAAAGAAAATACGTGAATTGATTGCTGAAAATAGTGTTCTACATGAAACAATTGATGATTTAGATAGCCCAAAAGAAGATCATTTCAAGATGTCTTATTGAAAAGAAAATCTTATTTATGAACTTGATAGACTTCAAAAGAATTTTCTTATGTGGTTGGAAAGTTTGTTGGTGGAAATGCTAAGTTTGAAGAACTATTGTCTTTACAAAGATATACTATCTCCAAACATGGTTTAGGATATGATCCATATAATGAGAGAATGTTCTTTAATTTCAAAATTTACTAAAGATGGAAAAGTTGCACAATGTGCTAGATGTTTGAAAGATGGCCACATAGAACTTGTTTGCAAAAGTACTAGAAGATGTGTTAAGATAAAGAAAATTTGGGTTATAAAAGGCACAACACCACCCAACGTGGTTTATATGGCTAACCAAAATGGACCCAAAATGGCTTGGGTACCTATAAGAAGAAAGAACGTTGATATTGTAGGTACAAGCAAAGAATGAAAGGTCGTCAAGCACTTGGTACATCGATAGCGGGTGTTCAAGACACATGAGTGGAGACAAAAACCTTTTTGTGAAAATTCAACCAAAGAATCAAGGATTTGTCACTTTCGGAGACAACAACAAAGGTAAGGTCATAGGAATTGGTAAAGTGGGTAAGGAACCTTTGCCAACCATTGACAATGTTTTGCTTGTTGATGGGTTGAAACATAATCTGCTAAGTGTTTCTCAACTTTGTGACATGAATTTTAATGTAAGTTTTGAATCATCACATTGCATGGTTAAGAAGGATGATCATATAGCTTTTATTGGTTTAAGACATGGTAATACGTACATTGTAGATCTGCATGATGATAGTTCTTTCAATGAAAAATGCCTAGTGACACTAGAAGAAAATGCATTTTTATGGCATAGGAAATTAGACATGCACTGCTGCCTTTAATTTCTAAGCTTTCAAAGAATGACATTGTAAGAGGTTTGCCTAAGATTAAATTTGTTAAAGATCATTTGTGTGAGTCATGTTTGAAAGGAAAACATGTTAGAGCATCTTTTAAACCAAAGAAAGAAATTTGCACATCTAGAATTCTTGAACTTGTGCATATGGATTTAATTGGACCATCTAGGCATGCTAGTCTTAGTGGAAAATTGTATGTCCTAGTGATTGTAGATGATTTCTAGATTTACTTGGGTAAGATTTCTTGCTAATAAAAATGATGCCATTAATGAATTTACCAAGTGGTGTAGATTGGTTCAAATGAGAAAATTCTGTCTATAGTTGCAATTAGAATCGATCATGGAGGAGAATTGAATGTGAACCTTTCAAAATCTTCACGACAAATACGGTATGGAGCACAACTTTCTACACCAAGAACACCGCAACAAAATGGTGTGGTGGAAAGGAAGAATCGCTCACTGAAGAAATGAGCAGGACTATGCTAAATGAGTACAATCTTCCTAAATCATTTTGGTGTATATCAATACCGCATGCTACATCATCAATAGGGTACATTTCGAAGAGACAAAATATGACACCCTACTTAACTCGAAAGGTAAGAGACCCAACATTTCCTATTTTCATCCATTTGGTTGTAAAGTTTTTATACATAATAATGGAAAGAGTAATTTAGGAAAATTCGATTCTAAATCCGATATTGGTGTATTTATTGGTTATTCTCAAACTAGTAAGGCTTTTAGAGTTTATAATAATAGGACTAAATGTGTTGAAGAAAGTATACATGTTAAATTTGATGAAATAATTTCACCCCCGAGAAAGGTTTGTTTTGATGATGATGCAGGTAGTTCAGGTAATAAATTTGAAGAAATTGAATCCAAGATTGAGGAATTGAAGCTGGATGAAGAAAACCATGTACCCGACACTAAATCTTGGGCAAAAGCAAAGAATCATCCTATGGAGCAAGTGATCGGTGATTTGAATGTTGGAGTAAGGACTAGAGAAACATTTATGAGAATATGAGTAATTCAGCTTTCATTTCATTGGTGGAACCCAAAATATAGAAGAAGCGCTTAAAGATGAGAATTGGCTTTTAGCTATGCAAGAGGAGCTTAATCGGTTTAAGCTTAAATGATGTTTGGGATTTGGTAGCTCCACCAAAGGATAAGACCATCATTGAGTCAAGTGGGTAAATCGGATTAAATACGATGAGAATGGTGAAGCAATCAAAATAAATCAAGGTTAGTGGCTCAAGGATTTTATCAAGAAGAAGGTCTTGATTACAATGAAACATATGCTCTCGTGGCTCGTTTGGAAGCAATTAGATTGCTATGTGCTTTGCGTCACATAAAAGAATCAAATTAAATCAAATGGACGCCAAGAGCGCATTTCTAAACGGGTATATTCAAGAGGAAGTCTATGTCAAACAACCACCGGGATTTGAAGATCATGAGCATCCGGATTACGTCTACAAACTCAAGAAGGCACTTTATGGACTAAAGCAAGCACCTAGAGCATGGTATGAGAGGTTAAGTACTTTTCTAACTCAACATGGATATGTTCATGGTAAGATAGATAATACATTGTTTATTAAACATGTTGATCATGATATGCTTATTTGTCAAATTTATGTTGATGACATTGTATTTGGTGCTACTAATGAATTTTTGTGCAAAGAATTTAGTGACTTAATGCAAGGTGAGTTTGAAATGAGCATGATGGGGAACTCAAGTTCTTCCTTGATTGCAAATCAAGCAACACAAAATGGGATCTTCATCCATCAATCGGCACACCAAGGAACTTCAAGAAGTTTAAAATGGATGGATGCAAAATAAAAGAACCCCAATGGCAACAACTGGTCTTGGAAAAACATGAACATGAAGAAGATGTTGATCAGAAACTCTATAGAGGTATGATCGGCTCTCTTCTGTATTTAACAGCTTCTAGACCTGATATTATGTTTGTCACATGTCTATGTGCTAGATTTCAATCATGCCCTAAAGTTTCACATTTAACTGCTTGTAAAAGAATCTTTAGATATTTGAGTAGAACTATTAATCATGGGTTGTGGTATCCTAGTTGTGATTCATTTGATTTGTATGCTTATAGTGATGCTGATCATGGTGGCTGTAGAATTGATAGAAAAGTACTAGTGGTTTATGTCATTTCAGATCATCTTTGATTTCTTGGGCTAGTAAGAAGCAAGTTAGTGTAGCCATTTCCTTCGCTGAATCAATATGTAGCAGTACGGGAGTGCTTGTGCCCAAGTTCTTTGGATTAAACATCAATTGCTTGATTATGGTATTGTAGTTAAAATATTCCTATCTATTGTGATAATACGGTGCTATTTGTTTGAGCAAAATCCAATTTTGCATAGTAGAACAAAACACATTGAAATTAGACATCATTTTATTCGTGATCATTGTTTGAAAGGTGACATTGTCTTAAAGCATGTTTCTACTAATGATCAATTAGCTGACATATTTACTAAACCTCTTAAGGAAGATGTTTTTGTGAACATTAAATTGAGATTAGGCATGTGTGATTTAAATTCACTTGGTTGAATTTGTGTCCTCATCTATATATCAAATGGTCAAAATTCAAGGCATTTGTGCAATCACATCCGAAGATACATTCATCGTGTTGATTACTCGGACTCAATTGAGTAAATTTTTGGAGTTCGACACTATTTTATGAATGGACCTTCAGCAAGTCGACTAGATATCGTTGTTTTATAAAACAGAAAATGGGAAAATAAGTCGACTTATTTGTATCGACAAGTCGACTTATTTGTGGACGAAGAATTTTTTTAAAAAACCTTCTTCTTCTTCTTCTCCGAAACACTTCTCTCACTAAACCCTAAACCTTTTCTCTCAAAACTCGACTTATCCTCCACAAACTCTTCAAATCTTGCTTACCCACAGATTTTCGACCTTCATCAACCTCAAATCACCCCATCTTTCGTTCAAATCACCTCTCCTTTTAAATTTTTTTTTTTAACCCTAATCTGCGTTTTTTTTTCTTCTCTCTTAAATTCTTCCATGGCTCCAAGAAAAGCTTCTCAAAAAGGGAAAGAAACAGCTCCATCTCAAGGTCCCAACGTTCCTCAAAGATCACGGGTTCGAGGGTCCTCTTCTAGGGGAGATGCGTCAATGGAGGATGACACGATTGAACCAAGGTTTGTTTCGAAAGATGCTCAAAATTTGTATTACGAAGTACTGAAAGATGAAGTTTTGATTGCCTCTATGAGATTTGATTGGGTTGAGCTAGATAGTAGTGAATTTTCGGATGTGTTTTCGGAAATAGTGAATCTTGGGTTAAGAGAATTTTTGGGTTTTCATGATGATATCTTTGAAGAAGCAGTGAAGGAATTTTATGCCAATCTGATTGTGATTAGGAGCAATGTTGAGGAGGGAGTGCTTTTGTCCTCTAAAGTTAACGGGAAAGCTTTCTATCTTAGTGAATCAGATCTGTGTACCATGTTCAATTTACCTCGAGGAGGTGTTAGGCCTAGAGCGTCTTTCACAGATTTTGAAATTTTGAGAAATGTTGATGGTGATACAGATGAGGAAGCCGAAGAAAATTTCGGGTATACTGAGGAGAAAGGTGCTGATTTGTTAGCTCAGTTATGTTCTGACCATTCCCCTCCATTTGAGGCAATGGATTTGCCGTTGAATTATCGGTTATTGCATTATGCGCTAACAGGGTTATATCTCCAAAGAAAGCTAGCAAGAACGGATCACTGCTTTGGATAAGGAGATTTTGTGGCATATGGAGGAAGGACGAAAAATTAACTATCCGAGCTTGATCATTCAGATGATGAGGAAAAAGGCAACCTTATTACATGGACGGCTGAAAGGGAAATTAGTCCGGCATACCGGAATGCCTTATGCTGCACTGATTACTCATATCTCTCAGATTAGGAGATGCAATCTGGATTCCTATGTGATTTTTCCTTATCCTCAGAGTTGGCGGTTCACGCCTTACAACTTAAGGAGTATGAAGTTGGTCCGACGGTTGAGAAAGGTGGGTATATTCAGTATCATGTTGAGAAGCTTGATTGACCTTGGAAGGTGAGAGGGTATCCTCAGGAAACGATCTAGAACCGCAGATCATTCAAGTAGTTCAAGGCCTAGTAATGTCGAACGAAGTGAGGTATCCCAAGCTAATATTCAAGAACTTCGAGATCAGTTGGATGAGATTAATGAGCGACATGATGATCAACAAGACACTCTGATTAGACTGGAAAGGAAAGTTGATGAACAGCGCAGCATACTTACTCGCTTAGAGAAGAGCATTAAAAAGATTTTTGATAAGCTAGGGTGTAGGCACGATGATTCTTCATCTTGATGTGTATTGCATTGTGCCTTGACCGACATTTCAACTTGTGTTTACTTGCTTTATGTGTTTCATTTCATTTACTTGTTTTTGCTGGTATGACATTTCTATTATGTGTTTCATTGCATTTATCTTTTGAATTTTGGATTTTTGCTATTTTAATCTTTTGGATTTATTGATCATGACAAAAAGGGGGAGTAAGATTGAAATTGATATTTGATTTAGGGGGAGTGAACATGCTTTAATATTTATTCATTAATTCTTTAATTAAGGGGGAGACAAACTAACCATCAAGACAAGGGAAACCTTGATCATATTTTATATCTTTCAAATTTCTTGTCAATTTCTAAATATTTTGTCATTATCAAAAAGGGGGAGATTGTTGGACCAATGGTGGTTGACAAATTAAATCCCTTTATGTTTTGATAATAATAAAATATCTAGAATTAGTTAAGAAATTATTTCAGGTGTTACTCAAGGAAAGAATCATGCAAAACAAGATGAGCAAATGTTTAATTATTGAAAATCAAGAAAGCGGTGTTCATTCTAAGTATAAGTGGCATAAAATATGAAGATTCTAGAGGATTTGAACGAATGTTACTATTGAAGGCTAAACAAGTCGACTTACACATTACAAGATGGCTTACATATGAAGATGAACTCGCATAAGTCGACTTATAGAAAACAAGTCGACTTATCGGAAACAAGTCGACTTATCGAGAAACAAGTCGACTTATACATAACAAGTCGACTTATTGAGAGCGGAGGTACATGTTTTACGTAAATGGTTGAAACAAGTCGACTTATGTATTCGACAAGTCGACTTATTGAAGCACGTATTCAGCTCCAACGGTCCAATTTGCTAAAAATGGAATGGAGAAGATCAAGCAACGACTATATCAAATCAAGCAACGGCTGAAGAGCTCCAACAACTATATGTAGCACCCACTCCCGACGAGACCCGAACCCGACATCAACACAGTGATATCCGAGCCCGTGACCCGCGAAGGTGGCGTACTAAAACAATCACTACCTTTTAAAACACGTTATACCTTTTTCTTTTCTTTCAAAACCAAAAGAGTGCGCAGAATCAATGAATAAACTCGCCCAATCAGAACAAAAACGCTTTTCCAATAAAAACAATTTCAGTTTTTACAACACATTTACACAAAATCATTTGGCCTAATGAATCAAATCAATATACTAATGCAGACGTGACTACGACCGATCCCGACCAAACTCGCTCGCTAAGCGGTAGACATACTCCCGTGTCTAACGGGTACTCTTCATTCTGAAAAATAGATGCAATGTTGGGTGAGTTTATGAACTCAATGAGAAACCATCATCGATGGTTCACCCAACTCATGCATTCACAAATCATATACACATAGCACACAGTAACATTTACAGAATATCACATGCAATTTCTTTATTCACATTTTCAGTCATTTTCGGCCATACACAAATGCAATGCACATGTGACACTTTCAAATTCATTTCGTTGTTGTGACTGAGTGCCTATCACTTATCAGAAATCGGACGCGTCTAGGGAGTAGGAGAGCCCTCAGGGTATGCACTAACTCCTCTCAGTTCAGTAACAGTATTCGCATTTTTGGCGAGTAGGAGAGCCCTCTGGGTATACACTACTGCCCACTCACATTAGGGATAGGAGAGCCCTCCGGGTATACACTATTCCCTTTCACACAAATCACATTTTAGGCAAGTAGAGAGCCCCTCCGGTATACACTACTGCCGTTTTGGCCTTAGGCCCTTTTCACAAATATCGAGCTCATAGCTCTGATCACAAAGCTTCAGTCACAACTACCAATTATCTGATCATTTAACTATGCATGAATGCATATGTCACATTTCAAATTGTCAGTCATTTCTCATTGTCTTCGGACTTTTAGTCCGGTATTTCAGTCATATGTGATTCAGTTCATTTTCACTTACGCATTTACAATTCATTCATGCAATTCATACACATTTACTCATCTTTGCACTTCAATATCACAATCAAAATATTTCGCACACCCATGGTCCAAATCACAAAACAATCACACACATATCCTTCCTTAACTCCTCATGGCATTGGTGCATACAATAAATAAACACATAAGGCTGAGAAACCAACTAGGTTACTCACCTGCACTTCCGAGCTACAGCCTGGAAGTCCCAATACTGTCCGTGGAATGCCGATCCATCGGAACCTCTATATCAAATCAATAAATCACATTACCAATTATGTCAAATTCAATAATTAATAAAATACGATAAATATTATACATGTTATGACATTCCCAATCCAATTCCCAATTACTCAATTTGATCACTCTCTCACTAATCCATAACACTTCCAATTATTATAAACCAATTTACCAATTAATCACTAATAAACCAAATCATTTAACATAAATCCTCAAGCTCATTACTTGTAACAATCACCTTATAATCCTTTAATCATTTCATTTGAATTGCAATTTCCTATTCTAAAAAATTCAATTAATCCATAACCAACTAAATTTTCAAATTCCTAAATCCCCTTATTAAAACCTTAAAATTCACATTTTTGGATCACATCCTCGCCATGCACCAAGACACCTCGCGCCATGGCGAATCGACATTCCTCGTCGCAGATGCCCGTATGCGTCATGACGACGCCTTTTCTCTCCGGCCACATGCGCACCTAACTCCGCCACAAGGCGCTTATATCCCATTCGTCATGACGTATCAATTATAAAATCATTTATTCGTCATGACGTGCACACTTAGGAGCTTGCATGGCGTGTTCTTCACACGTCATGACGCAAACCCGTAAATCGTCCAAAACCCGAAATCTCATCTGATCTTTTCATCTAATCTCATCCAAATTCATTCTAAACACTCTCAATCATTTCTAAGCCTTAAACCCAACTCATATCTAACCTCAATCCATCATTTAACTCGATTTCCATCAAAAACCCAAATCAAAACCATCAAACCCTATCATCGTAAACTTTCAATTTCTCTAAACCATTTCTTACTCAAATCACTAATTAATACAAATGATTTAAGGCATAAACACATGGAAACTTACTTGATTTAAGCTTCAATCCTTTGAGAATCCATCAAACAACTCCAAATCCCAAATTTGCTCACCCACGACCGTCAACGATGGCAAAGAGAAAATGAAGAAAATGAGCTTACCTTTAAGCTTATGCATATATATATATATATATGAGATCATCAGCCTCATGTCCAATTCTTAGGGTCTAATACATCCGATTTCTATTCTATTTTTCTCCCAATTTCGCAATACTCGTAACCAATAATTCTTGAATTCATAATTCAAATTTATTTCATATCATTTGTCAATCAATCTCGGACCCGGAATCACATTAATCAGTCCCTAGGCCAAATTTTCCGATCCGGATCCAAAACTCTAAAAATTCCGAAAAAATTCTCATAAATTCACAAAATTAGGAAATGCTCATTCCTATACTCAATTTCCAATTTCCCTTTCTCTATAATCCATTTCATTCCAAGTTCATATTCAAAACCCAATTATACACTTACTAAATATCCAAATTTCACAAACCAAATTCTCATATGTACAATTTTGATAAATTCCCAATTGCACAATTAAGCCAATTCTCATCAGACCAATTATAACCAATTTCCAATTTCACAATCAAGTCGGGAATTGTCATACATGTATGTACATATATATATATACTTATGCAGTCAATAATCATTTATCAATGACTATCAAAACTGTAATGCATGTGCAATGCAACACTTTGCCTGTACCAAATCCTAACCCGATCCAAATTACCAATCTACCCGTCACTCCGATAACGGGATGTTACATATATTTCTTTGACTATAAATAGAGGATGAAGCAAGGAGATGATATACAAGTTCTATAAGCTCAAATACTCTCTTATTGCTTCACATTGCTCATTATTGCTCTTATATTGTTACAAATTACCTTGAGCATTTGTTCTTCAATTTTTACATTGTGTTGTTAAAATTGAGTGGCTAGAGGAAAGGTCATGTGAGGTAGGATTTGTGCTGTAATACAAATCGTGTGTAAAGGTTGCTTGAGCCGGAATTCAAGTGAAGTTGTAAAAAGTTCACACTCAACTACAAAGTGTGCAAATAAAGTGATTGGCAAAATCCTAAGTGGGAGCTTAGGTAGAGGACGTAGGTCTTAGCACCGAACCTCTATAAAAACGAGTGTTTGATCTTCTTCCCTATACTATTTCATTTAAGTTTATTTAAATTATTTTTGTGTGTTTAACTTCTGATTTTCTTGTAGAAATTTTCAAAGAATTTTAAGATCTATTCAACCCCCCCTTCTAGATCACTTACACTAAGATGTTCGGTCAAAATAGTTCAATGATGCATATTTCTTAATTGAAAATATGTACGATGCATGTTCATGATTTTCCGGCGTTAAAACCCAATTCCGCTATCTCTTGCCCAATTCTAACTCTTCACTAAATAGCTCAATCATGATTTAATTCATTCCTAAAATTTCAGTTCAATCCCTCAAGTCAAACATCCTTAGCAATTCCCAAGAAAATCTATTCATTGGGTCAAATTTATCCATCGAAGACTCCAATTTAAACTCCCAATATCAATACACAATTCTAAGGTTACAATAGGAACTATAACCGACTTTCTCTCAATGATTGATACCATACAAAATTAAATTCTAACTTTCATTCTTTTCCTCATTCGTAGACCTCTTTCTCTAGTTCATAACGAATCCAAAATCACCTCAATTGGAGGTCTACCCCAAAAGATATGCTCAAAAAACTAAAACACCAAGCATCAGAAAATTGGAGCTCGCCGCGACGAGGACCTCTCGTTGCGGCGTACAAGGTGCGCTCGCCGCGGCGTACACCTTCCAAGAGACGGGCCGCGACGAAGGGGAAGGAGCCCCTCGCGGCGAAGATCCGCGCGCTCGCCGAGACGCCCCGGTCTGCTCGTCGCGGAGAGCACGAAATTGCTCGTCGCAGCGAGGCCACCTGCAGACGTCGCGACGTGCGGGCGACTTCGTCTTCTCCGATCCATTTTTCCATTTTTCTCTCTCTAAAAACCAACATTAGCCCACTCTAACTACCCAATCTAACACATTAACCCCTATAAATGCATCCAGTAATCATAAATAACAACATTAAAGCCATTAACTTACCAAATCAAAGATCAATTCCTCAAGCCCTAAGTCTCCGAAAATCACTCCAAACTCTAGCAACAATGGAGATCTCCCAAAGCCATGCCAAACCTCATCCTCTCCAAGGTTCCTAACTGATATTCAACCACAATGAAAGGAAAACAAGCAAGGATTCCCACGGAGAAAAATCGAGATCGTCGAAGGGAAGAGAGGAAGGAGAAAGGAAAAGAGAGCTTAGGAAAATTCCACAATAATCAAATTCTAAGGCTTATATAGGGTTGATTTGAACCTATAGATCAAATTCCCCAATTTCTTTTATATTTCAGTCTCTAAATTTCAATTGCTCGATAATATTATTCCTAACAGTCCAAATCTAAGTTCCCATGCCATTTGCCAATCAATTTCAGAACCGGAATCTAACTCATTAGTCTCTAAGTCATTTTCCCGGTCCGGACTCGTAACTCTCAAAATTCTAAAAAAATTCCTATAAATTCTCAAAAATATAAAACACACTATCCTATACTCCAATTTAAATTTCCAATTCCCTAAAATTCAATTCTCACTCCATATAAACTATACAATCCAATTATTCCTAATTTCCCAATCAAATCACAATTCAACCAATCCATGATCACAATTAAATACCGAAAAATATCATGAATGCATGTACCTATTGATGCATGTGTAAAACAATTTATTCCTCTACAATTAGAGGTCAATGAGATGCTCAATCAGTAAAATGCAGTATGCAATCCTATCCTGTCCCAATTACCAATATGCCCATCACATCGGTAACGGGATGTTACATGATGATGTTATGAATGTAAATGATTGTGTTAGTTTCCGGACAAAAGGTCCGATGAATGTGATGCACGAATGAAATATTGAGTGTTCCTTGTATCTGAATTGGATGAAGTATATGATACATGACTTGGTTGTTAAATGTCGGACTTAGTTCCGAAGGAAAATGGGATCATGCATATAAGTGAAATTGTTTTCTCAACTCCATGTTGAATGTCGGACTATGGTCCGATGATAAGTGAATGTGAGTGACTGCAAATATGCAAATCTAAGTGATGCATTCCATGTCACGAATATATGAAACATAATGGCTGTTGTGACCAGAGTAGCCATCGATCAGAGCTTAAAGCTCAACGTGAAAAAGAGCCTCGAGCTCAAAAGTGATTCAGAGCCTCAGGCTCAACATATAATGAGCCCTATATGGGACAGTTATTAATGAGCCCTATATGGGATAGTTATCAATGAGCCCTATATGGGACAGTTAAGCACTCGATCACAACAAAGTAACAAATAGAAAGTGAGTCTCATATGTACTGCATATGGATAATATGAATGATTTAATTGTATTGGATATGAAATATTGTGAATTATGTGTTATATGACTGGGTGAGCTATCGATGATGATCACTCATTGAGTTCACAAAACTCACCCAAAATTTACAAATATTTTTCAAGATCAGAAGAATACCACGTTAGGCCAATGAGAGTATCTCCACAGCATTCAAGTGAAGAATAGAGGTCAGGATCAGTTCGCGTCTGCATTGCATTTCTCTATCTTGTATTGAATTGTATATTTCGTAACTTTTTGTATAAATTTGTATTCCGAAATGACTCAAGTGTTTTGTATTTGCGAAAGGACCCAAATGGCTATTGAAAATTTTGTTGATAGTTTTGTGTTAATTGAAAATATTTATGAATGAATGTAGTATCGATTTTCACATATTGTGTTTGTGGTTCAAACAAATTTATACCGATTTCTAAATGATTGAGTGCTTTGGCACACCACCCTCACGGGGCACAGATTCGGATATCACCCATTGATGTCGGGTTCAGGTCTTGCAGGAGTAGGGTGCTACAAAGACTCTTTACTAACTTGAGTTAGGTCTATACATAGTAAACTATTTAGTTAGATGGGCTTTTGGAAGCAACGAAAGAAGGGGTTAGTTACATAAGCTATACATAACAACCAAAAATTAGTTCAATTAGTTTTTTTCTTTTCAACAGAATTTAGTTGTAACTTATAACAAACATGTTGTAACACCCCACTACCATATATTACATACTGGAACACCCTGTGGACATTCCAATACATAACCTATAATAATGGCACGTTAGAGCAAACAAGTTTCTAACTTAATCATGGTATCATCTATGATACATAAAAGTCACCAAATTTTAAAACCAAACTGCATTCCTCGTTTCATGTCATTAAAAAAAACAAACTTATATTGTAGCTTTACAAACTATCCAAATATATACATTATTAAATCTAACGACATTATATGAGGAATTTTACAAAAACTTCTATCTAATCCTTTAATATCAATTGACCAACCTTTGAGCCATTTCCTCACAAAAGTACAAGAATTAATCTTCTTGTTGCGTCTCCCTTTCGCTAGTGTCCTCTCTCAAACCTGAAAAATCAACATTGTAATTTTAATAAGTTTATAAAGTCAGTGATGTAACCATCCTCGGTGGTTCACCCAATTCATACGACATAACAAATCATATAACCAGATAATTTCACATCTTTTCATTTAGCAAATTGCACCATATATCATTAACTTCACATACCCATTTTCATACAAATACATGTCCACATTATAATTCAATCAGTTAAACACCCTCAACAAGTGTATATGTAATAATCTTGTCATTTACTTTCAATTGTTACGTCGTTGTGACTGAGTACCTAAATTCTCTCGTATCTATTGTAGATACTAGGCTCATTGATACTGCTCCTTACCCGTTGCGGATACAAGACTCATTGTACATATCAATCCTTTAGTTCTATACCACATTATGGAGCTTTAAACTCATATTTGGTGGCTACTCATGTCACAACTATCATTATCTGATCATGCATTCATGTATGAAATTTATCACATTCATATTCAATCATTCATTGTTTCAAACATTCCCATTCAAACACATTGATAGTCCCATTTTTATTTATCATCGAACCTTAGTCCAGCATTCAACAAATATGTTAAGAAACATATATTTCACCAAATTCACATTCAAGGAACACTTCAATATCACATTCATAAATCATAATCTCCCGACCTTCATGTCCTAAATCAGTACAAACAATCCACGTTTAGAACAAAATTTCACCAAATTCACATTCAAGGAATACTTCAATATCACATTCATAATCAGAATCCTTGGACCTTCATGTCTGGAATCAGTACAAACAATCCACATTCAGCACATAATATATAATAGACAAATATTAAGTGAGATTGTCTAGGTTACTCATAATTTCTCCCTTTTGGCTTATTGCCTTGAAGTTCTGGCAATATCTGGAAGCAGTCGCTCTACTTGTTCTTCTATATGCAATCAAATACAATTTCATATTACCACATTGTTCATGTAATTGAATATGCATTTTTATAAATGTATCATGTAACATTCATCAATGACATATGCCTGGGTATACTTCTGTAATAAACCAATGCAAAGATCAATAGTACTCCAAATGTGTTAAAATTTATACACTCATTAACTATTCTAGCTTTCTTTTCAACACAAACTTTCAGATCTACATTACATGATCATTATGACAAGGAAAATGGTGTATTTCTGTAACACTTTCTTCTAGAAAATTTTCCCCTATGCCTTAAGTTTCTAATGACCCAAGATCAACTCATTATTCTATGAGTTATGCTCAAAATACTACAGACTGAGTACATTTGAAATTTTGGCTAGGATATGATCAAGCATTCAAAATTTTACAACCCATATCTCTCAATTCCAATATCCAAAAATTACAAAATTTATACCAAATGAAAGATAAGAGAATAAACTAATACTTTTTTAATACACATTTGTCTTATTTAGCCTATATCAATACAGTTTATTCGATAAAAATAGGACATGATTTTTTTCATTGGTAGTGTTATAGCCTAAGCCAAGACTCAATTTCAAGTTATATTTGATGACCCTTAAGGATAGAATTCAAATTCAAATTATTCTTAAAAAAGATCCAAATGTCTCTAGTTCAATTTTAAATTAAGAATTATCTCATTTAGAAATCCACATATTAAAATATAGCCAAAATACCGAAGCATGTTCAGTAAAAGCATTCCAGTTATCAAATTCTAGCACACCTCAACATTTTTATCCTAAACTCATCACCATCAAATTAACATCATTCTTTGGCATAAATCCACCTTCATTATTCTTCAAATCCAGGCCTAATGGAACCATAAATCAATCTATATCTAATGGTTTTTATACACGAAAAATAAACAGAAACATTTCCAAGTTTATGTAACATTTTCCAACATATATCTTCACCAATATCACATGCATTTCATTCCAATTCAAGTGTCATTCTTATATCATTTGACATGACATAAAACTCATATTGTTACTTACCTATTAGGCTTCCAATACAACACAAAACTTCATATCAAACCAAGTCTCCATGCAAGCAAAATCAACACAAACTTATGGTGAAAGCAAGGTGATTTTTGGACAGTAATATGAAGATCATAATTAGCTAGTATTCTTGGCAACTTGGTTAAGGATTTAGGTGTGATTTTCATGCAAAACTTTAGCTAGGGTTAAGAACAAAATACAGAGAAGAGTTTGAGCAATTTCCATGGAGAAAATTGAGTGAAACAATAAAAACTTTGCTGCTGGAATTTGCTCCATCAGCATACTAGGTGTCAACTTGTAAACTCACCATATGTCTTAAGACACGCTAGCCATTTGTTCAACAATTATGCTACCACTAATCTACTCATTATGCTGCCATTTGTCACCTTTTAATCAATCCACATGTCACTCCAAGATTGATCCACTTGTCATTTAATTACTAGTCCATTTGTCACACATTTAACTAGGCCAAATGTCACTCAATTATAGGCTAAATCATCCAAATTTTTTATGTAACAATTTATCCTACCACTTGGCATTTGTCCTAGTCCAAATAATCATTTTAGTCTATCAATTTTCTAATCCATAACATTTAATTCCAAATTTTCTAATTGAAATCTAATCATACCAAAATTCAAGACATATCAAAACACAATTCACATCATGATCACTTAACATTTTTCATACCCCCGGATAAGTCAATAAATGCATGTATAATCATTTTAATGTTCAAAAATTCAATACTCAAGTGTATGTGTATGCCATATTATGCATAAGCATAAAATACCCGTTCTAATTTCTCATTTACCTCACTTGTACACTATTTTAGACTTATCATGATTAAAAGGATGTTACACATTTATGCTATACAAATTTACTAGCTCATTTATGCTTTCTACAAATTTATCAAAATCTCATTTATGCTTTCTACAAATTTACTAGCTCCACATGTCTCCCTCTATTTTTCAAACTTTAATATAGTATTAGAACCTATTTGCTTTTGAGATGTCAAGGATAGCTTAATCTACACTAAATTTGTCCATTATACTTAACCAGAATTCTCACAGCAAATCAGAGTTTAGCCTCATCTCAAAAATCAAAACCAATCGAAGATCCAAATTCTCCTTACTTCATTCATCCGTCATATAATATGCTACCTGGAGCAGATCATCCAATCTCGCACTTTAAATAAGAAACAAGAATGGTTTTATTGATGATACGATTTCTAAACCAAATGTTAATGATCTACTTTACAATGCATATGTTCATTGTAATAATCTCATCATTTCCTGATTGTTGAAATTCATGAGTCAATTAGTAGCTTTGACAGTTTTTTTTAAAATATAGGAATCACCCAAAAATTGCTTTAGTCAACCTGATGATAATAGAATATGCATATTACAATATGATCTATCTATGTTAAACTAAGGAAACAAATGTTGATGAGTATTATACAGAACTTACTATGATTCTTGAGGAACTTAGTTAGTATAGACTTTATCTTTACTACCTGCGTGGAAGCTACAACCTACATTTCTTTCAGCATTATGTGGATCAGTAGTTGAAGGATGTTGGTTTTAAGTTTTTGAATGGGTTAAATGAGTCTTACTCTCGTCAGACTTCATAAGTCTTATTATTGAAACCATTTTCTACCTTGGAATAAGCATATAATATAACAATGAGAGATGATTCTAGAAGGGTGATACAAGGTCTATCGTAGACTCTAATTGAACCATCCCCTTTAGCATATTTTGGTGAACAAAATAAGAAATGGAATAAAAAATCATGGGCAACCATTGCAGGTAGAAAGGAAATATAAAGGATAAATGTAACAGAATAATTGTCTTTCCTCCTGACTTCAAATTCAGTGAATCAAAATAACAAGGAAAGATAGTGGTTAATGAAAGTTAGCTCAGATTGATATGATGTTGCAAGAACCAAAGATAATGAATTTACTCAAATCCAAGAAACATTGCCCAACTAAAAATCAGATGCAGAAATTGCTAACTCTTTTAAATGGACAAGGAATAGTAAAACAAGATATTTCTACAGCTCAATCTTCAAGCTCTAACTCTAACATTCACAATACATAGCTAAGTGATACTTATTACAAATTCATTTACATAGCCAAAGTGAGTACTAAATACTTATTACAAATGTCTTTTGAACTGAGCTCATTTCCCTCATATATAAACTTCTCTAATAACTCTTGCATCTTATTCTAAAATTAAAAAATAATATTCAATCCACATATTAGTACTTACTACTACATCAATAAATGAACAAAAATTGTGAACAGACTTTATACTTACATAATTATTTTCTGCTTCTTCTAGCACCAATCCTTTTCCTTATAGTGAGTGACTTTATATAATGTGATCCTATCATACTCTTATCTATGTAGTTCCTTTCTCACTCCGTTTTATGAAATAAAATTACAAGGCACAATAAATAATGTAGTGTTTATTAATTTAAGTATAACTTGCAAACATGGATCTTACATATTCATTTTGACAACTACAAATGACTTTGACACCTGATTATGAGGTGTTTTCATTTTTGATCTATTAACCCTTTTCTTCTCACAATTTTCCTGAATCAAAAGAAAAACATAACTTAGTCATTAAATCATTTAACAAGATTAATGCAAGCAAACATGAAGACAAAGAAAAAAAACTGAACTTTAAGTCATCCTAATAATCACAGAAACTATTTCAATTTTCTATAGAAATTTGGTTGGAAACATGGCTTTGTGCCTCCACATCAGAAGGAAAAGATTTATAGCACTTACGTAACTTGAGAAGATGATCCCTGGTCCTTTTTTTAAATAATGAAGTAACACAGTTTGAGCAATCTAGGTTCTCAATATCCACAATATTTAATTTCAAATGTGAAAAATAAGTAAAAGTGTAATTAATCTTAAAATCATTGAAATAATATTGCATATAGTTAAAGATTTTCAAAAATTACCGTAACTTTATCTAAAGCATTTTTAAGCAAGGTTTCTTCGTTCAAGTTGTTAACATGTTTCAGAAAAGGTAATTCTGTTCTTGCAATAATCCACAACTCACTTGACAATTTCGTAGATTAGACTTTGCCTATAGGACGACCTTGTTGAGTATCAATCTGTATTGATCACTTTGAATTCATTGCAAATATTTTCATATTGATGGAAAAAATAACATATTTATTTTGATTTTGACAATGGAATTCTAACGTAGAATATTATAGGTGTGAGAAAAGACTTTTATTTGAAGTTTTCTACATTCATTCATTGCAATTTACATCAACCTCTTTTTCTAATATTAGTATTGGAAGCTGACAACAAATGAATAATGATAAGAAAATATTAGAATATATAAATATATATTTGATGGATGGTATTAAATATTAAACAATCCTACACTAATTACTTCATTGTTGTTTGAGGCAGAATGAAGTTGTTGTGTATGACTTAAAGAATATTCTTAACTAATTTGAGGTTGGTTTATGCATCGTAAACTATTTAGTTTTGCTTGTGTCTTCGATTAATATGTATTCGTCTCAGTTCATATATTCTCCAATGATATTCATGTATATATACACATATATATCTTCATAATAAAATTGTTTTCTTTTAATATCGTCTTAGGAGCTATATATCTCTACTCTTAAGAGGACTAAAATCACAAGGATGGATATAGATTTTACTAAATAGAGGACAAGATAATTACGGATGATGATAGGTGGTTTGGATTTAGTTATATTAAAATAAGAATCAAATGACTTATATAATTTAAATAAACCAAATCATATAACAAATTAAACAAAATAAATTCAAATAAATTTACTTTGATTTGGTTAGCTTGAAATTTTTATTATTTTACACCAAGAATACTCGTCATGTAAAATAATTAATTTTGGTAGTGAAAAAATTTAAGATACAATAACATTTGAGAAATTAGCATTACGCCAAAAAACAACATCTAGTTGACTTCATTTTAACATAAGAGAATTAATAAAATAGGATTTAAAAACATTCATTCCTATATTAGAAAATAAGTTATTTTAAATTCATTGAATTAATAATTGGATTGGAATCAATACTAAAAAAGTTATATAAATAAGAATTATGTCTAAAGTTTTCTACTTTTATCAAAAGAAAGAAAATTTTATTATTAAAAATAAAAATTGAGTAAATTATTTGGAAGATAATATTCTCTTGGTAATAATATTCTTATATTTAGATTACTTTTAAACTTTTAGAAAAATTTAATATAAGTGTCTTGAGGTTGTGAGAGAAAAGGTGAAAGTGGAAGAAAGCAGAAGACTAGTCAAGATCTATAAGTAGCAAATAATAATATCAAATATCAAATAACATATACTTAATTAATGATATTGATTTAATTTAGTTAGAGTTAATTTAAAATCAATATAAAATTTAATTAATTGTAAACATAAATTATTTTTATTTTAGAAATTATTTTTAAATTTTGTATAATTTGGGTTTGAATAAGCATTTAAGTGACATTAAATCTTTTGAAAGTCTTATCATAAATGGAAGTATCGAGGAAAGAGAGGAGAGAGATACCTTTTCTTTCTTTTAAGGAAATTGTTCATCTAATAAGTATGTTGAATAACTGAAGTTTTAATTTATAATTTTTATGATAATAAAATATATTAATAATATTATTACTTTTATGATATTAACAACTCAATTATAATAAAATTAAAATAATATGTGAGTGGAAAACATTGGTAAAAGCAATTGAATGATATGAACAATTAAAAGATGAACAAAATAAGTAGATGAAACACAAATTATAATTCAAGTTAGCTTTTAAAAATCTAAGTGAAGAGCCAAAATAAGGAGGAATCAAACACCTCAGGATGTTATAAATCATTATAATATATTTTATTATTTTAATAGTCTATTTACTCAATTATTGCATGATCATTTCATATATGGTGTTATGTATAATTTCTTTCATAATCAAGAAAAGTTTTGTTTTAAACTTTGAAAATATCTTAATCTTCAAACAAACTTTAAGAAAATTAGTAAAATAGTTTTAAATAAATTTTTAATCAAAATAGCATGTTTCGTTGTTTTTGAAAATTTTGAAGTATTGACAATTATTAATTTAAAGTTCAATTGAAAGTTGGTTTCTTTAAGGGTTCAGTTAACCTAAGAGATTGGTTCGATTACCCTAACCTAGAAACAAAAAATTATATAACAGATGCAATTTGTTGGGTCAGGGATATGATACTCAAGCTGTTGGATCCCGTTTCCGAAACCCAACTCTTACGAAAACCATCCAAATTAACTTGAGCGTGCACATCATCTTGAAGGGTTATTGCATTAAACCCCAATAGCCATCAAAAAAAAATTTTTGCACCCATAATAGACATTATCAATTCATCTTTATTCTCATAACATCCCAAAAATTTACTTACAAATTGTTCCATGGTGTGCCACACAAAGTAGTCACCATGCTTGAACTCAATTTTTACTGCTTGCGAACAGAAATTGGAAAACTTCAAATCAGAATTTCAAATTGACTTCTTCATATAAATCATAGCTCTATATCTCTTGCTTATTTTGAAGTAAGAATCACCTCAATCGGAGTTCTACAACTCAAGATATCATCAAAATACCAGAATGTGTTCATACCCTAAACAAGCCCTCCTAACCGACCTCTCACATGCTCTAATTCAAACTCTCTCAAATCAACTCTAAATGATACAAATTTTTATCGACGGATACATACATGTCTTAGGAATCCATTTCTTTAAGAATCACTTTAATTGGAGGTCGGATGAGGGAGTTACAATCAAAAGAATTCAACATGCTCAAACCCTAAATTGATTTGCACCTCTCTTGGCGCGATTGCCATAACTTTCACCACTATTATCTGATTTCTTTTATTTTTGGACCATTAGAAAGAAGACATCTAGACCTAAAACTTTTATGAAGACCACAAAGTCTGATTCTGCCTATAACAGTGTCAAAATTCGCCATCTTTCCCGTGAATATCAGTTAAACGGACATCCATGTCCGTTTAACGGACATGTATCGGATAAGCTGCACCATTTCACCCGAGAAGGTCCGTTAAATGGACTTCCATGTCCGTTTAACGGACATGGGCGAAGCAAGGGGTCCTTTTTGACTCGAGAAGGTCCGTTAAACGGACTCCTATGTCTGTTTAACGGACATGGGACTTCCAAAACCCCTCCAAACCTTCCAATATGCTTCCTACATCAAACCTAACATCATAAACACTTATAATCTTGCAAAATTTAACTCTCCTAGCTCAAATTCAATTCATAACAACTCAAACATCAAAATTATTTCATCAAATTCTCAATTCTTAATCCATGTTGTTGGGCCCCATTTCCGAAGCCTAACGATCGGATCGAAGACGAAAACATATGCGAATTTCCAAGTTCCTTAACCTGGAAACCATCAAGGAGAAATTCCTCCTTGGCATGATATCTCAAGACCAAGGGCGAGCCCACACGACGGAAACACAAAATCCCCCAAAAACTTCTTCATATTGGTAGCTCTTCATCTCTAGTTTATTTAGAAACAAGAACCACCCCAATCTAAGCTCTACGGTTCAAGATATGCTTAAGAAATCGAAGTGGGTTTATAGCCCAATCATGCTCTCCAAATCTACCCATCACTTCCTTTTCATCAAACTTTCTGGATTTAAATCCAATGGTTACCAATTTTTGTGGAGAGGTAGTTAAACATGTTATAAATTCAATGCCTTAAGAATCGCTCGATTCGGAGGTCGGACAAAGAAGTTATGGTTGAAAAAATCCAATATGTTCATGTCCTCATTCCAACTGAACATGTTTTGGCGAGAATGCCATAAAGTTTTATACAAATGTCCAATTTCTTTCGTTTTTTACCATTTGAAAGAAGAGATCGATATCTACAACTTCTATTAGAGGCCTCGAGGTGAGATTCGGCCTCTAAACTAGTCAAAAATGCAAATTACTGTAGCTAACCCGAGGCTGTCCGTTAAATGGACATGCATGTCCGTTTAACGGACACATACTGGAAAAACATCTCCAAATTGTCCGAGAAAGTCCGTTAAACGGACATCCATGTCCGTTTAACGGACATACACTGGACTAAGGACCCTTTTTCCTCTTTCTGCTCACCGCACTCTTAATGTTCTCTACATTTTCCACTCTTAAAGCTGCTTCAACCAGCTACTGGAAATCACAAAAATTTTGTACCACCACTTTCTCTCTGATGGCCAAATGCAATCCTGCTTCAAACCTTCGACACCTAGCCGCTTCACTCATCATTAGATCAGCAGCATAACGGGCCAGTTGGGTGAATCCACGCTCATATTCACTCACCGTCATCTCCCGCTGGGTGAGGCCCAAAAACTCTCTTTGCTTCTGTTGGATGTACACTTCCGACAAATACTTCTTTTTGAAGACTATCAGCAAATCCTTCCATGCTAATATTGACGGCTTCAGCTGACTTCCCGGGACACTTTCCCACCAATGTAGAGCATCCCCTTGCGACAAACTTGCAACATATTCCACCTTCTCTTCATCTTCACGGTCCATCTGATCTAGTATCCGTTCTGTCTTCCTCAGCCATGTCTCAGCTTCTTCGGGATCAATGGTCCCCAAAAAGTTCACTGCGCCATACTTTCTCAGCTTGTCAAATTGCTTCCCCTTCTTAACTGAGGCAGGAGCAGACGATTGCGGCATCTGTCCCATAGCCTGGACAAACGCCTGGGTGAAAGTTTGGAACAATCTCGGATCCATGGTAGGCGCTTGTTCCTGCGGAACAGACAACTCCTGCGTCTGTGATTGAGTGGGCTCACTACTTTGCCCGACAGAAGCCTCAGCATTCACTGGGGCTACAGATTCATCCGTGCCCTCCTCACTCGGTGGAGGGTCAGGTGCAACCGATCCTTGCATAATTCCTCGTGTTCTTCAACGAGGTGGCATTTCACTCCTTCAATAGAAATACTAACGATTAGCTCACATTCTACATGTATGCATGATATGCATGTCATTTAAGGCAAACAATCAATTAAAAATGCAAGCACTTTATCACATAACACCATAATGCATAGCACAACACATTCTAAGCCTAGGACTCTTTAAAAGCCTAAGCTCTGATACCACAAGATGTTGGGCCCTGTTTTCGAAGCCCAACAATCGGACCGAAGATGAAAACATATGCGAATTTCCAAGTTCCTTAACCTGGAAACAATCAAGGAGAAATTCCTCCTTGGCATGATATCTCAAGCCCAAGGGCGAGCCCACACGACGGAAACACAAAATCTCCCAAAAACTTCTTCATATTGGTAGCTCTTAATCTCTAGTTTATTTAGAAACAAGAACCACCCTAATCTAAGCTCTACGGTTCAAGATATCCTTAAGAAATCGAAGTGGATTTATAGCCCAATCATGCTCACCAAATCTACCCATCACTTCCTTTCCATCAAACTTTCTGGATTTAAATCCAATGGTTACCAATTTTTGTGGAGAGGTAGTTAAACATGTTATAAATTCAATGCCTCAAGAATCGCTTGATTCGGAGGTCGGACGAAGAAGTTATGGTCGAAAGAATCCAATATATTCATATCCTCATTACAACTGAACATGTTTTGGCCGAATGCCATAACGTTTTATACAAATGTCCAATTTCTTTCGTTTTGAACCATTTGAAAGAAGAGATCGATATCTACAACTTCTATTAGAGGCCTCGAGGTGAGATTCGGCCTTCAAACTAGTCAAAAATGCAAATTACTGTAGCTAACCCGAGGCTGTCCGTTAAATGGACATGCATGTCCGTTTAACGGACACATACTGGAAAAACATCTCCAAATTGTCTGAGAAAGTCCGTTAAACGGACATCCATGTCCGTTTAACGGACATACACTGGACTAAGGACCCTTTTTCCTCTTTCTGCTCACCGCACTCTTAATGTTCTCTACATTTTCCACTATTAAAGCTGCTTCAACCAGCTGCTGGAAATCACAGAAATTTTGTACCACCACTTTCTCTCTGATGGCCAAATGCAATCCTGCTTCAAACCTTCGACACCTAGCCGCTTCACTCATCATTAGATCAGCAGCATAACGGGCCAGTTGGGTGAATCCAAGCTCATATTCACTCACCGTCATCTCCCGCTGGGTGAGGCTCAAAAACTCTCTTTGCTTCTGTTGGATGTACACTTCCGACAAATACTTCTTTTTGAAGACTATCAGCAAATCCTTCCATGCTAATACTGACGGCTTCAGCTGACTTCCCGGGATACTTTCCCACCAATGTAGAGCATCCCCTTGCGACAAACTTGCAGCATATTCCACCTTCTCTTCATCTTCATAGTCCATCTGATCTAGTATCCGTTCCATCTTCCTCAGCCATGTCTCAGCTTCTTCGGGATCAATGGTCCCCAAAAAGTCCACTGCGCCATACTTTCTCAGCTTCTCAAATTGCTTCCCCTTCTTAACTGAGGCTGGAACAGACGATTGCGGCATCTGTCCCATAGCCTGGACAAACGCCTGGGTGAAAGTTTGAAACAATCTCGGATCCATGGTAGGCGCTTGTTCCTGCGGAACAGGCAACTCCTGCGTCTGTGACTGAGTGGGCTCACTACTTTGCCCGACAGAAGCCTCAGCATTCACTGGGGCTACAGATTCATCCGTGCCCTCCTCACTCGGTGGAGGGTCAGGTGCAACCGATCCTTGCATAATTCCTCGTGTTCTTCAACGAGGTGGCATTTCACTCCTTCAATAGAAATACTAACGATTAGCTCACATTCTACATGTATGCATGATATGCATGTCATTTAAGGCAAACAATCAATTAAAAATGCAAGCACTTTATCACATAACACCATAATGCATAGCACAACACATTCTAAGCCTAGGACTCTTTAAAAGCCTAAGCTCTGATACCACAAGATGTTGGGCCCGTTTTCAAGCCCAACAATCGGACCAAGATTTAAAACATATGCGAATTTCCAAGTTCCTTAACCTGGAAACAATCAAGGAGAAATTCCTCCTTAGCATGATATCTCAAGCCCAAGGGCGAGCCCACACGACGGAAACACAAAATCTCCCAAAAACTTCTTCATATTGGTAGCTCTTAATCTCAAGTTTATTTAGAAACAAGAACCATCCTAATCTAAGCTCTACGGTTCAAGATATCCTTAAGAAATCGAAGTGGGTTTATAGCCCAATCATGCTCTCCAAATCTACCCATCACTTCCTTTTCATCAAACTTTCTGGATTTAAGTCCAATGGTTACCAATTTTTGTGGAGAGGTAGTTAAACATGTTATAAATTCAATTCCTCAAGAATCGCTCGATTCGGAGGTCGGACGAAGAAGTTATGGTCGAAAGAATCCAATATGTTCATATCCTCATTCCAACTGAACTTGTTTTGGCGCGAATGCCAGAACTTTTTATACAAATGTCCAATTGCTTTCGTTTTTTGACCATTTGAACGAAGAGATCGAGATCTACAACTTCTATTAGAGGCCTCAAGGCGAGATTCGGCTTTTAAACTAGTCAAAATTGCAAATTACTGTAGCTAACCCGAGGCTGTCCTTTAAAAGGACATGCATCAAGATGTTGGGCCCAGTTTCCGAAGCCCAACGATAGGACCGAAGACGAAAACATATGCGAATTTCCAAGTTCCTTAACCTGGAAACCATCAACGAGAAATTCCTCTATGGCATGATATCTCAAGCCCAAGGGCGAGCCCACACGACGGAAACACAAAATCCCCCAAAAACTTCTTCATATTGGTAGCTCTTATTCTCTAGTTTATTTAGAAACAAGAACCACCCCAATCCAAGCTCTACGGTTCAAGATATGCTTAAGAAATCGAAGTGGGTTTATAGCCCAATCATGCTCTCCAAATCTACCCATCACTTCCTTTTCGTCAAACTTTCTGGATTTAAATCCAATGGTTACCAATTTTTGTGGTGAGGTAGTTAAACATGTTATAAATTCAATGCCTCAAGAATCGCTCAATTCGGAGGTCGGACGAAGAAATTATGGTCGAAAGAATCCAATATGTTCATGTCCTCATTCAAACTGAACATGTTTTGGCGTGAATGCCATAACTTTTTATACAAATGTCCAATTGCTTTCATTTTTAGACCATTTGAAAGAAGAGATCGAGATCTACAACTTCTATTACAGGCCTCGAGGTGAGATTCGGCCTCTAAACGAGTCAAAATCGCAAATTACTGTAGCTAACCCGAGGCTGTCCACAGACTGGAAAAACAGCTCCAAATTGTCCGAGAAAGTCCGTTAAACGGACATCCATGTCCGTTTAACAGACATACACTGGTCTAAGGACCCTTTTTCCTCTTTCTGCTCACCGCACTCATAATGTTCTCTACATTTTCCACTCTTAAAGCTGCTTCAACCAGCTGCTGGAAATCACAGAAATTTTGTGCCACCACTTTCTCTCTGATGGTCAAATGTAATCCTGTTTCAAACCTTCGACACCTAGCCGCTTCACTCATCATTAGATCAGCAACATAACGGGCCAGTTGGGAGAATCGATGCTCATATTCACTCACCGTCATCTCCCGCTGGTGAGGCTCAAAAACTCTCTTTGCTTCTGTTGGATGTACACTTCCGACAAATACTTCTTCTTGAAGACTATCAGGAAATCCTTCCAATGTAGAGCATCCCCTTGCAACAAACTTTTAGCATATTCCACCTTCTCTTCATCTTCATAGTTCATCTGATCTAGTATCCGTTCCGTCTTCCTCAGTCATGTCTCAGCTTCTTCGGGATCAGTGGTCCCCAAAAAGTCCACTGCGCCATACTTTCTCAGCTTGTCAAAATGCTTTCCCTTCTTAACTGAGGCCGGAGCAGACGATTGCGGCATCTGTCCCATAGCCTGGACAAACACCTGGGTGAAAGCTTGGAAAAATCTCGGATCCATAGTAGGCGCTTGTTCCTGTGGAACAGGCAACTCCTGCGTCTGTGACTGAGTGGGCTCACTACTTTGCCCAACAGAAGCCTCAGCATTCACTGGGGCTACAGATTCATCCGTGCCATCCTCACTCGGTGGAGGGTCAGGTGCAACCGATCCTTGCATAATTCCTCGTGTTTTTCAACGAGGTGACATTTCACTCCTTCAATAGAAATACTAACGATTAGCTCACATTCTACATGTATGCATGATATGCATGTCATTTAAGGCAAACAATCAATTAAAATTTCAAGCACTTTATCACATAACACCATAATGCATAGCACAACACATTCTAAGCCTAGGACTCTTTAAAAGCCTAAGCTCTGATACCACAAGATGTTGGGCCCCGTTTTCGAAGCCCAACAATCGGACCGAAGACGAAAACATATGCGAATTTCCAAGTTCCTTAACCTGGAAACAATCAAGGAGAAATTCCTCCTTGGCATGATATCTCAAGCCCAAGAGCGAGCCCACACGACGGAAACACAAAATCCCCCAAAAACTTCTTCATATTGGTAGCTCTTAATCTCTAGTTTATTTAGAAACAAGAACCACCCCAATCTAAGCTCTACGGTTCAAGATATGCTTAAGAAATCGAAGTGGGTTTATAGCCCAAGCATGCTCTCCAAATCTACCCATCACTTCCTTTTCATCAAACTTTCTGGATTTAAATCCAATGGTTACCAATGTTTGTGGAGAGGTAGTTAAACATGTTATAAATTCAATGCCTCAAGAATCGCTAGATTCGGAGGTCAGACGAAGAAGTTATGGTCGAAAGAATCCAATATGTTCATATCCTCATTCCAACTGAACATGTTTTGGCGCGAATGCCATAACTTTTTATACAACTGTTCAATTGCTTTCGTTTTTAGACCATTTTAAAGAAGAGATCGAGATCTACAACTTCTATTAGCGGCCTCAAGGCGAGATTCGGCCTTTAAACTTGTCAAAATCGTAAGTTACTGTAGCTAACCCGAGGCTGTCCGTTAAACGGACATGCATCAAGATGTTGGGTCCCGTTTCTGAAGCCCAACGATCGGACCGAAGACGAAAACATATGCGAATTTCCAAGTTCCTTAACCTGGAAACCATCAAGGAGAAATTCCTCCTTGGCATGATATCTCAAGCCCAAGGGCGAGCCCTCACGACGGAAACACAAAATCCCCCAAAAACTTCTTCATATTGGTAGCTCTTAATCTCTAGTTTATTTAGAAACAAGAACCACCCCAATCCAAGCTCTACGGTTCAAAATATGCTTAAGAAATCGAAGTGGGTTTATAGCCCAATCATGCTCTCCAAATCTACCCATCACTTCCTTTTCATCTAACTTTCTGGATTTAAATCCAATGGTTACCAATTTTTGTGGAGAGGTAGTTAAACATGTTATAAATTTAATGCCTTAAGAATCGCTCGATTCGGAGGTCGGACGAAGAAGTTATGGTCGAAAAAAATCCAATATGTTCATGTCCTCATTCCAACTGAACATGTTTTGGCGCGAATGCCATAACTTTTTATACAAATGTCCAATTGCTTTTGTTTTTAGACCATTTGAAAGAAGAGATCGAGATCTACAACTTCTATTAGAGGCCTCGAGGCGAGATTCGGCCTCTAAACTAGTCAAAATCGCAAATTACTGTAGCTGACCCGACGCTGTCCGTTAAACAGACATGCATGTCCGTTTAACGGATACAGACTGCAAAAACAACTCCAAATTGTCCGAGAAAGTCCGTTAAACGGACATACACTGGACTAAGGACCCTTTTTCCTCTTTCTGCTCACCGCACTCTTAATGTTCTCTACATTTTCCACTCTTAAAGCTGCTTCAACCAGCTGCTGGAAATCACAGAAATTTTGTGCCACCACTTTCTCTCTGATGGTCAAATGCAATCCTGCTTCAAACCTTCGACACCTAGCCGCTTCACTCATCATTAGATCAGCAACATAACGGGCCAGTTGGGTGAATCGACGCTCATATTCACTCACCGTCATCTCCCGCTGGGTGAGGCTCAAAAACTCTCTTTGCTTCTGTTGGATGTACACTTCCGATAAATACTTCTTCTTGAAGACTATCAGGAAATCCTTCCATGCTAATACCGACGGCTTCAGCTGACTTTCCGGGACACTTTCCCACCAATGTAGAGCATCCCCTTGCAACAAACTTGCAGCATATTCCACCTTCTCTTCATCTTCACAGTTCATCTGATCTAGTATCCGTTCCGTCTTCCTCAGCCATGTCTCAGCGTCTTCGGGATCAGTGGTCCCCAAAAAGTCCACTGCGCCATACTTTCTCAGCTTGTCAAATTGCTTCCCCTTCTTAACTGAGGCCGGAGCAGACGATTACGGCATCTGTCCCATAGCCTGGACAAACGCCTGGGTGAAAGCTTGGAACAATCTCGGATCCATGGTAGGCGATTGTTCCTACGGAACAAGACTCCTGCATCTGTAACCGAGTGGGCTCACTACTTTGTCCGACAGAAATCTCAGCATTCACTGGGGCTACAGATTCATCCGTGCCCTTCTCACTCGGTGGAGGGTCAGGTGCAACCGATCCTTGCATAATTCCTCGTGTTCTTCAACGAGGTGACATTTCACTCCTTCAATAGAAATACTAACGATTAGCTCACATTCTACATGTATGCATGATCTGCATGTCATTTAAGGCAAACAATTAATTCAAAATGCAAGCACTTTATCACATAACACCATAATGCATAGCACAACACATTCTAAGCCTAGGACTCTTTAAAAGCCTAAGCTCTGATACCACAAGATGTTGGGCCCCGTTTTCGAAGCCCAACAATCGGACCGAAGACGAAAACATATGCGAATTTCCAAGTTCCTTAACCTGGAAACCATCAAGGAGAAATTCCTCCTTGGCATGATATCTCAAGCCCAAGGACGAGCCCACACGACGGAAACACAAAATCCCCCAAAAACTTCTTCATATTGGTAGCTCTTAATCTCTAGTTTATTTAGAAACAAGAACCACCCAAATCCAAGCTCTACGGTTCAAGATATGCTTAAGAAATCGAAGTGGGTTTATAGCCCAATCATACTCTCCAAATCTACCCATCACTTCCTTTTCTTCAAACTTTCTGGATTTAAATCCCATGGTTACCAATTTTTGTGGAGAGGTAGTTAAATATGTTATAAATTCAATTCCTCAAGAATCGCTTGATTCGGAGGTCGGACAAAGAAGTTATGGTCGAAAGAATCCAATATGTTCATGTCCTCATTCCAACTGAACATGTTTTGGCGCGAATGCCATAACGTTTTGTACAAATGTCCATTTGCTTTCGTTTTTGGACCATTTGGAAGAAGAGAACGAGATCTACAACTTCTATTAGAGGCCTCGAGGCGAGATTCGGCCTCTAAACTAGTCAAAATTGCAAATTACTGTAGCTAACCCGAGGCTGTCCGTTAAACGGACATGCATCAAGATGTTGGGTCCCGTTTCCGAAGCCCAACGATCGGAGCGAAGACGAAAACATATGCGAATTTCCAAGTTCCTTAACCTGGAAACCATCAAGGAAAAATTCCTCCTTGGCATGATATCTTAAGCCCAAGGGCGAGCCCACACGACGGAAACACAAAATCCCCTAAAAACTTCCTCATATTGGTAGCTCTTAATCTCTAGTTTATTTAGAAACAAGAACCACCCCAATCCAAGCTCTACGGTTCAAGATATGCTTAAGAAATCGAAGTGGGTTTATAGCCCAATCATGCTCTCCAAATCTACCCATCACTTCCTTTTAATCAAACTTTCTGGATTTAAATCCAATGGTTACCAATTTTTGTGGAGAGGTAGTTAAGCATGTTATAAATTCAATGCCTTAAGAATCGCTCGATTCGGAGGTCGGAAGAAGAAGTTATGGTCGAAGTTATCCAATATGTTCATGTCCTCATTCCAACTGAACATGTTTTGGAGCAAATGCCATAACTTTTTATACAAATGTCCAATTGCTTTCTTTTTTGACCATTTGAAAGAAGAGATCGAGATCTACAACTTCTATTAGAGGCCTCGAGGCAAGATTTGGCCTCTAAACTAGTCAAAATCGTAAATTACTGTAGCTAACCCGAGGCTGTCCGTTAAACGGACATGCATGTCCTTTTAACGGACACAGACTGGAAAAACAGCTCCAAATTGTCCGAGAAAGTTCGTTAAACGGACATCCATGTCCGTTTAACGGACATACACTGGACTAAGGACCCTTTTCCACCCGAGAAGGTCCGTTTAACGGACACGCACAACTCAAAACCTCTTCCAAGCCTTCCAATGCTTCCAACCTTTTATCCTAACATCATATACACTCAAAATCTTCCCAAATTAAATCCTTCAAGTGCAATAACACTCCTCAACCATTCAACTACCAATTGAGATGCATTACACTCCCAAATATCAACTCAAAAACCCATACAACACATAATTTCTCATCATGCACCAAAGTTATCACACTCAAGCCTTCCATACAATATCATCACTTGCAAAACCCATAACTCTCAATATTGATATCCAAATTTCACAAACATTATGCCATTAAAAATCTAAGAGGATAAGCAACAAGGTTCAAGAAGATCATTTCGCCCACAATGGCCTAAATTAACCCAGTTTTCCCTCAAAAGTTCAACACACAATTTATCACTATGAAACCTGAATTAGGCATTTCACGCAACAAGATAGATAAGCACATGCACAAAGGAAATTTCCCCAATCTTCAAATTCAATTCAAAACCCGAAATGGGGTTCATACAAGCTTTCATACATAGCTTTAAATTACATATTGACATTACACAAGTCGCAAAATACATTCGATGCTCAATGTTCAATATGTTGTTAAAGCTATTCAAAATCTAGCTCCTAACTTAATACAAAAGCTAAATCTCTCAAGACCATCCAAATGCCCGAAGAACTTACCGATCTTCTCGATCCGCTTTTGAGGAGGAAAATAATGGGTTGAGCTTTACGTACTCGATGGCTAAACCATTTATAGTCAATGGCATTGAGCCACACAATCAACCAAATACATGTACATACTAGCATGTTTAGGCATAAGTATATAACAATGAGAACTCAACATCCACAAACAATTGTCAACTCATAATTTCAAATCATCTTCACACTCTAAATATGATTCATTTCAAGGCAACTTAGCACATCAATTGCAATGCACATTTCAATGGCTAGAGGGTTCCTTGAACAAAACGACGAAACCGAAGTTTACGTCGTGAATCGAAACGAGTCCATTCTCGGATCTCGTGGGCCACAAGCGGGCAGCCGAGATAAGGCTTTGACGTCGACGTGCACGTGTTGCAGAAACTCAGGAAGAAGAAGACGATGGGAGCAGCAGTCGTTAATTGTTAACAATACGTTGAGTTTTAATGAAGGTCCACTGTTGTTAGTATATGCCTTAGACTATGATATCATTTACCAGCTGTATATGAGCTGCGTTGTAACGGAAATATGGCATGTAATAATCGAATGAGATTTGATTCTTTCTCTCTCTTCTCTGAACGATTCTGTCTATCCTTCTCCCTCTCTCTCTAATTCACTCATTTCTCTCTATTCTTCGTTCTTGCGTTCGGTTCTCTAGTAACCCAGTAATTTGCATAACAATTGGTATCAAAGCAGTCGAACTTGGGAGACGATAATGGCGGACGGTACAAGAAATGCCGAGTTACGTAAGATGGAGGATAACTTGAAGGGAGCAATGGAAAGAATGCTAGCCGAAATGAATAATAAAATGCTCTTGGAAATGAACAGAAGATCAGAAAAGGTGGAGAAGGAAGTGTCTGAGCTGAGAAACATGATGATGTTGACTTTACAGAAAATGGGAGGAGACGCCAGTCCCACAAAACAGACGTCGCAAAGCAGTGAGAGAGTGACACAGGAAGGATGAGTCGAATTGAGTTTCCGGCATTTGACAGTGAAAACGTTAAGCTATGGATCTACAGATGTGAGCAGTATTTTTCATTGGACCAAACACCTGAGGGAATGAAAGTGAACGTGGCCATTTTACATATGGATGAAAGGGCACAAGAGTGGTATCGGCTATACGTTCGAAATAGTAACAAGAGAGAAATAGTAGAGTGGGATGAATTCACTAAGGCACTTAGACAACGTTTTGACGTAGAAATCTTCGATGATCTGGTTGGGGATTTTAAGGACTTAAAGCAGGAAGGAACAGTTCTGGAATATTGTGCGGTGTTTGATCATCATTCCAATCGCCTAGCACTACCAGAAGAGTATCTAGTTGGATTCTTTATCAAGGGCCTTCGTAAGGAGATAGGGGTGACTGTTAAGTTGCATGAACCCAACTCTCTGCATCAAGCATATACACTGGCAAGGAAGCAAGAAGCGATACTGAATTCAGCGGGCCATATCTTCTTTAATAGAACTAATAGTACGAGGAGCATGGGCTACAATGGACAATCACAAGGTCAATCAAAAGGGTCGTCAACCACTAACATAAGAAGGAACGTCAGCTCGGAAGGGTTGCTACCTACACCAGTGACTATGTCACGTACACCTCCTCCAACAAGGTCGTTTAAACCGCAGAGGCACGTTAGCAGTAAGGATTTCGATGACAAAAGGGCTAAGGGATTATGTTTTTGGTGTGATGAGAAGTATACGCTGGGTCACAAATGTCCTAAACGTCAACTACAGTTCTATGTGGTTTCAGGGGACGATGATAGTGTGCAAACCGTACCGGAAGTATCAGAGACGGGGTCAGAAGGAAATGATGAACAATACGACGCTCCCTTGGTCTCGATGCAGGCTATGCTGGGGTGTTCAGGAGAGGGAGAGTTTAAACAAATGCGGATGATCAGAATGCATCAGAGAAGGCAAATCCACATTTTAATAGATAACGGGAGTACCCATAATTTTGTGGATTCTTCAATAGTTAAAAGAGGAGGATGCGAGGTACAAGACATTGAACCCATATTCATAACCGTAGGCGGAGGGTTACAGTTGAAATGCTACCAGCGTTGCAAACATTTTACGTGGAGCATGCAAGGAATCCAATTCACCATGGATGCTCTGGTCTTAACATTGGGCGGTTGTGATGCTGTTCTAGGAGTGCAGTGGTTAATCGGACTGGATGATGTGTTATGCAATTTTAAAGAAAGAACAATGACTTTCCAGTGGGATGGCAAGATAGTAACGATTTATGGAAACCCAAAGGGGAAATCGAGGATTCTTTCCAGTAAGGGGTTTGAAAGGCTCTTGCGAGGACCGTCAGAAGGGCAGTTATTTATGTTGAGACTGACGACACCTCTTGAATGCCAGCTTCAGCAGATGAGTTTAGTAGAGGGACAGTGGAGTGCAACAGATGAAATCAACGCTATACTGGCAGAATATGCCACGACATTTCAGGAACCCACACAACTACCACCAGACCGTAAACACAATCATCAGATCATTCTAAAGGAAGGGGTGGAAGCCGTCAACGTGCGTCCTTATCGGTACTCAAAAATGCAGAAGGATATAATTGAGCAAACAGTGCGTGACTTGATGAAACAGGGGTTTATTCGGTGTAGTTATGGTCCTTATGCGTCACCGGTAGTGTTGGTGAAGAAGAAGGACGATACCTGGCGTATGTGTATAGATTATCGTGAGCTCAACAAGAACACCATTAAAGACAAATTTTCGATACCGTTAATTGAAGAGCTACTAGATGAGTTGCATGGAGCAAGCTGGTTCACCAAACTGGATTTACGCTCGGGATATCACCAGATTCGGATGCAGCCTGAGGATATCTCCAAGACAGCATTCCGGACGCACGAAGGGCACTACGAGTTCATGGTAATGCCCTTCGGGTTGACAAACGCTCCTTCGACATTCCAGAGGTTGATGAACGAAATATTCAAACCCTTCTTACGGCAGTTTGTGTTAGTCTTCTTCGATGATATATTAGTTTACAGTCCATCACTTCAATCACATGTCGAGCATATTGCGGTAGCCATGCGAACATTGAAGGATAATCAGTTATTCTTGAAGGGAAGCAAATGTATTTTTGGAGCTCGGCAGATTGAATATCTGGGGTACACAATCTCATAAAAGGGGGTCGCTACAGATAATCGGAAGGTAAAAACAATAGAGGATTGGCCGGAACCGAAAGGAATTACAGAGCTCAGGGGATTTTTGGGCATTACGGGATACTACCGACGCTTCATAAAAGGATACGGGTTAATTGCCAAACCCTTAACAGATTTGTTAAAGAAGGATAAAATCACTAGTTGGGTGTGGCGGACAGAGGAGAGCGAAGCATTTGAGACATTGAAGAGAGCAATCATTTCAGCTCCGGTGTTGGCCCTGCCGGATTTCTCGAGAACCTTCGTGGTGGAAGCAGATGCGAGCGGACAAGGAATTGGGGCGGTATTACAGCAGGAGGGACACCCAATTGCATTCCTCAGTAAAACACTGGCCGCTCGACATCAAGGATTATCAACTTATGAGAAGGAATTCCTAGCAATCATCAAGGTGATCAGGTACTGGCACCATTACTTGAGCTATAAACAATTTATTGTTAAAACAGATCATCGCAGCCTTAAGTATTTACTGGAGCAAAGATTATCAACTCCGTTTCAACAATCGTGGCTTCCCAAGCTCTTGGGATACGATTTTGAAGTACAGTACCGGAGTGGAAAAGAAAATGTCGCTGCTGACGCCTTATCCCGGATGACAACCACAGAGATGTTGGTGTTCACGATGACGCAGGTACAAGGGGAACTCCTCGAAGCAATTAAGAAAAGCTGGGAAGAGGACCCAACTATCAAGGATATCACAAAGCAACTGGAAGCGGGACAACTTAAAACAGGGGTATACGAGTGGAGGGAAGGACTGTTAAGATGGAAGGGACGGTTGGTAGTGGGAGCCAACCCCACACTGTACCAACAGATTCTGGCTATCAGCCATGATGATGCGATGGGGGGCCACGCAGGCATGTTGGCTACGACGAAGAAGGTCCAGAACATGTTTTTCTGGAAAGGGTTGGCTAGGGACGTAAGGAATTATGTACAAGAATGTATGGTGTGTCAAAGAAGCAAATTTGATAATTCGGCTTATCCTGGGTTGTTACAACCAATTAAAATACCAAAAGGAAGTTGGAGGGAAATTAGTGTTGATTTTATTGAAGGGCTACCAAAATCGAAGGGGAAGACGGTCATCTTGGTGGTGGTGGATCGCTTTACCAAATACTCTCATTTTATTCCGGTTAAACACCCTTACACGGCAGAGGGAATTGCGGAATTATTTCTCAATAATGTTTTCAAATTACATGGAATGCCGGAGAGTATCATCAGTGATCGAGACCCTGTTTTTCTGAGCAAATTCTGGCGAGAATTATTACATCTGCAAGGAGTTCGCTTGAAGTATTCCACCGCTTATCATCCTCAAACTGACGGCCTTACAGAAGCGGTGAATAAGATTTTGGAGACTTATCTTAGATGCTTCTGTGGAGAAGAACCTCATCGTTGGAGTGAATGGTTGGCGTTAGCAGAGTGGTGGTATAACACGACGTACCGCTCGTCCATTAATTCGACGCCATTTGAGGTACTTTACGGGTACCCACCACCAGTTTATACACCGTATGTAGCAGGAGATTCAAAGGTAGCAGAGGTTGATCGGGTCATGTTAAATAGAGAAGGTATAACCAAGGTGACGCAATTCCATTTGCAGAGGGCGCAAAACAGGATGAAATAATATGCGGATCAGAGGAGGTCGGAAAGGGAGTTTGAGGTGGGTGAAAGAGTGTTGTTAAAGCTGCAACTTTATCGACAGCATTCAATTCACAGAAGGAACAACCAGAAGCTGGCGCCTCTATATTATGGCCCGTACAGAATTATACAGCGAGTTGGTAAGGTGGCGTACAAATTGGAATTACCCGAGGAATCATTGATTCACCCAGTGTTTCATGTATCGCAATTAAAAAAGGCTATAGTGAAAAACGACAACACATCTTCAAAATTGCCCAAATGTATTGGTCCAATTGAACGAATTCCAGTGGCGGTGTTGGGAAGGCGAATGGTTAAGCGGAACAATCGGGCAGTCACACAATGGCTCATCCAATGGTCTGACGTTGATAACTCAAGGGCAACGTGGGAGTATGTTTTCGATCTTCAAAAACACTTCCCGGAGATAAATCTGGTGGACAAGGTTGTTAAGGGGAGGGGAATTGTTGCAGAAACTCAGGAAGAAGAAGACGATGGGAGCAGCAGTCGTTAATTGTTAACAATACGTTGAGTTTTAATGAAGGTCCACTGTTGTTAGTATATGCCTTAGACTATGATATCGTTTACCAGCTGTATATGAGCTGCGTTGTAACGGAAATATGGCATGTAATAATCGAATGAGATTTGATTCTTTCTCTCTCTTCCCTCTGAACGATTCTGTCTATCCTTCTCCCTCTCTCTCTAATTCACTCATTTCTCTCTATTCTTCGTTCTTGCGTTCGGTTCTCTAGGAACCCAGTAATTTGCATAACAGCACGTGACTCGAAACGGTTCCTCTCAGCCCAAATAAAACACATAATCCAATTCAAATGTTCATATACCCAAATGCCATGATTTCATTTGATGGCATACATTTTTATCCAAATGTCAAGCATTCATTCATACAGAACATAGCATAATCATATTTATATGATTTAATCATCATGATATACATCATATTAACATAACAAATATGCAAACAAGTCACATACAATGCATATACAAGCATTTGCCCATTTTGCACAAAAACTATAAATAATTTACCCACCTTAGCCTTGAAATCTCCAAAATCAATGGTTTCTTTCTCCTTGCTCTAGGATAGCCCCTTGATTGCCTATACACAACCAAAATTCTATGAATTTCAACTCAATTTGGAAAAATCCCAATTTTTCCTAATCTTAATCAAATGCAATTAACCCTAATCTAACTCAATCCAGCCTACCCATAGTCCATATAGGTTAGAAATCACAACATTAGCTTAAAAACTCAAAGAAACCCAAAGATTTCTCCATCTTCTTCCTCATCCACGAAAATCCCTCTCTCTCTCTCTAGGTTTCTCCATCCAACACAACACAACCTATTTCTTCAACAAATCAAGAAGAAAATAAAAATAACTCACCTTAGAAGCTTGATTTTCTCCTCCTTTCCACGATTTTTCCACCTCTCCTCTTGGATTTTCGAAAATCTCCTTCTTCCTCTCTATTTCTCCCACTTTTCCCTCTCTTTTCCTCTTCTCCTTGATAGCCCACGAAATTTCCCTCTTCTTCCTCTATTTTGTTTTTTTGTCTTCCTTCTTCTTTGCCTATTATGCCCCTCATGAACATGGCTCTTCCAAATTTACCCTTCCTTGTCTTATAAGGCCCTACTAACCCCTTAAGCCCACTAAAATACTAACTTAATCCTAACTCTTTCATTCTAATTTTAATTTCTAATTCTTCCATCAAGTTTCTAATTAATGGCCCAATTCTATAAAAAAAAAAATAACCAACATATAAACATAAATAACCAATTAAACAATTTAAGCAATTAAGGACAAGGTCTAACACATGTGGTCCTTCAAAACCACAAATTCCCATCAATTACCCTAGCTATCACATACACACCATATACAGCACCCTAACTTGTCACAATCATATCTCTTGATTCCGATGTCCAAAAATTACAATCTTTTTAGCGTTGAAAAGATAAGAAGATCATCTACAACTTCAAGGAAGACAACTTTGGCCAACTCTAACTCAATTATTCCGAATTTCCTCGAAGTCGACATAAATCTTATCCTTGTGAAATCTTGAACTTGTCTCAAATTCACTTCTTTAACTAAAGTAACACATTCTTATCGATTCACTTACCAATTGGAATTCATCAACCCTCAACTTCAATTTATGCAAAAACATCTCATGATTTTCATCATAACTTTCCTATCTTTCTTGTCCATATTGCCTCACTATATATATATATATATATATATATATATATATATATATATATATATATATATATATATATCAATTTATATGAAAAGTTCATCAACTCATATAGATTACTTCTTCAATTATATCTAATTCCAACTGAACATCATTATACACTATTTCACATTCCAATTTCCCAATCATCCATAATTTCTATGTGTCATTTTCCATAATAACTCACTGATGTGTACACATATATATACATATACATCATCCATTCATGCTCCACATTCATCATAGTCATCTATATACAAATTTACATTTCAAAACCATACACAATTCATATTTTCATAACATCATAAATAATAGCTTTACAATCTTCATGGGCATCTCATGCCACAATACATTACCAATATCAATATCGAATATACGAAACATGCAAAACTCAATAATTCTCAAAATACATGGAGAGCCTTGTTTTACATCAATTAACCCAAAATACAACAAAACATGCCAATCCGGAGACATGTCTTGACTTTCACTCTGTTTCTTGCTCAACACCTGAATTGGGGAAAGAGAGTGGGGGTGAGCTTTAAAAGCCCGTGGGTAACATGCTTATAACAAAATAACAAGCAAAACCTTTCAAAAGTTTATTCTTATTGAACATTTTCATAAACATAGTCGATCCACGTTAAAATCACAAAACTCTTATTTCTTCAAATTCTCAACCAATGCACAATAATGCCAACAATGTATGCATCAAATTCACAATTTATACATGCAATGCACATCAAATGTAAATGCACAACCAAATGGATCGAGGGTTCCGTGAAACAAAACGGCAAAATCGAAGTTTACACCGTGAACGAAACAAGTCCATTTTTAGATCTCGTGGGCTACAAGTGGGCAGCCGGGAGAAGGCTTTTGTCGACGTGCACGTGACTACGAAACGGTTCCTCTCTCACCCAAACAAAGCACATAAGTAATGCTCAAAATCATTTTATCAAAATGAAATGCTTTCATGTTCTTTTCTTCTTTCCATTCAAATCAAAATGCCATGGTACAATCCAATGACATAACATTATCATATATCACAATGTAATTCTTTTGCATATTCACCACAATTCAAATTCAATCCATGAAACATATACACACATAAAAACAATTTCTTTAAATCATTTGAAAACAGTAAATGCATAATTATGAAATACTTGAAACCATTTTATTTCTTGATGTGGAAAAACCTTATTGGCTCGTTATTCAACTATAAACATGAAACCCACCTGAAATTCCTTGCTTATTACTTGTTCAAATGCATCCCCTTTTGCTCCTTTTACTCCACTTCCCTTCTTTGATTTCCTTCATCAACATTCACAAAATTCCCAAATCAAATGACTTTTCAATTGAGAAACCTATAACACACAATCACCAAATTGACTTTAGAATCTCTAAACCCATCTCTTTCCTAAGCTCTTTGAACCAAAATACTCCAAAAATCCAAAACATTAAAATATCACTTACCTTGAATCTTCACCCAACAAGGGATTTTCTTGGCTCTAAAGGAAGCTCTCATCATCTTCCACATTTATCCTTCTTGAACAACTTGAAAAATCACCCTTGGAGGCTTAAAAAAGTTGAACCCTAACTTGCTCTTCTTCTTTCTCTCTTTTCTCCATTTTCGTGCTTCCCTCTCCTTCTCCCTCTTCAATTTCGTTTCCCTCTCTTCTAAATGAAAGACCACTCATTTCTCTTGCCTTTTATACCACTTATGATGCTAAAATGTCCATAATGCCCTTACTTATAAGCCTAGTAACTTACATGCTTAAGTTGTCTTCCAATTTTGCCCCTCTTGCAACTTACCACACTAATTCAATTTAATCCATGTCATATGGTCTTAGTCACATTAACATGCTAATTACTCACATTAACATGCTAATTAATTCCACAAAATAGAATAATTAATCTATCAATACCTCAAAATTCATTTAAATCATGCTTAGCTTCTTCCAAAAAAATCAAGACCTTTTCTAATCATGCAATTGAAGGAATTTGCTTGCACTTCCTTCTAGAGAAATATTCCTCATTGTCTAAATTTTCTAATGACATCCAAAATCATTCAATTTGGTTCCATGGTCCAAAAGTTATACCCAAAACAATTTCAGACTGTTCTTATACTGAAACATTATCCTGCGCTTGACTTCTATCCGAAAATTGAAATTATTAGAGACTGAATTAGAACTCAATTTTATCATACAATTTGTAGCCTTATCTCTATAGTTTAATCCAAATTAAGAATCGTCTCATTTGGATAACTAGGGATCAAGTTATGGCTAAAACGCCGAAGCATACTCCATGAACATATTTCACTTGAAATTTCTTGCTTTTTAACTTCAACATATCACATAAAATCCATCTTATATCTAAACCATATTTTTCATTTCATTTCAAATTCATGAATTCTCCTTTCTTTATACATGAATAATCATGAACAACTTCTCATTTAATAGTCCTCACTTCCAAGAAAGGTTCGGGGCCCAACACAAGCCCCAAGCTAAATAAACATAAGCTAGTCGAAGGTGTATCTATTAGTCAAATAAGTCTAAAACTTAATTGTTATAGTAGCTAATTTGTTCATCTAGTTACTATTTGTAGTAATTTTAGGTATAAACAAATAATAATTAAATTATGAGAAGAACCTATGGAATATTAAAGAGCTGATAGGAGATTTAAAAAGTAAAAGAAAGAATTTAAGCGAAATGTGTGCACTACATAAACCATATTAAATTGTAGTTCATTGGTGTGAACAAGAAAGTTAAGTTTTGAATTGTGTATAATTGTATTATTGTAGCAATTGAGAATAATTTCTCGGAATATACATAAGAGATTACTTCTTGGCCTTAACTAAGAGTAGTAAAGGATTCCTTTTTCACTAATAAAAAAAGTAAGATAATTATAAGGGTTCTAATAAACCTATTATTATAGCTATAAATAAGGTAGAAACATGGAAAAAATTAAGAATAAGGAAAAAAAAAAAGAATGTATACAAGATTAATTGTATTCATAATGACAAAGAAAATAGTAGCTTTCGAGATGATAATGGTCCCCCCCAGATCAAGAAGTTCCCCTAAAACAAAATCTCAAATATGACTTTTTTTTTCTCATCTTACCTCTCCTAAATATTGCTTTCTAAGCTAACAAAAATAAAAGAAATTGTCGTGTAACCATACTCCAAAATGTGACTAGCTATACTAGCAATTCTCTTAGCCTCCCAAGCTACAATGCTAGCCTTAATCTACTTGTATCTTGCTCTTCTTACCCTCTCTAATGTACAAATTTAACATGATGTCTAACATTACCTCCCCCTTTAAAATCAACCTTTTCCTCAAGGTGAAAGTCTATTCCAAGTGGCCTTAAATTCTAGTCGTTGCATCTATTTGGTTAAAATAGCTCAGGCTCTATTGTTCCCTCACGTCTTATTTAACACCTTCTTGGGTTCAATCACACATTTCATGTTCTCACTTATAATTAGAGGACATTTAGATGAGTCCCTACTAATTCTTTTAAGCTTAATCACATGAAAAAGGGGGTGTGTAGTCGAAGTGTTTGGTAAGTTAAGCTTATAATCCACATTCCCAACCTTATCAACAATTGTATAAAGCCTAAATTAATATGGAGATAATTTGTCATTGATCCTTCAAATCCAAAAACTTCTACTGATGGGGCTGTAATTTTAAATAGGCATTCTCTCTCACCTGAAACTTCATATCCCTCTAGTGATGATATGCTTTTTTTTCATTTGATTAAGAGCAATGTCAGGCTGCTCCATCTCATTATGTTGGCATATTTTTCATATTACAATTGGTGGTATGAGTGGACTGATCATACCTAAATAAATGAAGGGAGTCTCTCCCATATAATCCTTATAAGGAAACATTTAATGAATGTACAAAAAGAGGATTTGTACTAAAATTAAACTCATGATATCCTTTTTGACTAATTCCAAACATGTTGTACGTGAAGTAATAGAGGGACGTCTTAAGGCATCTATTCACTATCTCATTGTGTCCATTGTTTTATGGATGGAAAGATGTACTATATTAAAGATGTGTTTGTTATATCCTGAGTGATTTTCCTCACAAATTACTATCAAAAACTTTATCTCTATTTGAGACAATTGAACGTGTTACGTTTTACAGCATGGAAGATGAATTCCTCTATTATTTCCTTTATTTAAAAAAGGTGCTTAAGCAAAATGATTCAGTCCACTAATATAAGTATAATATCATATCTATATGATTTTGGTAGTTCTTCCATAAAGTCCATAATCAAACCTTCCTAAATAGCTTATGGGATAAGAAGAGGCTATAATAGACAAGAAGATGATAGGGTTTCATATTTGTTTTATTGGTATGTTGGTCAAGAGTTCACAAACTCTTTGATGTCCACCTTTATGCGTTACCAATATAAATCCCCTAAAAATCTCTGGTATGTCTGTAAGAAACCTCCATGCCCACCCATTAGGCTGTTATGAAATTCTTCCAACAACGTTTGCAACATTGTCAAAGATCGAAGCACCATAATTTTGTGTATTTCAGTATGCCATGATCATAATTCCAACCTAATTTGAATTGTGGATAATTTTGGAGGGAACTAATGAGCTTAAGGAGCTTTAGGTACTTGTGAATGGTATCATCATTCTTCTTCCAATCAAGCAACATAATAATTGTAAAAGTATTAATTTTTAGTAATTACTAGGAACCAAGAAAGTGCATTAGCTACTTTATTTTCAAACCTGACCTGTATTGTATTTGAAAATCAAATCCTAGTAGCTTAACCTACCAATGTTAATATTGTAGAACTTTTCTATGCTTTAATACATATTGAAGTTTGTATTAATTAGTATGGACAATAAAATACCTTCTTAATAAATAATGTCTCTGCAAGAATGATGAAAATTGACTCTTTTTCATAAATGGACTTTTGTCTTGCTCGATTTTTCAATACTTAGCTAAAGAATTATAATTGGTATCTCTTTTTTTTTTTAAGGATAGTCATATACCCATGCCCCAAAATTCAGTCTCTAATATGAAAGTAACAAAAAGATCAGGTAAGGCAAGTATTGGCACCTCCTTTATTGTTGCTTTGAAGTGATTCACAACTTAAGTAGCTTTTTCACTCTAACTGAAGCTATCTTTTTCTAACAATTGAGTTAATTGCATAATGATTTTGCCATAATCCTCACAAAGTGTTGTTAGTACCAAATAAGACCTAAGAATCGTCTCAATTCTTCGAATTCCTTAGTATTGCCCACTCCTCCCTTACCTTAACCTTCTTTGGGTCTACAACTACTATCTCCTTTAAGATGATATGGCCCAAATAATCTAGCTTTGGCTACCCACATCAACACTTTTTGAAATTTTCAAAGCGTGTATTGTCACGTAAAATGGTTAATACCTCCTAAAGATGATTATCATGTTCAATAAGTGAACTAATACAAAGAAAAATATTTCTAAAAAAAGACTAACATATGCTTCCTCATAACACCTTTGAATATAAAGTTCATGAGAACTTAGAAATTTATAAAAGCCGTGGTAAAATCAAATAGTATTGCTAGGAACTTATAGTGCCCTTTGTAGGTGTAAAAGGTTGTTTTGTGTATGTTTTAGGCCAAACTCTAATTTGATGTTAGCCCGATCTAAGGTCGAGCTTGGAAAATACATTTGTTTCATAGAGTTCATCGAGTAACTCATCATTATAGGGTATCATAAAATGATTAGGAATTGTGGCTTTATTTAAAGCTCAATAGTCCACATAGAACTGCCAACTTGTATTCTTCTTTTTAACTAATAATACGAGACTTAAAAAGGGGTTGTTGATCATTTTAATGATCCTTGCAGTTAATATTTTAGACACTAGTTTCTCAATCTTGTATGTGGGGATACCGATAAGGTTAAACCTTGATAGGTTTTGTTCCTTCTTTTAACATGATAGTATGGTTATGGCTACATTTTGGTGGCAATTTAATATATGTCTAAAAATTATCTTGAAAATCTAACCATACCCCTTAAATCCCCAGATTGATCACCTCCACTTTATTGAACTTATATATTGCCAAATAGAGCAATTATAATAATAAACCCTCCTCCTCTTGATGGAAGGCTTTAACTAAGGATTTAGAGGACATTAAGGTCTTGCTCAAGTTGAGGTCTACCTTCAATAAAATCTTCTTCCCAATCATAGTAATTGTCATTACAAGTTTCCTCCAATCGTCTTCGGTCATCCTCACGCTCACCAGCCGTTTAAGTGTAAAAATTACCCCAATATTACCTATTAAGAAAGATAAGTAATCCTCTATAATAGTGCGCTCTCCCAAACTCAGTTTGACTCTTTGAAAAATTCCTTCTCCTTTTAGTTGATTCTCATTCCTAACTAAAACTCTGTAATAAGTCATTGGAGAATATTGGGATGTTTAGTTTCTCAATAAGATCATGTGAAATGAAGGTGTGTAGCTTCCAAATCAATTATTAACACCATTTCAACTCTCTCTACTGGTCCTTTTAAACTTAAAGTTTATGGTGATGCCAACCCCACAACCAAATTCTATGACAACTTGATCCCTTCTAAGATTGTCATTTCCTCCTTTGATGCATCTATGTTGTCAAGCCCTCCATTGTCTTTGTCCTCTTCTCCCACTATCAATACATTTAATTCTTAATTTTTGCATCAATGTCTCACTTCTCATCACACTAATAACACAACCCTTTATCTCTACTATTTGGGCTTCGGCTATAGATAATTTCTTATAACGGAAAGTACCAAAAAAGGAAGATGTAAAAATGTTAGGTTTTGGTTCAAGTTTATTAGTAAAAGATTAACTTGAGAGGGCTGACTAATATTTGGTGGATGGTTTAGTATTTGAAATGTTAAGGTTAATGTATTATAGTTGGATGAGTTATTTGGGTTTATTATTTTTTTAAGGATCTAAGATAATGTTTTTTAATCTGGTTTATAAGAAATTGAAGGGACTTTTAAATGTTTCTTTAGATTGGCTAGACAAATAATACTTGTTTTTTTTTAATTCATGCTTGCATTATTTCCTTCAAGCTTATTTGGTTAAACAATTCAAGGCCTATAAGTTTCTACTTTAGTTTTTAGTTTTTGTGTTTGTTTTAATTTTTTGTTTTTGTTTTCGGTTTTAGTTTCTTTCAGTTTTTATAACTTACAAAATCACAAAATTGAATTTTATTTTCTTTATGTGTCATCATCTAATTTGCCATTAACTAAATATGTATTATTTAATATTAATTATTAAATGAGAATTATAAATAATTTAATTTAATTTAAACTTTAAATAATTTAATTTTACTATGATTTAAATTTAAAACATATTCAAAATATATAAATTTCAAATAAATTTTGTTTTATAGCTAATACATACAAATAGATATTAATTTAAAAGTTAAATTTTAATTATTAAATTATTTATTTTAATAAAATATAATATATTTATTGATAATTTATTAATAAATATTATATAAGATATATAAATAAATAATTTAATTCATTCATTCATAAAACTAATTTATCTTTAAGTTTTATCTAAAATGTAATTATGATTAGTAATGAAAATATAATTACATTGACCTTAATAACTAACTAGGTTTTTTTAGTTTAAAAAATAGAAAATTAAAATTAAAAACTAAAAACTAAAAACTGAAAGAAAAAAAAAAGGTAGAGAACAGGGAAGAAGGGTGAGGAATAGGGAGAGAAAAAGAGAGAGAGAGAGAATGTGTAGGAGATGAATTATATTCCTAATGAAAAAAAAAAAAAAGCTTTGGAGAGGTTATTGCTCTCCCCCTGACCAAGAAGGTCTCCCAAACAAATTCTCATATCTGAATTTGTTAGTCATCTCACTCACCTCCCGTAAACACTACATTATGTGCTAACAAAAGTAACAAAGCCATGTCACCAGGTGACCAGCTCTAGTGACAATTCTTTCAGCCTCCCAAGCCACACTGCCAACCCTAATCTACTTGTATCTTCCTCTTCTTCCCCTATTTCTGATATGTAAATTTAACTTGGGGCTAAACATAGATCAATGATTATTTGGTCAAATTACTATTTCTTTATTACTCTCTTCTGTTATTATTGTTATTGCTTTGTGATTGTCTAATAGAGTTAGGCCGGATTGACCATTGAAAACACCTAAATCTAAACCCATGAACCAACCCATTGTCATCCCTACCAATCATAAACAATTGCCATCTTATTTTAGAGTAAAGAAAAATATAAGGAGAAATAAAAATACGTACATATATAAGAAGAGGTTTTCCTTTAACGTCTAGCTTATTATGCCAGTATTCTATGCAGCAAAAATGAAAATGTTTGAAATCCAAATAGTAATCAAGCAAACTAGATCTAGAAATACAAATACAAAAAAATAAGAATCACACAGAAGTTCAATATCACTAGAGTGCCTATTGGATTAGCTTTCTTAAATTGTGGACAAGTTTCCAATCAAAATAACAACAAAAACTTTAAAAAGTATCTGATTCTACCATGGAAATACTCCCAACTACAAGTCCCCTCCTTAACTTGAGCAGCATCCAATTCTCTTCAGAACAGATGCATCTTGTTTGACGTTGATGGTCTCTCCCTTTGATGGAACTGTAGAGGAGGATCCATCACCACCACCCTCAACTGCCCTCCTACTCACAATCTTGTATATCTGAGTAAGAATTTCTGTGAAAGCATTCTCTACATTTGTTGCATCAAGTGCGGAAGTCTCCATAAAGTAGAGGGACTCCTTCTCAGAAAAAGCTTTACCATCCTCTGTGGATACAGCTCTCAGGTGTCGAAGATCAGACTTGTTTCCAATGAGCATGACCACGATGTTAGGATCCGTATGATCCCTCAACTCCTTCAGCCACCTCGCCGCATTCTCAAATGTAGCGTGTCTTGTGACATCATACACAAGCAAAGCACCTACAGCTCCTCTATAGTAAGCACTGGTAATGGCCCGATACCTACGTGGGAAATACAGCAACAAAATATAGCTCCATCGGACTTGTGCACGGTATTTTAAGGACAGTAACTAATAGGAGTTGAAATAAGAGTTTCTTTTTATTGGCCCATGTAGTTGAATTGCAATTCCCATGCATCCTATGTTACGTATATTCAGGGAAAAAATAAAACCAGTTTTTACATACCAATCTGCAGTGCTAACTTGCAGTTTTAGCTCGGAAAGAACATAGATGCACAAAAAATCCACAAAAAAACTGACCTTTATCTGTTGATTCACCAAAAAAGATGAAACATGATATCTCAAAGACACAACCTTTGGTTTGGCCAATCAGAAAATCTTATGAAGTATTATTCAGCTGTATACAGGGTTGGAAGGTTTAGATATTTCCTATGCATATGTAGGGTTGGCGGGTTGACATTCATAGTTAAGTTTGACCACCAAAACATAAAACTTCCATGGGATTTCATGCCTGCTCATTTACAAATTGGACCAACAATGCTCACAGAAACATTCTAAACATATGCATGAGTTAGGTGGCAAGCGAAAAAAAACAAATGATTAGCAAGGTTGTAAGCTAGAAAAAGGAACCATTCATATAACAAGTCTAATAAATGGAAGATAAATATTTGACAGAAAAATCAAGGATGTGTATGTAAAGTTACTTTACATTTACCTTCCAACTTGACATTAAACCAAACCAAATTGAACAGAAGACCTTAGAAGGTACACTGTGACCTCCACAAATTCAAACATGAATGACATGATTATTGATGCAAGTAGCTCACATCATTTGGCATCAGAATTTTAGTCTTTGTTCAAGTTACCATATCGTGAAAAGAATCAATTACCTGATTTCACAAAGGTTTCAAATGTTTCACCAATTTATTATCTGAGAAGATATGATGTTTTTTGTCCATCTGAAAGTAAAATTCCTGTTCCAAGACTAAAACGTACACACCTTCTGATCCAGTATACAGTAATGATTTAGTTTTTCAAGTTTCACGGGGAAGTTAAAGCTTCAAGTATGCCCAAAGTCAATAATTGGTGGAGTGAAGAATATCATATCAAAAACTTTGAACATAAAATAACATTCACTGCTTTGGAATCAACTTTTTTCCCTTTCCGATTTTCCTTTCTTTATGAGCACAAACTAGGGATATGGGCTGAGTTCTCTTGTTCGCATTTATTAATTTGTTTTCCTAAGTATACAAACTACTACCATCTCTTGCAAACTTGTTCACTGTTTGTTAGTTAAGGTAACTTGTAGTTAGGAACGACCCTGAAGAGTATGTCCTTTCAATCTTTTAGGCTACTCTGCATCCCTTTCCCCTAACTAGTTATCCAATTGCCAGATTTTTAAAAGATATGCACCAAATATTTCTTTGGAAGAGTAGCTAAGAAAATTTAAAAAATAACGGTTAAATTTGAGATAGGATTAAAATTAGGTCACTCTGTTATCAAAGATATCTATAGAAGATAAATGTTATTTTACAGTAAATAAAGAGGAAATGTCAGTACTATAAAGTACTCTAACACTGAAGGAGACTATCACATGAGGAAAGGTTATTTGGTAGATGTGTGAAATTCTATAAAGATGAGCTCCAAAACTTTATAATTATTCTCGAATGCATATTATGATGAACAAACTGTCCTTTTGGTTATGGCAAGATAAACAGTAAGGTAACTACTCTCGAAAGAACTTCCCCAGTCTTCTTGCAAGCCAAACAATATTCACCTAAGCTATGTCTACTTAGAGGCTCATTGTTGGGGTTTGGTAATAAAGAAAATCTTTTTAAAGCTATTTCTGAGCCAGATTTTCTCCACGTACACTAAAAATTGCATCAATGAGTCAGTCAGGTTAATGTAGTTGTTGAGGAATCAATGTGTTCCAGCCGGGGCAGTTCACAAGAACAATTAGGAGGGGATATTCGCCAGTTACATCCTGTCTATCTCCTTATACAGATATATGTCTATATATCAAATTGCAATTTTTGTTCACTAAATCTTTTCTTAGTTTCCTTTATCTTTCTAGAGTTTCAACCCTGCCAAAGAATTGAATGACAAGTTGGATCAACTATTAGATTATACAACCAGATGCATCAAACAACAGTGCCAAGAACTTGAGGATTAGGCACATATCAGATTCTTGGCAAATAGTCGATACTCCTCTACATCTTAGATCTTGCTCTAAACAAATAGCTAACCCATTTGAGTTTCAAAAGCCATAAATTGATCTTAGTTTCTTCAAGCTATCATTTTACAATAGCCAAAGCAGCTTTTTGACCTAAATTGATGAAGAAAATAACTCGATGCTCCTCTTCATGTTTATCTTATCCTCACAATTAGTTAGACCATTTGATATTTTCACAAGCCATATATTGATCTTATTTGAGAAAACATACAAGTTTCCACTTTCACAATAGCCAAAGCAGCTTTGGGCATGAGTATATGAAGATCTACTAACAAAACAAATCCATTGAAGACTAACACCTTCTATCCTGAATAAGATGCTTAAACCTTCCAATCTGAAAACCAGCGGGGTGCCAAATTCTAATGCTTAGCTCAACAAAAATAAAACGAGGTTCCTCAATAAACTAGAATAAATCTCAAACTTCACAGATTATCATACCAACAACAGCGCATTTTTAAGTCAAATAACAAGTATATATGCAGAAAACCATCAAGACAAATTAGTACAAACGTCACCAGACAATAAGTTCAATACAAGCCTGTGATATCTAAACCATAAACTCGAGAGTTTCATGTAAGGTATTGAAATTCTTACAATCAAACATATTATCCAGTTGAATCAAACAGGGTCAAGGTAACAACCAAAGCAATAAACAAAGATGTAGATTGGAATGGCTAGAGTTGTTATAACGGCCACGAAATTGTGATCGCAGACTAACCAACAACATCTGGCGGCACCAAATTGAAAACCCAATTCATTAACACCACCACCTTTTCCTATGGGAGATGCAAAACCCATCGACGAGGAACAGAAACACTAAATCCCAGATAAACTACACCTAGAAAGTATTAACAATAAAAATAACAATAGGAACAGAAAAAAAAATGTAAAAGTAAAAGATCAAACCTTTCTTGACCAGCAGTGTCCCAAATCTGGGCTTTGATGACCTTAGAATCAATACTCAAACTTTTGGTGGCGAACTCAACTCCAATAGTAGACTTGGATTCGAGATTGAACTCGTTTCTAGTGAACCTTGAAAGTAAGTTGGATTTACCCACACCAGAGTCACCAATCAGGACCAGCTTGAACAAGTAATCGTAGTCATCTTCAGGTTTATATCCTGCCATAACACTCCTTTTCCTTCAACTTCCAAAAGAATAGGTTTTGATCGAATATCAGACAAAGCGTGCAAGAAAGTTTTGTTCTTGCTTGTTGTTTCGGTTATGGAGTGACCGAGAGTAAGGTTGGTTTGGTGTACTTTAGGAAAAGGTAAAGGAAGTGTTTGGAAGTTCTGTCTAAACTGTTTTGAAAGAAAATGACAGTGGGACTCAAAGACTCTTGTTTGGCTTCAACGTGTCTCTAAGGAGCAAAAAGATGGCCTTTACTTGAACTTTAGTGTAGGAGTGCTTGTAGCATAACATTTACTTGGGGCAAATTAGCGTTTATTTAGGACAGTGGACTGCTGTCTTCGGGCCTTTTAAACAACGGGAAGTGAACATGAGTTAATTATAAATAAAACTACCAAAAACACATATTAAGCGTTTATTTGGACATTATTCTTATTAATTACTTTTATTCCGAAAATAGTCACTCTATTATATAAAAATAAGACTGCGTACTATCAGATCTATCTAGACCTCGCTTTATTGCAGGATTTTAAATTAAGTGATGACGATGATAAATTACTTTTACTAATTAATTCTATCATTAAGTCACTGATTGCAAGTAAATAGTGGCAACCATGTACCACAAAGTTTCATCTACATGGCTACTTAATTTTAAGGGGGAAAAAAAGGGTAAGTCAGAATATGTAAAAGAATTGGGGGCCAAAAAATCAGGGGAATCCCATACTCCAGCAATGAGCTTGACAGGGCCTCTCACCAGTAATCTCCACAAGAACATTCCCCATTTTTGAAATGGTGGAACCTACTGGTGTCTCGCACTATAATTTCTCTGTCCCTGTATTTGGATATCAGTTTGATGGCAACATGGCAATCACTGCAGACCCTCAGGTTCTTCATTACCCTTATTGGTACACCAGGTGGAATGGTGATTAAAGCAAAAGCAATAGCCAATTTTTCACTGTGTTGCACCAAATTATTTTCTTTCTCCTCGTTATCCATATCATGCAAATCTGAGCCAGTATCAGCCACGTAGCCCACCAGCTTCAGCTCCTCCATTAGCTGTTTCAAATACAAGTCAATCTCCTCTGATCTTGGATGTGACTTATCACCCATGGAGAACTGGTGAACCTGATTTTTCACTTCCAACCAGCTTATACCAGGTTCCTTCTTCACATTCTGATCTCTCATGGCCTTCCTCACCTCAGAAACATCTTGCCATCTCTTGGCAGAAGCATGAATGTTTGCGAGCAGCACATAGGAAGCTGAATCCTGAGGATCATGTTTAAGAACCTCTCCAGCAATTCTTTTTGCCATGTCCGCATTCTTGTGGATTTTGCACGCAGATAACAAAGTTTTCCATATGATAGCATCTGCTTTTACAGGCATTGTTTTTATCATGGCCTCTGCTTCATCCAAGCAACCCGACCTACCAAGTAAGTCAACTACACAAGTATAGTGTTGCAGGCTAGGCTTCAAGCCATAATTCCCAGTCATCAACTCAAATAATTCCATTCCTTTATCCTTCAGCCCACAATGACTACAAGCATAAAGCAGGCTTAAGAAAGTAACCTCGTTTGCCTCCATATCTTCCCTCTCCATCTGCTCAAACAAGTCAATAACTTCCTCTCCTCGTCCGTGAAACCCATAAGCAGCAATCATTGCGGTCCACAATACAACATCTGAATCTTGGCACTCGTAAAAAGCCTTCACAGAGTCCTGCAGACATCCACACCTAGAATACATGCTAATTAATGAGCTAATTACCCCAACAACAGAACTAGCGCCAGTCTTAATGACTTCACTATGAATTTGCTGACCCTGACCGAGAGTAGCCATCTCTGAGCATGAACTAATTACACTCACGAATGTTATTTTATCAGGCCTAAATCCTGCCAGTTTCATCATATTGTATAGGTCTAAAACTTCCTCAGATAAGCCATTTTGAGCTTTACCTGCAATAAGGGTGTTCCAAGCAACCAAATTACGCATTTGCATAGATTTGATAACTTCTTCTCCTTCCCGCAAACTACCACTTTTCATATACATGTGAGCCAAAGAGCTTCCAACAACCAAATGGAATTGAAATCCACATTTCAAGACATAGGCGTGAACTTGCCTGCCAGCATATAGAGCCTTCAGGCCTGCACAACCTCTAAAAACACTGCCTAAGGTAAATTCATCGGGCCAAAACCCCAATTCATACATTTCCTTAAACAAACTCATACCCTCTTCATTACACTCAAACTGGATCGTCCCAGCAACCATTACATTCCATGTGGCAACATTCCTCTCGCCCATTCCATCAAACAAGTTATGGGCACCCTCCAAATCGCCAATTTGCAAATACCCATTAATCAAAATGTTATGAGACATGATATTTCTTATCGGAAGAACGTGAAACAAGGTCAATGCCGTTTGAAACTGTCCAATTTGGGAGTACATGTTGAGGAGGTGATTTGACACAAACTTTTGCTTTGAATAACCAGAAGTAACTACCAAAGAATGGAGCTGTTTCCCCAAAATAAGTGACTTCTTTCGTATGCAAGATTGAAGAAGATGAGGGAATAAAGATGGATCGGTCCATATCTGGGATCGAAATCTCTCAAAAGCTTCTTTGATGTGACCTTTAGAACAGAGGTTTGTGAAGTCTAATAACGTATGACAAGAAGTCGTCGACAGAAAACGAGAGGCAGAGAGACGAAGGCTGGCGACGCAGGCCTTACCCATGCCTCTAGTTTTGCATAATTGGTTTGTTCTACTTTTACATCACGTTACAAGTGAGTGGGCCTCTGTTTCAAAATCCCTAGATTATTTTTAGTTGTTTCACGACAGATGAAAGGTGAAGAAAGAGTTGAACTTTCTCAACCAAAGCAATCAGTCACTGTCCGATTAGTTTGATCTTGTTGGTCGAATGCTACTTACTACATTTGTTTTTGAAGTAAAGCAAATTACAGATGAGAATAGGAGAGAAACAACTAAAGGATAGATTCAGATTGTGATAGATTTCCAATTAGTATATGAGATTAGCGTACAGACTACCAAAACATACACAATTATACAAATGCAGTAATGGACTGAAGGCTATAGACAGCTGAAGTTTCATAAGCAACCAGGTGTGTGATACCGCAGTTTCATAAGCAACCAGGCGTGTGATACTGATACATATTCATGCCAACTACACGGTCACTTTAGAGGGAGCCGAAGTAGGAACTCGATTTTCAGCAGGAATTTCAACAAATTCTGAGAGAATGGCTCGGAACTCATCACCTGACATGGTTTCCTTCTCGAGCAGAACTTCTACAATCTTGTCTATGGCCTCACGATTATTCCTAATGTGGTTCAGTGCGATCTCATATGCACTGTCTGAAATCCTCTTGATAGCAGCATCAATGTCTTCAGCAAGCTTTTCGGACATTGAATTTCTTGCCATCATTCTCATGATTACATCAGCACTTTGAGCTGATAAATCCATTAGTGACCACGGACCAATTTCAGACATACCAAAAGTGGTTACCATCTGTATACGAGATTAAAAACATGTTACTCAGTTTCATTAAAACTGACAGAATAAACAAAGCTATAGAAGGCTCTTCAGACTTGCAGACAACCAAGATAAAAAGAAAAAATGTAATACAAATCAACTTGGGATGTAAGCGCAGCACTGTGGTTCTTCAAACTTATGATCGCAATGAAATAACAGTAAAACTCAAATACAATGTGGTTCTTCAAACTTATGATCGCAATGAAATAAGACTAAAACTCAAATCTTTCTACTTTTTCCTTCTTTAATATTATTCTCAGTCCTTCAAGCTAATTAAGTAATGCAGATCATTTTTCTAGAAAAGATAGTAAAGTAAACCTTTTGGTAGTAGATGGCAAATAGAGGAGCTCTGACTTACCTGCTTAGCCAAACTGGATATCTGTTGCAGATCACCAGCAGCACCGGTAGTCACCTCAGGCTCACCAAAAATAACTTCCTCAGCAGCCCTGCCACCAAGTCCACCAACTATTCTAGCAAAAAGCTGTTGCTTGGAGATCAAGGTTGGGTCATCTGAAGGAATAAACCAGGTCAGGCCTCGTGCCTGACCACGTGGAATCAAGGTGACCTTTTGAACTGGATCATGCCCTGGAGTTAATGTTCTGAATAAACAGATCACGTAACCGCATTATCAGTTTTTGTTTTCCTTTCTTCATTTATAAACCAGGATAGGAATAAACACAAGTTATAGAGACATACTGAGGAGATAATTAACAAGTCATTGCCAAATTGTAAGTGAAAATGAGAAGAAATATAAGAGCAAAACCAGGAAAAGAATTACCTTCTACTTGAGATTTCACATACATTATATTTGGATTCTAACTAGATAAGGATTTGGTCAAGTTAGTAGTCCATAGGACATATCCTATCTGTGTTTCATCTGTTCTTCAAAATAAGAATTTAGTGACATATATATGTACGATGCTAAATTCAGAGGTAAAGACTAGTGTATAATGCCCCATAGAAATGTATTCTTGCTCTTTTCTTCCCAGTTGAGAATTTCAATAGATAATTCAACGATCACTTACTCTTTCAAAGGGGCATTCAAATCTAAACTTGAAGGATCCTACTTATATCACTCTGGGCATGTTCAGAACATCTGCCATCTACTTGGATTCTTAGCTCTACCACAAAACAAAACTACACATGATAATATTTGGAAAAGAAAATTATCTAGGTCATCAACGTACCCACAAATCGCATGGCCAACTTCATGATAAGCAACAAGACTCTTACTCTTCCCATCTGTCATGACTGTTCCTTCCATTCCAGCAACAATCCTATCAATAGAGTCATCCACCTCTTTAGAAGATATAGCAGTCTTTCCACGTCGACCAGCAAGTATAGCTGCCTCATTCAAGAGGTTAGCAAGATCAGCTCCACTGAAACCTGGTGTTCGCATGGCTATCACATCAAGAGAAACATCTGCATCAAATTTCTTATTGCTGGCATGGACTTTTAATATCTCTGACCTGCCTCGAATATCCGGAACATCCACAGTCACCTGTGCCAAAGCTTTGTTTAATATCTATTTGAATGTCTAAAACACAAGTTATCAGAATAAGTGCCATGTATTTCTACCTGTCTGTCAAAGCGTCCAGGTCTCAATAAAGCATTGTCAAGAATATCTGCTCTGTTAGTTGCTGCAATAACAATAATGCCAGTATTTCCCTCAAAACCATCCATTTCTGTCAAAAGTTGATTAAGAGTCTGTTCTCTTTCATCATTCCCTCCACCAATTCCTGTCCCTCTTTGCCTTCCAACTGCATCAATTTCATCCACAAATACAATGCAGGGAGCATTTTCTTTGGCTTTCTTAAAGAGATCACGAACACGAGAGGCACCAACACCGACAAACATCTCAACAAACTCAGAACCTGATATGGAGAAGAACGGTACACCAGCTTCTCCAGCAATTGCCTTGGCCAGAAGAGTCTTCCCAGTTCCTGGAGGACCAATAAGAAGCACCCCTTTTGGAATGCGGGCACCAATTGCAGTGAACCTCTCAGGTTTCTTCAGAAACTCAACAACCTCCATGAAATCCTGCTTTGCCTCATCAACTCCAGCAACGTCATCAAATGTCACTCCAGTGTTTGGCTCCATTTGAAACTTGGCCTTAGACTGGCCAAAGGCCAAAGGGAAACCAGGTCCACCAGGACCTCCCATTCCTCCAGATGAACGACGAGAAAGTAGGAAGAGACCCCCAATTAAAATCAATGGAAAAGCCAAATTTCCAATCAAATTAAACAACAAAGAACCCGAGTCTTCTTGAGCATTATGTGCAGCAAAGTCGATGTTTTTTTCTCTCAACTTCTGAAGAAGTTCTTGGCTGAGTCCAGGGAGTTGAACACGGACTCGCTGCACACGGTTACCCAACTCAGGAGAAATAGCCTCTACAATAGCAATGGTGCCATTCTCAAACAAGTCCACTTTTTTCACCCGGTCCTTATCCAAATACTCCAAAAACCTGGAATATGACATCCTGGAGGAAGAAACCCCTTGCTCATCAGCATAAGCTTTCCCATTCCCTAGTAAAGTGGCTGCACCAATTCCGGCATTCCCAAACAAAAGATTTAAGAAGCCTCTTCTCCCTTGATGATGCCTCTGGTCCAAAGATGCCTTGGTAAGGATTACTTTTGACCTCTTACCAGCGGATGGAAGTCTTGAAGAAATGAAAAGATGCTTGCCATAGAACTCTTTGCCCAAATTTGGCTTGTTGGTGTTTAAGCATACATCACCCACAAAACATGTTGTTGAAGTCGCCATCTGTTACCACGGAAACGCATGTACAGTCCCAATAAGGATCCAAGGGCAATATAAGCATCCAACAATCAAGTTCACTTGAGACTACAAAAATTCTGCTACCAGTAATTCATGCAAAACGAAAAAGAGACACCAACAAAGCACAGCCATTCCAGAACTATTCAATCATAAATCGTTAAATTGCCCAAACTTGGAATATAAATCTAGGATATTGCACAAGTTGTTCGTCAATCCCACCAATAACAGCACGGAAGAGGTAAAATAGAATTCAATGTCCCCTATGTAACATAAATCAAAGTTATCTATACTTAAATATGGACTTGGAAATTACAAACAAGACAGCAGCTTTTAACAATTAACATAAATAAAACCCCAGCAAACGAACTTAGCTACTAAAAACCAACTGAAAGAGTCTATGTCCAAATAAAACGAAACTAAAAACAAAAAGAAACAAAACCCACCATTACCATTCATATCAAAATGAAAAATTCGAAGAAAATTACGTACCTTGAAAAAAATAGAACAGTTGCTTTACTGGGTATGACTAGAAATGAATAAAAATGGAAGGGAAATGGTAAATATGCAATTACTAATAAGTAACAAAGCAGTAGCCGAGTTTCAAGCAAAGGATAAAAGGCGACGTGTTGTTGGTATATATAATGCACTCAGACCTCCCTTACTATTAAACATGGGGAAGAAGAGAGAGAGAGGGTGTGGCTGGGTAAGGGTTTACGTGGCGCTTTTACAATGGTTTAGTGTTTCGTGTTTCAGTTGATCCGTTAGCAAGTTTTTCTGGCTTCTACTTCTACACAAGTAATTCTCTTGCCATTCGTATGTGTGTTTGTGGGTCACAGCCGCCGCAGAGATATTTTCCATTCCCGGTATTACTATTGGCACGTATTTCATTTTTCTGGGCACTAATTAGATATGATATTTTTTAGGGTAAAAAAGTACAGATTTTCTCTATAGTTTAATTAATTTTAAAATAAATTAATTTTAAATTTTAAAAATTATAATTTTCCAAAAAAATATATTTTCTTTTTTTAAAAAGCAATAACTACTTAGTAAAAGTCTCGTTAAAATAAGAGGGCTAAGGTGCTCTAAAAATATGTAGTCTTATCCGTAATTGATAGAGAGTTTGTTTTCGATAGAGCCACATAAAAATGCATATTAAATAATGAAGTAATAATAATTAAAAATAAAACAAAATTAGACCTAAAAGAAAATAAAATAAGTAAATAAATATAACTACATGCAATTTAAAATATAAAATATGTAGTAAAATAAATAACACAATAAATACTGAATAAGGTCAAGAATAAAAAAGATAAAATAAGAAAACAATTAAATAAATAAATAATAAGAAAAATTTAGGTTAAGTAAGGAAATGTTTAAGGTAAATAATTTAGGGAAGAACCATACATTAAAAAATTAGGCTAACTATAAAACATAAGACTAGAAGGAAAGTGTATAAAAGATCTATATATAAATAAAAAAAAAGGTATGTGAGATTGTTTACTCGTATCCTAATATGCTAAAGCTTTCTATTAAGGACTATGTCCTCGGTAAATTTCAATAGAGTTATATCATTCTTTATCACTTTCTTATAATTCTTCTTAAGTTTTCTCTTATAATCCCTAAGTACAGCCATTTAGCATCTTTTCACAGTAGCGTCAACATATCTCCTATTAATATGTCTAAATTACCTAAGTTTTGCCCATCTTAATTTACATTAATATTAGTCACATTTAATTTGTCTCTTATTATTACATTCCTGACCTTATCTTTTCTAGTAAGGTTACACATTTAACGGAACGTCCTCATCTCTGCTACTATTAACTTATGACTATACGTGTGTTTGATGAGCCAATATTTTGCCTCAGAGAGTATGTTGTCCTAATCGCTACGTAATAGAATTTTCTTTTGAGCTTGAATGATATCTTCTTGTCACATTAACTCTTGATATATTTCTCTATTTAATTCACCATGATGGTAAACAATGTTATCAATTAAATGTTATTAGCATGACCTCTCATTCCAATTTTTAAACTTAATTCAAACTAATTAAACTCGGTTCTAATAAATAATTTGAGTTAACTATAATAATTTATAGGTTTAGATTGAGTTAAGTTAGCTCGAGTCAATTTAAGAACTAAATTAGATTATCATGTCATTAATATTTAATTGGTGACTCGTATGTTGCGCTTATAATTTTTAATAACAATCTAAGATAAATATTAATTATTTTTAAAATTAAAATTACATAATTTTTTAAAATGTAAATTTTAAAAGTTAATTAAATAATTTTATTAAAATATAAAATTTTTAAAGGTTAATTACACATTTATACTAAATGAAATTTGAGTATTGTTTGTGTAATAAATAATAACATATTTGGTCTTTCTAATATGTGTACTTTTCATGGAATCCTTTAACCTCAAATTTTCTTAATTTAACTCTATTCTGATTGAATTTTTAATAAATTACTTTATATTAACATAGTTGATAGAAGTGCAATATGTAATTCCACATAAGTCATAACTTATCACATTATTATATGTATTATTTTTGAAAAGTAAAAGAAATGCATTTATCTAGCAAAATTTCAACAGGAGCCAAGAAAGATAAGAAATGCTTAAACAACAAACATAGAAAAGGCAAACTACTGAAAAGTAAAGACTAATGTTTAATGATTTTAGAAAATTTTCATCTAACAACCATGTCATAACTTATATTTGAGGTGAGATATTTAAGCACAATGTATTGATAGATATGATATTCAAAATTTCAAATTATCACATGTCACATCATTATAATATTGATAAATCATTTTATGGTTATCAATGTTAATATTTCTAATTAATATGATAATGATTCACATGATAATATGTCCCACAATACAATAACACTAAAATTCACATCCTTACACTTTTGTATTCAAATGATTTAATTGAGAAATTAAAATTATTAACTTCAATTTATTTACATATCCATATTATTTATAGAAGTTATTAGGCCAATAAGAGTGTTTTTGCCTATGATGAACTAAAATTAGTATTGCATCCTAATTTAGATATAATGAAATTTCTTTTTTTTTTGATAAATCAGCAAATATAATAAATCAAAAGGAAAGGAATTATGTATCAAACAAGAGACTGCCCAAAGAAGCAAGTCTCATTTTCAAAACCAAGCTGAACAAACATAACCAAAGAAAATAAGAAAAGCCCCTACAATAGAAACTACCTAAAGGAATAATAGTAAAAAACTAAATCTACACAAACGAAGCAGAAAAACTACAATCAAGACCTAAACTAGCCTTCCACCCAAGGAAATCCTTGGAAAATCCAAAATGGGAAGACATTAACAGAACCAAAGACATACACATTTACAAGATGAACCAGTAGAGCAGTTCAGCAGCCAAAACCAGAAAATATCACGATAAAGACTTCACAGACTGAAACATCAGAATTGGAATCTCCTATTCTACTGATAGATGCAATAACCTCTTATGGTCATCGATTGATGGCTTAAGAGGTAAACTTTTGAGTTGTGCTATTTCTGAAATTAGAAATTATTTGGCTGAAAGAAGAGTAAGTTGGGGTACTTATGATTTTTCAATTATGTGTGATGGTTGGACAAATAGGAGACAAGAGCCTATTATAAATTTTTTAGTTTATTCTTCAAATGGCTCTAAATTTTTTAAATCTATTGATGTGTTTGACCTTATTAGATATGCTGAGACTTTGTTTGAGATATTTGATGAAGTTGTGAATGAAGTAGGGCCGGAAAATATTGTTCAGTTTATTACTGACAATGATTCCATTTATTAAGTGACATGGAAAAGGTTGTAGAATACCTATAATTCATTGTTTTGGACTCCTTGTGTTGCGCATTGCATTGACTTAATGCTGGAGAATATAGAGGATCTTAGATATTTTTCTGTTATTGATGAGACTATGTAGAAGGCTAAAAAGGGTGATAAAATTCATTTATAATCGTGCATGAGTTTTGAATTTGATGAGAATGGAATTTACCAATGGTAGAAATTTGTGTCGTCCTGCTGTGACAAGATTTGCAACAAATTTCTTATCACTTCAATCTTTTATTTCAATGAAGAAAGAGTTAAGGCAAATGTTTACAAGTGATAAGTGGGTTGCATCTCAGCATGCTAGGTCTAATGTTGGAATGGAGGTTTGTAGTATTACACTGAAAGATAGAAAATTTTAGTCGTAATGTCAATTTATTGTCCGAGTTTGTGAGCCTTTAGTAAGGGTGCTTCAGTTGGCTGATAGTGAAGAAAAACCAACAATGAGTTACATTTTTTATGCTATGGAAAGAGCGACAGAAGCAATCAAGGCCAATATGAAAAATAGGCCTTCTTTATACACACCATATCTCTCAATCATTAATGAGATAAGGAAAAGACAAATTTCTTCTCCATTGTTTGCAGTTGGGGCATTTTTTAATCCTAGTGTGTATATTAGATTGGATCTTGCAAAGCAAGCTGAAGTTAGTAGATGAATGCTTTTCACAATTACAACAACTGTTCCTCATGACACAATGCAAGATCTTTTAAGCTCACAAATAGAGCTTTATAAGTTGTCTTATAGGAATTTTGGAATGTCAATTGCTATTCGGCAAAGAGGAAAACTTTCTCCAAGTATTATTTATTTCCTATTTCTTATTTGTTGTAAATTAATTATCACTTTATTTTGTTTATAACACTACTTTTGTTATGTTATAATTTGCAATTTCTTAGTGGGATCAATTCGGAAATAGTGTTCCAAAATTGAAAAGGTTTGTGATTCAGATTTTAAGTCAATGTGTAATGCAATTGGGTGTGAACAAAACTGGAGCACATTTGAATTTATCATTATTAATTTCGATATAATTTCTTATAATTTTCTAATAATTAAAGTTAATTATTTACTAGGAGTCTTAATAACAAAAGTAGTTCAAATGATCTAATTGTCATTGATAATATTGATGTTTTGACGGATTGGGCTTCTGAAAAATCCAATTTGGTTTATATGAATGATTTAAATTTGGAAGATAATCTTGGATGGTAAAACATTAATATGTCATTTGGTGCATTAAATTTGAATGATAATGATGATGAAGCTCCTCTCAATGATGAAGATTTTGTACCAAATGATCACTAAGGTCAGTGCAGTTTTAGCGGATATCCTCTCGTTAACGATTGAATTTCAGGTTTTTATTTTTCTCCTTCTTTTAATTTTACTTGTATTTGATGTTTATGTTAAATTGTATATATGTAATGTAATTGTAATATTTTTGTTTCAGGTTTAGCTTCAACTTGATTGTTTATTCGTTATCAACTCTTTTTGTAATATTTATTATTCTTTTTATCGAATGTTTTGAATCTTTTGATGTAATATTATTTATTAAAATGATGAAATTGTATTATTGTAATATTTTAAATACTTTGTATTATTCTTAATTTTATAATTGTACGATGATAATTGTCTTTGCTTATATTAATTGAGGTTATTATTTATATGTAAAATATTTAAAATTATTGTTATTTCATATTAATTGTCATTATTATTTATTATTAAAATTTTGAAAGCATGGTTGATGTAAGCGATAAAGCTAGTAAAATATCTGATCTGTTATCTGATATACAAATATGGACTATTTTGTAATTTTTAAAAATTTTAGAGACTATTTTATAAATTTAAAAAATTACCTAAAATGAATGCGAAATCTTACATCTGATTACATTTGAGCTCAATCGAAATCTGAAGCAAGTACGATATTCATAACTTTAGTATCAACATCAAATAATAAATATATAATAAGTTTATATTTTTCCTAAGTGATAAATTTACAACATAGCATTTTCTTTAAATAAAACGCAGCGTATACAAGAATGGACGAACCAGGGTTTTTCGTTGAAACCTGTTTAGGCTTGTTTCAGCTCAAGCTTAGTCTCCTTGCTCATCTATCAACCTCCGACAAACTTTCTATTGGGTACTGTTAATCATTCAGTTCGTTTCCGTTTCTTCTGCTTATTAATTTTCTTTTCTTTTTGTTTTCATTTAAGATTGTTGCGTTCTTTCTATCTTGGATCCTTAGCTAAAGGAAGGGTTTCAACTATGTTTTGCTCCTTAAACTACTGAGTTTCCTGTGAAGAGACCCGCTTCGTAACGATTTAACAAATCAGTTTTGAAACACGAACGTACCCATTTGGGGAAAACTTAAAAAGAAAAATGGGTTGATTTTGAATTTGGAGCACTTTCTTGAAAGACAATGTCTTGAAGGATGTTTGTTTCTTGATTTATTACCCCAAGAGTTTCTGTCTCAAAATCTTTCATTTCTATCTTCTCACATTTGTTTCGAAACAGGCGCATAATTTGTCGAATGGCTTTCATTCATTATGGCCGAAATGCCTTAAGGAAAATTGTTCAAGAAACTAAAGTTAAAAGCTTTGATTGTCCTTTACAACTACTATATGCTTGTCAAGGAGTTCGATACAGAAAGTTGGAAGTAATTCTTACAAAGGTAAGTGTTGGGTGATGTATATGATTCTTGTGAATTATTTGCACGATATGATGTTGATAATTGATTTGTGTTCTTGCAGAACATAGATAAACTTGGGAAAGCAGGCCAGACGGTGAAGGTTGCGCCTGGATATTTCCGTAACCACCTTATGCCCAAACTGCTTGCTGTTCCTAACATTGACAAGTTCTATCATCTCATCAAGGAGCAGCGCAAGGCATGCCTCTCATTTTATTGCATTTGTGTTCAAGCACTTGTGTGTTTCTGTACAGTTGCCTACCAGTTGTCTTAGTCCTGGTTTCCATGATTCAGTGTGCAATTACTTTGATGCTTGATAACTGCTAATCATTGGTGTGCTCATTAGATGTTCCAAGCTGAGGAAGAAGAAGAGGTCAAAGTAGTTAGAGATGGTAGGGAAGATAAGATGAAAGAATATGAATCGGCAGCAAAACGCTTAGATAGTACCCCACTGGTTTGTTCCCTCTCTTTGAAGTGCTATCGAGTTGCTTAGCACACTTACTGTGGCTTTGCGTTTACCTTTGGAAATTTTGCTGGATCTGCATGCAACTTTCAATTGTATGCTGTGTCATTGTTACCTGTTAATTAAGTCTTACAAGCCATTTACTCTTCTTGTAGACAATTAGGGCAGGTATTAATGCTTTAAAGTTCCGAGCTCGTGCATCAAAAGATGAACCTATTGAAATTCTTTCACCCGTGACAAAAGATGATATTGTAAATGAGGTACAGTACTGTTCTTCGGTAGTCTTTTCCATTGAACCACCAGGAAAACTTTTTCCTTGAGATGAACTTGTTTCTTTTTAAGTATATTTGGAATTATTAACTGTAAAAAAGATTAATTTCGGTATAAGGGCATTCTAACTATTCATAACTTATGCTATTTCTAATGATTTTTTCTAACCTAGGCATGTATTATGTGCAGTCTAATATGCATGAGCACACTGAATTGTGCATTCTTTTGGTAGGCATATGGCTGAGTTGTGGTTATTAAGGTGGAAATTCTTGCAAGTTGAGCAAATTTTGCAGTTATGGTTCTGTTGAAAACAATGGCTTCCAGGTATACTGAGTTCATCTGGAGTGGGAAAGGAAAACAAAGTACTGTTGGTGCTTGGCTGAATAATGAGCTTGTAACAAGGGAAAGAAACAAATGGATTTTGGGTAGATGATTTGCAGACCTGAGTTTTTAAGGAACAGAGACATTAGAGAGTAATAATAACCTTTTCTTGTTTTTTTTTTGGTACATTAAAGGTGCTAGGCATTCAAAATGTTACATTTTTTTCTAATATAATTGAATTTACACCAATTCAAATTTCAGGAATTTAATTGTTAATATAAATTGATTTAAGACTAGCGAAAAGATTAATCTCTAATGTAGTAACTTTACTTTTATGGCACATCAACTGATAGTTTTATTTCACTGCAATAAGCTCATAAAAGCCATCATTCTAGTTAAATTGCTGTTTGTAATTCTAAGTTCTAGATGTCACATTTTGATGCTTGTGGAGATTTATTTGTCTTGAAGATTTAGATGCTTCTGGTGATGCTTTTACCCCACTTGTGGAGGTGTAACTTTTGATTAGCTTTTGGACTTGAACTTCGGCAGAGCTATGAATTTTTTTTACTGGGGTTTGAGGACTTAGCTCTTAAGTTTTGCTGTTGCTGTTTGTTTCCAACTCACTGATAAGATCTGTTTACATTCAGGTGGTAAGGCAGCTGAATGTGCGGATTGAGCCTGAAAACCTATATCTACCATCACCTTTGACAACTTTTGGTCAGTTTGAGGTGCCATTACGCTTGCCAAAGTCCATCCCTTTACCAGAGGGAAAGCTTCAGTGGAGTCTGAGAGTCAAAATTCGGGGTAAATAAAATGATAAGTATTTTAACAGTCTTGAAAGGATAGTTAAAAATAATCTTGAAGAACAATCAGAGCATCCTACTAAAGGTGGCTTTGGAAATCTTAGCAATGAGATGAGGTACAACTCCATTTCTTGTGGTACTAATTGGTGATTGCGAAAACATTGCTAGGGGATTAATAATTTTTGAAGCATTGAGTATTGTATACCATGATATTGGCAATTCCTCATATATACCATGGGAAGTGTTAGAAAAAAGATTTAGTGGTTGAACAATCTAAAGGTGACATTTATGGATGTGTCTCTTGGTGAAATTGAATGTATTTTTTTTTCTTTTCAGTTTTTATGGTGTGAGCTTTGTTAATTTTTTATTCTTTTACATGAACGTTTTACTCGGGAGCTTATCAAAATTGATTATAAGAATGCTTATTTTTTATGGATAAATATATAAATCTACTCTTAAGATATATATATATATATAATTTTTTATTTGTGTAAAAGACATAGACCTCTTTTATGGTTTAAATTTTTTTATAAAATTCTTTATCTTTTAAAATGATTAAAATTAATTATATTTGACTTAAATTAATAATTTAAGATAATTAGGTTACAAATTTCTTGGAATTGTTCCATATTAAGCTTATTATGGCAGAATAAACAAGTCTTATAAATGATTAATCCCTGGGAATTAAGTTGCATATTATCTCCGATGTACAAAATATAAAAATAAAAGAAAAAGTTAAGGATGATAAATATAAGGAGCAAAATAACAACAACAATAACAATTTCTCATTACTAACATGAGAGGCTTTGGAAGTTTGAATAATAACTAGCCTTATTGCTAATTAGTAAAGAGTCTCTTTATTATTCACATAAAGAGGAGAGAGAAAATGGAATAAAATAAAATAATACTAGCAATAATAATAAACAAATAAATAGATATAAATAATAATACTAATAATAAGAAAATTATTTTAATATTAATAATAATGAAGATGAAGAAGAAGTTTCAACCTACAGAGATTAACAAGTTGTGAGTGTATTTTAATTATTTTATATGACTAAATTCTTTGCAAATAAATTAAGGGCATTCCGAAAATTGCCTTGAGGATGATGTATAGGATTATGAATTTTTAGTTATACCCTTTTGATTAACGAATATATTAGCTGCTTTTATGAATTTGATGAATAAGATGTTTTCAAATTATTTAGATAAGTTTGTGATTGTTTATTGATAACATATTGGCGTATTTAAGCAATAACGAGGAGTATGTAGAACACCTTTGGATAGTATTACGGACCTTTTGAGAGAACCAGCTATTTGTTAAATTTAGTAAATGTCAATTTTGACTAAATAAGGTTGCTTTCTTGGGTCATGTCATTTCATCCTATGGACTTAGTGTGGATACCTAAAAGATTGAAATTTTTACTAATTATAGACCTCCTTCTATTGTGACAGAAGTCATGAGTTTTTTTGGATTGCCAGGTTATTATAGGAAATTTGTTAAAGGATTCTTGAATATAACAACTCCACTGACCAAGTTAACGTGAAAATAGGAGAAGTCTGAGTGATCAGATGTGTGTTAACGAAGTTTTGATGAATTGAAAGAAGAAAGATTGATGACTGCTCCTATACTCACATTACTGATAGGGACTGACGGATTTATAATGTATAATGATGCCTTGAGATAGGGGCTAGAGTGTGTACTCATGTAGAAAAGGCTAGAGTGTGTACTCATGTGGAATTACCCCATAGTTTTTGAGCATTACTTGACTTGGATGGTGCTTCTTGTATAAAATATTTTCACGAATAAGAAGAGTTTGTAATATTTGTTTACTCAAAAGAACTAAACATGAGCCAGAGGCCTTATGGTTAATGTTATAAAGGTGCAAAGTTATAGAGTATGTTATATTGTGTTAATATTTTTTTTTTATTATTCAAGAAGTGTCCTAGGCAGGTTCCAATTATGGAAAAACACTTTTAAGTCATCCACACTCAGATTGAACAGATTTGGACAAATTTATTTTTTATGTTAAAGTTTTGTAGTTTGATTTCAACTTATCTCATTCAATGCATTGTCAACAAATTTTATGTTGATATAAGTCTACATGAGCCACCAGACTTGACGGTAGTGTTCATAATATATATGTGTAGTATACATGTGTATATGAAAGCAATTGTAATTTGCGGTCATGTCAAAGGGCCAAATTTTGTGCGCTCTTTTGGCTGTTTGCAGAAATGTTTGGTACCTCTGTCTGTCTTTCATGTGATTTCCATTGCACCACTTAATTTAAAAGAAATACAAAATGATGAAAGCCGTCAACTTCTTTTCTTTTATTGGGTATTAATCTCCTTCATTCCTTTTCTATTGGGTATTCTATTTAGGCATGGTAGTTGAGGTCAAGCAAGTTAGGCTCGGATTGACCGGACTATGAGTTGAATTTCGTGACAGGCTCGGCCCAGCTCGTGACCCAATTGAGAGCATAAAACGACGTTATTTTTTGAAAATTTTTAAAAAAATAAGAAATCGGGTCCAACCAATCTTACCCGCTTTCATCCCGTCTGATCACAGGTTAAGCCCGGCCTGGACATTGTCATCTCAATTATTACTGTTATAGAGCAAACGTCTGATCACAGGTTAAGCCCGGCCTGGACATTGTCATCTCAATTATTACTGTTATAGAGCAAACGACCAAAAAAGGCTTTTGGATTGCATTTGGTACTTGTGAGATGCTTCATCATGCTAACTGCTTAACTAGTTAAGGCTAACAATGCAATGAAGAAAGCTAAATCTACGGTAAAACAGTACAGATAATTTAAATATATACATATAATCTAATAATTTTATATCAATCACGACTTGTTTATTTGGTTTTGCGAAGGATTAGTAGTTGTCTTCATTATGCCGTCCGAATCCAAAATCCTTAAAAATTCAGGAACACACGAACCACTCCTAAAACACGTAAAAACGTAACAGATGAAACCAAGAATTCTTTCTTATAAGGAGCTTTTGGAATCGAATGCCATTCACTCCTTTTTCTGTCTCTCTCTGTCATTTGTCCCTAGCCCATAAGAACTCACCATCTGCATCTGTGCTGTTTGCCTAAGCCTCACCTCCTCCGTTTTCTTTTCTCTTGTTGGCGATGAAACGATACAGGAATGGTGAAATCTGGGATTTTGAGCACCACATGGCCGTGTCTGCTTGTAACAGGCGAGTTATCTTAGGATTAGACGGTGGCACTACCTCCACTGTCTGCATATGCATTCCTATACTGCCCTTCTCCGATCCTCTTCCCAACCCTCTTCCCGTTCTCGCTCGTGCTGTCGCTGGTTGCTCAAATCATAACAGCGTTGGCGGTCGGTTTTTCTTTTTATTTTCACCCTTGATCAATTCTTTGCCTCTTTGTTACAATGTCGTTAGAGTGGTTCTGTACCATGAGAATTACGTCTGGATTTTCAAGTTTGTTATGTTTTAGTTGGCAATTGTCATCTGTAGTTTGCCAAGTTCAAATCTTTGATTTTTGGTTAGTTGCTGTTCTTGTCTAAATGCTAAAATTGGTTGATTGGAAATTTCAATACACTAAAAGTTTCCTTTTTTTTTGAAAAAAAAAATTCAATACACTAAAAGTTGTGCGAAGTGGGAGCTTGTGAAATTTCAATACCCTTATCCAATTGCGCTTCATGTCAATGTCTCGTATATCTTGTGATGACTACAATGAGCGTGTACATGCTGCTTTCAGTTTATAATTGTGTTTTCGTGTTTATGTTTTACAGAAACCGCTGCTAGAGAGACGTTGGAGCAAGTTATGGCCGATGCCCTGTCAAAGTCAGGTTGCAGCAGATCGGCTGTTTGCGCGGTTTGTCTTGCAGTTTCAGGCGTTAATCATCCAACAGATGAGCAGCGAATCTTAATTTGGCTTAGGTTTGCTCTCTAGTAGAAATCATAATTTTCCATTTTTGCAACTCTTTTACCTGAAAAATCTTATCATATGCATCCTAACAATAGGAATTGCAAGCATCATGACAAAATTTGGGTGCATTGGATTTTTGAATGGCTAAAATCAAAAAATTCTAGACTTGATTGAGTTAACATGAGATATTGGTGCTTAAGTCCTTGTCTCCACACTTTGCCCAATTTTGTTACTTGTGGGCTTTGGCTACTAGTTCATTTGGCTTCCATTCTCAATCATTTTATTGTGGACAATTACGATTTAAAATCATAAAGAACACTTTACAAATTTAGTATCTCCTGATCACATTTTTGTGTCAGCTGCAAACTTGTTAATTTGATCTCCAACATGTCCTTGCTAGATTATAATTGCCTTTTGGACTTTGTAAAGCTGGGATATGATTGATATGCTTTACAATTTTTTGTGGTACTGTTTCTACATTAACATCCTTGGATGACTATTTGCCTTGCATTTTGTAGCCCATTCTTAAACTAGGAGCATAAAAATAAATACCAAGTTGAATAGGAGAGTCATTATCATGATTTCTTACTAGAAGTGTTAGTGCATGTAATCAGCTTGTTGATTACATTATCATGAGTGGATAATGTTGCTGATGTTTTGAGGCCATTATTGCTTAACGAACAGGTGATAGTAACTCATATCTTCTTTCCTTTGATTCAATCAGGGATATATTTCCTAGTGATGTGAAGCTATATGTTCAGAATGATGCTGTGGCAGCTCTGGCAAGTGGGACTATGGGAAAACTACATGGATGTGTTCTAATTGCTGGTACAGGGACTATTGCTTATGGATTCACGGAAGATGGTAAAGAAGCTCGGGCAGCTGGTGCCGGACCAACATTAGGAGATTGGGGAAGGTATATGCTTTTTTGTCTCAGATTTTAGTGTGCTTTGCGTATGTGCTGATGTGTGCATCAGGTACTCACGTAATTTGGATTAGTTATATGATAATTTCTACACCATTGGTACATGAATAGAAGCTTGTGGTAGGTCCCTAACCGTTCTAATAGCTTGTTTTCTTTATCTTTGTCACCCTTTGTGGGAGTACAATAGACATCTTTCTTGCTACACCTTTCCAGCATCCGGTGCTTTTGTGTTTAACATATATCTCTTCTTCCTAAGTCAAGACATTTTGAAATTTGCGATGGAATAGATTGGAGCATTCATAAACAAGTTTTGTTCGTGAGTATTTATAAGAGGTGGGATTTTTTATGATAAATGAAGGTCCAATATAATTTAGAAGCTGGCCGTCCTGGATTAGCCAGTAATATCAGAGTTCTTCTGTTTTGTGAAGTCATCCATGAGGTCTGTGACATGATTTTTTTTCAGAGTGGAATCATGGAAGAAACTGAAATGATATAAAAGTATTATTAAGAACTCCTTGTATATAGACCTTTATGCTATTATTGAAAAACTTTTTAACTTGATCTGGAAACAAACAGTAGAATTTAAGATGTTTTTCAGGAGACAAGGATTACTGATTAAAGTTTTCTTGTCATTTTATGTGCAAATATTAAGACTTTAAAATTCAGTATGAGGGTTATCCGTTTGTCAGCATTCTTTTCTGGGCCAGTGTTCAACATTTGTACCCCAAAAGCTATTTTCTAGCTGAGTCTTGTCCCAAATGAGGAATAGAATTTAGGCTTTTAATTTTCTTTTATAACTAGTAAGCTTTAGCTATAAATGATAGTGGGAACACTAGAAAATATTTTGGGCCACAGGATAAGGTAAGATAACCAAGATGAAGATGATTGGTGTCTATTATGTTGTATATGAAAGATGCAGATATGGATATAGAGAACTGATGTTGAGGTCATCAGAAATCGAGCATTTATCATTATGGTCATTTATAAAAATTGTATCTGAAAACATGTAATTAAACTGTGGTGTCTGAGCAGCATCTTGAGGTTTTGTTTTTTAAGCTTCATTAATAGTGATAGATGCATAATTGGATTGCCTAAAAATTGAGATCTTAACGTTCATGGTTTAATTCCGATTATTAACAAATTTGTGTAATTGGCTGAATGACCTCTTCATGAGGATTCTTTCCATTAAATAGGAGTTGCTGTACAATCTATTTTTGGTAAGAAAATATACACAGCTAATACACTAATTACTATTATTCTAATATATGTTTAAGCTAATACACTAATTATGGTAAATAAATCATAAAATTCTGACCCATAATTTCTGCCACTGATAATTATGTGGTATATAACTTGCACTTAGTAATGTAATCCTAAAAATCTTCTAATTTTTTGTGGCTTGTGGACATTTCCTTGTAATACTTTTTGCCAAGGGTGACAGATGTTTTGCTTTTCTGCAGTGGATATGGAATAGCTGCCCAAGCATTAACAGCAGTTATTAAGGCTTATGATGGTCGTGGTCCTCAAACAATTCTTACATCTAGTATTTTGGAGAGTCTTGATCTATCGTCTCCAGATGAACTCATTGGGTACATCTTTTAACACCATAAGCCAATTTCTCATCTTAATTCTTTTTCTTTTTCTGGAGTTTAACATTGGAAATTTAAACTATTCTTATGATATTTAGTGTGCTTGAAAAAAATCACAGAAAAGTTTATTCTACTTAATTACAAGCCTTTTTTGTGTGGTTGAAGCAACTAAAGATGATTCCTTTGTCTTGTCTTTGTTGCAGTAATGATTATCCTTTTTAGTTTTTGATACTTAAGAAATTGTATCTCGCTAGTTCCTCTTCTAGTGTCTCTATTTCAAGAAAACTTTGATGAAAGGACAGTCAATAACATTCATCGTCTTCTTTTCATTTCTATTGATTTTCTTAAAATGTGTCATCCTCATTATATGAAAATTTTAACCGTTTTCGATGGGAGTACAGTTTACCATTTGTGGAAGTTGTTTTATGGATACATTTGTACCTCCCAAAGATTTAAGCGTAATTGATTTTTTTTTTGAAACTTTGAGCACTTTTATTATATCAGATACTTATATACGATATTTTGAAAATGTAAAAAATCTGTTGTTGAATAAGATACTTGATTTTTCTTTGCTGATAGGTGGACATATGCAGATCCATCTTGGGCTCGTATTGCAGCTCTTGTTCCTGTTGTGGTATCGTGTGCAGAGGCAGGTGACCCAGTTTCCAATAAAATCTTGCAAGATTCGGTTGAAGAGCTGGCTTTAAGTGTGAAAGCTGTTGTTCAAAGGCTTGGCTTGTGTGGTAAAGGTATGGTGTATAAATAAAATATAATAGATCAGAATAATATTGCTTCTCTTCATCTCCTGAAATGGCATGACATATAATTGTCCTGTGATCTGATGTTATCAATTGATAGTTTTGTCTTTTTCACAATGATACCTGATTATCAAAGGAGCAGAATACTAGTGTGGTACCGTTCAGGTTGTTATCACCCTTTGGTTACTTCGTAAAGTTGCAGAGCTATTAGTAAATACATATTCGGTTGAAACATATTAAATAATCTATTCAAAAGCTTTTGGTCTCGTTGGGTATTTGACATAATGCCTACCAGAGATACTTTGATATGGTGCTTGGTATGCTTTAGTATTTTTCTTGAAGATAGCAATCATTGGCTGATGACCAGTGCACAATCAGTTATTAACATGGTTTCATTGAGTTTTTCTACCATTCATGTCTTTTCAGTGGCTTTATTTTCTTTAAGCTTATGAAAAAAAAATTATGCAGATGGAAAGGCAATATTTCCCCTTGTTATGGTGGGGGGTGTTCTTGAAGCAAATAAGAGGTGGGATATAGGGAAAGAGGTGGTAAATTGCATATCCAGAGATTACCCTGGAGCCCTTCCTATTCGGCCAGAGGTAATTACACCTTATTTAAACCTATTGCAAGTTTTCTCATTTAGTTACTACTCTTTTCATCTTTTTCCTGGGTTGAGTGACATTCAAATTACTGGAACTGGCAATTCTACCAACCTGTGCTCTGAACAAAATGTAATCATCTGGAGCTACCGCTGAAAGTGCCCTCTTGAGCGAAAATTGCACCTTAGTTGTTATAGATACAAGCTGGGGACATGGTGATTTTTAAGATTACACTTAAGAAACTGGACAAGTTGCAAGAGCAGACCACCTGCTGTTTTGGCCTCCTTATCTTTACATTTCTCGTCCATGCCCTTCCTAAATAGACCAACCTTATTTAGGAAGGCATACCTTTCTTTATGGCTTTTTCTAATGAACTATCAATTTGTCATTCAATGTGTCACTTTCTTAGGGATCTGGCTTTTGAAAGCTGATAAATGATTCCTAGGATCAGAATTTGATTTACTCAATCTCTCAAACGTTTTCATTACCATCATCTGTTGTGAAATATGAGAACCTGGCCGCTCAAATCATTTTTTCTCCCAAGCATGCAGTTTTGTCATGTTATTTTTTGTGTTACCAAGTACAGCTGCTAATCTATTTATGCTTTTTGGTTGAGCCAATTGCAGGTAGAACCTGCAGTAGGCGCAGCATTGTTAGCTTTGAATTTTGTAATGAAAGAGTTTCACAAGGAACTCTACAACAGATGAGTACAATTATTGGAGCGTCAAATTGTATAGTAGCAAGTGCATTATTTAAGTAAGCAATATTATCTTGATGTGGTATATGTTTTTATACTAGCATAGGCTGAATTTTTTTTTCTTTATCAAATATGCTTTCTTGTCATGTGGAGTGGATTGTTTTCTTTTTCTTCCTGTGCAGAGATATTGACCATCTAGAGATGTGGAAAATGGAATTTGTTTCAAGTCTTTTTCACATCTGTTGCATTGCAAATGCTTCTATATGTCCTTGTAATCACCCTTTATAACGTGAAAAAGCTAACAGCAAATAAGAAGCTAAATCAGTGAGGTCGAAACTGATTCAATGGTGAATCGAAGCCCCCCTGCCTCGCTAGGCTGATCTCATATTATGTATATCCCCTTCTTACATTGTACTTACTAATAAGAAAAGTAGATGTAACGTATAAAAACAGAGGACGACAGCTTTTCCATACAAAAGCTGCAAAAACTTGGAAGAAAAACGCTGGAGCCTGGAAAATAAACATAACGCATTCCAAGTGTCTTCCTTTTCTCCTTCTACTCGGTGAGAAAAGACATCTAGAAATGGCAAAGCTATATAGAGAAAAGCCTGCATACAAACACTTGTAACGTCCCTCCCCACTAATTCTGCTATAAAAACTATCCCAGGCTCCATACTACAACCACGACACAGTACAGTTACTAGCAGCAGCAACAGCAGTAGGTGTTCTCTAGCTGAAACCAAGAAAGATGAACAACAAAAGAGCAGTGACAGCCGTGGTTGTGACGATGCTAGTGATCATCTTCCTGGTAGAGTCAGGAATGGCCATGACTTGCGGACAAGTAGACTCGTCCCTGATTCCTTGCGTGTCTTATCTGATGAGAGGTGGTGAACCAGCGAGTCAGTGCTGTGATGGGGTCAGAAACATCAAACAAATGACTCAAACAACTGAAGATAAGCGAACTGCCTGTGAATGTCTGAAGCAAGCGGTCGTTCGTTTCCCCACCATCAGCCCTGAGGCCGCCGCTCAACTCCCACAAAAATGTGCAGTCGACGTCGGCGTTTCGATCACCAAGGACGTTGACTGCAGCAAGTAAGTTACTACGTGTGTTTCCTTAAATTTCTATCTTCACCGTCCATTCTCGATCTCCTCATTCCATTTCATGTTATTGTTAAACAGAGAACTAGAATATGTACGTATTTCTTCATCAACTTGGACCTTGTACACAATAATCAACATCCTTGGCATATACTGAAAATTAAATCTCTGTTTATAGGAAGTGCCATCAGCTTCCACTCAAAAGACGAAAAATTATGTAATTTGAACCACAAATTCTTCCTTGTGATATCTGTTCATATATATATATAAACCCATTTGCTGTTTGTTCAGATTATGATTCTTCATAATGTTTTTGCAGGATCCAGTGAGAGATGAAGGATAACACAGAACAAAGAGAGAGATAATTGGATGAACGTGTTCCCATTCTATCTCAGAAAAAGAAAATGTATCCGTTTAACTCTAGCTATCTAGTCAAGTCTTTTGAGAAATAACAAGTTATGAGCACTTATGAGATTCACAGTAGAGCACAATTCTATTTCGTGGATTCTTATTTTAATTTCCAAGCACTTTATCCTATGGAAGATGCGAGAGAAACAGTGATGAGCACTGGTTTAACAAATTTTTCTGAAAATTGAATGAAATCGATATTACCAACAGTAAAAACTATTCCAACATTCCATAGAACCTATGAAGTAGACTGCAATTTGACTAAATCCAACCAAAGTGTTTGTCACTAAAAACCAAAGTTGGAAGCATATATAAGAGTGAGATCAAAGGTTACATTACCTCCCTCTATATGACACTGCAAATGCATAAATTGATCACTTGCCTCAACTTTATTTACAGCTAAAGTATCAGAGTTAAAGAAGCACAAAATCCTCCCGTTATAATGGGAAGGGTGATTTGAGAAAAAATGCCAATTAGCTCCCAAAAAATTAAGATTCTTGTATTGAAGTGGTTCCTTTATTTTGGTCTCAACCAAACCAACTAACCAAGGTTGTTGAGCATTAACAAATTCCTTCAACATAGATCTTTTTAGAGGGTTATTGAGCCCTCTAACGTTCCAAATCAGAATTGTCATAAAGGGGAGAACCCGCTGTTTGGTTTTTCCCTTTCCTCCTTGTAGTTCGCCTCCTAGACTTAGTGTTATGTATTTGGAATTCTTCCTTATCTTCTTTCTTATCAGTATGTTGAGTTGTCTCAACAATAAGGGCATTACCAAACTCACCAAAAGCATTATCATCCCTATTGGTTCCCACTACAAGAAATAAGAGGTTTACCGATGGAAATTACCGTCGGTAAACAACGGATTTCCGTCGGTGAAATTAATCACCGACGGAATATGGTGGAGAGAAAATCGGTCGGTGAAATGCCCGAAGCAAAACTTACCGACCGAATTTTTCCGTCACAAATTCACGATGGAATTACCGACCGAAACATTGTTGTTGGTATTTATTTAACGACGGAATGATTATTACAATTCCGTCGGTGAGGTGATGTAATCTGCGACGACATTTACCGACGGTTTAGGTTACCGTCGGTAAATAAGTGGGTCATTTCCGGCGGAAATTTGTCCGTCGATAATGAGTGATTAAATATTTTTTTTATATTTGTTGTTATAATAATGATTATATTATATATTCACTTTATTAATTTGTGTTGCGTTAGAATAATGAATCATGAGAACATTAGTAATTAATAAACTAAAAAAGAAAATAATATAATTATTAAAAGTAAGATATAACAAATCTCGATGTTTTTAATTGAAAACACACGACAATGTTATAGTTCTTATTGTCGTAATGATCATGGATGCTCAACTGTTTCCCCCTCTTTAACATTTCCATCTCACCCTAAGCTTAGCTATCTCCTCCGCATCTTTGTTTGTCCTTCGCCATCCGCTCCATCTCCGCTCTCATCTTAGTCACCGCTCCATCTCCTCTCTCATCCTATTGCTTGCTCCATCTACTCCAATGACTCTTTCATCTTTGAAACTTCTTTGCGATTCCGCTCTCGATTGTTACATCATATATGCAGACTCATCTCCTCCCTCACCTTAGCTATGTGCTCCATATCTTTGGTGATGTTGAGTGTCATTTGCTTTCGTTTGATGAGTCATTCACTTTCGTTTTGATGAGCTATCTGTTCCTTTAATGAGTCCACTGTGGCCCGGAGCTCGATACATCATGAGATTGAGATGGCCGGCAGATCTTCTTTGTACTAGAAAGGGAAGAGCGCGAATAACAAGCGTTGCATATGAGCCTAGGCGAATATTCTTCCACGACGGTCCCGATACCAAGCGACATCAAGATATATCTCGAGTCTCGCCCACGGTAGTTCCTCCCGAGATTGTCATTGGATATTTTCTTGTATTTGATCCTATTAGGAAGCAATCTTTACGTTAGTAAATAAGCTATAATTGTTAAAAATTATTAAAATATGTTAATTTCACTAACATTGACTTCTCGACATCATTTGTTGATGAAGGTGACACCATCATGTTTTTTTCGTGTGGGTGTGCACAAATACTGCATAGGTGTAGGCTTCGTGCCCGATGCCTTTTCCTACACGTATAACTTAAATTGTCGATGTTAACTAGTATTTTAAAAATTTCTTTGAGTTTCTCTGTATATATGATATTTGCCACTGTTCAACAATGAAAATAACTTCACACATGACCATATGGCACCGGACATTTATATCATAATCACATTGTTCAATAAAGCAAAGTAAGATATATGTTAAAATGTCAAGAGAAATTAGATACTTACTAATCTATGTGCATGCTCGTTGTGGGTAATTGATCCTCCGTATACCTTTGCAAGACTACCCCCGACCTCCACGTCTCATTGGCGAATTACGCTCGAGATATGGACATTGTCGCGGTGATGTCAATATTCGTTCAATGACTCCAAATTTCCTCCGAATATAACGCGATCGCGCACCAACCTTGCGTATTTGATTAATTAAGTCGCGATAACGTATGCGTGCTTTCTTTTCCCATTGTTTATACATGTTGGCGTGGACACAAGAATCCCAGTAAAATTCTTTCTGAAATTTAGATGAGTAAGAATAAGAAAATATTAAAATGTTGTATGAACATTATGAATATAAAGCAACGTAACAAGAAAATAACAATTATGTGTACCTCAAACTCTTGAAAATATAATTGTTTTGTGGTGTCAGCTAAATTTTTCCAAACATAACCCTCAGGTTCAATTCTTTGCTTGAATGAGGAAGTCATATTTCTTGAAATTGGTCCAGACGAAACCAACCTAACATATCAAGTGATGTTACCCTATGTACATATTGGTAAAAGTAAAAGTTGATAATAAGCAAATTGTTAAGTGTTTTGATATCACTTACTGGTCATTGACAATAGAAACAAACTTTCTGTCATCAGGTCCCTCAGCGCCAGGCTGACGGACGTCTCCTGCATCCGGTATGCTAGTGTTGGACGATATATGCGTTGGGGAAGGGGATGATGTAGGCTGAGAAGAAGTCGGTGATGCCTCAACTGCAACTCCCGGCACCAGAGGTGGAGATGGTGAGTCAGTAGGTGCGGCTGATTGTGACGAACCACCTTCACTGTAATGTCCCCCGAACATGGTTCGAAACCTCGGTGGCATAAAGTCACGTTGTCTCTTTGGTCCCATTCTTTTCCAGAAATTCAATTTTCCACAATTCTCTACATGTACAATCTATAATTTGAATGCAATATTCTACACAACACATAGAGGAGAAACTATGGCAATATATGAAGGTTAACAAATTGTTATCAACCATAAATTAACCTTAACAGTAATATAAATATGCAATGTTCACTTTTAATGTGTTACGGATACAACAATAATTGAACGTGAAGGCAAAGGGTAAACATGTGCGGTAGTACATAAGCATATCGATCTATTCATTTTTAGGATTCCATATAACATGGGAGTTGGTAAGCGTGAAAGAGTCCCCGATATGCGGGTTCCGAGAAGGGTTCGCGACGTTCAAAAGCACCAATTGAAATAGTGATACTCCGTCCAGTGACATTGCGTTGTTGCTCACATTCTTGCAATAACATTGCAGCTATATCTAGATTTGTTGAGGAAGCAGTGAATGAGTGCCCGGTCTTAGAATGGTAGACTTCTTGATGGATGAACTCTCGGCAGAACAAATTTACCTACAACGTAATCGGTGAAGAAATGTTGAAACCGTGATATTAACCAACCATATCGAATGAAAGCGGTATATTATTTAATACGTGATTGTGCAGACGAGGTTTGGGGAATAGTAGAGGAGTTGACAATTCCCGATCTTCCTATTCCGTTATAAGCTGACGTGACATTGCAGTCACCTTTATCGGCATACATGTCCTTGTCGAGTTTCAAGGAAGCTTAAACATGTAAGATTGAAAATGAAATGAGAATATGTTTGATAACTTTAATAAATGTTATTACAGGTTCAAACCACGGAAATTGTCGACGTGCAGATCATACTAAACACCTTCAAGTAACAGATCGGCCATCGAAGGCAAACGTTTGGTACTATATGATGGAGCGAGACTTGAAGTAGTTCTGCTTCCATGGAATTGGACAATTTTCCTACATTCCTCCTAACAGAAAGAATTGTTGCCGTCCGGAACCAATCGCCATGTCGACATACGTTTCTAAAGAAATGCAATGAAAAACCAAACATAATATAATTAAATAAAAATAACGTGACTATTGAACTTAAAATATGCAATTACAAACACAAGTCATTCGCTATCATAACTTAATGGAAGATTACAATCATCTTCTTCTTCAGATGAATAAGAATCAAATTCCGGCTCCTCGTCAGATCTCAGACCCTCGTCATCCTCTCCAGAAGAAATATCGGCAAATTCGTTTGATGGGTCGTTCAAAGGCTCATTATGGTCATCCGTAATAGATGCATTGATAAATGTGACATGTTCCTGAAACGCCTCACTTTCAACTGAATGGTCTCCTCGCGCCTATGTGAATCATACACACCTCTAGGTTTAACTTTGCAAACTGCTAACCAATCTATCTTATCTCGTCGTAAGCTCGGAAAAGGGATTTAACAAACCTGTTTAGCTTGCATAGCTAAGACGAAAGGTTCAAACTGACGCAATCTTCTTCGGTGATTGATTTCAACTAAATTGTATTGTCTATGCACCTTTACTCCAACGTTTGGTGTCGGGTCATACCATTCACATTTAAATATCACACATCGTTTGTTGGCAAGCGGTGGTATTCAACTTTAAGTATTTCAAGAATTTTACCATAGTAATCCATCATTTCTCCCTGTATTGAAACTCCACTGTTTATTGTTGACATATTATGTCCATGACTTTCTGTATGATATTTGTATCCATTAATGAAATAGACCGGATACGAGTTATCATATCGTAGAGGTCCCTTCGCAAGATCACAAATCATCTTGTTCTCGATTGGATTGTCCATTGCCTAAAAGAATACATTTCGCATCGCAAATAATTTAGTTTCATGACAAACGTAAAATTCAACGTCAAAATACAATAAAGATTAATTGTAAGTACAAACTTACATATCTCTCAAACCACCGAGGGAAGTGTTTCCCCACTTCTTTATTTATATCATCTTTCGTCATACCCGGCATTATCTCCCGTAACACTGTCTCGTACAATCTAAATATAGAATGATTAGTTTAAGGGCATGAATATGAAACGAAGGAAACAACAGAAACATTCATGTGCAACTTACTGCACAAAAGGCAACAGCTCTTCACAATTCAATACAATATAACCATATGCAGCCTCGACCTCTTCCTCAGTTAACATTCTTCTTTTCGCACGCCCAGATGTGCGTCCACAATATGAAAATATGGACAAGGAACCATCAGCATTAGTCGTTCGTCCCCCATCGTCATTACGAGGAACTTTTCTTGCTCTTGTGTTAACATGCGGTGAAAATAATACCCACAAAACGTATTTCGCTTCCTCCACTAAATAAGCATTACATATGGAACCTTCAACTCTTGCTTTGTTTTAACATTTTTTCAAGTGATGCAAATACCTAAAGGAACAAAATGTCTTAGTATAAGACATTTGACAAAGCTTGGCAGTGGTTATTGCAGTAATATTTGTGTACTTACCTCTCAAATGGATACATCCATCGAAATTGAACTGGACCGGCTAGTTTTGCCTCGTGTCTAAATGCACGGTAGATGCTCCATCTGATCAAAGAAACTTGGAGGAAAATACCTTCTAATTTACACAAAATTACGGAATTTCATGTTCTAGCTTTTCCATCTCACCAATGTTGATTTCAACGGAGGTTAAGCTTTTAAAAACAAACTTAACTCACATTCGACTTCCCATACCTTGAAGGTAACAACTCTCGAATGCAATTGGGATAAGCCTTTGCATAAATACATGACAATCATGACTTTTCATCCCAAATAATTTGTATTTTTGTAGATCCACACACCTCGCCAAGTTTGAAACATATCCATAAGGAAACTTAACAGTTTTCAACCATTCACATATAAGCTCCTTTTGTCTCTCCCGTCCATAGTGTAACATGTTTTGGGTATTTACATGCGAAGATCTTTATGTAACTCATTTCTTTTGCAAAAAGTTGCAAATCGGATCGTGATTTTGCATTGTCTTTTGTCCTCCCTTCAATGTTCATTATGGTATTGAACAAGTTGTCAAAGATATTTTTCTCAATGTGCATCACATCTAGATTATGACGAATCAAATTCGTTTTCCAATATGGCAAATCCCAAAAAATGCTTCGTTTCCGCCAACCAAAGTTCTGACCAATGGTTGAATTAACATCATCAGCCTCTAATTCCGTCACTTTCAATAACCCTAATTCTTCTATTTCGTTCAAGACCTCTTCACCGGATGCTATCGGAGGAGGATGGGTGTGAACCGTTCGATTTTTTCTAAACTTATATTTATTGCGCCTAAACGGATGATCTGCAGGTAAAAATTTCCTGTGATTGTCAAACCAACAAATTTTCCCTCCGTTAGGCAAATAAAACGCATCAGAATCATTGCGACAATAAGGACAAGCCAACATCCCAGCAGTTGACCATCCAGATAACATGGCAAAGGCTGGGAAGTCACTAATAGTCCACATCAAAGCTGCTCGCATCACAAAATTCTGTTTCTTAGATACATCATAAGTTTGGACACCATAGTCCCAGGCGATTGCAATTCGGATATCAATGGTTGTAGAACACATCAATTTTTGCTTGGTTTGTGGGGCCTGGGACAATCACCGTCAAGAACATATATGCCTCTTTCATACACATCCAAGGAGGCAAATTATAAGGAGTTATGATAATTGGCCACGAAGAATATTGCTGTCCAGATTGACCGAATGGTTGAAATCCATCCGTTGACAAACCCAACCGAACATTTCGACTGTCAACCGCAAATTCAACATGCGTGTCATTAAAATGTTTCCATGCCAATGCATCTGATGGATGAGTCATTACTCCATCTTCCTGTTCGTGTTCAGCATGCCATCTCATGTGCGACGCAGTCACATCAGAAGCATAAAGTCTTTGCAACCTAGGAGTAAGAGGGAAATAATACATCCGCTTCCATGGAACTAATTTTTGTTTCGTATTACGTTTTCTGGGCTTAAACCTAGGTTGCCCACAAAATTTGCACTGCTCTAAGTTCATATCATCTCCCCAATACAGCATACATCCGAGTCGACAACAGTCAATTTTTTCCACAGGTAGACCAAGACCACGAATAAGTTTCTTCATGTTGTAAAAACTATCAACCATTGTATGCTCAGGTGGCAATGAATCGTTGTACCACTGAAGAATGTTTTCAAAACTGCGATCCGAAATATGACCTTCACTCTTTATGTTCAATATGCGAGCAATTGATGACAACTGAGTCATTGTCTCACAATTTGGCCTGATTCTCGATCGGTGAATGTAGTAAGTCGAAGAATTGTTTTGTCTGTTGGTTAGGTTCTTCATCAACATGTTCCATATTTGGCTCAAATGTATGACCGAGTCCATCGTGCACCATTTGCCTGTAAGAGTTTTCCGACCCATCAGCAAAATGTCTTCCATATCCATCCTCAACGTCATTCTCATTTAAGTGAATACACGTAGGCTCTTCAATTCTCCTAGAGGTGCTAGCAACCAACGGTTCCCCATGTCGGGTCCACTGAAAGTAGTTCGGAACAAACCCTTTTCTCAACAAATGCAACTGAACTTCATCAATAAACAGGAAACATTTGTGCTTGCACTTTGTACATGGACATCTGATCTTTGGCCCATCCATATATGCAAGTTGCGAACATGCATAATTAATGAACGCATCAACTCCCTCAACAAATTCAGGATTAATGAAACCATCGGCGGTTAAACGTCTACACATCCAAGATCTATCATTGAAACTCATAACTGGGAAACTATTATTCTACAACATCGGAACCAAAGTTAGGCATCTATGTTAGCCACCTCTGTACAAACCAAATAGTTACAGACATGTGTTATAACATCAGCCTTTAACGTTTCATGTCGTAGCTAAGCTATTGGAATATTTATACTGTGAACACAACTTATATGATAGTAGACAAGTATGTCATCACATTGTGGTTGGCCACAATGTGATATTTAATGGATATTAAATATCATACTATTGCCAAAGAACTATTCATACAAGATTGAATGTTATTGTACAAACCTATTCTAATAAATTAATCCTTCCTAATCTATTTAACATAAGCATATGAAATTATATTATTACAAGGTTAAGAGATATTCATTGTACACAACATCCAAGCAATTATGGGTGTAATTGATTCTAGTCAGTGCAACAAGCATTTGAACAAGGCAATACAATTGCTAACGAAAGCATAACCACTGACCTAAATTGCAATGCAGAGAAATGTTGCTGAATCACGTTGTCACGGGCAATGTCGAACGTCACGACGACGAAGATGATAGCGCTGCACTGAAACCCAATCATAAAATCAGTAAATCAGTGAAACCCTCATTCCAAATATTTAACGCAAGGCATGACATAGTAAACTAAATGCTAAACATTTATCATCCTCACATAATTAAACTACCGCACTCATGTTCTTATTTAAAAACGACGTTTGACGAGGATCCTAAAAAAATTTCGGCAGCATTTCCCCTATAATTCGGACACCCCCTTAAAAAATAAGGGTCCCCCTGCAACAAAAACTCACATCTATCTCAACCAGTAACCACAAGGCAAATACAGAACTCCTAACAACATGTTTTTAATATATAAGTGAGTAACAAAAGATAATCATGAATAACTTCAACTAAAAATTCAGGAACATGTCATACTCAATGCATGACATTTATCATCCTTACAAACTTAGACCATCAACTAATATACAAAATAATTTTCATATTTGTAAGTCACCTCCAAAATAAGATCACAAGTTAAAACTAATGACCTAATGTTCTCATTTAACCATCATGTACTACGACGATCCTATTGAAATTTCGGCAACATTTCCCCTATAATTTGGACATCCCCCTTATCATATAAGGGTCCCCCTGCAATTAATACACAATTCTATCTCAACCAGTAATCACAACGCAAATAACTTCTCCATACTACATGTATGTTGTCAACTTACACATCATGCAACTCATCAATACACGATTAAGGGACATGCAATGGGAAGTTCATGTACACCCATATGAATCAAGAGCAGATAACAACAAAAGAAAAGCGGTTAAGCAATGACCTCAATCGAAATGCAGAGAAGTGTTGCTTAAGTACGTAACTACAGATGACAATGATCAAGCTGCAATGAAAACCAACAATAGTGTCATTCATAGCTCAAAAGGAAAGCAAAATTAATATTTTTCACTATTGTATGAGTCATTTGGGGATTTGGGGATAAATGAGTTGGATCAAAGCTTGACATGAGTCATTTGGGGATAAAAGCTTTTCAATATAAAGAGAGTTGGATCATTATTCCTTTTTCACTATTGTAAGCGCTAATAAAAGATAGCAATTGAATTGTTTCGCACAACATTATTCCTTTTTGTAACACAGTTCATTTTTCAATTTTGGCCAAACACATAAGTTTACTAAAACTACAATTCTTCTCAAAGACAAATATAAGCACTTTTTAAACTGTTATTCTAGGCTATATACGCATTACAAGGTTTTAGGAAAGGAACATTCCTATATTGAAGTTGTGTTTATATTAAAAAACTGTAAAAGTAATGATGCTTGGTACATTTCTTATAGTAACTTAAGATCAATTCAAACTATATTATACCATATTGAGTTTGAAAAAATTAATTAGGTTCGTTTGTAACTTATCTAGATTAAAGTAAAATTGTTGTAGCTATTAGAACTAAGAATTTGGATTTTGATTATAAATTAGTGTAGTTAGTTGAACCTCTTATCTTGTTATGAAAATATAAGAATGTAGGTTGATTTTACTCAACTTTCAACCAACCACCTAGTCATTTTCTTTATAATTGCATATCTCTTGTCAAAAACAAAACATAAAAATGATAATGTATTAAATGAGATTGAATGTATGAATGAAGTTGTAATATTAATTATATAGAAATGACATAATGTGCTCCAACAAATAAGACATTTTGAGTTGGTGTCTACCTCTGTAAAGATATTATTTTATAAAATTATTTATTTACTAATTTATATCATTATTGATAATATTAACCCACATAAAATTGATTTGGTGTCAATTAATCAAAATTGAAGTTGAATTTAAATTTGATGGACTAGTTCAAAATTTGACTTAAAATTTGACAAATTCTAACTCACTAGGAATTGATATTATTGTAATATAATTGATTAAAATAACAATATTTTAGTATCTCCTTAGTTTAATCAAAATTTCAGTCCAACGTAACTTAGAATATTCATAATGGGTATGAAATTGAATTAAATCGAATTGATCGATAGTTAGAATCATTATTAATAAATATTAAATCATGATCACCTAATTTTAGAATAATTATTAATAATTATCAACCAATTCACACCTAATTGAAAGTTTTGGCAATGTAGTACAATAATTCTTAACTTTCTTATTCAAATCTTTCATTTTCTTTAAAAGATCGTTGAAGAGCAATAATGTACATATAATTAACATATGCATATAAGAGCAATAATAATGATAATAATTTACATATATTTTACAGATGCATATAAGACCAATAAATTACATTTAATTACAGCAATAATTAACATATAATTTACACATGCATATAAAAGCAAATTTTACATATAATTACAGCAACAATTAACATATAATGTACAGATGATTTTACATATAATTACAAGAATAATTTACAAATATTTTACATAATTAACATATAATTTCTGAGATGACCAATATTTTACATATAATTACAACAATTTACATTTAATTACAACAATAATTTACAAATAATTCACATTTATATATAACACCAATTATTTACATACAATTAGAGGTATAATTAACATATCAAAATTTTAAAACCTTTAACATACCCATTCACCAGAATTTCGCAGTTCGGACTTGTTTAAATCAAATTCAACAAAGAAAAATAGATGTATAAAAGAATTGACTTCGTTGATTATTCTTTGAATCAAGAACCAAATTCATTAAGTGTTTAAATGCCAACAAATACACGAAAGGAGATCTACGAAAACAAAGAGGGCAGGGAGGAGAACTAACAAACCTGTCGGAGATGAGGACGAGGACCGACGTCTGCGACCGGTGAGCGTCGACCACTGAGCGGCGAGCGGGGACCAGCGACCGGCGGCGTCGTTAGAGGAAGACGAAGGACGAAGATGAGGCGCCGTAGGAGGAAGACAGCGTCGTAAGAGGAAGAGAAGAGAGCTAGGTCGCGCGAGGAGGAAGAAGAAGGTTGCGGAGGTCGTTTAAAATAAAACCAAAATGATGTCATTTTCGTTTTAACGAAAACGCCGTCGTTTTCTTTTACTGAAGGGCGTTGGACGTATACACCGACGCCTTCACCCACCGAAATGGGCGTCGGTATAAATTTCAACCAAATTCACCGACCGAATTTGTTTCGGTCGCAAACATTTTAATGGACAACCACTTTCCGCGACGGTCAGACTATTTCGGTCGGTATTTCCAACGGTCTTCATACCGTCGGTAATTTTCCGTTGGTATTAAACATTTTCCTTGTAGTGATCCTCTGGCACCGGAGGAATATGTCCCTCTTTGATGAGCAGTTTTCTTGGCCTTCCTCATCCATTTTTACTATTTTGTCTTATCACGGTACTCTCCTCGGTCATTTTGCACGCGACGACGGCTTACGGTTGCCATTCCTCGCCCCCGACTTGAGCGTTTCTTTGGATGGAACAAACCCCCCATAGGTTGGCTCCGATTGAACACAGATGGTGACTGCAACCGAGCCTTGTCTGTAGCTACTGCAGGTGGGCTTCTCCGAGATAGTGTCGGTAACTGGAAGGGCGGCTTCTCCCAAAACCTTGGTTGGTGCTCTCCTTTCACCGCGGAACTCTGTAGTGTTTATACCGGGTTGACCCTTGCGTGGAATCTGGAGTACCGACGGATCGAGCTGGAAGTGGATTCCACAACGGTGATCGACGTTCTCTCTTCTCCGGACCGCCGCGCCAGATCGCACCTCTCGCTGGTCCGAGGAATCAATGAGCTGTTCCATAGGAACTGAACTGTTGTTCATCGGCATCTATGTCGGGAGAACAACAGATGTGTCGACTGGCTAGTCCACTGTGCGGGGCATTTTGTTGTCGGCGTCACTTTTTTTGCTACTGCACCCATTGGGTGTCATATGCTCCTTTTAGAGGATTTATCGGGAACCTGTCTTACCCGTACTCCGGTGTAATGTTGGTTCATTTTCCATTTTATCAAAAATAAATAAATAGAATCATCGATACCTCCGAGTCCTCGACTACTACCTGTTTCTAGAGTAATTGGTGCTTGACTAAGTAAGTTAGCCTCTAAACTAGTCTGACTTTCCTCATGCAGTAGATCAGGGCCTTTCTCTATGATTAACTTGTTATTTTTTGTCTTGATGTTTTGTGGTACAATTATAGCTCCCTCATCATCTTCTGTTGTTAAAGTATTGTCTATTAGATTACTATCTCCCTGACCAAGGATAGTAGACTCCATTTCAAGGATTTCTAGATGCGTACTTGTTAGAAAAGTCTTCTCTGTCGGTTTCCAAATTTTGGTAGAGTTAGTGGGCTTTCAGGGGTACGAGAGAGTGATTATTTTGTTCTCTAGCTCTCCAAACTCTCCATAGCTAAAGATAGATAAGGTTTCCAAAAAGGGAGAAGTTTTCATTAATTTAATACATACTTAGCATAGCCTGTTCTTTCTGTGAAGGTTGTCTGAGTGTCCATGCATGAGGGTTTTCTAAACGAACGGGCTATATAACTCAAGCCCTTTAAGGTCCAAAGTTTTAGAGGAACATTGCGAAAATTTAGCCATAATGGGAAGGTCTCAATCTTACTGCGATCTATCTCCATTCAAAGTTGTCATTTCTATTAAAAAATAGGTTGGTTGCCAATATCCCAGGGGCCACTTTCTAGAATCTCACTCGGCTGATTCTCGACAGAAAACTTGAATAAAAAAGTTCCATCTTCCTATAACAAAACGTTTTCTAATCCTTTAGATGACCATTGCTTCTCTTAATCTTAAAATTTGATAAGCAAGTCTTTTCCTTTTTCATTTTTTTAGTTAAGAAAGGTGGACTAATCAAGACATGCAAGTTCATAATTCCTATTTAAATCGATGCAATGGCTTTTACAACAAAAAAATTCATATTGAAAAATGAAAGCTGACTGAATAATCAAACATATAAATTACAACAAGGACAACACTCAGTGAAAGTTCTATTCAAACACGAGGTCAGAGAAGGTCTGATAGTACGCAGCATTACCCTTACCTAGTAGAGAGGCTATTTTTAATAGACCCATATACAATGTATCAAGAACATACTACAAATTATAAATTGAAGTGCATACATATAAAAGAAAATTAATAAATAAATAAATAAAATAAAAGGTAATAAAAATAACTTTAATATAAAGGTAAAACAATAAAAAAAATTGTATTGTAATATAAGACAACGTACATGTAGAACATGTCAAAGATTAATAATAAACATGTCAATGATTAATAATAAATGGTAAGATAAATATACATACCAAAAAAGATCCGTGCAAAGGTAACTCCAACCAAGTCAAAAGATAAAATAAACATACAGATCAAAAAAGACCGGTATAAGGGTAACTTCAACCAGGTCTGTCAATATAGTAATTATGTTAAGTAGGAAACTAAGTAAGCTAAACTAACTAAGAGGTAAATATTACTCAAATAAATGTGAGGGACACAATATAATAGAACCTACAAGAACACGAATGCTTTTCAAGAGAAATCCTTTACCTTTATCTTAGTATACCAAAGTTTCCTATTGAGGGCTAAGTCTTTAATAAGATCCATCCGAGCCATATCATTCTTGATTACTGCCCCCTAGTTCTTTTTAAGCTTTCATTTTTTCCTCTTATAGTCTCTAAGTATTATGTTCTCACATCTTCTCACTGAAGCATTAGGGTGTCTCCTTTTAACATATCTGAACCACCTAAACCTTGTCTCTCTCAATTTTTCATTAATACCAAACACATTTCATTTGTCTCTTACTATTAGATTCTTGACCTTATCTCTTCTGTTAAGATTACACATCTACCAGAGCATCTTCATCTTTATCACGAAAAGCTTATTATTATGCATTTGTTTGATGGGCCAATACTCTGCCCCGTGTAATGTGGTTGGTTGGATTGCTAAGTGACAGATTTTACCTTTAAGCTTGAGTTGTATCTTCTTGTCACATAAAACTCCTTATGCACTTCTCCATTTGAATCACCATGATCTGATACAATGGACTATATCTTCATCTATCTCTCTATTACTTTGGATGATAAACCCTAGGTACTTAAAACACTCCTTTCATGTTATAACTCCTAATCCAATCTTTACCTCTACATCGGTAGCCACATGATGCCCTAAAAAGATGCATTTTAAATATTCAATCTTTGTTCTTCTCACTTTAAAAGCCTTTGACTCTAACATTGTCCTCCAATATTCTGGCTTCACATTAACCCCCTTTTTTACCTCATCTACTAAGACAATATCTTTAACAAACAACATACACCGAGGCACATCTCTTTGAATATTCTTGGTAAGCTCATCCATCACTACCACGCACAGAAAAAGGGCTCAATGCGGAGCCTTGGTATAACCCAATACTAATCTATGAAAAGATTTAGATAAATATTACACTAATGAAACTATTCTAAACTCAGTGAAGAATATTATGAGATAATATAAAAGAAATAACATTTGAAAAACAAAATAAATTGGGACCTTGTTATGAAGAAGGAAGAAAAGATAAAACAAATACAAAAATAGAAAAGCTACATAGACAAATGATATATCTTATAAAAAAAACATTAAATCAAAATTATTTAAATTAAATTTACGTTTTAAATTTTAATTAATTTTTATTATATATAGAATCACATAAAAATTAGTCTCTCTCTGTGTGGCCTATTTTCAAGCATGCATTCTCTTTAGGAATACAAGATTCATACTGTATCGATCAATACTGACCGATATGTGTCATGTTGGCCAAAAAATGGTACTATCAATATTGGTATCGAACTGACCCAGGCACTTAATAAAGAATGATAAAATGACACTATATTATTTATGTTACATGACGTAACTGAGATAGACATTGTGTCATGGAACACAGACATAAGAGATATGTCATCATTTCATCATTCCTAATGAAGAATGATGTTGTCAGATATAGGTGATAAAAAAACATAACCTCAAGAGGATAAATAATAGTTTATAGAATTTAGAAAGTAAAGTGAAAAAGTGTAAACCACAGGAAGTCTAGTGTAATTTACCCTTTTATTGTATTCTTATACATTATTAAGTATCAATATTTAGTTTTAATTTAATGTATTTCTTTACATATTAAAGTATATTCTTATATTAGTTAATTTTATAATTATTAAAATAAAATGTTCAAAAATTTTAATATAACCAAAGAAATCTATACATCAATTAGGTATAATAAAAGTTGAATATAAAACATAAAATTACATTAACTCATTATAATTAAATGATTAAAGATATTTATCATGTTAAATTGTATGTCTTAAGTGCCTAATTATACGTCTTGAGCACAACACCAAACAATTTTATGACTTAAATTTTTGTAATTAAAGGTCGTTTCATAGCTATTATGATAGAAATATCAAACTTAAGGCATGAAGTGCCTTAACCTTAGGGTATAACTGTAGAAAAAGATAAACATTGATCATAAATATTCCTAACACAATATATTAGTTTTGATACAAAAGAAAAAGGGTAAATACTCTACTTTTAAGCATCATATTTCTATTAAAAGTACCTAAGTAAATTTATGTAATTCATATAGGAAGTAAATAACCACCAACAAGTTTAGATTAGTGTCTTATTGATTAAACTTTGTTATTAATAAAGCGTTTGGGATGATATCTGTGATTATGTGTTTCCTTTGATGATAAAACTGAAAGTTGCACCTATTATATAAAATTACACCTATCATCAATTGTAAGCATTTCTAAACAATGCTTATATTATCATAAAACTATTAGATGTCATTGCTAAACCAAAATATACATTTCAAAATCACTATTGAAAAATTTAACCAAATTTTAGACAAATCATTATTCAAGCCTTATTAAACCTTTTTGGGTACGAGACCTAGTTTATCCTTGAATAGAGGAGTTGATAAATGGGTGAGTTAGTAAGATGTTTCAATACGTACCTACTTTACCACTTGCTACTCACATGCTTATAGTGATCCGTATTCCCAAACAATTGGTTTGATAATGTTTGAAATTGTAAAATATAAGGTAAATCAGTAATTAAAAGCGAAAGTTACTATAGATTCTTCATCATGGCTTTCTTTAAGCGACTAAGATCTCTTTAAAAAAGCTAGATCTAAGCATAAGAAACTACGAATATGAAATGTTTGAATTGTAATTTTTCCAAACCATATCCATCCAAATTAAGAAAAAGAAAAGATTAGTTAAACAAAGAAGATACACTATTTACATTCATAGTTTTTGCCAAATGGAAGAGATCAAGTAGTAAATACCTTGTATTTAATAAATATATCAACTAGGGAGTAGTTAAGGTCCATATATGGAATTTGCCCTATGATTCTATTCAAAGGATTCCATATAGAGAAAATATGTTTGGTGAATCACATGGTAGAAAATAAACACAAACATAGATAAACGTATAGTAAAGAAAATGTTTAAAGAATAAACCTATAGTAGAACAAATAATTTTTAACTAATGAAGATAATCAAGGTAAATAACATTAAGTACTTTGCTCAATCCAAATGAGAATATGCTTCCAAGCTTTTTAACAACTTGAGATTTTTTCTAGAAATTGTATGATCATCCGTTACATCACAAAAGTTGCCACTCAAACTTAAGGTAGAACTTCTGCTAGCATTATTGTAGCTTTGAGGCACACTACATTATTAAAAACATTTCTAGATATTAAGTCACTTATAAAAGTAAAGCTAAGACATCTAGAATTCAAAGATCAAACTAATTTAGATTAATGGCTTACAACACAAAATGATATGAAGTTTTAAGATAATGCACATTAAACAACATATAAATTTTGACCTATAATGTAGCGCATCAAATATGTTGATTGATAATGAAAATATTAAACACTAAAAAAAAAGTTGTAAGCAACATAAGAATCATCTTAGCATAGATCCATATAAAAGTAGATAAAAAATGCAAAGACTTCTCATCTATCCCCACCATAAAGAAAGAACAATAACTAAAAGTGCCTTAAATTTTTAAGTGATCATTAAATGAATATTATTATGTAAAAACAATTATTTTGCAATATATTATCTAGCTTACATTTTTATCCTAATTTTATAGCAAAGAAAAGGAGTGTAACCTTCCAAAAATTTGAAACATAATTTAGATGCAGAGAAACATACAAAAAATAAGTGAAGGAGTTAAGGATTGATAAGAGACATTTCATATCTTGAAGCTTAGCCAAGATCTAGTAAGTACTATGAGATTGTTTAAGAAACAACCAATGACTATATGCTTGCATGGTAATTAAAAAAAGAAAAAGAAAAAGTTCAAATCATGAAAATGAATTCTCTATTGAGCCGATCTAATATCCAATTAACATATAAACATATGATTCTTTATTGAAATCCATAAACTATTTTATGGAGCAAAACTAATCTAGACAAAGAAGCCATTAAATTATTCCTTTCCTATCTTTCCTATCATTTTCTTAGTAGCAAAACAAAACAAAAGGAAAAAAATTCATAGGTTAGTAGTAAAAATATGTATGAAACAACCACAAAAAATGAAACTAAAGCTTAGAGGCAATGATAAAGAATACCCATATTCATATTTACAACTTATATCTAATAGGAATGTAAAAAATGAAACTTTATAGAATTTTACCTAAGCAAAGAAAGAAAAGAAAGATTATGTTTCCTCGATCATGATAAAGATATATATAATATTTCAAGATAATAACTAAAAGAATACAAACTCTCTTAATAGACTTGAAAAATGCCTTGAAGAATTCATCCTTAACTAGCTAAGAATAATGCCTACGTAATCCCACTAAAATCATCCACAATGACAAATTCATATAACTTACAAACTAAAATATTAACTATATTGGAAGTCAATCAAATCCATTCATAACAATTGTAAACTTCTAGTAGAATTTTTTACTCTTAAAATAAGATCTTGATTAATTTCCCACTTGGGAAGTTGCACACAAATTGTCTTTCTTTCTATTTTTTAAGAAGCTATAAAAGGCAATCAAAATGTACATGTAGAATTACAAAGACTAAGCCAAATGTCTCCATAAAGGAGAACACATTTATCCCATAGTTAGTTTGAAACTCCTAGGAATTCTAATCCTTAACTAGAGGTTGCATATTACATATTCCCAGTCTTAATATAATAGTCAAGATTTTGATTTTTGTGTTTCTATAAATTAATATCACTTCTAATTTGTTATAGCAACTTGTTGTTGAATTGCTCCTTGGTCAGACTTTTATCTTGAAAAATGTGAATGTTCCTCTTATCCTATATGGCTTTGACTAAATATGAAAATATTAAACAAAAACACCACTTCACTGTGATATTAGAATGTTTGATAGTATGGCACCAAGCTTTTATATTATTCCATTCATCTGGAGCATCATAGATTTAGCATTAATGCAATAGTGATTTCCAATTATCTATAACAAAATTCATATCGAAATAATATATTGTTCCTTAGCCTTTTTAGAAAGGATGCATCAATTGGTGAGGTTTAAAAACTTCACTAGCTTGTCACCTATTAGTAGTTTACCTTTCATAGCTAACCATAGTGTAATGGAAGCTCTAAGGTGTAGGTGTTTAAACTATACAATCTTGGTCCATGTAATCATGTTAAGTTTTCCTTGAAGAACCATCGTGTAAGAGTAATTAGTGAAATTCTTATTACTAATGTACTTCCAAATTGTGGCATCTTATTCATAATTGAGGCATTGATGATCTTTGTATAAAGAGAGTTAGGAATAAAGTTTTCCCTTAAAATGTTTTTGTTGGATAAGGCTTTGGCAACTGTCGTTTCTTATGGAATTAATTGTTTGAGAGTGGTAACAACTCCTAAGTTTTATAGGGGACCTATTGAAAGTTAATTATCAAACTAAAAGCTTATTGATTTTCCATCTCTAATTAGAAAGACAAAGTCAGATCTAAACTTTTCCATTCTTTTAAAAATGGCTCTTAAAGTTGAGGATAAAGAAGGTTTAAGTTTCAAGTTTCAAGTTCCATATGTTCTTATTCTTGACTTATATATCATAAATCCATTTACACCATAAAGCATGTTTATCAGTCATTGGCCTCTTTAATATCTTAATAATTATAATTTTGTTCATTATTTTAAAAGGAACTATGCTAAGACCACCTATGTCTTTTAGAATGTAGACATCTTTCCATCTCTTTCTAGCTCTTTTATAAGTTTCTCCACTACCTGACCATAGGAATTTATTGCAAATCTTATTGATGGATTTGATGATATTACTTGAAAGAGCAATATGAGCAGCCAAATGTACATTAATGGAATTCAAAATAGAAGCAATAAGTTAAGCTCTTATAGTAGTGGAAAAGATAGGGTGATATGAGATCTCCCAATCAAATCCCTTTGTAACTTTTGAGAGATTTAGATGGTTGTCCATTGCGAAGTATCCTAAATTAGCGAGTGGTTATGTACTGTGAAATCCATTAAATGAAAGCTTCTAGAAAGTCCATAGCATGTAGAATGTTTATGATGAAAATCTATTCTATACTATCATATGCTTTTTTCATATCAATCTTAAGTAGACAATTCATCGTGCTTATTCTCCTGGAGTAAGTTTTCAGTAGCTTCCACAGTAGCAAAATGTTGTCAATAAGGATTCTTCGAGGGACGTATGCTCTTTGGGTAGGATCAATTTCATTTTGGAGGATGCTTTTCAAACTGTGAGCAAAGATTTAGGAGAGATAATCTTGCATAATGTGTTGCAATAGGAGAAAAGGCAAAAATCTGAGAATTGATTTTGTTCAACACCCTTAGGAATGAGTGTCACAAAGGTGCTATTGAGTTTAATGAGTAGGGATCCCTTATTGAAGAAGTCCTAGTCATTATCAATAACTAGTTACCTTATTAGAGGACAAGATTTGATGAAAAAGTACAAGTTGAAACCATCAAGGCTAGGAGCTTTATGAGGACTCAAAGATTTCAAAGTGTCATTAATCTCTTGAATGGAAACAGGGTTGCTTAAGGATTCTGCTTCTTATGAGGAATGAGGTAATACATTCCTGCATGATTTCCTTGAGGAATGTATTAGATGAATGTGCATTAATAGGAAAACTCAAATGCAAGAGAAGTAATTGAATGCCCTATCTAACAGTTGCTGTTGTGATTCCAATTTGTAATTTTTAAACTCCATAAAGATTATATTGTTTCTACTCCTTCTAGAGACCATAACCCTATGAAAGAAAGCAATGATTCTATATCCACATTTTAACCTTTCAATTCAAGACATTTGTTTCATTAAAGAGAAATCATAGATAAGAGCCCCAGAGAGATTATGCATAGCAATTTTTCTCAACTCTTAAAGTTATGTAGATAATAGATTGTTGTAGAGATCTTATTGGACTTTTTCAAGATCACTCCTAGTGGTGTTTTGGAGATGAAGTGTGTTTCCAGTGTTCTTCAGGAATAGTAGCTTTATCTCATGCTTAACCGCCTCGAGAATGACCTCCGCGAGGAAATAACAAAAGCAGAGGAGAAGAGGGTGTAAGCGAGAACAAAACGACATCTAACTGAAGTTGACCAGAGGCGAGCATGGTACGGGAAAGTGCAGTACAGTTTTCCATACCAGTCCATCAAGTAAGAGCTATACATAGATATTATTGTGTCCTTTATTGTCTTAGAACTGTATTCTTGGCACAAGGAAATGGCCGCCACTCACAACGACCAGCATTCCAGGTGCACAATTTTTTTAACTTTTCCTGCCTTAATTTTCTATTAGCGTCTGTTGCCTTTGTCTTTGGTCTTTGGTCTTTTGCACGTTAGTATACTATTTACAGCAGTATCCTTGAGTGGTAGTTGCATATGTTTGCTTGCCTCCCAGTGTGGTCTCATTTTTGGTATAGTTTTGTGAGGCCACGAGCACGTCTTACTTTTTTATTCACCAAAACTTAGTAAATAACGTTTGACTCCGACACTGTACAAGTTATCTTGGGGATCTTCTTCCAGCTTCGACATGTAGCACTTGTTAGCTCAATCAAGATAGTGTTTTCGAATGGAGAGGTTCGACGCCATACACGGTTTTCAATATTCTATAAGTCACTCTTCGGATAGTGTCTGCCACCCGTCCCTTCATTAGCCTCTTTAAGCCTTCGGACAAGAGAACCATTGACAAACCTGATCCCTCTACTAATTCAAAACGCTTCCTGATACTTCGCCCTGTTGTTAACACCTTACTCATTAAATTCTCCCCTCGACGCTTCATTCCTTTCTTTGACGTGCATCACGTGGTTTGATTGTTTTGTCTGCTCCCTTTTAGACCGTCCTTGTGTCCTCTTTTGTCTCCATAAGTTCCTTTGCAATTACGTTTTTGCCATTCTTCTCAATTACCACTTCTCAATAATAAATATTTTATTTTTTAATTAATAATTTAGTATTTTTATTTATAGATTTATTTATTTATTTATTATTGTTTATTTTTATTTAGTTTCCTATTATTGTTCAATAATTATTTCTATATTTATTAATTTATCGTGCGAGTTTTTACTTTTTCCCTTTGTAATCTACATCATTCATATCTTTTTCTTTTTCTTTTTTTTTGATAAACGGTAAATATTTATCAAAAGAATAGGGTATGTACATAAGCACATGGGCATACCCCAGTCAACAAGAGAGGATAGGCCCTCCTCAAAAAGACCAGTAAAACGCACCTAAAGATACAAATGTGATCCAAGAGGCCCCAACAGCCAGGAGCCCAATCCTACTAAAATAAGAATACATACAAGGAAGCCCAACAAACAAAATAAACCAGATAATCAAAAACCTACAACCACGGGAACAATGGCCCAAGCTACGGCAACAAATAGCTGGCCATAACACTCCCATCGGGGGAAGAAACCCATGAGGCTAACAGGAGCCAAGCTTGAGACACGAAGCAGACCCAAGACGGAAGCCCCAAACCAACCGACGACGCCGTATCACAATCACGGGAAGCAGCAACGAACAAAAGCAACTCCCATACGTCAATCGCCACCAGAAAAACTACACCAAAAATCAGCCACCACAAACAGAAAAAACCTCTATACTATCAAATCCTCCACAGCTACCGATTCCTAAAGCATCCAGACTCAAAAGAGGGTGCATGCAAAAGGAACCAAAGGAAGGAACATTAGGTAGCGACTAGCCCCCATTGGACAGACAAGAACAGCCCAAGAAAGCAGACCACCTCGCGCCCCCGGAAACGGTAGCGTATAGACGCAAATCCTTCACCCCACAAAAGTAACACAAGAAAAACGACATCGTGCACACGAACACAATGACGTCGCATCTCCCCTTAACCACAAAGGGGTCGGGCCTGCCATATAGAGCAAGACCAATCCACAAGCGGTGAGACCACATGTAGAACACCCACGATGCCGTTTTACAAACACAAGAAGCGATAACTGAGGAGCCAACAGGAACTACCCAGGCGTCAAACGCCACCAAAAAACAATTACATCAAAGTCAACCCCAACACATAGTAAGCTCCAATCCAAATTGGCAAATCCCTCCAAACAGCAAACGGTTCCTGAGGCAACCAGACAGTGGAGACAATGGTGACCAAGGAGAGAAGCACCCATCAATAACAGCGAAATCACCGGAGGGAGCAAGACTACAGCAACACCCTCCGGTTATGGGAATGGTCATTGACCAAGGCTAAAAATCAAACAACAACATAACGCAAAGCCAACCCAAAACGGCGTCGTGCTCTCCCAGCCTCACTTAGGCGCACGACGTCGCTTGTCCTTCCTGTCAAGAAACAAACCCACCGAAGTACTCCGGAACTCGGTCCCCTGGAAACAATTTCAACAAAACTTACAAAATGACGTCGTATCAACAAGCAATCAACAGAAAAAACGCGAGTTCCCCGGTGCTCCCCACGCGAATCCAGTAACCAAACAATTCTAACCAAACAACAGAATAAAACCGGAGCTACAAAACAACCCGAAGGCTGACAAGGAAACCCCACTGTCACCAGAAACCACCACAACCACAAGATCTGAGAAAAAAAACCCCAGGGGAGGGGGGGGGAACCGGGGGGGACCACCTATAGGTGCCGAAGAACGCCACTTCACCAGAGAGGTGAAGCCCCAGCACCACAACACTAGGTAGACTCTATCATCTAGGAAACCAGCAAGCCCGCGTCGCCTACCTAGGAAATCGACCAACCTAAACAAATGAACCTCAAACCCCCAAAATGAAAAGCCTCAGGTCAAACCGGTCCCCTATAAACAAAGACCAAGATAAAACGACAATGTAACCACTCCCTCTCAAGACAATAAGGAGAGTAAGAAAAGAACTCAAAAACGAAAACATCAGCCACCAAGCCTTCGGTCCTGACATCAAGCGACCCTATCACCAAAAGAAACGGACCAACCCGCTCTCCCTAAGTCAAAACTGTATAATATCACCCGGATAAAGACGGTACATAATCTTATACACCGAGGTTTTAATTTTACAAATAACATCACGGCTAGAAATAGAGGCGCCATCCAAGAGGACTGCATTCCGAATTTGCCAAATAGTATACACAGTACAGAGGAGAGCTATTCGAATAGATTTACATTTCATTAAAGCCCCCTTAGCCTCAACACGAATCCATTTAATTGCACGCAATAAGGAACTCATTTCACGCTGAAATCCTAACTAGCTCTGAATGTCCAACCACACTGCTTTGGTGAAATCACAAGTGAAATACAAATGATCAATCGTTTCGGCTAGCCCCTGATGACATAATCCACAGGCCCGATCAACATCAAGAAACAAGAGTTGATCCTTAGTAGGCAGACGCTTCCTCAAGCCCAACCATGCAATAAAGGAATACTTAGGAGGAATATACCGCCTCCAAATAAACGACATCCATGGGCGAGGAGGAATTTTAGGCCGTAACACATCATATACCTTCCAGGACAATAACCGAACATTAAGACAGAGCTTCCGTAATTCAGAGTCAATCGTTGTTCGACCCCCCAATGTAGCCAACAAACTGTCCCGAATGAAAACAAGTCGTTTCATGAGCATGGAATCCCAGGGATGAGGGACCCAATCCCAAATTGAAATCCCTCGCAGGTAAACGGCATGAATCCACTTTACCCACAACAAATTGACTTCTTTATGAAAAATCCAAAGGACCTTCACCAGTAGCGCCATATTCCAAATTTTATAATTTTTCAAACCAAAGCCCCCTTCCGCTGTAAGCAAACAAACATGCTCCCAAGCCACCCGAAAATGTTTACCCCCCCCCCCAAAGAAATAGACGACACAGTGAGATAATTTTATCCAAAACCACAACTAAGATAGAAAACGATTGGAACCAAAAAGAGAGAAGACCTTGAACAACTAACCGCGGAATCTCGACTCGCCCAACGTAGGATAACAAATGGCCATTCCACAAAGTCAAACAAGCTTCCACCGAATCCAAAAGACTAGTATATTGCATTACTGAAATTTTCATAGGAGCAAGTGGAACCCCTAAATACCGAACCGAAAATAAACCTATCCCGAAATCCGTCAGCTGTAAGATAGACTCACGCTCCATACCCCAAACTCCTCTAAGAAAAATGTTCTACTTATGAGGGTTAACCGTTAAACCTGCCACACGATTCAGAGCCTGTAAGCTAGATAATAAAATGCCAACAGAGGGAAGATCACCCCGAGAAAATAACATAAGATCATCAGCAAAGGCTAAGTGGGTAATTCGTAATGGTTTAAATTTGGGATGGAAATTAAAATCAGTGTCTGACGTTCGAAATTTGAGATCTCTTGACAAATATTCTAGGCATAAGACAAAGAGCAGTGGCGACATCGGGTCTCCCTGACGCAATCCCCGATGTCTTTGAAAAAATCCATGCATGTGACCATTAATAGAGACCAAAAATGAAGGCGTAGTAACACACTCCCGTATCCAATAAACAAACCGAGAAGGGAAACCCAACGCAGGCAACAAATCCAGTAGAAACTCCCAAGAAATCCGGTCATAAGCTTTAGACAGATCAATCTTAAGAAGACATCGTGGGGAAATCCGCTTATGAATATAACCCCGGGCTAATTCCTGGGCAAGAAAAATATTATCTTGTAGATTACGCCCCGGGATAAATGCAGATTGAGCTAAGTCCACAATACTACCAACCACCCCTTTCAAGAGTTCAGTAATGATCTTCGAAATTATCTTGTAGATAACAATCATGCAAGCAATGGGACGAAAATCAGTAACCTTCGGAGGGAGATGAGTCTTCGGAATAAGAGTAAGTATCTAATGATTGACTTGGCGAAGCAGACGACCACTATCAAAAAATTCCTGAACAACCGCTATTAAAGTCCCTCCAACCAAGTCCCACTGTTGTTTGAAAAATGCAGTCGTAAAGCCATCCGGACCCAGAGCTTTGTCATTACCAATAGCGAACAAGGCATATTTAATATCCCGGGCCGAGATCAGGGCGAGTAATTGGGCACTTTGCTCTAAAGTAAGCAAAGGACCATTACCAACCACTCGGGAATCAATCTGCTCACAGGGTTCCGACGTGCCAAGAAGTCCCTGAAAATACTGCACAACCTCCGAAACAACTTCCTCCATTGAAGAAGTAGAAGAACCATCAGATTTAATCAAATAGGATATCTCATTGAACTGGTTTCTTTTACGAACAATGGAATGAAAATAGCAAGTACTTCAATCCGCCTCCATCAGATGAGTGCCTTTAGCCTTCTGCTGATAAAACATCTGTTCAGCCTCTTGAAGAAAAGCGGCCTGATGGCGCTTGGCATTCAGCTCTAAAGTCAAAGAACAGTCATCAGGCTAATTGAGGGAACGCTGATAAGCAGTCTGAAAAGCAGCCTGCGCCTCCCGTGCTTTGTCTGAAATGTGACTATAAGCTGTGTAATTCAGTTGTTTTAAGGGACGCTTTAAAGCCTTCAATTTAGACTCCAATGTAAATTGCGCAGAGCCACAAACAGGGATGGCCCAAGAAGAGCGTGCAATGTCTGAAAACAGAGGATGCTGGAGCCATAAATTGAAAATTTTAAATGGTCGGTTACCACTAGAAATCTGGCGCTCAAATTCAACAATAACCGGACAATGATCCGAGTCAAACCGCATGGGAAGGAAATGGGTGAGACAGTACCAGCCCCTCAAAGCCCACTCCCCATTAACAAGAACACGATCCAATTTAGCCCACAATCAATTTTTCTGCCAAGTAAACACCTCCCTCCGAAAAGGGGCATCAGTAAGGCTCAAGGAAACCCGAAATTCTTGAAGGTCCTTCAAAAAATAATCCGTAGTGGGCGTATACCCAAGTCGTTCATCAACCCTGCATACACAATTAAAATCACCTAGTATGAGCCAAGGAGGGGAGGGATGCAACCGCAACTCCCATAACCGATTCCAAAGGGTCCGACGCTGCTGCACACTATACAAGCCATAAAGATAGGACACCAAAAATTCCCGATGTGTGTGGAGGTGAAGGGACCGACAATGAATGTACTGATCACCAATCTCCAAAATCTGACAGGAATAAATGGAAGGGTGCCATGTAAGAACCATACGACCCTTCTCAATAACATCAAAATTATGAACATACAACCATCCAGGAAAACGGCTATACATCATTTGATCCAAACCAGTAACCGTAAGTTTGGTTTCAAGAAGACAAAAAAATTTACAATTGTGCTGCTGAACAAGGGTGACAACACTCTTCTGTCGCGAGATCGATCCAAGACCCCGGACATTCCAACAAAACAAGCTCATGTCGGCTCCAGTTTTACCAGAGTTACCAGACTGATTTCGAAGCGGCCCAGATTTACCCGTAGTAGAAGGAGGCAGCCCTTTACCACCACCCGGGAGACCAGACGGAGCACCCAAAACACCTTTACCCTTAGGAAGTACTAAAGAATTCACACGCGGTTGTCCAGAACTACCATTTCGGACCACAAGCGGATCCACACTAGGCGGCACAACCTGCTGGGTATCAAGGACCGAAAGAGACTGAACAGGAGGGGGAACCGAAGCTGATGGGACCTCCTAAGATGCCACCCCTGTGGGAGGCAACCTCGCCTGAACTGGGTGGGAACTCCTAGTCTTAGGAACCCACTTCTGGTGCTTCGGGGGAGGCTTCTTACAAGTAAAAAAGTTGTGGCCAAAATGTCTACACTCACAACAATATGACAGAAATGTCTCATAAACAACCGTTTGAGTAAATCGGGAGCCCTTAGGTAAATTAACTTCAAAGTTGGTAACGGGGGCCTTAGACACATCAACTTCCACAAGCAACCGAGCATAACCAACACGGGCACGTTGGGTAGTGACCAGATCAGAACAAATGGGTTTTCCCACCATAGAACCCAATTTGGATAAGCTTTTATCCGTCCACAAATCAAGCGAAACATTAGGCAGCTTAATCCAAAGTGGCAACGCCATGAAATCCTTGAAGTTAAAAGCAAATCCGGGAGCCAACGGCTTCAACATTAAGGTTTTCCCAAACGAAACATTCGATCCCCCCACCAAGACAGTAGTGCGATCATTGTCCGAGCCAAACCGAAAAACTAACCAGCCACCTTCATGGGGAATCAACTTGCATTCCACACCCCATTGGGACATAAGCGTGTTCACAGCCTTCATTCCCCGGAAACGACCCGTAAACACACCCACCAAACAAAAGCCCCACTCCTGTTCAAAGTCCAACCTATCCTCTGCCGAAATAGTAACCTCTTTTTGAGCAGGAATATGTTCTAAACGCATCCCCTGATTCAGGTCCCGATTATTCTTAAACAAACTAGCAAATGAAGGCTTACCAGGGGCAGCATCCGCTGGACCCGGACCACTAGGAACTGAATTCCCAGATCCCACCACAGCAGTCTTAGGCGGGGAGGAAATAGGAGAAGCCACCACAGGTTCAGGCGGCGTCTCTTCATCAGACGCTTCAGAGTCCGTAGACGCAGAAGACCCCTCACCAGTCGCATCGTCCTCAGACTCCTCTTTAGTGGATGAGGAAGAAATAGGTTCAGTAATAATCTCATTCACAACACCCTTACCGGATTTCAATGATACCCCTGATTTCTTAGGGGCTACAGAACCGACATTGGGCTTCGAACTCGCCGATTTGTCACCGACAGCCACCGGAGCCGGTGACTCACCCGCTGGAGACTGGTCAGAAGGGGAGGACGCAACCCCAACACCCTTCACCCCCGACTCTTTAGGTTTCTTTTTCACCATTAATTCCCAACCGAAGATGCGTCATACTCGTCTTAGGGAGAAGACGAGTGCGTCCAAGAAATGCCCAGCCAAACGTTCAGCTCCCACCAAAAGACACCCACATCACAATGCCCGACACCGGAGAAAGGAAGAACCAAGGCAAATGTATCACTAGCGCTAACCGAAATCCCACTCAACGAAGGTAGAATCGTGAACGCAATCTAGGAGCAGGAACCCTAGAGAGAGACACTCTCAAAACACTCATTGATAGCTCTAGTGGTGCATGGCCGTTCTACATCATTCATATCTTATCTCATTTACATGTGGGTCTACCAGAAACAGCCTCTCTATTATGTAGGGGTAAGGCTGTGTATTATCAAACCTCCCCAGACCCTGCTTAATTGTGAAATTTCAGACTGGGTGATGATGATGATGATGATGATGATGATGAATTGTTTAAAGCCTACAACTCTTACTCTCAGTGCATTTCAAATTCCATCATCAAAATCTGCAAATTCAGTTAAGATTTTGTTGAATCTAAAAGGTGATATTGGACTTACAGAAGTTAAGTGAGTGATGATGGTTGAATGGTCAAAAAGACTATTGTTTGTAAATAAGGAGAAGCTACTGTGAAATATTGAAAACCGTTGCTAATTAACAAGATTGCGATCCAATTTCTTTTGAATTAAATTTAATCCAAATTGTTTATTGCACCAAGTAAAGAAGCTCTTACTTTGGGGAAGGTCATATAATTAAGTTTCTGTTAAACACTGCCTTAATTCAGGGTATAAGGACTTCCAAGTGATCTTAGATCTTCTACTTCTTCTGCTATGAGAATGGAATTAAAATCCCCAGTTAGGGGCCAAGGGATAGTGGAGCCGATAGCTAAAGTTTTTAATTGATTCCATAAAAAGGCTCACGGATACAAGTTTTTATGAGAATATATAAAGGAAATTTAGAGTAAACAAATTAAATTCTTGAAAAACAACTCAAGATGGATAATTTGATCTGACATGAATCTAGTTATAACATTCACTAGATAGGAGTCATAAAAAACTAGGATTCTACCATTGGGGTAATGACAATGTTTTGTTATTTCTTCCTATTGATTAGGAAGGAGTTTCGTAAGGTTACAATTCTCTTGCTTTATGCGAGACTCCAAAATGCTGACAATCACAACTTTATTCTGAGCTATCATGCTCCTAATTAAAAGTTTGTTTTAAGGAGCAATAGCTGCTCTGATGTTCCATGCTAAGACCTTCATGTGTTTAACTCCATAGTTGGAGTCTTTTTTTCTTCCTATTTGATCTTCTTTTGATAAAAGGTTTGGAACCTTGTTTGGTATTCTCCAACTCATAAGGAGCCTTGCTTAGAGTTCTAACAAGATTTTCAATTTGATTTGCTTGTTTTGTTCTCTCTACAAGAATGACTGTAGTGTTTTGAACGTTAATAAGATTGTCTCCAACATGAAAGGGTCAGTTATTGAGAATGTTGGAGTTGACACTTAAAAGGCCATTAATAATTTATTTGAAGTTAAAGTTGGAGTTACACTCTATACTTGTATGTCTAAGCCTCATATGCTAAATCTGTGCATCCTCACTAATAGATATCGATTACTTCATAATATGGTTAGAGAGATAATAAATCATATGTACCTATGCATGAAATGTTATTTTCATTTACCTTATATACAATGTCTAATTTTCCTTTAAGGCTAAATTAAAGACCTCTATTTCATATTATTAGCTCACACTTAATAAATTATACTTCATATAATTATTAAAAGTGTATCATTAATCGTAATAGGATCTTATTTTCCATCTTTCATAACTAATTATTTTACTTTTGGTGTCAAATCCAATATGAAAACTCCTTCAATCTTTGTCTTTTAAAAGTGAAAAATTGGGATACATTGGTAGTCGTATTCCTTTAGCACCTATTATCCATATTACATTTGTTCTTCTTTCTCTTAAAGACATAGGCCATCAACATGTTTAGGTACTTAAATGAACTTAGATCCTTGATGATTACTTTCTACCTCCTTTATCCATTTTGTTAAATGTTTACTCATCAAACTTTGTTTCGAGAAACAAAACTTATTAATCTGTCGATGGCCACTATTAAAATAACATTTCATATTATATGAATAATATGTGTTGGTTACATAAGAATAAGACCTATGGTTTTGATGTAAAAATGCGTTCTAATTCTTCTTTAGATATATGGAAAAAAGGAAAATCTCCTTTAGATATGATGAGATATTTATGTCTTCCTATTGCAATGATATGACCTAGCATTTTTAAAAGCTTAAGATAAGTTCCTTTTATTATCTTGATATTTATAACGAATATGAACTTATGTCATGACATTACGTTTGAAATATTATAAATAGGATCTTGATTTTTGGTCTTAAAATGAAGTTAAGGCCTAAACAATTAATAATGTTGTTAAAGACTTTACGGAATTACATAAAAGTTGTATCTATTTTTTCTTTGATAATTTGTATTATAAGTTTATATTGAGAATCCTTAGAGATTGTCTTTTCATCATAGCTCAAATCAAAGTTAACGGATCACTCAAATTTGATATGAAGCCTAGCCTAAAAGTTTTGCCCGATCTAAACTCATTCATTTAAAATGAAGTTGTTTTGGTTTAATTGCCAAAAATAACGTTGTTTGGTATGTCGATTTAAGATACCTAAAACTAAAATGATGCTTTGGTAAGTATACCTAATAAGTGATTAATTAACTATTTATTTATTCCTTAATACTCAATGTTTAATGCTTATTTTATGCATAAAATACTAACATTGGTTCGTATTTTGATTTAGGTTGCAAATGGAGGCAAAAGAAGCAAAATGAGCTTAATCTCACAGTTTTGGATTGTTTGACTATTATTTGATTTTATGGCTCTAACTTTCTCTTCCGAATTTTCATTAAGGAGATTCAACATGCTATAGAAAGTTAAGAAAGCTACAACTTCATATTTTGAGTTTTTCTAGAATTGGAAAGTATTAAGATGAAAATCTCACTTGAAGCTATTGTTGTCACAAGTTTTCATATTAAGCAGTTTAACAAACTTAGACATGATTTATTTTGGAAGTTTTTAAAATCCCTACCATGAGTTTCCTACCTCATTTAGGAGTATTATTTTATTTTATTTACTTTCCTAGTTTATTATTTTAGGAATTTTATTTTCTTAATTTTTATAAATTCCTAGGCTATTTAAACCCATGATTTTCTTATTATGAGGATAGCACATAATATGATTTAAGCTTTTTTCCCCACCTTTTTTTTGAGCATGTGGATGATGTTATCTTAGGACAATGGATGATGTTAGGATAATGCAAGAGTGAAGAAAATTCTAGAATAATACAAAAATAATTAAGTCTAAATGTATGATGCACAAGAGATGTAGTAACACGTGGGGCACATGTTATACCAATGTTGCTAAAAAGCGACAGTAGATGCCTAGATAGAATAGTGAGAGGCACGTTAAAAACTTATCAAGCTTAGGCTTTATTTTCTAGTAATTTAATTATACAAATTTTCTCTAATTTTGATTTATTATAATTATGAGCTGCACATTTTAACTAATACATTATGTGGGAAAAATATGAATTTGTATTAAGTTATTACAATAGTTTTACAAAATAAAATTAAAAATATAGAAGATATTTATCTTATTTTAGAGAAAAATTATTTTGTAATTTTAAAATTTAGAATTTATTTTGTAATTTTAAAATGATCTAAAATGATACTCAGTATTGATTAATACTAAGTACTAGAATCCAATCTATATCGATACTGATATGAGTACGATATTTATAACGTTGATGAAACTTGATTTATACATTAACTGATTACAAAACTTTATATTCTTTATTCGTCTATGGAATTAATTGTATTATTATGATCAGTACCAATATCATAGTGCATTAGAATCAAATCTAGTACCAGTACCTCATAACATTGATAAAACCTCATTTATACATTACTCGATTAGAGAACTTTATTATTCTATGGAATTAATTGTTGAGACAACTATATATTTGATTTAATTTATATTTGCTAGATCATTCATACTCGAATACATTGCTAAAATTAGGACTTCAGTCTATAATTGTTGTTGTTTTGATTCACAAGTAGTGAACTAGTGACTGTGCATCATTATGGGGTTATTGCTTAAACTAACCTATTTTCTTAGTTCTTAATAAGTAAAAATTAGTTTAGGTATATATGATTTTAAGGTGTCATTTTTATAATTGAAATCTTTCTAAAACATCTCGTTATTACTGACAGAGAAAAAAAAAAAGAGAAATGGAAACTTAAGAAAAGACGGGAGATTTTAGGGTGTTATTTTTATAATTGAGATCTTTCTAAGATATTTCGTTATTACTGAAAGAGAGAGAATAAAAAAAAAAAAAAAGGGAGAAATGGAAACTTAAGAAAAGACGGGAGATGAGTGGTCGGGAAAAAGAGATTGGTGTCCGAGAATTGAGCATTTACGTAAATATAGAGAAATGGAAATGGGAATTACAAGAGAAGAGAGGGTGGAGCCTACTGGGAATTCTCAGAACGATGGAGACCGCTGGCCGCTCTTCGTTCATTGACACACACACGCACGAGAGGTGGAGATGTGTGGGTCCCGCTGTGGATTTTAATATCTCACGGGTGTGTGTGGGGGGCAAAGATCTACGGTGGAGTGGAGAGTACTAGATCCGGAGAAAATATTAAAAAGAAAGGACTGGGTCCGAATGAATAATGACCACTGTATTCAGTCTTTCTTTCGTTTCAGTCAGCGGTGGTAAAAAGGGGACAAAGCTTTCTCTCTCTCTCTCTCCCTCTCTTCCTTAAAAAAAGCTACTTGTCTTAAAGAAAATCAATATTCTTCAGTTGATTTATAATTGTAACTTATGAATATCCAATTTTTGGGGGGGAAAAAAGATTATTTTTAGCAAGAAGAAAGTGCCATGCCACTTTACTTGCTTGTCTCGTTCTCTGTGAATCAATTTGGGTTTTTGAGATCTGGGAGGAGGGCCTAGGGTTTTAGTTTCCCAGAAAGAAAAAAAACAAGTTTTCGTTTCAATTTTCTTTCTCTGGAAAAAAAAATGAAGAATGTGTTTGGGTGAAGAGGAAGAGGAAGATCTGTGAGGCAAAGAAGGGTGTTTTTTGCTGTATAGTGGAAGTGGGTTTGGATGAGTTTTCTTCTTTCCTGTTGTAAACAGCTTTTGGGAGGGTGGGTGGGGGGTGGGTGGGTCACTAGATTGTGTGGACAAAAGTTTTGATCTTTGAAGTATGAGACTTTCTTCCTCTGGCTTCACTCAGCAGACTCAGGAAGGTATGCTTCACCTTATTGCTTCCTTTCTATGATTTTTCTGTATGTATTCCTTCCTTTTTATTTTTGCTTGTTCTTCTGTTAGTTTAGTAGTTGCGCTTTTACTTGTATGCAACTGTGCGTTTTATTTCGTAGTTTCCTTACCAGTTCCTTTTGTGCATAAGCATTTACTATTGCTTTGCTTCTAATTGCATGCTAATTTTGAAACCATTTAACTTTGACTTTGAAAACGTTCCTTGAGGTTTCTTGTTAGTTACGCATATCCCATCAAATGTTAAACTTGATGCTACTGAACTCAACTTGATAAGTATAACCTCAACTCTCAAGCTAGTTATTTCCGCCTCTTTGTCTCTACGGACCCTTCTTACCATTCAGGCCCTATTCTTTTGTAGTCATCACGTTTGGATAATCCTCTCTTCAACTCCTATTAAGGATTAATTCCATTTTTCACTTGTTCTTATTACTGATGCTAAGTTAAGATTATAGAGAAATGGATTATGTTGGAAGAATATAACGGCTACTGTTGTTTCAACCATCCCCCCCTTTTTACTTCCTAAGTTGCTTTGCAATTAGTTCATGCACATTTGTTGTCACATAACATGTCCTTTTGTCATTTCTTAGTTTCATTGTCGCTCTCATTCTTGATGGCATATTACCAATTTTCGTTTAGTGTTTTTATGTTCCGAGCAAGTTCATACGATTGTTCAAGATTGTGCAGGGGATAAAAAAGTTTTGAATTCTGAGCTATGGCATGCATGTGCGGGTCCTCTTGTGTCTCTACCCCCAGTTGGAAGCCGTGTTGTCTACTTCCCTCAGGGTCACAGCGAACAGGTTGCTGCTACTTGTAATTAATATTACTGTTTTTTCCATTTGCTTTCAAAATCCGCTCCCAAGCATGCTATGCTTTCAATGAGCTTAAATATTTCTGATGTTGAAATGTGGCTCCACAATTTGCTAACTTTATGATTCTTATTACCATGACTTCTAGTGGTGGCATGATGATACATATGTTCTACATGCTTTGTGGTTTCACATTAAAAGTAGGGAACACAAGGCTTTTGCTTTCTGGGCAATGTACACTGAATTGTAAAAATAACCACATATCTTGATTTCAATTTTTGTTTTCCTGTTCTCATATCGAAGATCCATAAATTAATCTACAGGTAGCTGTTTCAACCAACAAGGAAATAGATGCTCATATACCTAATTACCCTAGCTTACCACCACAACTTATCTGTCAGCTTCACAATGTAACAATGCATGTAAGCATCTTATTCTCTTGATTACTTCTGCTTATAATCATCAAAAGTGCACCTAATGCTGCCTACTATACATCATCTGCTGATGCTGAAGCTTTAACTTGTTGAAATTACAGGCAGATGTTGAGACAGATGAAGTTTATGCTCAAATGACATTGCAACCACTAAGTCCAGTACGCCCTATCTGGCCTTCTAATTTCCTGACCTTTTACTTTTTGCATGTCCTGATAGATATTTATTTGTAGCAAGAGCAAAAAGACATATACCTGCTGCCATCGGAACTAGGTACCCCTAGCAAGCAGCCAACAAATTATTTCTGTAAAACATTGACTGCCAGTGATACGAGTACTCATGGAGGATTTTCTGTTCCACGTCGTGCTGCTGAAAAAGTCTTCCCTCCTCTTGTAGGTCACTTTTTTATTCTAAGTCACCTATCTTGTTATATTGTCATTCTGTTGTTTGCATATTACGGATTTAGTTCATCTCCTTTAATATTCTTTTACCCCTTCTTCCCGTTTCTCTTTTACCTATAGGATTACACCCAAACACCTCCAGCTCAAGAGTTAATTGCTAGGGATCTTCATGAAAATGAGTGGAAATTTAGGCATATATTTCGAGGTTAGTACTGTTGATCTTTTTGAATTCTAATTAGTATCTTTGAAGAGTTGTGTTATATTATTGACTTTTTATTCTGCAGTCTTTGATAGTTTCTCATTTTGCAGTAGAGTAGTGGTGAACTTTTGTTGTTATATTATGCCTATGCCTATTTCAAATATCTATCATATCAGAAAATGCGGTATAGAATATTGCAACCTAATTGGTGGATTATTACTTTAAATGCCCCATTTTCCCATTTCTAATGCTGATTTGACATCTAAATATTATAATGTCTTCAATTACAGTTAGTTGTCAATTAATTTCATAGAACGAATAATTTTTAGACACTTTACTTATTTAATCTCTTGAATGGCACATATATGTACAGAAAGAAGGATATATATGTTAAGAACTTTTAATTAAACATGCGGAAGTGGTTGTTAAGCTTGTTATGTAGACTTGAGACTCACTTTCACAATTAAAATTAAAGCATTTGCCTATTGTATCTGATGAAATATGATTGGAAAACTGACAAAGCCAGGCATAGTCAGCTATTGATCTATTAGAATTAAATGGTTTGTAGACATTGATTTGGCAAAACATTCATACAAACCTAATATATAAAATGAAGTTGATAGCTCTTTTTCATTGTCCTATATAGAAATCTCTTTTTGTCATTATCTTATATACAAATCTATATTATGATGTAACCTGTAAGTTGGGTCGGTTGAGGTCAAGGTTATGTGCTAAGCGTTTACAAACTTAAAAATAGACGGTTCCTTCATTGAATATTTAATGACGTGTAGAGATATGGGAAACTACTGTGAATATTGATGGGCTTCATGTCACCCCACTAATTCCACTGATTTTGACTTACCTTTTTCTGCTGCTTCTGCTCTGTCTATCTCTGAGTCCCACGCATTTGTAACCACAGTCCGATACACGCACCCATGGACAATCACAAACAGGCACTTGTCTGTAATGAGAATTAAGGTAACAGACATGAAAACAGGAATTGTCTTAGGTAAGGGAGGAAGAAAGTCGCAGAAAAGAAACCTTGATGTCTCTATCTTTTAATTCCTAAGTTCTATGTGTAGTCTTTTACTGGATTTGGCATATTGACAATTCCATATACTGCAAAGTAACTGGTTCATTGTAAGCTGCTGAAATATTTGATAAAAGAATTGCTATTGCATGACACTAATTTGTACACAGTAAGATGCCAAATTCTAAACTGACTCATATATTCACTTCTAATAATATCTTTGCTACTAACATTTGCAGGCCAACCTAAGAGACATCTTCTTACAACAGGATGGAGTGTGTTTGTTAGTGCAAAGAGACTTGTTGCTGGTGATTCTGTGCTTTTCATTTGGTGAGCTACTACATTATCTAGCAGATTGATATTGCTTTATCTTACCTGGCCTTCCATCAATTTTTAGTGGTGGAAATAATTTGACTGAAGGATAATAAACTACTTTTTGGAAACAGCCTCTCTAGTAGTTAGGGGTAAAGGTCCGTACTACTGGACCTCCCTAGACTCCACGCATCAGCGAAATTCATACTGGATTTTAATGTTGTTGTATAATAAACTACTTGAACGTGAGAGTGTATTGATTTTATTAGTTCTCTGATCTACATCTGGTGGTCGGCAACATTGAAAAAAATTTGGAGAGTTAATATTATACATACATGTGTTGCATGCATTTGCTTGTTATACTACTGTTACTGTTTGCTTGCTCCTTATTTCTTTGCTCAATTTTATAGCAACTGAAAGTTGTATGACATGGTCAAAATTAATGGAGTTTTGCACAGGAATGAAAAGAACCAGTTACTCTTGGGAATTCGGCGAGCAAATCGACCACAGACTGTCATGCCTTCATCAGTTCTATCAAGTGACAGCATGCACATAGGTCTTCTTGCTGCAGCGGCTCATGCAGCAGCAACAAATAGCCGTTTTACAATATTTTATAACCCAAGGTAGAATAATCAATGCGCTTTGCTTAAAATTTTTTGGTGTTATTCTATAATGGCTGTTCATTATTGCTTTGTACTGCAGGGCTAGTCCTTCTGAATTTGTCATCCCATTGGCAAAGTATGTTAAGGCAGTTTATCATACACGGGTTTCTGTTGGCATGCGATTTAGAATGCTGTTTGAGACTGAAGAGTCCAGTGTCCGTAGGTGAGTCTTTATTTGGATCTGCATTTTGTGACGATTAAAGGTGGCCATTTTATGATTACTTTTCTTTGAATATAAGTGCTTGAATTGTCTATTACTATGACCACAATTTGTGATAGTTTGGCTATGTATCAGGACTTATCTATTTTTGGCTGAACTGTCGATGATCTGTTTAAGTTGCTGGACATTGTTTCCTTAAACTTTGCAGCTTTGAAGTTTCAAAAGTTACATATGGTTCTTTGTATTTTTTTAGTCTCTCACTTGCTTTTGTGTTCCTGCTCGGACTTGTTTCTTTTGTTGCCAACTATATATTTCTATTTAATGCATTGATTTTTTACTAGGCTTATGATTGTTGAGAAAGGGAACTCATACTTCTTTTCAGCTATGAAATTTGAGTGGTTCTTTCTATGGAAAATGTCTAGATGCTGAGGATTGGCAAAAACTTGAAACTTGCCTTTTACTCTAGTACAGTAATATAGACTGGCATGTGAGAGCTTTAATTTGGATAAATCAATATATGAGAAGAATCTGCTTTGGAGCAGGGAGTGATGATAGAGGCTAGCGGGGTCCTGAAATATATAAGGCCAAAATATTATGTGGAATTATCTGCATGCAACCAATTCTGTTCCTTGCATGATAAAGTCAGAAGCCTAGGATAACAACTTGAAATTTATATTTGAACTGAGTAGAACCAATCTGCATTCCATAACAGAAGCTTAGTTTTTAGTGTCACAACAAAAGGTTAATTTTCGTAACTAACATCTGAAAAGTGAACCTTTTCTTGCTGTCTGGGCCTTTATCACTTTCTATTTTCATTGTTAAACTTTTTTTTTCTTTGTCAGCTAGTGTCTTTCTTTCTTTGTTGTTTCCTGCTACACTTGCAAATGCATTTACTTGATAAATTCATAACTGGGTTTTTGATGTATTCAGATACATGGGTACGATCACTGGCATTAGTGATTTAGATCCTGTGAGGTGGTCTAATTCCCATTGGCGCTCTGTTAAGGTTAGATAGTTCGGGTATTATTTGTTTGAAATGGAAGTTAATTATGTTTTGTTTTATATCTATAGTCATCGAAAAATCCTTTCCCTGCTAATGTAGGTTGGCTGGGATGAGTCAACTGCAGGGGAGAGGCAGCCACGGGTATCTCTGTGGGAAATTGAACCATTAACAACATTTCCGATGTATCCATCCCCTTTTCCTCTGAGACTTAAGAGGCCATGGCCATCTGGACTGCCACCCTTTCATGGTACGAGTGAACTTCCATGAAATCGGAAGGAAATCTTTTTGGTCCTATTAAAGTTTGACATTGGTTCTCTCAATCTGCTACTTCAGGTCAAGATGGTGATTTGAGCATAAATTCTCCACTTTTTTGGCTTCAAGGAGGGCTGGGGGATCAGAGAATTCCATCAATGAACTTTCAGAGCTTTGGTGTCACTCCTTGGATGCAATCTAGGTTTGACAACTCTTTGCCAGCTCTGCAATCTGATGTCTATCAAGCAATGGCTACTGCTGCACTGCAGGAGATGCGATCGGTGGAATCTTCTAAACTAGCATCTCAATCTTTCCTGCAATTCCATCAGCCTCAAAATGTTTCAAATGGACCTTCTGCTTTGATTCAAAGGCAGATGTTACAGCAGTCCAATCTTCAACATTCTCTTCTTCATAACTTTCAGGAAAACCAGGCCTTGACTCAGGCACAGCTTCTACAGCAGCAGTTACAGCGTCGTCAACAATACAGTGATCAGCAGCAGCAACACCAATCACATCATCAACAGCAAGTTCAGCAATCTCAACAACTACAACAGTTATCTGCTCAGACACAGATACCAATTGCTGTATCAAGCATACCCAATCTTACTTCCGTTACCCAGTCCCAGACTCCTTTGCAACCAGTTCCTTCACAATGCCAACAGCAGGCTTTTTCTGAATTGGTTGGAAATTCAATGACCACAGCTAATGTTTCATCAATACATGGTGTGATAGGTTCCTCAAGACAGGATGCAACATCCCACTTGCTTAACATAAATGGAACCAACTCTGTTATCTCTTCCACCTTGTTATCAAAGCAAGCAGCAGTTGATCCTCAGATAGCTATAGGAGCTACTCATTGTGTACTTCCACCGGTGGAACAGTTAGGAACAGCAAATTCAAGTGTCTCTGAACTTGCTACTTTGTTATCTCCATTTCCTGGAAGAGAGTATGCAGCATATCAAGGTGCTAATGATCCCCAAAACAATCTCTTATTTGGAGTTAGCATTGATAACTCATCTCTTATGCTGCAGCACGAGATACCCAATCTGAGACATATTGGCACTGAAAATGACTCGTTATCAATGCCATTTGCTGCATCTACTTTCGCTAATGCTGCAGGAAGTGATGTTCCTCTTAATTCAGATATGACGACTTCTAGTTGTGTTGACGAATCAGGTTTCTTGCAGTCCTCTGAAAATGTGGACCAAGTAAATGCACCAACTAGAGCCTTTGTGAAGGTAATTTGATCTACACCTGAGGCCCATATTGTTTTGTTATCATTCAGAATGGTCAAATGTGTTCTGATTCTCCTGTTTGGCTATCAGATCATTTGTGTGGTTGTACTCTTCAGTTGTAAGGTCATATTAGAAATCTGATAACTGATTTGTACTTTGACCTTTCCCAAGTTTGAAGTTATTGCTTGGTTCGTGAAGGATTCAAAATTATGCTACGAAACCTAGTTATATTTGTGTGAATGATGAACTTACATTTGTTCCATTGTTTGGAAATATTTTTAAACAATACATTTTCATGAGCTCATGGGCTTCCATTCCTTACTGTTAATGCTGTATGAAGCTTATGTTTTAATGGTTCCTGTCTTCTGATTACTGACTCAAATTAGTACACTTTTGATAGGTTCACAAGCAAGGGTCCTTTGGGCGCTCATTGAATATTTCCAAATTTAGCAGTTATGATGAGCTGCGTATTGAGCTTGCTCGAATGTTTGGCCTTGAAGGCCAACTAGAGGACCCTCAGAGATCAGGCTGGCAGCTTGTATTTGTTGACCGGGAGAATGATGTGCTTCTCCTTGGTGATGACCCTTGGCAGTAAGTCTCCTGATACATTTCTTAAGTTTTATGTTCACTTTAGGGATAAGAAATTCAAAAATGCCGAACCTTTTGGATTTTTTTAAATTCAGTGTCCAACTTTTAAAGTTTTTAATTTAGTGATTAACCTTTCAAAACTTGTACAGCTTAAGTTAAGGCTGATGTGGGATATCCACCAAATGTCACGTGGGTTTCTGTTTGTTATCTACATTAGCAAACAGTTAACGGAGACAATGTTTTGATTTGGGTTGTACATTACTGAAAAATTATTCACTAAACTGAAAACTTTAAAAGGTGATAAACTAAATTAAAAAAATCTCAAAAGGTTAGGCACTTTTGAATTTTTTATCCCTTCGCTTTATTTTAGTTTCTTTAGTCAATATTTTACCAAATTATCTATTTGATAACTGTGTAATTGCTCTATACTACTTGAACTTCTTTAATCAATATTCAATACATAACAATCATATTAATATATCAACATGTCCATGGTTGCAACATAGAAAGGACTGTCCAGGATCTTGTTTGATGTGTTATGCAATGTGAATTGTTCTTTCAATGTGCTCAACGTTATGGATATGAATTGACTGACTAGTCACATGAAATGCGACTTTTGGTCTTGTGACAGTGAGGTACAGAAGTTTGCCTACTAATCAATGCTAACTCACTGGATCAAAAATGACTCACCCTAATTAGGTACAAGTTTCACATTTTGGGTCTACTGGCTTAGAGCCCAGCAATGCATTCTCATGTGATAAGTCTAGAGAATATTTCATCTGTGAGAGGTAGATGCAGTGCTTAGACCGTGCAATCTCAGTGCCTAAATGAATAATGTAAAAGACAAAGATCCTTGTTCTGAAATTGCTATTGTAGGTAGGTCTTCAACTCAAAAACTGCATGCTGAATCACTTCTAGACTCTATAATCCACACAAACAATTATAGAATGAGTCTTTCTGGTATGTGGTGAAGGAAGATCAAGCCGTATGAGTGACGTTCGAGACCAAATTGAGGTACAGTACATAATCTACCAAGCTAAACAGGAGGAGATTTTTTGAGGTCAGGTAGTGAAGAAAGGCATTCGTTGATGTCCAGTTGGTGTAGCGACCAATCAAGGTGAGTAGCAAGAAAAATGACAAGGAGAATGGGTTACTCCTCACCATAGGTTGTCCTCATTATCCAAATCAAATCTTAGTCTTTTGCTACATAGCAAGCCTTAAGGTGATCGACAAAATCATATGAGCAGATTCTAATAATGAACTGAAATTTGACACAAGACTTACTAGGAAACAAAGGCCCAAATTCCTAAGTCCTATTGGAATATGAAGGGGACATCTCCTAAGGCCCAAATTACAATAAGTTGAAGGTTTAATCTGTATCTTATGGATAGGAACAAAAGATATGGTAGAAGCAAAGGCAATATTCAGATGAAGAATGATAAGAAAAAATCAGGGATGGGATAATGAGGACAAGAATGTCTATCTTTGCGACACATCAGGATTGTAAAGGTCGGTGGCAAATCTATAGGAACAGGTAAACTCATGTTAATTAGAGATCAGAGGAAAATTGAACATCAATTGACACAGCTGTACTTAAGGAGAGCAAAGTATTGGAGTATTGAGGCCTTTTAGTGTACACCCTGGGACAAAGAGTTAAAAGGGGTTGAAGGTGCAGGAGAGACAAAAAAGGGAGAGTACTGGCAGAGGGAAAGGACAAGAGATGAAGAGACAATATAGGATGTGCTTGAAGAAGTAATGTCTGCAAAAGTAAGGGTAGAAGCATAAGGCTCGTGAAAAATATAAAACTTTGGTTTACTTATAAAGAACGTGTCAGACGTTAGAATGAATTTGGTAGAATTGAGACTAAGGTGATGGACAAAACACAGCCAAATTGGAGGATAGGAAGGTGGTACGGGGGTTTATCAAGAATTAACATCATATAGAATGTGACTCACTGTAGAAGGCTTGCGATTGATCCTAGGTCTTTAAGAAAATTGGATCTGTGATAATCTTCTGTGTTTGTTATTAGTAATTTAATCACTAATAATGCTAACGAAAATTGTGAAGAACTTCTATTGTGAGAACATGTATTTTTCAACCCTTTATGATAAATTTGTTTTGTTAGAGTAGAAAGCTTAGCTTCACTGCTAAAAAGAAGATATCACAAAGATGAATGATGAATTTGCAGTCATGAAAGGGTAAGAATGCTCTCAAGTAAACTAACAATGCAAAGTTTTGGGATATGGTCCACTGTAGTTAACTGTCAGTTTTATGGTTTATGAATACTTTTTTCATCAAACTTAAAAATATACCATCTATACCATCCCTGGGTCCGGCCAAAGTAGACCTAACTTGGCATGTCTCTTTAAGTTGTTTTGATATATAGTTAAGCATTTTACAGCATATGGTATGTAGATTTTGTACATGATAAACATATGTTAGATGGGTTTCATTCATATGCTATCTCGTCGTCCTAAACTTTGTTTTTAGTGGATCTTGTTACTATAACGAATGTAACGTTAGTGTTGAGATATTGTTTAAACCCTGGTTACTTGTATTCATTTCAGGGAATTTGTTAATAACGTGTGGTCTATTAAAATACTGTCTCCGATTGAAGTGCAACGGATGGGTAAAGAAGGCCTCAGATCTGTTGCTCCTCTCCCAGCCTAAAAGTTCTTAATAGCATTACAAGTCCACACTAGTAAGCAGGACTGCACCACCAAGAACTGGAGTTATAGGGGTGGCTTCAATGGGGTCTCTTGAATATTGAACTTCTAGAATGGGAAAAGAACCAAAAAAAAAGAAAAAAGGGAACCAGAAGTAATTAGTGTACAAGTATTTTGTAGTGTCTGTTGTAACTTGTATCCAGGAATTGACCACTTAGCTTTTATCCAAACATTTTATGGTTAAAGAGGTGTTGTTATACTGTATATTAATTGTCTATTTTATTTAACGCCTATATTAGTGTTTTCACTTTGAACTTTTTGTCTTCTGGTCTGTTTCTTTTAAATCCTTCCGGAAACTCCATTTTTGTTTCTAGTAGTTTTTGCGAAAATGGGTGGTCATCCTTGAATTTCTTTGAGGATGCGATGGATGCTTAGGTAAACGTGGAGAAAGCCTTAGACGCAATCTCAAATTTTGTTATCCTAGAGAAATGTTGCAGACAGATGCATGATCTAGGAAATTGATCGATGTGTCAAACCCAATATTCGCCTATAAAAAGAATAATTGACTAGGCGAAACATAAATAAGCGGTGGGAAAGCTGAATATTAAGGATCTTGAGCCTTTGGATATCAAATTTAAAGTTGCTTTCGACAGAGGAGAAGATTGGAGTTCTTTTTTATTTATTTTTTTAAATTTTGCTAAAATGGAAGAGATCAAAATAAAAAAGACAAAAGCACCCTAGCTAACACAGGGCTCTTCGGTATAAAGCGCCGTGCTTGTCTCGGTGTATTTAGTCCCAGATGGTCACCGGGGTTTCATATAGTATATGCAGACCTAGATCGAAAACCACTGCGAGAGAGGCTAGTCGATTTACACACTAGTTCCCTTCATGATACAGATCAAAGCTGATTGAAATACACAGATTTCATCTACAATTATTTTATCACATATTTAGTGTAAACATCATTGATGACGTTTGTTTATATATTTACGTTGAATATTTTCTTTGTTAAGAATTGATTCAATAATCATTATGAATTGGGATTTTTAATATTAATTTGGTGATTAGATTTGATATTAATCTGCATGTGGATGATTTGAAAGAATTTGCATGTGAGTGGATCATGACTTATAAATTAGTAGTTCCAGAGTACTAGAGATAAGTTTATATAAATATTTTGGTGTTAAGGTTAAATCTTTCATAGAAATCCATAAAGCATAATACATTTTTAAGGATATCAATTTGAGAATATGTGGTTATTATTTATGTTGTGACTAATTTTTATTGATTTTACAAGCCTTTATATTTTGATTCTGGTTACAAATTCGTGTGATTTAACCAAAGTTGAATGAATTGAAGATATGTGGTGTATTTTGTTAATGTTATTAGAAAAACATGAAAAATTTGCACAAAAGAGATGTGACCAAAGAGTCACGCCTATAACAAGTTTGTCATGGACGTGACTATGGTGTCATGACAAGGTCTCTCGCGATGGTGACAACTTTGACACACCCTTGCATATTCTCTTGCACTGAATTTAATGTCATGTGTCACACATACAAGTTGACGGTTGATGAAAACAAAACCAAAACCTAGGGTGTCTATAAATAAAAAAGTTTATAGAGAGAAAAATAGGACGTTGGAATGAGGCAAAATAGAAGCTGGAGGAAGAGAAACTAGGGAGCAATATACTAGTGAGAAAGAAGAGAAAAATAACAGAGAGAGAAGTGCAAAACTGAAGCTAGTGTGAGCATCCATTCTTCTTAGCGAGAGTGAGAAGAGGCAGAAGGCGAGAGTCGACGCTACAGAGCTTGAGATTGGCAGGAGACCTACTGCCAACTTCCTCATATGACAGTCCACTTGTTTGCTCATTCTATTGTGTCTATTGAATTATGGAACTTGTTTGTTGAACTCATCTCCTCTGTTAGTGCTTTGACAATCTATTTTAGTTTATTTACTCTATTTATTGCTTTGAGACTTATCTATTACTGTTAACTATGAGATTGAAGTATTTGATGATAATGCTTAATCCATGATGGGCTAATTACTTTTTCTTGAGAACTAATGTAACTAATTTAGTCGATTATGCACGATAAAGAGACTGTTTTATTGTCTTATTATTTGTTATAGTTTCTGAACTTATTGGATGTGATAGTTTGGCCAACCTTTGCATCATTTTAGTATTAAACGAAGAATCGAGCGAAGAAGTTTAATATTAGAATAAGAAATCGTAGACACTTAAGTTATGAATTAGAAATATATTAACTTAAGTGGGTAATTATTAGTTGGGTTTTTATAATTGATATAGATAATAGACTTGTTGAATACGAAAGTTATATTTAGTTTACTATTTGAATTGATTTTAGAACCCAATTGGTAATTTTAGCAAGACAATTATCCAATTAATTCCCCTTAGTCATGCATAGGAGATTAAATTAGTGAAGTAAATTTCTCAAGAGTTTCCACACCGATTGATCAAATCATTCTTTGCTTCCAGCTAAATTAATTTACGTTTTGGTTTAATTGCTTTATTTTCTTTAAAACATTTTACTCAACAAATCGGGTAGAGCGTTTAGGATTGCATTTCTTTTTTATTTTCAAGGTTAATTTGAGCAGATCAATTTTATCTTCGTGGGAGACGACTCTGGGCATTTGACTACAATTACCTCGTATACTTACGAGTACGATAGCCTAGATTTTTAAAACATATTTTGACACAACAAGTTTTTAGCTCCATTTTCGAGGAGGTCTTTAGTGTTTAGACTTAAATTAATTTTTGATCATTTTGTCTTTTCATGCATTCATTTTTGTGGTGTTATTTCGTGGATTTATTTTATCAATTTTTGTTATTAATTTAGTGTTGTTCTTATTTAGTTTATGCTAGGAAGGAGGTCTCCGGAAAGTGAACTCGTTCACTTTATTGATTACGTGCATCGAATAAGAGGACCTCAAAGGGACTTTGAAGACAATCTTAAGGAACCCAAGCCTGAAGATCAAGAGACGGGTGAAAGGCTGTTAGTAATGAGGGAGCATGCCGAACCAGTGATTGGTACTGCCACTTCGTGCATACGTTTGGGAGAGGTAGCCAGAGACTATGAATTGAATAGCATCCACTACAACATGCTGCTATCATTTCATAGGGTTCCTAATGAAGACCCTTTAAACTTCATTCGAGAATTCTATACCACTCTCTAGACATTTCCTTTGGATGACTTAAACAAAGATCAACTCAGAATGAGAAACTTCCTATACACATTGAAAGATCGGCCTAAGACATGGTTGATGATCCTTCCATCCGATTTATTGACTACACGAGAGGAGGTGTACAACAAATTCATGGTAAAATTATATTCCCATCAAAAGACCTCTGAGTTATGGACGAAAATAGTTACCTTCACTCAAATGGAGGGAGAGTCATTTCATGAGGCGTGGAAACGCTTCAAACTCTTACTAATATTGTGTCCACACCACCATTTTCCACTTCAAATGTAGAACCAATTCTTCTATGATAGATTAACACAACAGTGTCAGTACACAGTGGATAATGCAGCAGGAGGAGTTGTGGGCGAGCAGACTATCAAGGAGACATATGAAATCTTTGAAATGTTGGGGGTTAATTCCCAGTAAAAGAGCAGGAGGGGGAGAAGAGCTAGAGTTTATGAAGTGAACTCGAATCAAGAAATGACTATGCAATTGGCTGAGTTAATAAAGCATATGAAAATATTAACTATGAAACTACCCGAAAACATTCAAATCAAGAGATATATGGTATATGTGAAACTTTTAGTCATGGAGCTAATGTTTGTTCGTACTCTTTTGAATCTTTTGCAAGTAAGGAATAACAAGTGAACTTACTTAATGGTTTTCAATCGAGGGTACAAAATGATACATATTCGAGCACCTACAATCCTAGTTAGAGAAACCATCCCAATTTTGCTTGGAAGGCCAATAATCTACCAATGCAGCTTTGACAGCAATTGTTGGGACCAAAACCCAACTTCTTAAACTTAACACTATCACTCTTACTCTGATACCACAAATGTTAGGACCCGATCCGGAAACTAGATCCCAATCGGAAAACGGAAATGAATACGAAAAGCGAAGTGCGGAAGCAAAGCAAAATCGAATACGAATATGGACCAATATAAATTGAATCAAAGCAAAGAAACGAAACATAAAGAGAAATCGAATCGAATGCGAATCGAATCACAAATCGGAAGCGAATGCAAAAAGAAAAACTATCGAATCCATCTAACTGAAATCAATTTTGACATCCGTTGAAAACACACAGCATAGGAAACTTATCGCGTTGGAAACCTTAAGACAATTCTCAAAACCCGTATAATTTTTTTTTCTTTCTTTCTTTCTTATCTTATTCATTCCTTTCATCATTCCCATACAAAGCACTTCAATTCCTCATTTAGACAAATCCCTCCTCAACCAATATCTCAATCTATTTGATCCTATTTAAATCATGACCGTCAATTACACAAAATCTTACTAATCATTTCTTTTGTCAATAGACACTTAATACACATACATATATATCCGAAATTCATACACCATAAACACTTTAATAATTCTCAATCCAATCATTCATGAATTACACCGTTACCAAAATCACATACACCGTACCCAATTTCATACACAAATACATTTATCCAAATTTATCTAAAGCGGTAAAGCCATATACATATCAACACTAAAATCCAAATTACTCAAAATCTCACTTATACAAATTACGAAAAACATGCAAGAAGTCGATCTGACATCTTGACCGTTTTTCATCTGATCTCCTGCTCAAATACCTAGAGATGGGGATGAAAGGGGGTGAGCTTATAGCTCGTGGGTAACAGTTTATAACAAATAAATAAGCAAAACCTTTTAAAAATGCCTTTCTTTTCTTTTCTTGCAGAAACCTTGTTTGAAACCCATAATGCATATTTTCAAAATTTCTTTTCTCGCAGTGGTCGAAATCACAATTTTCAAAACATGAATGCATCAATCATAACACTTCACAATGCAAATGCACACATAACGGCTCGAGAGTTCCATAAATACGACAGAAAATTGAAGTTTTACCGTAAACACGACGAGTCCGATTTCTTAGGATCTCGTGGCCTCTAACGGGCAGCCGGGAGAAGGCTTAAGGGTCATCGTGCACGAGACTAACGAAACAGGTTCTCTCTTACCCACACAAAAGCACATATCATGCTCAACTCAATTTATCGAATGATCTTTTTCGAATAAACGAAATGCCATAAAATCTTTCGAGGCATAACACAAAGGTATTTTGCAATTCATCAAAAGTTCATGTATTGAATCAATAATGATTTTTCAAATCATTCATACAATGATGCAACATTTATGATGCAATAGAAATCGAAAAATCTCTTTTGTTTAAAGAAAACAGTCGTGGCTTATAAATTCTATTATAAACGGTTACCCACCTCGAATCGATGCTAGAAACTTGTTCCTCGCTCCAATTTGTCCTTTGATTCCTTCTTTCTTCCAATCTAATTTTACCTAAAGCAATTCCACCCAAATTCAACATCATAATTAACTTAATTACTCAAATTGAGCTTAGAAAACACAAAACCCTCATATTTCCAAGCTACCTACACCAAAAGCTTCCAAAATTCCCAATTCACAAAAATGGCCTAAACTCTAATTAACTTACATCCAAAATTAAACCCATATTACTTAGCAATCATCAAAATTGACTTCATACTCCACAAACCCATACCATTTTCCATAATTCTAAACCAAAACTTCAAGAGAAACTCAAATCTTAAAATTGCTCTTACCTCATTTCTCCTCCATTTTCGGATTTTCTTGGTTCAAGATGAAGCTCTCTTCATCCTCCACCTTTTTCTCTCTTGGGATGACATCAAAACCTCTCTTCAAGTGGTAGAAAAATTGAGCCATAGCTTTCTCCCCTTTTTCTCCACCGAAGCTTGCTCTCCTTTCTCTCTTCTCTCTTATTCTCTTATTATTTCTTTCCTTTGATTATAAGTTTCGGGCTTCTCCTTCAAACAATGACAGCCCTCTTGCTTTTATAGTGCCATGTCATTTAATGAATGAGGAATGACCCATATGCCCCTCCATTTAAGCCTATAAACTTAACCCTTTAAGTAAACTTCCAAATTGCCCCTTCCTTGGTCTTTAAAACTGACATCTTGTCTGATTATTTTGATCAAGTAAATGAAGCCATTTGACAAGAATTTCTTTTTCAGAAATGTCCCTCTATGTCTTACGAATCAATCGCTTCAAGAATCAGATCGATCGGAGCTCTATAGCTCAAGATATCTCCAAAATACTGAAGTTTGTTCTTCAGACCCGAGGCTGAACACTACACCTAACTTCCAACCCGAATTTGGAAGTCTTAGAGGCTAAATTATAGCTCGGCTCCTTCATAACATTTGTATCCCCATGTCTCTATTTTAATTTCTAAAAAGAATCAGATCGATCGGAGCTCTACCGATCGAGATATCTCCAAAATACCGAAGTCTGTTCGGCCATTACAAAACCGGTACTAAACACTACACATAACTTCACTCCAGAAGTTGAACATCTTAAAGGCTAAATTGTCGATTGGCTCCTTCTTATAACTTGTAGATATATGTCTCTAGTTTCATTTGAAATAGAAATCACCTCATTTCGACCTCTACTGATTCAAAAAACATCAAAATACTGAAATATGTTCAGTGGGAAACACCAGCTCAAATCCTCTAAGAACACACTCACTGCACCCGTCCCATCTTTTCCACTTAATCTTTCTCACTTCATTTCAGATAGCTTCGATTTGGTGGAGATGAAGAGAAAGGTCTTATGAATCCAATGGTTCAAGAATCAAGTCATTCGGAGGTCTAGAGAAGAAGTTATGGTCAAAAGAAGCAACCATGTTTATGACCTCAATCGTACTGAACCTGTTTTGGAGAAACAGCCATAACTTTCTGTAGAAATGTCTGATTAAGGTGTTACTGAACAGTTCGAAAGAGGACATGAAGAGCTACAACTTTCATGAAGGTCTCAAAGGCCAAATCTTTCATCTGTGGGGTCAAAAACAAAAGCAGACGATGATGACGTCATTTTAAGACGATGATGACATCATCAAACGATACAGATTGGGAAAATTGCTATAAATTTCCCTACAGATATCGGATTAAGGATTTCTTTATGTGGATGGAAATATAATTTCAAGAGCTAAAACTCTTATGAAGATTTTAAAGGCCAATTCCAACTTTTTAAGGGTAGAAAATGGATCAGAAGGTAACAATATATAGTAACTGAGACGGTCAAACTGAGACGCAAAAAGTCAAGCGGGGCGATGAGCGATGGCGGGGCGATGAGCAGTAACTAAGGCGATGAACAGATGCCGTCTCATTTCTATAAACGATGGCGAGGCGATGAGCGATTATTTCGTGCCTGTTTGGTTCAGCTTTTGGAGACTCCAAAAGCACTTTTTTCTACCGCAAAAACTATTTTTGAGAAAAGATGAGTGTTTGGTTGCAAACTTCAAAAGCACTTTAAAAGTAGAAATAGCTTTTGAAAAAGCTGAAATACAGCTTTTTGAAAAGCTAAAATTTGGAGCTTTTTAGAAAAGCCTACATTATAGCTTTTTCGGGTAGAGATTTTTCCGTCACTTCCGTACATATCAAAACTCATCTTCTCATCTTCTGGTTCTTTCTCTCGCGCTGCAAAACCAACGAAGATCTCATCTTCTGGTTTTCATTTTCAACTCTAACAAGGGCTTGTTTCGTTCCACAACGAAGAAAACTCGGTACCTTTTTAATCTTTTAGCCTATTCTCATTTGATCTTCTCTTATATTACATTTCCGATTTCAGGTTTTAATAGTTATCTTCTCGGTTTCGACATTTCTTAAATGCGGATAGTGGGTTTCTGTTTCCCTTTTTCTTAATGATTGGTTTATAAGATTAGAAACTTGATATTCCTTACGAATTGGCCTGATAAGACTTTTCTTGGTGTTTTGGTTTTCGCTTAGTATTGCTTGTCAAATGGATGATCCCTTTATGAATGTGTAGTTGAAAAAGTTTTGGGGCTTACTCCTTAAGGTCCCGTTTGGTCTAAGTTTCTAGAATTTCATGTATTAGAGATTTGGGTGTTAGGGTAGGTGGTCAAAATTACAAGTTTGACGATGCGTTTGACTTTGGGGAAGGTAATTGGTCGATCTTGGTGTAGATTTTGTGGGAAGATGTTTTAGATATTGTTTGTTGTGTTAATGATTATTTGTTTGTGATTTCATCGTGTTTGATTTATCCTCTTCACCCTGTAAACTTTGATGCTGTTCTTGACCGAGGCATCAATGAGGTCTTCTATTCGGGAGTTTTAATTATTACCTAGAAGTATGATGAGGCTATTGTAATCTGAACTGATGTTTGATGCTCTTGAACAAAAGAATATAATGAGATCTTTTTTTTTTTGTCCAATCATAGCTGCATCAACAATCCCCTTTCTCTGCTTTCTGTATTATTATTAGGTGCCCCTAATCTGCCCATTGCTTCAAATGATTGTTGCGTACATCTGCTATCACTTTTAGCTATCTGAAGATGTCAAATGAGGAAGTTCTGAAAGTTGTTTTCCCCTGACTAGATGGTGTAGACCTTGCTTCTTGCATGGTTGTATGCAAGCAATGGAGAGATATAGCCAAAGATGATTACTTATGGAAGTGCGCATGTGCAAACAGGTGGAATAAACGCAAGCTCTATAAAACTTTCTATAAACGCAAGAATCAGCAAAGTCTACTTCCTCCTAGACTTTTACCCTTGATGTTTTGGAATTCTTCATCGACATTTGGAGTGATGATAAATTAAAATCCTACCTCCTGGAACTTGTGACAGGCATAAATATCACCTCGAAGGTGATGAATATAAGATGACTTTACCTCTTGAGCCTAGGTGCATAATTCCTTTTGAGTTAGAATGTGAGTGTTTCAGTGCTTATGGGACGCAAGGATACCAATAAGGTTGCATGCATAATTAGTAAATCTTTGTTTGATTATACAGATCGTACATCCTTCAGAGCTTTGGCGTTTGATTTTCTTAACTTCTCTCCACAACACCCTTTCATTCCATCAATTCGAGCATGGATTTCCTTACTCTTCAAACTTATTGAATAGAACGCTTTGCTTTCGTCTAAATTACATTGTCTTTGCGGACCAAGGCCTCGTGTGTATGTTTCCAAATGATAGCTTAATCAAAATTTTAAGTAATGTTTACAAGTATTTGGACTTCCCATAAATTCCAACATTTATATTTGAACTCAACCTAGAAAAGACAATGTTTTGGGATTATATTTAACTAGTCGACTTGAATATTTATTTTAGGATTATAATATTATTTAACTTTTATATATTTTAATATTTATTTTTATATTAATTTTATTTTCTACAAAATAAGATATCTCTTTAAATTATTTTCTACAAGATGGTTATCTAAAATTTTCTACAAGATGGTTATATAAGAATTAGGTAATCGTAAATATAATATATTTTATTTTGCATATTGTTTAATATACTTTAAAATTATTTAGCATAAATAATTTTATTATAAAATAAAATATAGTTAAAATTAATAAAAGTGCTTTTTATTTTTATATTGCCAAACAGTCTACTGAATGAAGCTTTTTTTAAAAAGTTGTTTTTTTAATTGACAGTCAAACAGTCAACTGGCTTTTAAAAAAAGCTCTTATCAGAAAAGCTCTACTGACAAAAGCTCTATTGATAAAAGCTCTACTGATAAAAGCTCAAGCAAACGGACCCTTCGTCTCATTTCTATGAACAGTAACTGAGACGATGAACAGTAACTGGGACAATCAAATTGAGACGCAAAAGTTCAAACTAAGACGATAGGGTGAACAATAACTTCGTCTGACTTTTTCTCCAGAACGTCTCAACTTATAAGACGCATAACGTTTGACTCAGAACTCCAAATTTGACAAACTTGGTGTCTATAGAAAGGTAAAAGAACCCTCTACAACTTTCATGAAGGGCTTAAAAATCAGATTGACCTTTAAATTTGTCAAAAACTCCACACAAAGTGACTGGTCGATCAGCTTCACACTAAACAACATCAGAACTTCTAAAAATCATAACTTTCTACTCTCTTGTCCATCAATCGAAAGATAAAAACATAATCTACCAATTTCATTAAGACCACTTTGGCTAAATCCATCTAAATCAATACAGATTTTCCATTGAAGTCTCTAAACACCATTCCAACACATCAACTTCACATATTCACCCACTACCACAAACTCTTCAACTAATTCGTCTCAAACACAATTCAACTCTCCAATAAACTATTCCAAAGCCATTTCCCCACATCAAATTCAACACAAAAGGATATGCGCATACACATTTCTCTTTCACAAAAGTCATACACAATCTTACTCTTAATAGCATTTTCAAATCAAGTAAAATACACTTAACTTTCAAAGATCATAACTTTCAATATCGATACCGAAAAATAACATAATTTATGGCTACAAAAAGCTCTCAACATAAGCTACAATTTTCATTAAGATCATGTTCTCAAAATGTGCCTAAATCAAAAATTCAACTCTCAAGTCAAACTTTCTATCTTCAAAAATCAACTTTCTTAATTTCTTCAAAATATAACACTTTCACTAATTATTTCTTGCTTTTCAACTTCCATTTCAATCAACTAGTTCATTTTGACTTTCATAACTCATACAACTCTACTCAAATTTCAAATTCATCAAAATCAATCACTTCATTTCTCATCAATCTTCTTTAAGCACAATAACATCTATAACACAATTCATATCCGAAAACACTCATTGAATTCATTTAATATTTCTAATCTCCATCGAAAGTTCGGGGTCTAATAGCAATATCAGAATTTTCAGAGGCAAAATTAGTTCCAAAGGCAATCCTCATATGAGAACTTACTAAGGAAGCCTTCTTTGGAGGAAAGCCTGAATGAGTTTATTCAAGTCATCACTCATAATCAAGAAAGAACAATAAGAGATTCAACACTTTGGAAGCTTCTGTAAAAAGTATTGATACTCAAGTAGGGCAACTCATTGCTCAAATGCAAAACAATCAAAAGGGAAGGTTGCTAAGTCAAACCGAATAAGCCCAAACAGTTACTATTATGAGAAGTGGTAAGATGATTGGTAATCATGTTGAGCTTCCTTCTAATATGTTTGATGCATGTAATCAAGAGGAGGAGAATCTCATTAAAGAAAAAGATGATCATAATAAGATAAGAAATGGGCATGACTCTTCAATTCATGTTCAGAAAGGAGAAAAATTAGGCATGCAACCAAAGGCAAAGAAGGGTCAAGAAGCAATGGGCATGACTCTTCAATTCACTTTCAGAAAGGAGAAAACTTAGGCATGCAACCAAAGGCAAAGAAGGGCCAAGATTGCATAAGGCAACTGATCCTTATAGACCACCAATTCCATATCCAAGCTGCCTTAAGGACTCGAAACATTCCAGCTTATATGAATATTAATCTTCCTTTGTTAGATGTGATAAAGAACCTTCTAGCTTATGTGAAGTTCTTCAAGGAACTAAGCACCAAAAAGTGAAAGTTTGAGTCAAATGAGAAGGTGATAGTTTCAGAAGTAGCAAATGCAGTTCTTCAGCAGCAATTACCCCCCAAATTGAAAGATCCTGGGAGTTTCATTATGAAAGTATCAATGGGTAATGGTGATGAGGTTAAGGGTATGCTTGACCTTGAAGTAAGTATAAACCTTATGCCTTATTTTATTTATGAGAAATTGGATCTAGTGTAACACCCCACTACCATAGAGTATATACAAAAATGCCCTAAGGACATTCCAGTACATAACCTATAATAATGGCAACCTATAATAATGACATGTTAGAGCAGTGATATTCTCTTATAAGTCATCATAAAGAAAGACACAGTAATTAAAAACCAAATTCCTTATTTCATTTCATAAGACCCAAATATACATTGTAATTTTACAACATCATCCAAATATGTACATTATCAAAACTAATTACAGAACACACTATATATGTGAGGAATTATACAAAAATTCTATCTAATCCTTTAGTCTCAGCTGACCAACCTTTGAGCCATTTCTTCTACCCAAAAGTACAAGAACTATGCTTCTTGTAGAGTCTCCCTATCACTAGTGTCCTTTCTCGATCTTGAAATGTCAATGTTGCAATTTGAGTGAGTTTTGTGAAATCAGTGAGGTAACCATCATCGATAGTTCACTCAACTTATGCAAAATATCAACACATGTAAACATATAATTCACATCATTTCATTTATCGCGTACCATCACTTATCACATTCAGAGCAGTCAAACTGATCATTTCAATCATTTAAAATACACATATCAATTATAAATGCAATGCACATGAGACTCAGTTTTATTTATTACTTTGTTGTGACCGAGTGCCTTTTTAATAGCTCATATCCCATGTGGATACCGAGCTTGTATCAAATAATGTCCCATATCCCTTAGTGGATACCGGGTACAATAGTAATTGAGCCAGAGGCTCTTATCACATTATGAGCTTTAAGCTCTTTTTATTGGCAACTTCGGTCACAACTACCTTTATCTTTCATGCATTTATGTAATGAAATGCATCACATTTACATATTTTCAACATTCATCATATTTCAATTTCACATTCAGAACACATTTATCATCGGACCTTAGTCTGGCATTCAACAAAAATCTTGAGGTCACTTATTTCAGTTAAATTCACATACAAGGAGCACTTCCAATATCTTATTCATGCATCAAAAGCCTTGGACTTTTAAATTCCGGAATCAACACAATCACATGCACAAAATAATTCAATACAAAATTTAAAACAAACAAATAATCAAGTGAGACTATCTAGGTTACTCACAGTTTGTTCTAGAAAGCTATTTCCTCGAAATCTTGACAATGTCTGGATGTTGTCGTTCAAAAAGCTCTTCTAAATCATGCAATACATACAAATTTATACACTTCATAACTTTGCACAATTACAAGTATCATTTATGCACATATATATATATGGATTATATACAATAAATGCTCAATGATAATCCCAGGTATATTTCCTTAATATGCATCTCATAACCAATTAACATGATCTTTAAATCATTCCTTAATACCTAATACACTTTCCTTACTTTAATCATTCAATTCATCATCAACTAGGCTTATTCAAGATTATATTCAAGCCTAAATACCTCATAGGAAAACGTTAATAAGACAATGATTTATATATATACATAATTTTGGGACAAAATCCATAACATTTGCTGTGGATATCAGATTAATGTCATTCTAGAATTCTTTCAAAGAGGAATTTGAGTTCTACAACTTCCGTGAAGATCCTGAAGAGAAATTTTGCCATTTAGAGGGTCAAAATTGGAATTTTATGTAAGTATCCCGAGAAGGTCCACTCAGCGGACATACGTCCCTCCAAACAATCATAAATGGGGTTGGGAAGTTTGGAAAGAAGGTCCGTCTAGCAAACCTGAAGTCCGTCTAATGAACATATGAGAAGCATATCTCACTTAATAACATTTCTAAAGTACACACAAATCAAAATCCATGCTTGATCATAAACACCAAAATAGAACATATTCTTATACATTTTCATCATAAATTTTCTTCACATGTTCTACTTCATTTTTCACCTTTATTTCATTCCTAACTATCACCTTAATTCATCTCATTTCAAGACACCATAAAACTACCTACTATTCTCAAACTGCAACTGCACCCAGTATTTTACTTCAAGTATAGTTTTGAAACTTTTAAAGACAGAATTTGAATTTGATGTCTTCATGAAAAATGTAACCATATGTCTCTAATTTAATCCAAATTAAAATCATCCCATTTGGATATCTATAGATCAAGGTATAGATAAAATACAGATGTATATCCAGTGGAAATGCTACAGCTAACATATTCCAACACATTTTAAACACCATTGTCACTTTATCTCTAAACTTTCATCCTAGTTCTTCTCTTTTCAAGACACTACAATTGCCTTTTTTAAAACTTAAATATTTAATCCAATCCATTTCTAAAACAATTAATGATCCATGTTTTTATAGATCAAAAATAGAAAAATGAAAATATCCATTCACAAATCAATTTTTCTGCACTTCTTTCTACATCCTTTTTGGATTCATTAACTCTAAATCATCTCTATATCAATTTATGAATCATTAATCATCACATATACGAAAGCAAGACATTTACATAGACATTTCATCACTCACGACTAACAGATAAAAATTTTATGATCAAGTCATCATTCCCAAATTACTCATCATATTAGTTTCATTTAACACTACCCATGATGATTAATGCATAACTTACTTGATTTAGCTTCATTCGCTTCAAATGACATTTAACCCTAGCTCCTAAGCGTCATACGATCTTCATCATTCCAAAGGTGGTAGGGATAGGTTTTTAGTGACAAATATGAAGAGGATAGCAAAAATGATAGTAGCAAATGGAGGTGAGAGTAAGCTCCAACGTTTATGAGGTGAGAAGTGAATATCGTGGATGAAAACAAATGAAAAAGATGAAGAAGGTTAGAGCATTTCATGAGAGTAAAGATGAAAGACAAGGGAGATGGTCATTCAAAAGAAGAAAGTGTCGTGAGTGGTAAGTGGCAAGTGTTATGACACTTGTCACTTGCTACTTGTCCTTTTATTGTGGTCTCCATTTGACTACTTTTTAATAACTAGTCTACTTGTCTCCAAATTCTAGTCCAATTGTCTCCTAATTTTCAATAACACTTGTCAACAAATCCTAAGGTCATTTATCAAAATTTTCATTGTCATTTGGCAGTTAATTCTACTACCATTTATCAACTGTCTTGCCACTTGCCATTTTTCCTAATACAAAATACCCAAAATTTTAGAATTTTCCCAAAATTTCACCAAAAATTTTGAGTCGATAAATATACTCTCCAAATCAATTTTTAACACATATAATTCACAATTCCAAGTATAATCACATTTATAGATCAATTATACCAAGAAAATGTCAATGAATGCATCTGCAATCGTTCTAATGTGCAAAAATCAATATTCACGTATGTGTGTATGCTATATTATGCATAAGCATGAAATGCACTTTCTAACTTCTCAATAAACTCTCATGTACACTATTCTAGGGTTCTAACCCTTAATATGGGATAATGGGATGTTACATCTAGGATAGTTAAGACCTACCAACATGTGTTTACAATTAGCTGATAGGTAAATCCGTTATCTGAAAGGAACAATGGAAGATGTGTTAGTGAAGGTTGGAGGATTGATTATCCCCATAGAATTTGTTGTCTTAGACATGGGGGAAGTAAAAGAACAAGGAAAGGAGAACACCATACTCCTAGGGAGGCCTTTTATGGCCACTACCAATTCCTTAATTGTTACAATTTCTAAAAAAAACTCTGTCCTCGAAATTCTTACCTAATTGTTTGAACAGGTGGGGATATTGTCTCTGCATGTGCTCCTCTATTTTCCAAGTTGCTTCCTTAGTCGAGTGATTCCTCCAAAGGACTTTCACCAGTGGAATTACTTAGTTTGTTAGCTGTTTTATCTAAGATCCCACTATCTTGATCGACTCCTCAATATAACTTAAGTTACTAACAACTTCAATCTCTTCAGCCAGTAACATATGCAATGGATCAGATCTGAGCATACTCACATGAAATACATTGTGTAATTGCGACATTTCATTCGTTAAAGCTAACTTGTATGCCAAAGGTCTTATCCTCTCAATAATCTCAAAAAGACCAATGTACCTAGGGCTCAGTTTGCCCTTTTTACCGAACCTCAGCACTTCTCGCTAATGTGATACTCTTAGAAACACTTTATCTCCTATATTGTATTTCATATCCCTTCGGTTCTAATCCATATAGCTCTTCTGTCTATCTTGAGCTGCTTTAATTCAGCTTTGGATCAGTTTCACCTTATCCACAGTATTTGTTGGACCCCGAACCTTCCTTGAAAATTAGAAATTATAAAATGAAATTAAATGAGAAAATATGGTATGATTCTTTGAAATAAATGAAAAGTATAAATGAATTTATGAGCATTTGATACAATGAAAGGCATTTGGGTTTCTTTGTGTTTTGCATGTGTTTGATAAAGGGATGAGGTAGTATGATGTTGACTATGGCCTTCTCTAATGAGTAGAATGGTGTTTGTAGTATTTTGAGACAATTTCTAGATTAATGTGAATTGAAATGGCTTCCTTAGTCTTCTGGATTTGCATAGCTTTAAATAAGGTTTTGTATATTATGTTTGGATGTGGGAATTTGAGATTGTGGATAAGTGAAGTGTTGTGTAGGTGCTGAAAAAATAGGATGAAGGTTGAAGAATTTGGCTAGTGTACATTTAAGGGAGATGCTGTCAAAATTTTCATTATGGGCAGAAACTATGACTGAGTTTTTGACCTTTTTAGAGTTAGAATTTGACAAAAGGGTCTTCTTAAAGATTGTAGTTTAGGTTTTGATCTTTTCATTGATGTATAACATGTTATTTTTTATTGTGAAAATTGGAAGATATGAAATTTTAAGGTTTGGAGGTGGTATATGATGACCAATTATCTGACAGAAACTTTGATTGAAAAATTAACCTAGTTAAAGGTTGAAATTGCTTTTAAGTTATTCATGAAAGTTTTATATTTTGTTTTGATCTTTCCATTGATGTAAAGTATGGAGGTTTTGGATCATGGAATAGGAATTTATGATTTTTACAAGTTGCTGTTACTGTTTGGGAAAAGTATTAGTGGACAGGAACTTTGAAGTGATTTTTGACTCCCTTAGAGGCCAAATTGATTTTTCTGTCCTTCATGAAAGTTATAGGTTGCTTTTTGATCTTTGCATTGATATAAAGTATGACATTTTTAGAATTTGAAGTTGAAAGATAGAAAGTTTAGAAGTTGTGATACTGTTTTGGGATGACTGGTATTGGACAGAAAGTTTGAGTAGGATTTTGATACCTTTAGAGACGGATTTGACTTTTGAATTCTTCATGGAAGTTGTAGAGCTTCCTTTCAGCTTTCGTTTGCTTATATCTTTTCCGTCCGACATCCGATTGATTTGATTTTCAAAGCGTTGGATTCCTAAGACAATCATCTATCAGTCCATGGGAAATTTGTGGATTTTTTAGATTAAATTGAGGATGATTGATTTAATCGAAGTGAGTTGGAAAATTTTCTGAGCATGGTTCAGTATTTTGATAAATTCTTGATGTGTAGAGATCCAATTGAACTGATTCTTGATACAAAATAAAATAGAGACTTGGGGCTACAAGTTATCGAAAGACATCGAATTTTAATTTAGCCCCTAAGACTTTCAATTTCTAAATTGAAGTCGAGTTTAGTGTTCAGTCTTAGATTAGTAAGAACTGGAAGTGTTTAGGCCATAAATTTTGTTCTAGTCATCCAAATGAGGTGATTCTTAATTTGGATTAAACTAGAGAAATAGGGCTACAAATGTTCTAAAGGACTCGAGTTTCAATTTAGTCTTTAAGAGTGTCAATTTTCGGATGGAAGTAAATCACTGGAAAATGTGTTAGCATAAGAATAGTCCGAAATATATGGAGTATAACTTTTGGAGTAGTGCACCAAATTAAATGATTTTTGTGACGTTATGAAATTGAGATAATAAGGAACATTTCTCTAGAAGAAAGTTTTAGCAAATTCCTTCAATTTGATGATTTGAAAAATATCCTAAGCAAAACATGATGTAATGAATTTTGAGACTTTGTTATATTTTATGATTTTAAGGACTTAATTAGCATGTTAATGTGAATAATTAGCATGTTAAATTGAGTAAGAGCATATGGGATAAATTGATTGGATTAAATTGAATTAAAGTGTTAGAAATTAAAGTATTAGAAATGCACAAAGGGCAAACTTGGAAGAACACATAAGGTTTTAAGTTAGAAGGCTTATATGGAGGGGCATAATGGTCATTTTACATTCATTAAATGCAAGAAGAAGGGGGCTGTCGTTTATGAATAGGCAAGTCACGACTTTGAGGGAATGAAAGGAATAAAAGAAGAAGAAAGAAGGAAAGCTTCGGTTGAGAAAGAGGAAAGAAGAAAAAAAAAAGGGATTAGGGCTTCGATTTTTCCAAGCTTTCAAGAAAGATTTTGATGTTGTTTCAAGAGAGAAAGAGGTGGAGGAGCACAAGAGCTTCCTTTCAAGCCAAGAATTTTCAAAATTTGGAGAAGATTAAGGTACGAGGAATTTTTACTTTGTTAAATTGTGAAAGGATTTTGGCTTAGATAGCTTGAGGATTGTATGGGTTTGTGATTTCTAAAGTCAAATTTGGAGATTGCAAGGTTTAAATTGTTCAATTTTGGATGGTTATTAATTAAGGATTTTGTCATGAATTAGGGATTTTAAGGTAGGCAATGGAGAAATTGATACTTTGGACAAATTACAAGCATGGAATTGAGGTGGGTACCATGTTTATATTTTGAAATATAAGCTATGTATGTGTTTTTGAAAAATCAAGAAAGTGAAAGGGTTTTTAAATTATTATTTTCGAATGATTAAATTCCTTGCTTTTGGAATGATTTTAGAAATTGTTATAATGGTACATTCATTATTTGGAATGATTTAAGAAATTGCAATAATTATTGAATTCATTATTTTTCGAATGATTTGAATAATTTGAGAAATGTCTATAATTGATGATTTCATTGTTTTGAATGAATGGGATTTTGATTGACTTATGATTTTCATAAATTGCTAAAGTGTTGCATTCATTGTGTTTGAATGATTAAGAATGTGTTATGTGAATTGGTTTGATATTGTGAATTTTTAAATGTGAACGGGTTTGATGTGACATGATATGAAAGATTGAATTTTCGACATGTGCCTTCGGGCAAATATGATTTTCAAGTATGAAATGTCTGATATGTGGGTTTGGTTAGGTCCCATAAGAGGGTCAAGTGCACTTGTCTAGGCTTCGCCCGCCTGCCCGCTAGTGGCATTGGAGCTCCGTAAGGACTCCCATAAGTTCACGGCTTCACCGGACCGCTATGCGGGAAGGTATAATACGTTCTGTTTATGGCTGCACAGAACCGCTATGCGGGAATGTGCAGTATGTTCTGTTTCTAGACCGACCCAAACCATTTCTGATGTGTTATGTTATGTGTTTATGTTGTGTTATAAATGTGTTGCATCCATGTTTTAAAACCAATCATGAATGATTTGAAAAGTTGGAAAGTTTGAGAAATAAACATTTTTGACAAATTTCTACCGTGAGATTTGATGAAATGAAAAAAGTTTTGAATAATGGTTTTTGCTTATTTTTCGATTTATAAACATGTTATCCACGAGCTGTAAAGCTCACCCCCCTTTCATCCCCATCTCCAGGTATCGAGAAGGAGATCGGATGAAAGCGAGTCAAGACCTCCGTTCATTTGTATATATGTTGTAGGGTTAAGTTCTTTATTGTAAGAATAAGGTTTTAGGCTCTTAATAAGGATTTTGAAATTTATGTATTCTTATGTATTTCGGATTTTTGAGTTTAATGTCATGTCGTGGCTTGAAAATGCCACTTTTGTTTGGTGATGTATTTCTTTTGGAGTATGTAAATAAATTATGGATGTGTTTATAGATTAGAAAAGTGAAGGATGGTTCTGTATATAAATTGCATATGATTATGAATCAGATTGATTGTGTCTGTTTATACTGGGATTCCGGACAGGAGGTCCGATGATACTGCTGGAATTGAGATATTGAAGTGCTTATTGTGTATGAATTGTGATTTGGATATATGGATATGTGTGTTATGTGTCTATTGGCAAAAGAAAAATAAGAATTGGTTAAAAAGAAGAATTATGAGATATGTATGAATGTGAAAGATAAAATATTTGAGTTTATGGAATTGATAAATTCCAAATGGGAAATTGGAATGGTTTTTGAATAAAGATGAATAAAATGAAAGAATTTTTTTTACCGGTTTTGGATTGGTTTAGTCTAAGGTTTCCAACGAGCGTTTTTCTAAAGTATGCATTCACGGATGTCGAAATTTGAACATTTAGTTGATTGATCTGTTTTGTTTCTTTGTTTTCGAAATTTGTTCTTTGATTTCTGATTTCTGAGGTCGGATTAGTTCCGCACGTTTTGTTTTCTTTGATTCCGAGCCATTTCGCTTTTCTATGGCTCATTAAGAATTCGATTCGTTTTCAATTCTTTCGCTTTTGATTCGATTTGATTTCATTGACTTTCACCTTATGTTTCCGCTTCGGACTATTTCGCTTTTGTTTTCATCCGTTCATTTGTTTCGCTTTGTTTTCTGATTCGTGATTTTGTCCATTCTTTTGTTTCATTTTCTGTTTTTTTCGGTTGGGTTTCGGTTCTGAAATCGGGTCCCAATAGTATCTTGTATCAATTCTAGGCCTTCAACCGTTCTCAAGCCCTCTTCATCCCAATATAAAGGCGACCGATATTTTCTACCATACAATGCCTCATATGATGCCATTTCGATACTACTGTGATAGTGGTTGTTGTATGCAAATTCAATCAATGCTATATACTAATCCCAAGCTCCTTGACACTCCAATCACATGCCCTGAGCATATCCTTAACAGTTTTGATTGTCTTCTCACTCTGTCCATCTGTTTGAGGATGAAATGCAGTACTGAAGTTTAACTTTGTACCTGTGACTGATTATAAGCTCTTCCAGAATCTTGAAGTAAATTTGGGATCCCTATCCAATACAATGGACACCAGAGCCCCATGCAATCTAACTATTTCATTCACATACCTCCAGGCCAACTGGTCTAGTGAGTTATTCTCTTTCACTAGTAAGAAGTGGGCCGACTTAGTCAATTGGTCTACCATATCACAACCCATATAGCATTGTTCTACCTTAGAGTCTTTGTCAATACCATTATGAAATACATCGTAATTCATTCCCATTTCCATTCTGGAATAGGTAACGAATGTAGTTTCCCAACTAGATCTTGATGCTCAGCCTTAATCTGTTGGCATGTTAAACTTTTAACAACATATTCTGTTACTTGCTTCTTCATTTTGTGCTACTAGAAATGTTGCTTCAGCATGTTATATATCTTGTTAGTACCAGGATGCACAACATAAGCAGCCACATGAGCTTCATCTATAATTTCCTTCCTCAGATCATCCACATTAGGCACACATAGCCTCTTCTTTATCCACAGTGTCTTATCTCTTAATTTAAACTCAGAATCCGGTTTCATTTTTAACCTCTCAATAAGCTTCACCATTTCAGGATCTTTACTCTAAACTTTTCGGATTCTGTCATGCAACATCGGTCTCAGTTTCAATGTAGCAATTAATGCCTCATTCTGCTCTAGATTCAACTCCACATTTGGAGCTCTCAATTAAATTAAGCTCGGTAACCTCAATATCTGAATCTGAGCTACACTACTATTTGATTTTCTAGTCAAAGCATCTGCCACTACATTAGCTTTCCTGGATGATACTCAATCGTATAGTCATAGTCTTTCAACAACTTTATCCATCTCCCCTACCTCATATTTAATTCCTTCTTGCTCAACAGATACCTCAAGCTCTTATGATCGGTATATATATAGAATGTCTCCCTGTTGGACCCCGATTTCGGAGCCCAACATCGGACACGGAAGCATGAGGCTTGGGCTTGGAGGGAAGACCTAGAAGTTGAAAATCTAAAAGAAAGATCTCTCGGAAGCAAAGGTGGGAGTCGTCGCGGCGTGTGTTGTTTCGCCGCGACGAAACCTTTCGGGAACCTACGCCGCGGCGAGCGAATGAACCTTCGCCGTGGAGAGAGCGAGCGAAAGAACTCTCGCCGCGGTGAACCTGCGAATTTAACTTCGCCGCGGCGAGCAGATGGTCTCGTCGCGGTGAAAGCCCTTTACCACAGAACCCAAAATAAACTCAAAAAGCAAACTTAAACATACACTCAAGCAATCTTCTAAAATCTTATTCTCATGGTAAAATGATTCAATGCAAAAATTTGAAGCTAAAATCATATCAATCATAACTCATTGATAACCAAAAGAAGAGTTTTACAAAGCTTTAATGGCATTTCAAGCCATAATACATCATTTGAGTTCAAGAACCAAAAATACAAAATACACTTGAACTAATAAAACTTGAAATGTGACTAAAGCCTTGAATTCCAAAAATATAACTTGAAAATAAAAAAATATGACAATTCGGAGTGATGCCGTAACTCTTGACTTACTCGATCTCTTGCTCATCACTTGAATAGGGGAAGGAGAATGGGGGTGAGCTATAAAGCTCGTGGGTAACATATTTATAATAAAGAAATATGCAAAACTATTTCAAAATTCATTGCCATTGCACATTTTCAAAATCATAGTAATTTCACATGTAGATATCATCATCTCAAAATGCTTGATTTTCAAACAATTCATGAGAAATTTTAAATCATGTATGCATAAAATGTGTTAACAGATCATAAGCACATAAGCACAGTAGAATGGTTTGGGTAAGTCCAAATTCATGACGCACTACACATTCCTATATAATGGTCCTGTGTAGCCGTAAAATTCTTGAGGGAGTCCTTGAGGGAGCTCCATGTCACTAGCGGGCAGGCAGGAGAAGCTTATACTTGGGTCAACGTGCGCATGACGGTTCTTGAGGGACTATCCCAAACCCACATAACACATATTTCATGAACTTGAAGACTTGTTGCCCAAAATGGCACATTTTCTTGAAAACTTTCTGTTCATATAGTTGACATATGTCTTGAAAATCATTCTTGAAAACATGATTGTATAAATGTGCGTTCTTTTCAAATGTCAAACACTTTCATAAAATATCACACAATTCATGTATCAAACATATAACATACTTCACAATTCATTCAAAAAGAAATAAAGGCAACATTGATGATGCAATTTAAATCATGAAGCTTCTTTGATTTGAAGAAAACAATGAGTGACTTATTTACTCTATTATAAACGTGCACCCACCTTGAATTCCTTGCTTATAAACTTGCTTAGGAATGTCTTTCCTCTTGTTCCTCTTTCTCCTCTTGCCTCACTTGATTTCCTTAAACAATAACCAAAATTCCATTCAATTTGGTGTAGAAATCGAAAAGTCATACTTTAACAATTCAAGCTATAACTTATGCTGAAATAGAAATTATATGCTCAACTTCCATCCAAAATTTTAGATTCTTAGAGACTGAATTACAATTTCATTGCTCATAAACCTTGTATCCCTATGTCTCTAGTTTACAACTAATCAAAAATCACCTCATTTGGACATCTACAAACAAAGTTATGCCCAAAATACCAAAATATGTCGGTGCAAAAAAATGGCCTCTCTCCGCGGCAAGAAAGCTGGAGCGCGCCACGACGTGCGCATACGCAGGTCGTGATGTGCGAAGCCAAAATCCTCCGAAAACTTGTTTTTCCCACATTCTTCAACCATATTCCTCCAATATTTCAAATAGAATACATCTAAACCCTAAACCATCTCTTATACTTCATTTCTAAGCTCATTCCAACCCAATATCATTAACAAAACATCAAAATCTATCTTTGGTCACTAACCCTAAAAGAGAACACTTGCATAAAGCATTCACTAACACTTTCCACACAAGTTAAGCTATATTTGGGGTTTCATCTAACCCAAACAAGATGGAATAATGCTCATACTTGCTTGTTGATGCTTCAAATTCTTCAAAAATCTCAAAACCCTAGCTTTTCTCTCTTTTCTTCCTCTCTTCCACGACACTCTCTTCTTTCCCTCTTCTTTTTATTTTTATTCTTTTAATTTCCACTCCTAATAACCATCAAATGTCCATTATGCCCCTCCATGTAAGCCTTATACCTTTTAACATTAAGTGATCTTCCAATTTTGCCCTTATACATTTTTACTTCTTCTTTTTCACTTACACCATACTATACCCTAACTTAATCTTAATTTATCCATTTAATACTTCCAATTCCACCAATCTAAGCAATAAATCCTCCAATCTTTGACATGCTAATTAAACTTTAAACAAAATAATTTATGTAGAAAAAACACATAATCAAATCAATTCATACTTAATAAAATCAATAAAAATTTGGGGCCCAACACTCCCCATAAAAATAATGTTTCCATATTTTGAGAACAAAAACAACTGCAGTATGCTCTAAATCATGTACCAGATAATTTATCTCTTGAGACTTTAATTGTCTCGATACGTAGGCTATCACTTTGCCATATTGCATCAGCACACATCCCAATCCTTGATGTGAAGCATCACTGTATACTACATATCTAACAGTTCCCGATGGAATAGTTAATACCGGTGCTGTAGTCAACCAATGCTTCAACTCCTCAAAACTCTTCTAACATTCATCATTCTATTTGAATACTACATTCTTCCTCATAAGCTTAGTCAGAGGGGCTGAGATCAACGAGAATCCCTCAACAAACCTTCAATAATAGCCAGCTAATCCTAAAAAACTCCAAATTTTTGATACATTTTTCGAAGCTTCCCATTTCATTACTACCTTTATCTTTTTTGGATCCACTTCTATGCCTTGTCTTGTCACTATGTGATCAAGAAATACTACTTGATCCAGAAAAAAATTCACATTTACTGAATCTAGCATATAGCTATTTCTCCCTCATAATCTGTAAAATCACTCTCAAATGCTCATCATGTTCTTCTTTGCTCTTTGAGTACACTAGGATATCATCAATAAACACAATTACAAAATAATTTAGGTAGGGCTGAAACACCTTATTCATCAAAGCCATAAATGTAACTAGGGTATTAGTTAATCCAAATGGCATTACTAGGAACTCAAAATGCCCAAAGTTACTCCTGAACGCACTTTTCCGTACATCAGCCTCTACTATCTTCAACTGATAGTACCTAGGTCTCAAGTCCAACTCAGTGAATACTTGAGCTCCTTGTAACTGATAAAGCAAATCATTAATTCTAGGCAATGGGTATTTGTTCTTCATTGTTACCCGACTTAGTTGCCTATACTCAATGCATAGTCTCAAAGTTTCATCTTTCTTCTTCATAAATAAGACTGGAGCTCCCTATGGTGATACACTAGGTCCAATTCCAGCAACTTCTGTAACCAAGCCTTCAATTCCTTTAGTTCCATAGGTGCTATTCTATATGTAGGAATAGATATAGAGGCAGCACTTGGAACCAGATCAATTGTGAACTCTGTTTTTCGATCTAGAGGTAAACTAGATAACTGGGTGGGAACACATCCAAGAATTCTCTAACCACAAGAATGTCTTACACATTTTGCTCAGTTCGAGTATTTATAAAGTGGGTCAGATAAGCCTCACATCCCCCTTGCATCAACGTCAATGCACTCATGAATGAGATTAGCCCAGCTAGCATTGCTTGACTAATACCTCAGAAAACTGCTCTCGATTGATTAGGAGATTCTATTACCACCTCCTTAGTATAGAAATTCATAATAGCCCTATGAGCAGTGAGTCAATCATGCATAGGATAATATTTTTCTCCCTTAATTGTAGCACAATCAAGTCTGCCTCCAATTCTACCTGATCAATTTGAATCAAGCACCTCTTGTAGACTCCTCCTATAACTGTGGTGCTACTATCGGTGTACTCACCTCGAATCTATACTTCAATAGTTTATCATAATGCAACCTAGATGTCAGATGCAGTGCGATAAAAGAATACATAGATCTAGGATCTAGCAATGCAAATGCTTCAAAAGAAAAAATAAGCGACGCACCTACAATGACATCCGGAGAATCCTGAGCTTCCTATCTAGTCATAGCATATACTCTAACGTGGGACTGCGGTTGGTTGCTCCGCACCGCAGTCCTGATCGTAGGACTTCCAAAGATCTTTCTATCTCTACCACGACCTCTTTGTCCAGATCCACTAGCTCAGTTATACTAGATAGTAGTTTCACTTACTAATCCCCCTCTCACACTAGACTAGGCTTCAGTAACAATAGGACAATCTCTGATTCTGTGCTTAAGAGAGTCACATCAGAATCAAGCTCCCAATAATGTCCAACACTCACCACCGTGATTTTTTCCACAGTGCTCACAAGTGGGTAATTGACTCGCTACTGCTCCTCTTCCACTACCAAACTATATAAAAGTTAGCCCTCTGTCTGAACCCTGACTATCTAGATCTAGCCAGTAGTCGAAAGGATCTGTTCTGACGTTTACTAAATCTTTTGCCAAAACTACCCTGAACTTTACTGAGCCTCTTCATTCAGGACTCCTGCCTATACTCTGCTTATCCCTCTCTCAATAGTTGTTTAGTTTTAATCGAGGCAGCTCTTAACTCAATAAAACTGCTCAAGTTGGTGATTGCTAACCTTATCCTAATCTCCATGTTTAGCCCATCTTCAAATCTCCTACACTTATCTTCCTCATAAGGAATCAAGGTAGTAGCATACCCCATTAAGTCATTAAACTTGATCTCATACTCTGCCATTGATAATCTGTCCTGTTTCAGATTAAGAAATTCCTTCATCTTTTTATCCAGATAGATCTTGGGCTTGTAATTCTCCTTGAAGACTCTCAAATAGTCTTCCCACTTCAAATTACAAGGCTTGGTGGTACTGCCTGGAACAATCTTTCACTATTGATACGCTGGGCCTTGCAGTAAAGAAACTACAAAGTCGAACTTCTCGTCCAACTTACAGTCCATTTGATTAAAAACTCTCTTTGTTCTCTGTAGCCATCCCTTAGCCTCTGTAGAGTCTGTACTTCTATAGAAGTTCACAGCCCCCTGCTTTCACAATTTATCATACCTCTTTTCTTTTTCATGGGATTTCTGGGAGGCACTCTCTTGGTCGAGATACATAAGACTCTCTATTGGCTCCTACTGATTCTAGGTCAGCTGATTGTCCTACTTGATCACCTATGGCAGATGACCTATAATAGATAATAATTTCGATTACTATCGGCATTTCTCATGATATTTCATGTCTAAAATTCTTATATATCCTTATGGATGCCAACCATGTTCTAATACCAAGAATTGTAACACCCCACTACCATAGAGTATATACCAGAACGCCCTGAGGACATTCCAGTACATAAGCTATACTAATGGCATGCTAGAGAAATGATATTCTCTTATAAGACATCATAAAGAAAGATAAAATAATTAAAAACCAAGTTCCTCATTTTATTTCTTAAGACCCAAATATACATTTTAGTTTTACAACATCATCCAAATATATACATAATCAAATCTAATTATATAACACACTACATACTTGAGGAATTATACAAAAATTTTATCTAATCCTTCAATCTCAACTAACCAACCTTTGAACCATTTCTTCTATTCAAATGGACAAGAACTATGCATTTTATAGAGTCTCTCTGTCACTAGTGTCCTCTCTTGGTCCTGAAATGTCAACTTTGCAATTTTGGTGAGTTTTGCGAACTCAGTGAGGTAACCATCTTTGATGGTTCACTCAACTCATATAACATATCAACACATGTAAACATATAATTCACATCATTTCATTTATCGCGTAGCATCACTTATCATATTCAGAGTAGTTAAATCGATCATTTCAATCATTTAAAATACACATATCAATTATAAATGCATTGCACATGAGACTTACTTTCATATATTATTTTGTTGTGATCGAGTGCCTTTTTACTAGCTTATTTCCCTTGTGGATACCAAACTTGTATAAGATAATGTCCCATATCTCTTAGTAGATACCGGGTACAATAGCAACTAAGCCAGAGGCTCTTATCACATTATGAGCTTTAAGCTCTTTTTACTATTGACTCTGATTATAACTACCTTTATCTTGTATGCATTCATGTAATGAAATGCATCACATTTACATATTTTCAACATTCATAAGATTTCAGTTTCACATTCAAAACATATTTATCGTCGGACCTTGGTCCAACATTCAACAAAAATGTTGGGTAAACTTATTTTAGTTAGATTCACATACAAGGAGTACTTCCAATATCTTATTCATGCATCAAATGCCTCAAATTTTCAAAGTCCAGAATCAACACAATCACATTCACAAAATAATTCAATACAAAATTTAAACCAAACAAATAATCAAGTGAGACCATCTAGGTTACTCATGGTTTTCCCCATAAAGCTATTGCCTCGAAGTCCCAGCAACGTTTGGATGTTGTTGCTCAATTAGCTCTTCTAAATCATGCAATACATACACATTTATACACATCACAACTTTGCACAATTACAAGTATTCATTTATGCACATATATGTATATGGATTATGTACAATGCTTGCTCAATGACAATCCCAGGTACGTTTCCTTAATATGCATCTCATAACCAATTAACATGATCTTTAAATCATTCCTTAATACCTAATACTCTTTCCTTAGTTTAATCGCTCAATTCATCATTAGGCTCATTCAAGATCACATTCAAGCCTAAATACCTTATAGGAAAACATTAATAAGTCAATGATTTATATATATACATGATTTTGGGGCAAAAGGCATAATATTTGTTGTGGATATCAGATTAATGTCATTTTAAAACACTTTCAAAGAGGACTTCGAGTTCTACAACTTTTGTGAAGACCCCAAAGAGAGATTTTGTTGGACCCCGATCTTTTAGTAGAATTTAGAAATATAAAATAAAATTAAATGGGTGTTTTTGAGTATGTATATGTTGTGGGTGTTTTAGAGTTAAATGAAATTGATGTGAAAAGAAGTGGATTTTGGTTTTTGATGACTTGGAAATTTTGAATAAATTTGTGTGTGTAAGGGTACCATGACATTTAAAGTGAATGAGTTTGCTTTGGATAGAATGGAAAAGCAAGAGAATAAACAATGAAAGTGTGAGATTTTGGAAAATTGCAAGTCTGATTTTTTGGGATGAATAATAGCAGAGTTGACTTTTTGAGCTGAAACTTTCATGAATTTTTCTGGTTTGATTTAGGCAGAATTTGATAAAATAGTCTTCATGAAAGTTGTAGCTTCTGTTGATAGCTTTCTATCTCTATAAAGTATGACATATTTCGATACCGGGATTGAAAGTTATGATCTTTCGAATTTAAGTTATTTTGCTTTGTTTTTGAAAATGGTCATTAGGGTAAGTTTGTGTGTACTTTGCTTTGAGGCCAATTTTGCACTGATGTGGTTTGAATTGAATAAAGTGGTCTACATGAAAGTTATATAGAAATTTCATAGCTTTACAATGATGTATAATATGTTATTTTTGATTGTGAAAATTGGAATATGTGAAATTTGGAAGTTTAGATGTTGTTTTAGGATGACAAATTTTTGGCAGAAACTTTGATTGAAAAATTGACCTAGTTAGAGGTTGAAATTGCCTTTAAGTGCTTCATGAAAGTTTTATATTATGTTTTGATCTTTCCATTGATGTAAAGTATGGAAATGTTGGACCATAGAATGTGAAGTTATAATTTTTAGAAGTTTTTGTTACTGTTTGCGATAATCATTAGTGGACATAAATTTTGAAGTGGTTTAAAAGCCAAATTGATTTTTCTATCCTTCATGAAAGTTGTATATTGTGTTTTGATCTTTACATTGACATAAATTATTAAATTTTTGGGCAATGGAATAGGAAGTTATGAGTTTTAGAAATTGTGTTACTGTTCAGGATGACTTTTATTTGGGCAGTAACTTTGATTGAAATTTTGACCCATTTGAGGTTGTTTTGGTTTCTAAGTTCTTCTTGGAAGTTGTAGAGCTTCCTTTTAGCTTTCTTTTGATACTAGGTTTGTAAAGTTTGGACTCTTGAGTCAAAAGTTATGTATTTTTGAAAGTTAGAAGTTTTGAGAAAAAAAAAAGAAAAATTGGATTTCAGGCGTCCTCGCGAGTGCGAGCACCTCGCTAGGGCGAGCTCCGAGCGTCTTGATATGCTCATAGTTTCATATATGTTTAGGACTTAATTCATAGTCTTTTACATACATTTTATGTTGATCTGTGGCTGGTTTATTGTGTTTTAGCATTATTTGAGGTCTGTTGACGTAAAATGCAAAATGGAAACAAATAGACTTGAATTGCACTGTTTTTGAGTTTCCGACAGACTTGACCTCTAGTCATTGTAGGATTTTTATCTCGAGATTGGTTAAGCCGAAAATTCTGAAATGTTATATGTAAATTCTTGACTCATTGACGGATTTTTAGGATTAATTGCAGATTTTTTTGGAGCTAGAATTTAAGAGCAATAAATTAACGAAAATTCACGTCATATGTTGGAGTGCCAGAATGAACCATTGATGATGTTTCGGCCATAACTTTTGACTCAGGTGTCGGAATCCAGTGATTCAAGTCTCGTATCGAAGATAACTCAAAGATGAAGACATTGATAAATTTTAAACTCCTAAATCATTGCCATTTATTTTCTATGCACTGTCGAAATTCATTCTACAGCTAGCCCATGCAATGTAGATGAAGACCGTAGATTTATGCACCGACCAAGAGCCAATCACGCTATGGAGAGCGTGGACAAAGAGGGACGTTGGCTGCTAGACTACAAGAGAAAATATAACAAGCAAAATCACTTGAAAGAGAGGAGCTGCGTGCGTTAGGAGCAGGAGAAAATTAAAGAAAAGCATAAGAAAACTCCACAAACAAATGAAGACAAGCGGCGTGAAGAAAAGAGACCACGAGGCTGACACATGAGAGGCTCCATCAACGAAAATTCACGCATAAATCAAAAGAAATCCACTGATTAACACTCCAATCACGCACAAGGGCTGGCAGCACATTTATATTATAAACAACACATCGTGGAGGCTCCACTGGGGAATTAACCACAAAACACCAAAGTTGGAAATTGACGCAAGGGGCCACTTTCCACTAACATTTTCCAACTCCCTAACACTCATTCTACTCACCCACCAAGACCAACGTTACATCTAGAACAAGAGGCGGGATTTTCAATTGAGAGGAGACCCACCAACGTGAGAAGGAACAAAAGGAGGGGACTCACTTGGCCAATGACATAAAAACTTTCCACTGACGCAAGGGCTCCATGGCTTCCTCTCAATTGATGCAGCAAAAGGACTCTCCACAAAAATCTTAGCTTCCAAGGTTATACCATATACAAAGATCCATTGGCCATTGACGTTAAAAACACCAACGCATACACTAGCCACCAAGCAACAACGCACAATTCACAAAGGGGAGAGCTCATTTTATTTTGCTATTTATTTGGAGTTTTGTTCTCAATTTTTAAATTGATTCGTCATGAGTTTATTTAAGTTGTATGTTTGTGGAATATTTGGCATGATGATTTGTGGCTAAACCTTTAATTTCTCTTAGGGGATTTGATATTTTTGATGATGCTTTAATATTAAGTTTTGCTATAATCCATGACTGAATATTCATATGCTTGTTAATTTTTCCTTGAATTTATTTGTTATTCCTTTGGACTATTGGAAAATATCTTGGTATAAATTTGCCTTTGGGAGAAGGGAATTTTGCTAGAAGATAAAGGAAAATTTGACTAAGATTTTCTTGTGAGTTGGGAGACTCAAGATACTTAGGAGGTGAAAATTGAAATTTTGGGACTTAAGAAACTCTAGGAAAAACTTAAGTAAGGGATTACTAAGTGATGTCTAGAGTGGATAAATTAATTCATCTTTGGGAAAAGGGATTAATTACTTTTAAAATTCACCTACAAGGGTAGAATATTTCATTTGTGGAAAATAGCTAATTTAATATTAAAGTTGACAAAATATCATTCCCTAAAAGAAAGTCATTCCTTTGCCGTTAACGCTTTTAATTGGTAAAATTGTTAAAATCTTTTCTTAATTAGTTACTGCAAAATTTGTCATATTCATAGTTAGTTTGGTCAATTCAATTTGGTAGTTGTTTAGAAATTTATTGAAGTTAGTTTTATAAAAAAAGAAAAAATTTCTTTTCATTAATTTTAATTTTCTAAAATTTCATCCAACCAGATTTCAAATATCGTTAGCTAGCGAGAATTAAATTTTCGCATAATCCTTGTGGACATGACTCGGTTCTTACCGATTTATTACTCACTTGACAATAGTGCACTTGCGGTTCACGAACAAGTTTTTGGCGCCGTTGCCGGGGATTAGTTTGAATTTTTTTATTTCTATAGCTAGTTTGATATTTACTTGTTGGTTTTCTTTTTATCCGTAGAATAATTTCTTTTTCCTTTTCTTTTCGCATTTTTGTTTTCCCGCGCAACTTGTTTATAAGAGGATTGTATGCCCCGAACCACTAGAGGACAAGAACGACAGTTTGACCCAGAGTTGAAAAAAACGGTAAAGTCAATTCGTCGACAAAAGAAAATGGAAAATCAAGCAGAAGAACTTCAAAGGATTCAAAGAGAGAGGGATGAAATGGCTCAAAGATTAGCTCAATTAGAGGCCAGACTTGGTGTAGCTAATTTGACTGGAGGAAATGGAAGAGAAAATAATGGAAATGAACTAGAACAATTGCACCAACGTCTTATCAGGGAATATTTCCAGCCTACAGTGGTAGACAATTATCACGGTATCCAAAGGCCAAATGTTCGTGCTCAGAATTTTCATATTTCGCCGGGACTCATCAATTTGGTTCAAACAAATCAATTTGGAGGAGCACCAATGGAAGATCCAAATGATCATCTTGCAAGTTTCTAGGAATTATGTGACACTATCAAAACTGAAGGGGCAACGCAAGATGACATTAGGCTCACTTTGTTCCCATTTTCTCTTCGGGACAAAGTAAAAAATTGGCTTCATTCAATTTCTGCTGATAGAATGCGAACTTGGCAGGAGGTGGCACAACAGTTCTTGATTAAATTTTTCCCACCTGGAAAAGCCGCGAAGTTAAGAGCAGAGATCAGTACATTTAGACAGCATGACTTGGAACCATTGCATGAAGCCTGGGAGAGATACAAAGACCTTCTACGAAAGTGTCCACATCACGGATACCAAGAGTGGGTACAAGTAGAAATGTTCTACAATGGGTTGAACGGCCAGACTCGAACCATTGTTGATGCAGCAGCAGGTGGTACTCTGATGAGAAAAACATCTCAAGAAGCATGCGCATTGCTAGAAGATATGGCTTCAAACAGTTACCAATGGCCCTCCGAAAGAAATACTGGAAAGAGAGGAGTTCTAGAAGTGGACCATGTGACTCAGTTATCTGCTCAATTGGTATCCTTATCTAATCAATTTTCAAAATTCATGTCCAAGGAAAGACAAAATGAGCAAGTAGCAGCCACTAGTCATTCATTCTACCCCAGTGATGAGGGGGTGGAACAAGCACAGTTTGTTAACCAAAGGAACTTGGGATTTAAGTCACAGCCAATGGGAAATCAATATGGTCAAGGTTATAACTCCAAGGAGCAATATAACTATGGTATTCAAAGGAACATGCCCCACCCACCTGGGTATGGACCACCATTGGTAGAACGGAAACCTTCTTTGGAAGAAATGATTGGCAATTTTGTAACCGAGACAAGGAACCGTTTCCATAAGAATGAGAAGGAGATGGATGAGCTAAAGATGCAAGTAACCAGTATTGGGACTTCAGTGAAGGGTTTGGAAGTTCAATTACGACAACTTGCAAATGCTGTTGGGAATTTGAATCAGATGACATTTCTAAGTAATACTGAAACTAACCCGAGAGAGCAATGCAAAGCCATCACTCTTCGAAGTGGAAAAGAATTGGAAGAGGTGAAACCTAAAGAAAAAAATTCCACTCAGTCCAATGATAACGAAGAACAGAATACTTGTGAAGAAGCAAGTGCACCTACACAAGTTGAGAAGGAAGTTAGTTCGGAGAAGAAACTGGAAGGGGAACTGCAATCAAAAATCATCCCCAAGTTACCATATCCTCAAAGATTTCAACGGAAGAAAATCAATGATCAATTCGCAAAATTCCTTGAAATCTTTAAGAAACTTGAGATCAACATTCCCTTGATTGAAGCTATTGAGCAAGTACCGAATTACGCAAAATTCATCAAGGACATTGTTACCAAAAAGAGGAGATTTGGAGACTATGAGACTGTATTGATGACTGAGGAGTGTAGTGCAGTCTTGCAAAGAAAGTTACCACAGAAACTGAAAGATCCGGGAAGTTTCACAATTCCGTGTGAGATTGGCAACACACATTTTGGTAAAGTGCTTTGCGATTTGGGGGCAAGCATAAATCTCATGCCTCTTTCCATCTTCCAAAAGCTGGGATTAGGAGAAGTCAAGTCATCGACAATTTGCCTTCAACTGGCAGATCGTTCTCTCACTTATCCTCGAGGTATTGTAGAAGACGTTCTTGTTCGTGTTGATAAATTTATTCTTCCTGCAGACTTTGTGGTGCTTGATATGGAAGAAGATAAGGAGATCCCAATCATACTGGGGAGACCATTCCTAGCTACCGGAGGTGCAGTGATTGACGTGCAACAAGGAGAACTAACGTTGCATGTTAATGGCGAGAAGGTGAAGTTCAACATATACCGATCACTCAAACATCCAAGTGATACACTGAAATGCAATCGAGTGGATGTCATATCCTCATGTGTGGTAACATCTTTTCCTTCCATTATCTCTAAAGACCCGTTATTGACATGTTTGGAAGGTATGTTTAGCAAAGATGTTATGGATGATGATGATGCATGTTTGATGAAGGTTTTGGATTCTTTTGAATGTTTGAAAATTTTTGATCAAACCGAGCCTCTATTATGTGTGACTAATGTTGATGATGTTGGCGATGTAAAAGATGTGCACCCATCGATTGATTTGAAACCCTTGCCTGAAAATTTGAAATATGCATTCTTGGGTGCTAATCAAACTTTTCCTGTCATTATTTCATCTTCATTGACTCATTTAGAAGAAGAAAAACTGCTTAGGGTGTTAAGGGAGTTAAAAAATGCATTGGGATGGTCAATTTCAGACATTAAGGGAATTAGTCCTTCTATTGTAATGCATAAAATTATGATGGAGGAGTCATTCACCCCTAGCATTGAACCCCAAAGAAGATTGAACCCAGCAATGAAGGAAGTGGTTAGGAACGAAATTCAGAAGTGGCTTAAAGCTGGAATCATTTACCCTATTTCTGATAGTTCATGGGTTAGTCCTACTCAGGTTGTTCCTAAAAAAGGTGGATTTACTGTCGTTAAAGATGCTAACAATGAGACTATTTCCACTAGGACAATCACTGGATGGAGAGTTTGCATGGATTATAGGAAGTTGAACAAAGCCACTAGGAAGGACCATTTTCCTTTGCCATTCATAGATCAAATGTTGGATAGACTTGCTGGACATGCATTTTACTGCTTCCTAGATGGTTACTCGGGATATAATCAAATAGCCATAGCACCTGAAGATCAAGAAAAGACCACATTTACTTGTCCTTTTGGCACATTTGCATTTAGGCGTATGCCTTTTGGTCTTTGAAATGCTTCTGCTACATTTCAGCGTTGTATGATGGCTATCTTTTCAGATATGGTTGAGAATTTCATGGAAGTCTTTATGGATGATTTTTCTATTTTTGGTGATTCATTTGATAATTGCTTACATAATTTGTCTCTGGTGTTGAAAAGATGTCAGGATACTAACTTGGTGCTTAATTGGGAGAAATGTCATTTTATGGTAAGGGAAGGAATTGTGTTAGGTCACAAAGTATCTGCTCATGGTATTGAAGTGGATCGAGCCAAAACAGCAGCTATTGAAAAGCTTCCCCCACCAACAAATGTAAAGGGTATCCGCAGTTTCCTTGGCCATGCAGGATTTTACCGGAGATTCATCAAAGACTTCTCCAAGATTGCCAAACCCCTTTGCAATCTTTTGGAAAAGGACGTGAAATTTGAGTTCAATGAGAAATGTTTGCAAGCTTTTGAGTTGATCAAGAAAAAGTTGATTTCAGCTCCCGTGATGATCACACCTGATTGGCAACAACCGTTTGAAATTATGTGTGATGCGAGTGACTTCGTAGTGGGAGCAGCTTTAGGCCAAAGGCGAGAGAAAGTGTTCAGGGTTATCTACTACTCTAGCCGAACTTTGGATGATGCCCAAAAAAATTACACTACTACAGAGAAGGAAATGTTAGCAGTTGTGTTTGTTTTGGACAAGTTTCGATCATATATCATTGGGTCCAAAGTTGTGGTTTTCACAGATCATGCAGCAATTCGATATTTGTTTGCAAACAAAGATGCCAAACCGCGACTCATTCGATGGGTGTTACTTTTACAAGAGTTTGATGTGGAGATCAAGGATAAAAAGGGGACAGAAAATGCAGTTGCTGACCATTTGTCTCGATTAGAGCTTGAGGAATCAAAGCCACCAACACCTATTCAAGAGACTTTCGCAGATGAACAGTTATTCAGAGTCAATGAAAAGCTTCCATGGTTTGCCGATGTGGTGAATTATTTAGCTACAGGTTTGATTCCTCTGGATTTAAATCCATCCCAAAAGAAAAAGTTCCTATTTGATGCAAAAAGTTATTTATGGGATGAACCTTTGCTATTCAAGAGAGGTCCTGATCAAGTGATTCGAAGATGTATCCTAGAAGATGAAGTCTTAGCAATTCTAGAGCATTGTCATTCATCACCATATGGAGGCCACTTTGGCCCAACAAGAACAGCAGCAAAAGTTCTTCAATCTGGTTTCTATTGGCCTACGCTCCATAAGGACAGCTATGCTTTCACTAAGACGTGTGACCGATGTCAACAAATGGGTAATATCTCACGACGTCATGAGCTTCCTTTGACCAACATTTTTGAGGTAGAACTCTTCGATTTGTGGGGTATTGATTTCATGGGACCATTCCCTAAATCTTGTGGACAATCCTATATCCTTTTGGCAGTGGACTATGCTTCAAAATGGGTTGAAGCTATAGCTTCACCAACAAATGATGCCAAGGTTGTTCTCAGATTTCTCAAGAAAAATATTTTCACAAGATTCGGCACTCCAAGGGCTATTATTAGTGATGAAGGTACCCACTTTTGCAACAAGCTTATGGGTAATCTTTTAACCAAATATGGAGTTCGACATAAGGTTGCTTTACCTTATCACCCACAGTCAAATGGCCAAGCTGAAATTTCAAATCGAGAGATCAAGGACATTCTTGAAAAGACGGTGAACCCTAACCGAAAAGACTGGGCTCTCAAGCTTGATGATGCTCTTTGGGCATATAGAACAGCTTTCAAAACTCCAATTGGAATGTCTCCATATCGTTTGGTTTTTGGAAAAGCTTGTCATCTTCCGGTTGAGTTGGAACACAAAGCTTATTGGGCAGTTAGGAAGTTAAATCTTGATTGGCAAAAATCAGTTGAAAATCGATCTCTTCAGTTGTGTGAATTAGAAGAATTTCGAAATGAGGCATATGAGAACTCCAAAATCTACAAGGAGAAGACTAAGAAATGGCATGACCAACACATCATGAGGAAAGAATTTGCTTCAGGAGAGAAAGTTTTACTTTTCACCTCGAGATTGAAGCTTTTTCCAGGTAAATTGCGTTCTAGATGGTCGGGCCCATTTGTTGTGAAGAATGTTACCCCTTTTGGAGCAGTTGAAGTTGAGGGAAGTGATGGAAGAACTTTCAAAGTGAATGGGCAAAGATTGAAGCATTATTATGGTCAAGGGTTGAGACACATTTCAAGCATTTCACTCAAGGACCTCTGATCAAATGGCTACGTCGAGCTATCGACGTTAAACATAGCACCTGTTGGGAGGCATCCCAATCTTATCCTTTCATTTTAGTTTTTGTTATTGTTTCAATTTATTTTTATTGCTTTCATTTGAGTACCTTATTTACTTTTTTTATTTGTTTTGTTAGGAATGCAAGATTGGAGCTGTGAATTATGATTTCAAGTTGCCGAGCCTTCTACACTTCAGGGAGTCCTTATGTTCTCATTTCCTTATTATTATTATCTTTTAAACATTGAGGACAATGTTGTGTTTAAGTGTGGGGGGAGGCTTTAGTTGCTCTGGGTTATTTGAATTTATGCTGTATTGCGAGGGGCAAATTGGGGCACTTTCTTGCTCTTGCTAGAACTTAAGATTTTTTTTTTACGTTAGTTGCATGAACCATAAATTTTTTAAAAAAATTACATTTGAAAAATTTTTGAAAATTACAAAAATATTTTTTTCCTTGCATCTTAAGTGTGTTAGCTTTCTTTAAGATTCCCAATCGTTGAATGAATTCGAGTATTATGCGTGAGATTTGGTTAATAACGATAAATGTATAAACTTGATGAATTAGTTTTAATGTAACACTTGAGTTTTCTAGATAGTGGAGTGACCTTGAAACTATGTTGTATTGACTTAATAAATGACCTATGTAAGCTATTGTGCCTTCAACATTATTCTTTGTTGTGTGCATTCTTTCAATGGTATAATTCTCTAGAACTTGCTTAATATCTTGATTTAGCATGCCTGCATGAACATGATAAAGGCATCTAGGTTAAACCACTTGAACTTAAAAAGCCAACCTAAAGCATGATTTCCATTAGAAAGCCCTTTTGAGCTTTTATCCTTTTCTTTGCTTTCCACATTATTAACTTAGCCTTGATCTCATTTTTATACTCTATACCCTATGGCCAAGGTTAGTAGAGCATCTATCTGTCAAAGTTGAAGATGTGAGTTGGTTGATATATGATGACGTGGTAGTAATCCGAATGTTCTGCCGTAAAAAAAAATCAAAAAAAAAGAAAAAAAGAAAAAAGAAAGAGTCTGCCGTGAAAAAGAAAAATTGTTTCCCAAGTGTTTCGAATTATATATACTTGTCTATGGGAAATTCAAATGGAATGAAAAGAAGTGGAGTTGTTTGTGTTTAATTTGTAGAATTATGTGCCTGGATGCATACATGTACATGAGTTCTATAATATTATGTACAGTTCTATTGCCTTTGCTTTAGCCTTCTCTTTCTTTTACCTCACCTTTAACCAAGCCCCATTACAACCATTTTAAAGTCCTTTTGATTTGTGTATAGTATATGCGCACTTTGATAGTGTTGTCAAGATTGAAAAGCAAGCATATGGTAGAATATATTCATTGTTCGAATTTTGAGAGTTACATATTTGAGCCTAAATAGTTTGAGTGTTGGAGTCTCTATCAATGAGAGGACTTATTATTTCGATATGGCATAGATTTCCTCTAACTCTATTACGCGAGATTAGTTCGATTGTTACATGTAAACTAAGTTCATTGATTTTATGTGTTGATCGTGGTAAACCAAGTTCTAGTTATCATACTTGAATTAATTGATATGGTTGGGGATCTGAATTGAGTGTTGCATACTTAAGTATTTTTCTTCGCACTGCATGTTTTTGTTTTTCTGCACTTTGTTTTTCAGGTTTTCTATAATTCTACTTTCTGTTCTTTTTCTTACTTGAGGACAAGCAAGAGCTAAGTGTGGGGGAATTTGATACGCTCATAGTTTCATATATGTTTAGGACTTAATTCATAGTCTTTTACATACATTTTATGTTCATCTATGGCCGGTTTATTGTGTTTTAGCATTATTTGAGGTCTGTTGACGTAAAATGCAAAATGGAAACAAATAGACTTGAATTGCACTGTTTTTGAGTTTCCGACAGACTTGACCTCTAGTCATTGTAGGATTTTTATCTCGAGATTGGTTAAGCCGAAAATTCTGAAATTTTATATGTAAATTCTTGACTCATTGAAGGATTTTCGGGATTAATTGCAGATTTTTTTGGAGCTAGAATTTAAGAGCAATAAATTAACGAAAATTCACGTCATATGTTGGAGTGCCATAATGAACCATTGACGATGTTTCGGCCATAACTTTTGACTCAGGTGTCGGAATCCAGTGATTCAAGTCTCGTATCGAAGATAACTCAAAGATGAAGACATTGATAAATTTTGAGCTCCTAAATCATTGCCATTTATTTTCTATGCACTGTCGAAATTCATTCTACAGCTAGCCCATGCAGCAGAGATGAAGACCGCAGGATTTATGCACCAGCCAAGAGCCAATCACGCTATGGAGAGACGTGGACAAAGAGGGACGTTGGCTGCTAGACTACAAGAGAAAATATAACAAGCAAAATCACTTGAAAGAGAGGAGCTGCGTGCGTTAGGAATAGGAGAAAATTAAAGAAAAGCATAAGAAAACTCCACAAAAAATGAAGACAACTGACGCGTGAAGAAAAAAGACCACGAGGCTGACACATGGGAGGCTCCATCAACGAAAATTCACGCACAAATCAAAAGAAATCCATTGATTAACACTCCAATCACGCACAAGGGCTGGCAGCACATTTATATTATAAACAACACATCAGGGAGGCTCCACCTTGGGGGAATTAACCACAAAACACCAAAGTTGGAAATTGACGCAGGGGGCCACTTTCCACTAACATTTTCCAACTCCCTAACACTCATTCTACTCACCCACCAAGACCAACGTTACATCTAGAACAAGAGGCGGGATTTTCAATTGAGAGGAGACCCACCAACGTGAGAAGGAACAAAAGGAGGGGACTCACTTGGCCAATGACATAAAAACTTTCCACTGACGCAAGGGCTCCATGGCTTCCTCTCAATTGATGCAGCAAAAGGACTCTCCACAAAAATCTTAGCTTCCAAGGTTATACCATATACAAAGATCCATTGGCCATTGACGTTAAAAACACCAACGCATACACTAGCCACCAAGCAACAACGCACAATTCACAAAGGGAGAGCTCATTTTATTTTCTTTGTTTATTTGGAGTTTTGTTCTCAATTTTAAATTGATTCGTCATGAGTTTATTTAAGTTGTATGTTTGTGGAATATTTGGCATGATGATTTGTGGCTAAACCTTTAATTTCTCTTAGGGATTTGATATTTTGATGATGCTTTAATATTAAGTTTTGCTATAATCCATGACCTGAATATTCATATGCTTGTTAATTTTCCTTGAATTTATTTGTTATTCCTTTGGACTATTGGAAAATATCTTGGTATAAATTCGCCTTTGGGAGAAGGGAATTTTTGCTAGAAGATAAAAGGAAAATTTGACTAAGATTTTCTTATGAGTTGGGAGACTCAAGATACTTAGGAGGTGAAAATTGAAATTTTGGGACTTAAGAAACTCTAGGAAAAACTTAAGTAAGGGATTACTAAGTGATGTCTAGAGTGGATAAATTAATTCATCTTTGGGAAAAGGGGATTAATTACTTTTAAAATTCACCTACAAGGGTAGAATATTTCAGTTGTGGAAAATAGCTAATTTAATATTAAAGTTGACAAAAATATCATTCCCTAAGAGAAAGTCATTCCCTTTGCCGTTAACGCTTTTAATTGGTAAAATTGTTAAAATCTTTTCTTAATTAGTTACTGCAAAAATTTGTCATATTCATAGTTAGTTTGGTCAATTCGAATTTGGTAGTTGTTTAGAAATTTATTGAAGTTAGTTTTATAAAAAAAAAAAGAAAAAATTTCTTTTCATTAATTTTAAATTTCTAAAATTTCATCCAACCAGATTTCAAATATCGTTAGCTAGTGTAGAATTAAATTTTCGCATAATCCTTGTGGACACGACTCGGTTCTTATCGATTTATTACTCACTTCGACAACCGTGCACTTGCGGTTCACGAACACGTCTTGTGAGGGCGAGGCCCTCCAGATCGCGAGCGCCCGCGCTGGCTCCCGAGTGCGAGCGGGTTCTTTTGCCCGACCTGACCTGACCCGATCCGAACCTCTTTCTTTCTTTTGCTTATATCTTTTTCGTTCGACATCTGATTGACTTGTTTTTTGAAGCGTTGGATTCCTAAGACATATATCTACCTCTCCATGAAAATTTTGGATTTTTGAGATTTATTTGAAAAAGATTGATTGAATTAAAGTGAGAGGATTAGTTAAAGAGTATGAGTTGGAAAAGTTTCTGAACATGGTTCTTTATTTTGGTAAATTCTAAATTTGTAGAGATCCAATTGAGTTGACTTTTGTTTCTAAATAAACTAGAGACATGGAATTACAAGTTATCTGAAGGGACTGAATTTTAAATCAGACTCTAGGACCTTCAATTTCTGAATTAAAGTTGGGTTTAATGTTCAGTCTTGGATTAGTAAGAGCTGAAAGTATTTTGGCCATACCGTTTGCTCTAGTCATCCAAATGAGGTGATTCTTGATTTGGATTGAAATATAAAGATAGAGATACAAATGTTCTGATGGAATTGAGTTTCAATTTAGTCTCTAAGACTATCAATTTTTGGATGGAAGTAAATCGTAGGAAAATGTTTTAGCATAAGAATAGTCCGAAAATGTTTGGAGTATAACTTTTGGAGTATTGAACCAAATTGAATGATTTTAGTGTCATTATAAAATTGAGACAATGAGGAACAATTCTCTAGAAGGAAGTTTTAGCAAACTCCTTTAATTTGACGATTAGAAAAAAATGTCCTAAGTTAAGCATGAATTAAATTGAATTTGGAGGTATGAACAGATTATTATATGATTTTGAGGAATTAATTAACATGTTAATTTGAGTAAGATCATATGGCATAGGTTGATTGGATTAAATTGAATTAAAGTGTTAAAAATGCATGAGGGGCAAAATTGAAAGAATGCTTAAGCTTTTAAGTTTCAAAGCTTATAAGGAAGGGCATAATAGTCTTTTCTCATTCATTAATGGCAAGTTGATAAATTGAAAAGGTGAGTTTTCGTATAAGAAGAAGAGAAGCACGAAATTGAAGGAAAGAAAGGAAGAAAAGAAAGAAGAAAGAAGAGAGAAAAGTGAGAGCTTTCGGATGGAGAAGATGAGAAAGAAAAAAAAGAACTTTTAGGGTTTGATTTTTCTAAGTTTTAAGAGGGTTTTCGAAGTTGATTCAAGAAGAAAAAAGGTGGAAGAAGATGAGAGCTCCCATATGAGCTAAGAAATTCCTCAATTGGTGAAGGTTTAAGGTAAGAGAAAATTTTGATTTGTTGAATTTTGAAAAGATTTTGGTTTAGATAGCTTGAGAATTGTATGGGTTTAAGTTCACTTAGATCAATTTTGGTGATTGCATGGTATGAATTGTTCAATTTTGGATTTCTATGAATTAGGGATTTTATTTTGGATGAGGGAAATTAAGAGAGGCAATGGAGAAAGAGAGGCTTTGAACAAGTATTTAAGCATGGATATGAGGTGGGTACCATGTTTATAATTTGAATTATGAGCCAATTATAAGTTTTCGAAAAATCAAGAAGAGAAATGATTTGCAAATTCATTGTTTTCAAATAATTCGATAAATAGCTACAATTGTAAACTTCTTTATTTATAAATGATTTGATAAATTGCTACGATTTTTGCATTCCTTGTCTTTGAATGATTGAGAAATTGATATGTGAATTTGTGTGACATTGTGACATTATGAATGAAGTTGTGTTTGAATAGGACATGATTATGAAAATTGAGTTTTCGAATTGTGCCTTTGGGCAATCAGTTTTCAAGTGTGAAAATATGTTATGTGGGTTTGGTTAGGTCCCATAAGATATCAAATGCACTTGTTAAGGCTTCGCCCGCCTGCCCGTTAGTGGCATTGGAGTTCCGTTAAGGACTCCCATAAGTTCACGGCTACACTGGACTGCTATGCGGGAAGGTGTAATACGTTTTGTTTACGGCTGCATACGACCGCTATACAGGAATGTGTAGTACGTTCTGTTTCTGGACCGACCCAAACCATTCTAATGTGTTTATGTCGGGACCCGATCCGGAGACCAGATTCCAACCGAAAAATGAAACGGAAAAGGCCGAATACAAAGCGAAACATGAAACAAAAGCAGACGGAAAACGAAATGAATGAAAACAAAATCGAAAGAAAGGAACATAAAGCGGAAGCAAAATCATAAGCGAAAGCGAAGAATGGTATTTACAACACGAAAGCAAATCCAATCTTAAAGCGAAAGAATCGGAAGAAAATCAAAATGAAGCAAACTTCGAATCAAATCGAATCGAAACCAATTTCCGATATCCGTGAACAAATATTTAGGAAAAGCATCGTGTTGGAAATCTTAAGACTATCGGTCTAAACTAATCCAAATCTGTGTACATTTTTTTTCTTTAAACATTCTCATACAAAGCACTTCAATTCCTCATTTGGACAAATTCATCCTCAACTAATATCTCAATCTATTTGATCCTATTTAAATCACAACCATCAATTACACAAAATCTTACTAATCCCTTCTTTTGTCAGTAGACACTTAATACACATATCTATATATCCGCAATTCATACACAATAGACACTTCAATAATTCCCAATCCAATCAATACAATTCCTCGGATCTCCTGTCCGGCATCCCAACATAATCAATCCCATTCATAATCATATGCAAATTTATATACAATGCAAAAATCCCTAAAATTCTCAACAAAAGTCTAAGATCTTGTTCTTACCACCATTTAACAAAAACAATACAATATATACACATACAAACAAACAAAAACCTTCACTTTCTTTCACCCGATCTTCTTCTCATCACCTGTGGATGGGAATGAAGGGGGGGGGGGTGAGCTTATAGCTCATGGGTAATAGTTTATAATAAATAAATAAGCAAAACCCTTGAAATTCTTTTTCTTTTCTGATTTTAGAAAGCATTTCTTTGAAATCCGTAAAGCACATTTTCAAAAAGTTCTTTTCTTGCTGTATTCAAAATCGCAATTTGCAAAACGTATGATTTTTAGGCTTTCAACCATAAACCCATAGGTTACAAAACATCAATGCATCAACTTGACAATTCATAGATGCAGTGGCAAATCACATATGCAATGCATAACAAATGGCTCGAGAGTTCCATAAGCACGACGGATAACCGAAGTTTACCGTAAATATGACGAGTCCGATTTCTCAGGATCTCGTGACCTCAAGCGGGAAGCCGGGAGAAGGCTATGGGTCATCGTGCACGAGAATAACGAAACAGGTTCTCTCTTGCCTAATCACAACCACATAATCATGCTTAAATCAATTTATCGAATGCTCTTTTCTGAATATACGAAATGCCATGGAATTTTTGAGGCATAACACAAATGTATTTTGTAATTCATCAAAAGTTCATGTATTGAATCAATAATGATTTTTCAAATCATTCATACAATGATGCAACATTTATGATGCAATTGAAATTAGAAAATCTCTTTGTTTAAAGAAAGCAGTAGTGACTTATAAATTCTATTATAAACAGGTACCCACCTCATTTCCATGCTTGAAGCTTGTCCAATGCTTCAATTTGACTATTTCTTCTTTTATTCTTCCAATTGAAAAATCCCTTCATCTTCTCCAATTTCGGATTTTCTTGGTTCATAATGGAGCTCTCTTCATTCTCCACCTTTTTCTCTCTTGAATCAACATAGAAAGCTTGCTTGAAGACCCCTAAAAATCAAACCCTAGCTCTCTCTCTTTCTTTCTCCTTCACTCATCCGAAAGCTTGCTCTTCCTTCTCTCTTCTTTCTCTTGTTCTTTTTCTTCTTTTGTCTCTTAATTGTGCATCCTCTTTGGGCAACCACGACAGCCACTTGATTTATACATGCCATTTCATTTAATGAATGGTAAATGACCTAATTGTCCCTCTATGTAAGCCTATAAACTTAACCCTTTAAGTAAACTTCCAAAATTGCCCCTTCATTGGTCTTTAAAACTGACATCTTGTCTGATTATGTCGATCAAGTAAATGAAGCCACTTGAAAAAACCTTCTTTTAGAGAAATGTCCCTCTATGTCTTACGAATCCATCGCTTCAAGAATCAGATCGATCGGAGCTCTATAACTCAAGATATCTCCAAAATACTGAAGTCTGTTCTTCAGACCCGAGGCTGAACACTACGCCGAGCTTCACTTAAGAAATTGAAAGTCTTAGAGACTTAATTTTCATTCAGCTCCTTTAGAACATTTGTAGCCCCATGTCTCTATTTTAATTTGCAAAAAGAATCCGATCGATGGGAGCTCTACCGATCGAGATATCTCTAAAATACTGAACACTATTCGAACTTTTACAACCGATCAACTCACTTTGATCTGGTCAATCTTTCTCCATTTAATGCCAAAAACTGATCAATCTAGTATGAAAAGATAGAAAAATGTCTTAGGAATCCAACGCTTCAAAAATTGGGTCGATCGGATGTCGGATGAAGAAGTTATGCTCAAAAGAGTGAAGGGAGGTCGGATCGACCGATCGCTCAGCCAGGCTATCGATCGCCCAGCCAAGCGACCGATCGCCTAGCGCTAGCGTACGCTGGGCGGTTTGCGCGCGCTCGGTCGCCACGCGATCCTGACCTCCTAACTTCTAACCTTCATATCTTTTGACTCCGAGCTCCACAATTTACAAACTTGGTATCGTTAGAAAGATAAAAGACAGATCTACAATTTTCAAGAAGGACTCAAAAGCAAGCTCGGTCTTTAAAGGGGTAAAAAATGCACTCAAAGATGACCGATCGATAATCTCCTCAAACCTTTAAACAACACCTCAACTTGTAAACATCATAACTTTTGACCCAGAACTCCAAATGTAACATCCCGTCACCGATGGGAGCGATATTATAGTAAATTTGGATTGAGTTGTGATTGTGTACATGAACTTCGGTATGCATGCACTAGTGACAATTCCCGACTTTTGTGTCTTTGTGAAAATATGAAATTGTGTGTTAATTGAATTGGATTGATTTCTGTATTCAGCATTAAATTGCAAAGTGGGTACTGATGAGATTTCCGGTACTGAAAATGACTGTTCTTTTGACACTCCAATTACAGACATAATTTAGGAATTTTGTTTTAGCTTGAGCTATTGAAATTTGGAAATTGATAGGCATGAAAACGAGTGACCCGGAAAGATGTTGAATTTCAATTTTATCCCTAAGAGTCGGAATTTTTGAATTGAAATAGTAAAGTTATAAGAATTGGTATGAGGGCAATTTGGGCAAGATACTTAAGAGAATAAGGGTAAGGTTAAATGAAGAGGGAAAAATGGGCAATTCATAATTTGAAATGGTATAAAAAAGGAATTTGGGTTTGAAAATGGGAAAGAAAGGAAGCCGTCGTGGAAGAAGGAGAGGAAGGGAGGAAGAGTTCGATTTTTGACGAAATCTGGAAAAGTTTAAAGAATTTGTGAGCTAAATTAGGAAAGTTTAACTATCTTGCCTCTTGATTAGTAGATTGATTTATGTTTTGAGTGATATAGTTAAAGTTTGGGTTCTGAGATGTTGGGTATATAGGGTTTTCGAAAATGGTAGATTTTTGATGTTTGAGAGTGGATTTGGTTTGTAAATGGGTTGGAAATTGGTGTGAGAGTGATGTTGTAATGTTTAGATGAGTTATTTGTTGAATAAATTGGAAGACTTGGATTAAATTGGTTGAAAGACGGATTCGAGAGGCGCAATCGGGCTCGCACGTCGCGATGAGGGCGAGCGAACGTCGCGATGAGGGCGAGCGTTTGGATTTCGCCGCGGCGAGCTTCTTCACGTCCCGTCGAGCTATTGTTCCAGAAAGTTATGTTTGGTTTTTAAGGGGTTTATACGTTTATGAAAAAGAGAAGGGTTAAAACAGTCTGTTAAAGTTCTCAAATTTGGATGGAAGTTTAGTATAAAGTATGGTTTCGGCATAAAGATAATCCATATATGTTGGGCAATGATTTTCGGATTTCAGAAACAAATTGTATAAATTGAGATTCTATTTAGTTCTGTTTTGAGGAAAAGTTTAACGGGAACTGTTTTTATAGTTAGTGCCGGGAATGTCATGAAAGTGCATAGTACTTATCATTAGATTGCTACATGTGCATTATTGCTGAAATGTACAATGTGTTAAAAATATGTGTTCTGATTTATGATAGAGGCACTTTTGGAAAGTTAGCCTCAGACATTTCAGAGACCTCCAGTCCTTAGCATGGAAGCCAGGTGAGTGACCTAGACGGTTCCCAAAATATTAAATGTTATAATTCAGTGATTTAAATTCTCTGAAGTAAAATGATGATACATTATTGATTATGAACTCCGGATCGAAGGACCGGAGTATTGAAGTGATAGTATATAGAAATGTTATGAGAATGTGATAGTGTAATTGTGTTTGTGATGTGAAAATATGGAATAAATTAGAAATGACTGTGATCTATGAATACGATAATAAAGTGATTGAATTGTGACACATGCCGTTCATTTATGAATGTAAAATCAGTTAATGAAAGCTGCGACCAAAGCAGCCACTGATCAGAGCTTTCAGCTCAACGTTATAACTGGGCTTCGAGCCATATAGTGATGCAGAGCTACAAGCTCGACTACTGGAAAAGAGCCTTGTGCTTGAAAAGGGAATAGTGCATACCTAGAGAGCTCTCCTATCCCTAAGACGCGTGTGAAATAGTGCATACTCAAAGGGCTCTCCTATCCCTAAGACGCGTGGGAAGTAGTGCATACCTAGAGGGCTCTCCTACTCCTAAGAGGGGTTTAACGATTAATAAGCCCTAAATGGGACAGTTCAGAGCTACAAGCTTAACGATTAATGAGCCCTTGACGGGACAGTTTTAGAGCGAAAAGCTCAACGATTGATGAGTTAGTGCATACCCAGAGGGCTCTCCTACCTCTAAGACGCGTGGGAAGTAGTGTATACCCAGAGGGCTCTCCTACCCCTAAGACGCGTTCAATGATTAATGAGCCCTTGACGGGACAGTTCAGAGCGAAAAGCTCAACGATTGATGAGTTAGTGCATACCCAGAGGGCTTTCCTACTTCTAAGACGCGGGGGAAATAGTGCATACCCAGAGGGCTCTCTTACCCCTAAGACTCGCTCAACGATTAACGAGCCCTTGATGGGACAGTTCCAGAGCCTATGGCTCAACGATTAATATGCCCTTATAGGGACAGTATAGATGCTTGGTCACAAAACTGATATGAATTGATAATGGGTTACAGACTGCATTTATTCTGATATGTTTGATTGAATGATAGGCGAAGTGCCCTACACTGGTGTGAAAACAGTTATGGGGTACTCCTAATTATAGAATGTATGACTGATTGTGATATGCTTAGTGTTGTATGGAATATTAGAGCTGTTGACGAGAGTTGCCATCGATTAGAGCTTTTAGCTCAACGTGTGAAAATGAACTTCGAGTTCATGACTGATTCAGAGCCTTAGGCTCAACGTATAATGAACCCGATATCCAGTATTGGATAAGGGTCAGCTATTATTGAGCCCATCAATGGGACAGTTTAGGCACTAGGTCACAGCCATGTGATAATTAAATAGTAAGCAAGTGAAATACTTTGCATAAAAAATGGGATGTATGAATATAGATTTATGTGAATTTGTAAATGGGGAATTCTTGAGAAATTGTATTATGTGGGAATTGAAAAATAAGGTCAAATAGAAAGAATGAAAACATAAGTTATTATTTTGATTCTATACTTGAGTGAGCGGACCATCGACGATGGTCACTCATTGAGTTTGCAAAAACTCATCCAAATCTGCAATCTAATTGTAGCATTCCACTCCCGTAAGCTAAATTCAATTCAAAAATTCCGACTCTTAGGGACAAAATTGAAATTCAACATCTTTCCGGGTCACTCGTTTTCATGCCTATCAATTTCCAAATTTCAATAGCCCAAGCTAAAACAAAATTCCTAAATCATGTCTCTAATTGGAGTGTCAAATGAACAGTCATTTTCAGTACTAGAAATCTCATCGGTACCCACTTTGTAATTTAATGCTGAATACAGAAATCAATCCAATTCAATTAACACACAATTTCATATTTTCACAAAGACACAAAAGCTGGGAATTGTCACTAGTGCATGCATACCGAAGTTCATGTACACAATCACAACCCAATCCAAATTTACTATAATATCGCTCCCATCGGTGACGGGATGTTACAATTCTCCCCTCCTAATAAAAATTTCGTCCTCGAAATTCATTTTGACAGTGAATACGATAGGGGTATTGTTTCTCATATATCCATCCATTTCTTATATCATCCAACTTATTCGATGGTTCCCTTATTGCCTCATCATTAATGTCGTCTAAAAGGTCCTTCCCTTCATTATATAGAGATCATACTTTTTGCATATGTCTTTGATGAGTTTTCAGAAATTTTAACCCATTACTCCCAATTTCAACTCCAACAGCTATCTGATTGAAACATTTCTAGCTACAAATTCACTTATAAAGCCATTGGTATAAGACTCACATGTGTTCTTATCGTTGTGATTGAGTGCCCACACATATAAACATAACATTGGCCCATAAGCTTAGTCAAATCAGAATACTGGCCCGTAGGCTCAGTCAAATCAGAATACTAGCCCGTAGGCTCAGTCAAATCAGAATACTGTCACAGAGCATAGCTCAACGTGGAGTACAACTAGGCGACTCAATCACAACTCCTTAGTATTTCATGCATTCATAAGAAGGAATGCATCACTTATATGCCAGAACTTATTCGACCATATTCACTCAAGTCCACATTCTTAGCTACCCATTTGCTCTTTTTGGGGTCCCCTTACCAGGACCTTTCTTTAAACGGTAATACACATGTGTCGATGTTATCAACACATCCAAATCTGCAATTGTTTTATAGGACTCAGAAGAATACCCCGTTAGGTAACGGGTGTATAGTGATTGCAGAGCGGTTCTAGAGGGCGGGATCAGTTGCGTCTGCATTAGAGTGAAGACTTTGCATGTTATTGTGTATTTTATATGAGGACCCTCGTGGTCATTGTATCTACCAGATTGGTTATGTAAACTGTTTTCCGCAACATACATATATGTAAGTGTATGACTGTTTCAAAACAAAATTTTTATACTGTGTTTTAACTGTGTGATGTATCATCCCATCTGCGCAGGGCGCGGATTCGGATATCACTATCAATGTCGGGTCCGGGTCTTACGGGAGTGGGGTGCTACACCAAATTTGAAAAACTTGGTGTCTACGGAAAGGTAAAAGAACCCTCTACAACTTTTATGAAGGCCTTAAAAATCCGATCGACCTCTAAATGGGTCAAAAACTCCACACAAAGTGACTGGTCGATCGGCTTCACACTAAACAGTATCAGAACTTCTAGAAATCATAACTTTCTACTCCCTTGTCCAATATTTTCGTGATTTATATCAATGGAAAGAAAAAAACAAGCTCTACAATGTTCATGAAGAACTCCAAAGAAACTTCAACCTCTAGCTAAGTTAATTTTTCAATTAAAATTTCTGCCCTGTTAGCAATCACCTAAGCAATATCCAAACTTCAATTTATCATAACTTCTTGCCCCGATATCGAAAAATTGCATACTTTATGGAGTTAGAAAGCTGGGAACATGAGCTACAACTTTCATTAAGACTCTATTAACAAATTCTATATCAATGAGGGTCAAAATCCAAATCGAAGCTACTACCCGAAAATTTCCATACTAAACAACATTCAAACTTCACAATTTCACATCTTTCAGCCTCCACATCCAAAAATTTCATATTATATATTAAGTAAACCATTTACTCCAATTCAAACCCCATCAGTACGACGATCAGATACTTCATAGTATTTTTCCAAAACAATGCCAAATACACTTAACTTCAAAAACTCATAACTTTTGATTCTGATATCGAAAACTGTCAAACTTTATGGCTACAGAAAACTCTCAACATAATCTACAAATTTTATGAAGATTAATTCCTCAAAATCTGCCTAAATCAAAAAGTCAACCCTCTACTCCAAAAAGTCAAACTTTCTAATTTCTTCAAAATTTTACACTTTCACTTTCTATTTCTTGATTTCAACTTCCATTTCAATCATCTCATCCACTTAAACTTTCATAACCAAAACTAATCTTCAAAGTCATCAAAACCAATAAATTCTTTTTCTCATCAATTTCCTCAAGGCATAAAACTTCTATAACATAATTCATATCCAAAAACACTCATTGAATTTATTTTAATATTTCTAATTTCCACCGAAAGTTCAGGGTCTAACAGTTTATGTGCTCTTGTTTTGTTTCTAAGTGTGATGCATCCATGTTTTAAAAATTGTTCATGAATCTTTTTTGATAAATTGAGAAATTTTGAAAAATAAGCATTTGATGAATTTCTACTGTGAAATTTCTATAAACTGGCAATAAGTTTTGGAAAATGATTTTTGCTTATTTTTTGGTTATAAACATGTTATCCATGAGTTGTAAAGCTCACCCCCTTTCATCTCCATCTCCAGGTATCAAGAAGGAGATTAGATGAAAGAAAGTCAAGACGTACGTTCATTATGTATATGATTGTGTTTTTAAGTTAAATTATTATAAAAATAATAGCTTAGGCATATGATGAGTATTGGGGGGATTTTTGTATATTTTGTATTTGGATTATGATATTTGGGATTGTATATGGCTTGGAATGCCATGAAGTTTTGTAACAATTATTTTCATGATGAAAATGAGTTCTGAAATTGTATTTGGGCTTGAATTATGAATTTGTGTATGAGATATAGTTTTGTATATGGAATAGAAAAGGGAGTTATGGATTTGTATATAAATTGTATATGAATGTGATTGAATGTGTTTGGATTCTGGACAGGAGGTCCGATGATTTTGATTGTTGATCCGAATTATTGAAGTGCTATGGGTATGAATGTGTTTGATTGTGTTTGGATTCCGGACAGGAGGTCCGCTGATTGTGATGATGGATTTGAAATATTGAAGTGCTCTTTGTTTATGGCTTGATTGGTATATAGCAATGTGTGAGTTTTGATGGCAAAAGAAGAATAAGATCTTTAAAAAAAATATACCGATTTGGATTTGGGTTTAGACCCAATTGTCTAAGCGGATTGAAGTAGATTGGATCGTCTTTATAGTTTTCCAACGCGTTTGTTTTTTTTTTAAAGTATGCATTTTCGGATGTCAGAATATGACCTTCAGTTTTTGTCCTTAAGCGAATTGTTTTCTTTGATTCCGAGCCTTTTGTTTTCTTTGGCTCCTTAAGCTTTCGTTTCCGCATGCTTTTTGATCCGATTTGTTTTTCGTTTGCTTTTAGCCCACTTTCTCTTTATGATCCGTTCTTTAGTTTCCGCCACTTTATTTTTCGATTTATGTTTCCGAGGTTGGGTTTCGAAAACTGGATCCAACATAGGTGGTATCAGAGCGCCAGTATTAGGATCTTACATGAGCGTATGTGTATAAGTCATCTGCATGAGAAATTGATAAGAGTTTGAATGGATAGAATGGAATTAGTGAGAATGTGATAATGATGTGCATGTATTTTCATAAATTATTTGAAGAACCTAAGTGATTATTTGATTTAGGTGACAAGAGTATGATTGATAATAAGAATGTGTTAATGGAAATTAAGATTAGAATGTCTTGATGATTTTGGATGAATTGATTTTGAATATACATATGTGAGACGCAATAAAGAATACTTGAAAGATGAGATGAATGATAGAGATATAGATATGTAAGGAAGTTCAAAAGGTTAAATTGAATGGTATTGGTCCATATTAAGGTTATTAAGAATTGGACCATTGACTTGTGTAAATATGTTAAGAAATAGTGATTTGATATGATATGGGAGTTCTTGACACAAGAAGTGAATATTTGTGAATAAGTTGAGATATAAGTATGATGAGGAATTAGTTAAGAAAGTGATTGACTAGGGTCTTTTGGAAAGAAATTATTTGAGAGAATGTGTCAATAAATCCCAAGGTCATTTATCAAAAGTTTCATTGCCATTTGATAGTTAATTCCACTACCATTTATCAATTGTCTTGCCACTTGATATTTTTCCTAGTCCAAAAAAACCCAAAATTTTAGAATTTTTCCAAATTTTCACCAAAAATTACGAATCAATAAATATACTATCCAAATCAATTTTTAACACATATAATTCACAATTCCAAATATTATCACATTTATAGATCAATTATACCCAAAAAATATCAATGAATGCATGTACAATCATTTTAATGTGCAAAAATCAATATTCACCTTGTGTGTGTTGGACCCCGTCCCCGAGGCCCAACATTCGGACCCATATAAGCATGGAAGACCCAAAACTAAACACAAACCGACCACAATTAGAGAAACTTTTAATAGAAAATTTGGGATTGGCTTTTTAATAAAATGTTCCCCTTAATCTCACAATTCTAACGCCACCGAAATCGTTCAATTCGGATTTGAAATGAAGAAGTTATGGCAAAAATACTATCTTAAAGAAAACAGTGAAAACAGCCCCTCTACCGACTTCATGTTAAAATTTGAAAACTTTAGAGGCTGAACTACTGATCGGCTCCTTCATAAAAAGTGTAGATTTATGTCTCTAGTTTCATGTAAAACAAGAATCGCCTCAACCCGAGCCCTATAGCTCCAGATATTTAAAAATTTGTGAAGTATATTCAGAAAGAATCAGCCGACCTCCACACTTTGTTTCAAACCACCCTTTTCAATTTAAAATAAAAATTGATAAATCAGATGTAGAAAGATAGAAAAGTTTCTTAGGAATCCATCGCTTCAAAAATCAGCTCAATCGGAGGTCTGTGCAAAAAGTTATGGCCAAAAGAAGGGAGAGGGGTCGGTCGGCCAAAACCGACCCCCAAACGACGAGCTAGCTCGGCATGGCCGAGGGGCGAGCGATATGGCCGAGCGCCTTGGGCGCTCGCGTGCCGAGCCGAACGACCTGCTCGGCGATCCGACCTATCAGACTTCTAACCTCAATAACTTTTGACTCCGAGCTCCAAATCAGACACGGTTGGAAGCGTTGGAAAGCTAGAAGAAAAATCTACATTTTTCAAGAAGGAATTAAGGACAAACTCGGCCATTAAGGAAATCCAAAGTTTACTCAAAGACCGATCGACCAGCTCTCCACAAACAGCTCTAGAACTTGCGACCTCCATAACTTTTGACTCAGAACTCCAAATTTAACAAACTTAGTGTCTATGGAAAGGTAAAATAATTATCTACAACTTTCATGAAGACCACCAACCTATATTCCAACTCTATGAGGGTCAAAAGTAGACTCAAAGCTCTGCCTGACAATCTATCACTTGGACAACACCTACATTTAAATCCAACGACTCATACCTACCAATTTAATACCTCTTAAATAGCTCATAAAACCTCCTAGGAGAGCTCTACTTCCCGGCTAACACTCTCAACAAGTCTCAGTACTCCCATTCTACCTATACCAACCCAGAAATTTCAGCAAACACAACAAACTCAAAATTTCCCACATGAACACTTTAGCCCAGATTCTGCAGCACTATACTCTTCAACAACACATAGACCATAACAACATACCAGCGACCTTTCCCATGGCCAAAACCCAACAAAACTCATATAACAATAATACTCAAAATCATACACATGCCTTTCCAAGGCCATACACAGTACACACATCAGCCAATTCACATAAAGAGAGTACTAGAGCTCTCATTCTCATTTCAAAATCATAACAAGATTCATGCATAGCTTTGGTTACATATTGGCATATTCATCAAAATCAAGTACAAAATACCAAAGATGAGATGCTCAATGATCAATATGCTTACAAAGCTATTCCCAAAAGCTAGTTACTAACTTAATACAAAAGTTCCTAAATTTCTTGGAGCGATGCCCGAAGCTTTTGCAAGGTTCCGAGTTCAACTTTGATTTGCACCTGAGGAGGGAGAATGGGGTGAGCTAACACGGCTCAGTGGCTAACAAATTTATAGCCATCACATAATGAGCCACACGCACACAATTTATAATCCAAAGCATTAGCAATTTACATAATAGGTTGAAACTCAAATTTATCACATAACTCACAATTTACTCAACTCATCACATAAGGGGTTCTCTTCAAATTATAATCCATATTATGCATTTATAATCCAACTCTTGCAATTAAAACCCATATTATGCATCATAAACACTTATAAATGATGAAATGCACACAATTGGCTCGAGAGTTTCATACACACACCGGAAACCGAAGTTTACCGTGAACACATCGAGTCCGTTTTCGGATCTCGTAAGCCAGAAGCGGGCAGCCGGGAGAAGGCTATAGGGGTCAACGTGCACGTGACTTCACAAAGGGGTTCTCTCTCGCCCAAACACAATCAATATGCTCACATATCAAAACACAAGATTCACATTTTATGCTTATCTCACTCTTTCAAATCATCAAAGTTCCATTCTTTCCTCTCAAAACACAAAATTTCATTTTCAATATGCACATAGTATAACAAAGATAGCACACATAGGGCTTTGCCCATTACACAATAACTATAAAGATGTTACCCACCTATCGTCGGAAATCCGGATTCACGACTGCTCTTCCTCTCTCTCTTGAGTGAGGTTTCCTTGGTTTCCTTCAATAAAACACATTCCGAGGCTCATTGGAAAAGTTGAAGCATTCAAGAATCGATAATCAATAACAAAGTCTTAAACCTAACCTACCCATAGCCCATTTAAGCTAAAACAACCAAACCCTAGCTTAGGAAAACACAAAAACCCATAGATCTCACCTCTCCCTTCAAACTTTACACAAACCCTAAGCTCCATTTCATCTCATTTTCGAAACCCTACTAAGGGAGATGGTAGCTTACCTTACAACTTGATTTTTCTTCACTTTTTCTTCTTCTTTCTGCTTTCCCTCAAGCCTCCTACGGCTCTCCTTCCTCTCCTTGGCCGAAAGTCTCCTTTCCTTTGGTTGCTCACGTTTTTCTTCTATTCTCCTTTGGGTTCTACGACACTTCTCTACTCCTCTCCAATTCACTTAAGTCATTAGCTTTAACTTAAAGCCTCCCATCAAAACTACATAGTTTTGAGCTCTCCTAAAGCTCTCCTCCCTTCCTTTGGGCTCTCCTCTCTTATAACTACAAGCCCACTACAATAACCACTTAAACTCAAAGCCCATAATTTCCAACATTTAATTCTAACCCTCCATTTAATTTCTAACTTCTAATTCCAAACCCAACATAAAATATTTATATAAACACATAATTTAAATCAATTAGGACAAAATAAATAATTAACGAATAAATCCATAAATAAATAATTCAAATAAAATAAAATAAAAAATTTTCGGGGCCCAACAGTGTGTGTATGCTATATTATGCATGAGCATGAAATGCACTTTCTAACTTCTCAATAAACTCTCATATACACTATTCTAGGGTTCTAACCCTTAACATAGGATAATGGGATGTTACATCTAGGACAGTTAAGACCTACCAACATGTGTTTACAATTAGCTAATAGGTCAATCTGTTATCTGAAAGGAACAATGGAAGATGTGTTAGTGAAGGTTGGAGGATTGATTATCCCTATAGAATTCGTTGTCTTAGACATAGGTGAAGTAAGAAAAGGAGCAAGCACACCATACTCCTAGGGAGGCCTTTTATGGTCACTACCAATACCTTGATTGATGTGAAGAACAAAAAGCTGACAATGAATGTTTTAGGAGAGATAGTAGAATTTTCAATATTTAATGTTGAAACTATTCATGTTACTGCTGTTTAGGAAGAATGTTCTCTTGTTGATAAAATTAATGCTGAAAATTTTGATTTTTCCTTGCAGTAAGAAGAAGAAGAAAGGGAATTGGACTTGGTTAAACAGATTGATGAGTATTGCCAATTTCTAGACAATGCAATTGAGGGAGAGTTTGGCAAATTCATAGAGACAGATCCCAATGAAGAGAAGCAAATAGTGGAATCAATCACTTTGAGTGACCTGAAGTGAATCACACGTTAGTATACGATATACAAAGTGCACAAGAAGGGTGGGGGGTTGAATTGTGTATTTGGATTTTTTTAATAGAATCCCCTTTTTAATAATAAATTTTCCTTCTCAAAACGATTGACAAACAATACTAAAAAGTATTTATGTCAGCAATAGAAACAGGAGTTAAAAGTTAAGAGAGAATCGACATAGCAATTTTATACTGGTTCACCCCAAACCGTGGGCTACGTCCAGTCCTCAGAATCCTTTCTGAGATTTCACTATACTTCACAATAGTACAAGTATTCTTTTCACCGAGCCTCTTAAGGTCTCGTACAACAAGTATTCTTTTTCTCACTTAGCCTATTCAGGCTCTCAGCTATTCCTCTTTCTTACAGAAAGATATTGCGAGCTTTGTTACAGAAAATATAGCTATCGTGTTTTCACACAATACAGTGTTTAGCTTTTGAATATCACTAAGAAGAAAAATCACTAACTCTTTCAGTCTTCGACTCCAACTCATATTTATAGTCTTCGTCTTCAACTGCTTCTTGATAACTTGATTCTTGATCTTTAAAGAAACGGTTAATCAGTTGAGTTTTGTAACTAACTCAAACTGATTTGATTCTGTGTCTACGACTCCTTCGTCTCATTTTCGCTTCGCTTCCGTCTCATATTGCTTCCGTCTTATTTTGCATTAGCTTCCATCTCATTTTTGCTTCTGTCTCATTTTTGCTTCCGTCTCATATTGCTTTCGCTTCCGTCTCATTTTTGTTTCTGTCTCATATTGCTTTCGCTTCTGTCTCATTTTTTTTTCCGTTTTTTTTTGCTTTGCTTCTGTCTTATTTTTTTTGCTTCTGTCTCATTTTTGTTTCGTCTTATTTTGCTTTGCTTCTGTTGGACCCCGAACTTTGAATCGGAATTAAAAATATGAAAATGAAAGTAAATGAGTGATTTTTGTATATAAATTGTGTTATAGATGTTATTTGTGTCTAAATGTTGGACCCCGATTTTTGAGTGAAAATAAGAAATATTCAAAAGTGGATGAGTTGATTGAAATTAAGTTGAAAATCAAGAAATAAAAAGAGAAAGTGTGAGAAGATGAAAAAAATTGTGAAAAGTTTGACTTTTTGGCCTTTGAGCGTTGACTTTTGATTTAGGAAAAATTTGATAAAATGATTTACATGAAACTTGTAGGTTATGTTGAGAGTTTTCTGTAGCCATAAAGTTTGCAATTTTTCGATATCGGAAGTGAAAGTTATGATCAGTCAAAGTTTAGGTGTGTTATCAGTTGACTTATGTTATGACTAAAGCTTTGACTGGAAAATTTACCTAGTTAGAGGTTAATTGAGCCTTGAAGTTATTCATGAAAGTTGAAGGATTTGATTTGATCTTTATTTTGATATAAAGTATGGAATTTTTCGATTAAGGAATAATAAGTTATAGTTTTACAAGTTTTTGTTATGGTTTTTAGCATGATTAATAGATGATAGAACGTTTGAATGGAAAATTGACTTCCTTAGAGGTCAAATTGATTATGAAAGTTCTAGGTGACTTTCCGATCTTCGCATTGATATAAAATATGATATGTTTGGACTTTGGAGTTGAAAGATAGAATTTTTCAAAGTTGAGTTATGACTTAGGGCATATTCTTTTGGACAGGATCTTTGATTAGAAATTTGACCACATTAGAGATTGAATTAGTTGTGGAGCTTTACATGGAAGTTGTAGAAAGTCCTTTAAGCTTTCTATTGATAACAAATTTGTTAATTTTGGAATTTGGGAGCAAAAGATATGATTTGAAAATTCTGAAAGTTTCCTGCAGATCCAGATTTCATCCTTATACGTGGCCACGTCTAGTCTCTAAGTTCCTTAGACGTGCCCACGGCTAATCGCTAAATGTCCTTCTCTCGCTCTTTTGCTTATAAGCTGGGAAATTTATGAACATAGTTTAGTATTTTGAGAAATTTGAGATCTGTGGTGATCCGATTGAGGGGATTCTTAAGGCAAACTAAAGTTAAGACATGGGGCTACAAATCATATGAAGAAATGAAATGTCAATTTTGCCCCTAAGACCTTCAAAGTTTGAATGAAAGTTTGGATTAGAGTGTAGTTTTTGGATTAGGAATATCTGAGAGTATTTTGAGCATAACTTTTGATCTGGGAATCGAAATGAGGTGATTCTTGTTTTGAATTAAACTAGAGACATAAGGATACAATTTTTATGAAGACATTGAGTTTCAATTTTGTGTTTAATAATGTTAATTTCTAGATGGAAATAATCGTACATGGAAAATGTGTTAGAATATGAATATACCCGAAATGATTTGAGCATAACTTTTAATGTAGTGCTCCGAATTGGATGATTCTTATGGAATTATAAAATTAAGACATAGAGAAACATTTCTCTAGAAGGAAGTTTTGACAAATTCCTTCAAATTGATAGTGCGAATCAGATCTGAAGGTAAGCATGACTAAAAGTAAATGTTAAGGGCAATTTGGTCTTTTTAGTCATCATTTAAATGACATGGCATTATATAAAGTATAAGGATGTCGTTTGGGGAAGGAAAAACACGATTTTAGTGGAAAGAAGAAGAAATAAGAGAGAAAATGAAAGAGTATTGCCGTGGAGAAGAAAGAAGAAGAAAAAGCTTAGAGATTTCAAAAATTTTGGAATTTCAAGAAGGATTTTTATGTTGATTCAAGAGAAAGAAAGGTGGGAAATGAAGAGAGCTTCCATTCAAGCCATGAAAATTTGAATTTGGAGAAGAAAAGAGGTAAGAGAAAATTTTCATCTTTGTGTTTTTGACGAAATTTTAGTTTAGAAATATGGGAAATGATATGGGTTCATGGATTATGAGCTCAATTTTGAAGATGTCATGATAAATTGGATCTAATTTTGGATTTATATGAGTTAGGGATTATCCCAAATTTTTGATTTTAGGAATTTTGTGAGTTATTGGTGTAGAATCATAGATAATAGTATGAGTTTGTGAAATATGGAATCAATTTTGAAGAAATTGTGATTTATGATATTGAATTTGTGTAAATTGGTTTAGGCCAATTTTGAAAATTGGGGTTTTTAAAAATTGAAGATTTAGATAGCTTGAATATGTGAGGAATTAATGTTTTCTAAGCTCAATTTGAGAAATTAAGTTAAATATGGTATTGAATTTGAGTGAATCTGTTTAGGTCAAATTTGGAATATGGGAATTTTAGAAATTGGTGATTTAAATATCTTGGAATTAGTATGAATTGATGAATTATGACATCAATTTTAAGAATTATGTTATTTATGAGGTTGAATTTTGATGAAATTGGTTTAGGAAAAATTTAATTGGAAGAAGAAAGGAGCAAATGGTCACATTGAAGCTAGGGATAAGCTTCTGACATCGATTCGAGGTGGGTAATGTATTTATATTTTAAATTATGAGTAAATTATGTGAATTTGAAAAATCAAGAAAGGAAAAATATTTCTGAAATTATGTTTTCAAAGGATTTGAAAAAAATTTGTTGGACCCCGCTGCCGGAGCCCAACGTCTGACATGAGAGCGTGGCGGGAAAACGTGAGATTCATACATTTAAAAGAAAAGAAAAGCCCATGAAGGTTAATGGGCTGCTGGAAAGTAAGCTTGAAACCCGCTTTCATGCATAATTTAAACAATCACATCCAAACATGCAATTTAACGATTTAGAAAAGGAGACCATCTAAGTTCAAGGACCCATCGTGAAACTTTCATACTTTTAAACATATTCATAATTCATGCTCCAAAGAAGAGTTTCACAAAGCCTTATTTAATTATCTCAAATCAAATTACAACTTTGAGTTCAAGAGCCAAAAGTATAAAACACTCTTGAACCAATGATACTTGAAATGAAACTAAAGTCTTGGAACATAATCAAACATATGAAATGAAAACGGAGTGTGCCAAACTCGTGACTCACTCGATCTCGGCTCACACTGTATGGGGAGATTGGAGGGTGAGTTATAAAGCTCGTGGGAACATATTTATAATATCGTAATAAACAAAAATATTCAAAACTATCTCATTGCCGTAATACTTGCTGAAATCATGATACTTGAGCATGTATGGGTCATTTCTTGAAAAATACTTGATTCTTGAAATAATTCATGATGCATGTCACATAATAAATCATAACACATAACATGATGGTTTGGGTGTCCCGGTTTCGTGACGTACTACACATGCCATCGAAATGTTGATGTGTAGACGTAGTTTCGTGAGGGAATCCTTGTGAGAAACCCTGTGCCACAGTCGGGCAGGCGGGAGAAGCCTTTTCATGAGTCAATGTGCACTTGACTATCGAGAGGGACACCACAAACTCACATAAGTATGCATAATTCATGTTCTTATAAACTTGTTTGCCAAACTGGCACTTGCTTGTAAACTTGCTTGTAATCTTGTTTGTCTTGTATTTCGTAAAACTTGAATTCATGTACTTGTATTCGTGAAAGGAGAACACTCCTTTGTGAAAAATTTTGATAATAATCATGAATGAAAATTACAATGCAGAATATAATCATTCATGGTAGTATGCAATGCGATCGTGGATGATGTAATGTAAATGCATGAGATCTTGCTTGATTTGAACTAAACAATGAGTACTTAATTACTCTATTATAAACATGAACCCACCTGAATTCCTTGCTTGTCTTGCCTAGGAATGAGTTTCCTCTTGAGCCTCTTGATCCTCTTGCCTTTCTTGATCTCCTAAAATAAGAACCAAAATCTTATTCAAAATCTCATGTTGAAACCATAATTCCATTCTTAACTTCCATCCAAAATTCCATAATCTTTGAAACCAATTCATAATTTCATCACTTCATAAGACTTGTATATCTATCTCTCTAGTTCACAACGCCTCAAAAATCACCCCAAAAGGAATTCTGTAGCAAAAGATATGATCAAAACACTAAAAATACTTCTGCTGGAAAAACTGCCCTCGCCGCGACGAGCGGCCTGGCACGCCGCGTGATGGGTTCTTCTTCTTCGCACGTCAAGGGCGTGCTCGGGTTCGAACGTCATGACGCAGATTTTTTCTGCCGCCAGGCAGCAGCCTTGCGCACGTCGTGACGTGCGGACGGGAGGGACGACTCCCGAACCAGACTTCCGTCATATTCAACCTTACAACCTTCGCTTACTCAACTACAACACATCCAAACCATAAATCAAGTCATATACTATCATTCTGAACTTATTCTAACACCAAAAACATCAAAAACACAACAACCCAAGCAAATCTACAAATCTTCACCATAAACCCTAAACCAATGATTTCTACTCATTCCAAGCAAAACTAAGGTTAGATTCAACCTAAACAAGAGTAAAAGAGTTAAACAAACCTGAAGAATGCTTCGATCCTCTGAAAATCGACAAACCGAGCTTGCCCTTTTTCTCTTCTTCTTCTCCTCTCACTGCCGACCCTCTTCTTCTTCTTTCTCTTCTATTTTTCCTTTCTTTCTTTTCTTTAAGTCCTTAAACCTACAAGATAGGGAAATGACTAAAATGACCCTCCATGCTTAGCCTAATCCATTCTAACTCAAATGCCTTGACCATTTTACCCTTAAACATTTTACTCTTCCATAAACATTATTCCATACTAATCTAAAAAATTCAAAATTTTCCATAATATTTTCCATAAAATCAAACTATACCATAAATCATAAATCAAAATAATTCATGCTTAATAACTTCAAGAAAACAAAAATTTGGGGCCCAACATTTCTCCCCCTTTTAAAAGAAATTTCGTCCTCGAAATTTACCTGAACTATCGAAGAGACTAGGATACTTCTTCTTCATAGCGTCCAAGGGCTCCCACGTGGCTTCCTCCACTGAATGGTTCCTCCACAGAACCTTAACTAGCTGAACTGTCTTATTTCTGAGGACATTTTTCTTGATGTCCAAGATCTCTACTGGAATTTCCTCATAACTCAAGTCGTCTCTCAAATGAATGTTTGAAACCTGAATGACATGAGAAGGATCTGATCTGTACCTCCTCAGCATGGAAACGTGAAAGACATCATGGATCTGAGACAACTCTGGCGGTAACGCCAACCTGTAAGCTAAAGGTCCGATCCTCTCAAGAATCTCATAAGGACCTACATATCTTGGACTCAACTTGCTTTTCTTGCCAAATCTCAATACTCCCTTGCAAGGAGACGTCTTGAGAAACACTTTCTCACCAACTTCATATTCCATCTCCTTCCGATGAGCATCCGTGTAACTCTTCATCCTATCCTGAGCTGCCTTAAGCCACTGCTTAACCAGATTGACCTTATCCACTGTCATCTGGATCAGCTCTGATCCTACCAGTTCTCTCTCTCCTTCTTCATCCCAACATATCGGAGTCCTGCACCTCCTTCCATACAATGCCTCATATGGAGCCATCTGAATGCTCGAATGGTACGAGTTATTGTAAGCAAACTCGACCAATGGAAAATGCTCATCCCAAGCTCCCTTGAAATCCATAACACATGCCCTGAGCATTCCCTCAAGTGTCCGAATGGTCCTCTCAGATTGGCCATCCGTCTGAGGGTGAAATGCCGTACTAAAATGCAGCTTAGTACCTAAAGTTTCCTGCAAGCTTCCCCAAAATCTCGAAGTGAACCGAGGATCCCTGTCAGACACTATAGAATCTAGAATCCCATGCAATCTCACTACCTCATCAAGGTACTTCCTGGCTAGCACATGCAAAGAATCAGTCTGTTTGATTGCCAGAAAATGGGCTGACTTTGTCAACCGATCCACTATAACCCATATGGCATCGTGCTTCCTACTAGTCTTAGGCAAACCCATCAGAAAATCCATGGTTACTCTTTGCCACTTCCACTCAGGAATAGACAATGGCCTTAACTTGCCTGAAGGCGCCTGGTGTTCAACCTGACTTGTCGACACATGAGACACTTATCGACATACTCGCTACATCCTCTTCATGCCCTTCCACCGTAAATGCTCTCTCAAATCTCTCAGACATCCGGTGCTACTGGTGCATGGCATAAGGCGATTGTATGCCTCATCTAAAATCTCATCCTTAACCTCCTTGCTATCTCGAATACAAAGTCTGCTCCCCTTGTCATGAGTCCATCATCTCTCACTACTATCTCTCAAACCTTACCATTCTCAATTTCCTCCTAAGCTTGCTCAACTCAAATCTGTGCTCGCAACTCCTTAATCTTCTCCCCAGTATAGGCCTTACTCTGAAATTAGCTAGGAGGCAATTTGGTTCCTCCTGCTTTAAGCTTATCTTAAGCTTGGCCATCTCCTCCAATAAAGGAAGATAAACTGTCTGAACATGAGCAATGGAAGACTTTCTGCTCAAAGCATCCGCCACTACATTCGCTTTACCTGGATGGTACTCAATCAACAAATCATAGTCCTTGAGCAGCTCAATCCACCTTCTCTGTCTCAAATTCAACTCCTTCTGGCTCAATAAGTACTTGAGACTCTTGTGATCAGTAAAGATCCTTGTTTGAACCCCATAAAGATAATGCCTCCAAATCTTCAAGGCAAAGATCACTGCTGCCAACTCCAAGTCATGAGTCGGGTAATTCAACTCATACAGCTTCAGTTGCCTTGAAGCATATGCTATCACCCTGTCTCCTTGCATCAACACACAACCTAAACCCTTCCTCGAGGCATCACTATATACTGTATAGCCCTCATCACCAGAAGGCAAAATCAGCACTGAAGCACTTGTCAACCTGTGCTTGAGCTCCTCAAAGCTCTTCTGGCATTCATCAGTCCAGATGAACTTCTGATTCTTCCTCAATAGCTTAGTCATCGGAGCAGCTATCATGGAGAATCCTTCTACAAACCTCCTATAGTAACCTGCCAGGCCTAGAAAACTCCTTACCTCTGTCGCTGTCTTGGGTGCATGCCAACTTACTACTACTTCAACTTTCCTCGAATCAACATGAACACCATCCTGCGAAATCACATGTCCAAGGAAAGTCACCTCATGAAGCCAAAACTCACACTTGCTGAACTTGGCATAAAGGTCTCTCTCCCTAAGAGTCTGCAATACAATCCTGAGATGCTCCTCATGCTCTTCTTCAGTCTTGGAATACACCAGAATGTCATCTATAAACACTATGACAAACTGATCCAGAAACTCCCTGAAGACCCTGTTCATAAGATCCATGAAAGCAGCTGGAGCATTGGTTAAACCGAATGGCATAACCAAAAACTCATAGTGCCCATAACGGGTCCTGAAAGCTGTCTTGCTTACATCAGACTCCTTGATTCTGAGCTGATGATAGCCTGACCTAAGATCAATCTTGGAGAAAACTCTAGCTCCCTGCAGCTGGTCAAACAAATCATCTATCCGTGACAACGGATACTTGTTCTTAATTGTCACCTTGTTGAGTCTCCGATAGTCAATGCACATCCGCCATGATCCATCCTTCTTCTTAACAAACAGAACTGGTGCTCCCCAAGGAGACGAACTCGGCCTGACATATCCCTTCTCTAACAGTTCCTCCAACTGTTCCTTAAGCTCCCTCAACTCAGCTGGAGCCATCCTGTAAGGCGGGATAGAAATAGACGCAATTTTGGGAACCAAGTCAATGGCAAACTCGATTTCCCTCACCGACGGCAAACCTGGTAACTCATATGGGAAAACATCTGGAAACTCCCTCACGATCGGGAAATCATCTAACTTCCCTTTATGCACATCGGCATCTACAACATGCGCCAAGAAAGCTTCACATCCTTGGCCCATCATCCTTTCAGCCAACATAGCTGAAATCAATCTTGGTGATGGTGTCTTCCTATCTCCCCTCTGAAGATCACCTTCTCACCATTTCCTAGGTCAAACTATACCTCTTTCTGACCACAATCCAGCTTGGCTAGATATTTCTCCATGGTATCCATCCCCAGGATAACATCTAATCCTCTAAGGTCTAGCGGTAGTAAGTCCACTACCAATCTAGCACCATCTATAAAGAGTTCACACTGCTCATACATCTGACTGATCACCACATTCCTCCCTAGAGGAGTACTAACAATCAAAGGCCTATCCAACGGCACAGAACTCACACCATGCAATGCTATGCTCGCAGAAACAAAAGAGTGCGTGGAACCAGAATCAATCAAAACAAATATTGCTGAATCAAATAACTGAGCCATACCCGTGACAACCTCAGGTACGGCTGCGGCTTCCTCCCTGGTCATGGCAAACACTCTTACCGGCGCCTGACCCCTTGGCCTTCCTAGAGGAATAGTCTTCCTTGCAGTCCAGAGCGCTACTTCAAGAATCGGATGGTTCCCACTGCCTCGCATCTCTGCAAGCTCAAGCTGGCGTGATCCCTCTGGTCTCGGTGCCTGTGGACAATGCTTGGCTATATGTCCCTTCTCTCCGCATCTGAAACAAACTCCAAGTGATCTGAGGCACTCTCCCTGGTGATGTTTCCCATACTGATCACATAAGGGGTAGGTGAACCCGCTCCTACCAGCTCTACCTGTGCCTCCCACATTAGAGGCTTGCCTCGACATGACCCTCACTGCTTGTTCCTGGTAGCCCCACTGCTACCCACTTCACTCTGACTGTAAGAGCTCCTCGTGCTCCTCTCAGGCAATGGAGCACATGTACCCTTCCTGAAAGTCTACTCCCTGTTTTTTCCTCTTCTTGTTCGCTTCATTTATGATATTCTCCAGCTTCTCAGCCTGGAGAGCAGCATCTACCAACTGCTGGTAGTCACAGAAATTGTGAATCAGGACTTTCTCCCTGATCCCCAAATGAAGACCTCCTTCAAACTTGCGGCACTTGTCTTCCTCTGTTGCCACAATGTTTGCTGCATATCGTGAAAGTAGTGTGAACTTCAGCTCATACTCGCTCACACTCATGTCCCTCTGCATAAGATTCAGAAATTCCCTGGCCTTCTCTTGCACATAGACCCTGGAGAGATACTTCTTCCTGAACACTTCTACAAAGTCCCTCCATGTCAACACCGAAGGAACAAACTGACTGTGAGGCACTGACTCCCACCAATGCAGTGCATCACCTTGCAACAGACTGATTGCATAATCTAACTTGTCCTCACCTGAGCATCTCATCTGAACTAGAACCCTCTCGGTCCTCTTCAACCAAGCTTCAGCCTCTTCTGGATTTGTAGTCCCACTGAAATCCATAGGCCCAAACTTCCGGAGCTTGTCATACTGCCCACTCCTGTCTACTGGAGCTTGCATTGGCATCTGCGATCCCTGTCCCATGGCATACGTGAAAGCCTGAACAAAGGCTTGAAAGAAACTCGGATCCATGGGAGTTCCCTGAGGCATAGGAGGAGGCACTTCTTGTGGCAAACTAGGTGCCTCTGAAATCGGAACAGAATGTGTCCCGGCATCCTGAGGAACATGGGATTCATCCGTGCTCCCCTGACGAGAATGAGATCGAGTCGTAGCTCCCCGAGTTCTCCTTCGAGGTGGCATGTTCACTCTTTGAATAGAAAACCATTGAAAACTTTAGTTCAAGGAAGACACTTTTCAAAATATGCAAAAACAGTTCCAATCGTGTAAAACAATGCAAGTTATTTCTTGAAAGCAATGTCATGCAGCCCTAGATCAAAAACCAAGGCGCTCTGATACCAAGCATGTTGGACCCCGCTGCCGGAGCCCAACGTCTGACATGAGGCGTGGCGGAAAACGTGAGATTCATACATTTAAAAGAAAAGAAAAGCCCGCGGAAGGTTAATGGGCCTGCTGGAAAGTAAGCTTGAAACCCGCTTTCATGCATAATTTAAACAATCACATCCAAACATGCAATTTAACGATTTAGAAAAGGAGACCATCGGAAGTTCAATGGACCCATCGTGAAACTTTCATACTTTTAAACATATTCATAATTCATGCTCCAAAGAAGAGTTTCATAAAGCCTTACGAATGATCTCAAATCAAATTACAACTTTGAGTTCAAGAGCCAAAAGTATAAAACACTCTTGAACCAATGATACTTGAAATGAAACTAAAGTCTTGGAACATAATCAAACATATGAAATGAAAGCGGAGTGTTGCGAAACTCGTGACTCACTCGATCTCGGCTCGTCACTGTATGGGGAGATTGGAGGGTGAGCTATAAAGCTAAATGGGAACATATTTATAATATCGTAATAAGAAAAATATTCAAAACTATCTCATTGCCGTAATACTTGCTGAAATCATGATACTTGAGCATGTATGGGTCATTTCTTGAAAAATACTTGATTCTTGAAATAATTCATGATGAATGTCACATAATAAATCATAACACATAACATGATGGTTTGGGTGTCCCGGGTTCGTGACGTACTACACATGCCATCAAAATGTTGATGTGTAGACGTAGTTTTGTGAGGGAATCCTTGTGAGAAACCCTGTGCCACAGTCGGACAGGCGGGAGAAGCCTTTTCATGAGTCAATGTGCACTTGACTATCGAGAGGGACACCACAAACCCACATAAGTATGCATAATTCATGTTCTTATAAACTTGTTTGCCAAACTGGCACTTGCTTGTAAACTTGCTTGTAATCTTGCTTGTCTTGTATTTCGTAAAACTTGAATTCATGTACTTGTATTCATGAAAGGAGAACACTCCTTTGTGAAAAATCTTGATAATAATCATGAATGCAAATTACAATGCAGAATATAATCATTCATGGTAGTATGCAATGCGATCGTGGATGATGTAATGTAAATGCATGAGATCTTGCTTGATTTGAACTAAACAATGAGTACTTAATTACTCTATTATAAATATGAAATCACCTGAATTCCTTGCTTGTCTTGCCTAGGAATGAGTTTCCTCTTGAGCCTCTTGATCCTCTTGCCTCTCTTGATCTCCTAAAATAAGAACCAAAATCTTATTCAAAATCTCATGTTGAAACCATAATTCCATTCTTAACTTCCATCCGAAATTCCATATTCTTTGAAACCAATTCATTAATTTCATCACTTCATAAGACTTGTATATCTATCTCTCTAGTTCACAACGCCTCAAAAATCACCCCAAAAGGAATTTCAGAGCAAAAGATATGATCAAAACACTAAAATACATTGGAAAAGCGCTCTCGCCATGACGAGGCTCGCTCGCCACCGACGAGCGGCTGGCACGTCATGGCGTGTGGCCTTCCTTCAGACGTCGCGGTGTCTTGTTTTCGACGTCATCGCGATGTCTTGACCTGACGTCATGACGCATGGACGGAAGGACGACTCCCGAACCAGACTTCCGCCATATTCAACCTTTCAACCTTCCCTTACTCAACTACAACACATCCAAACCATAAATCAAGTCATATACTATCATTCTGAACTTATTCTAACACCAAAAACATAAAAAACACAACAACCCAAGAAAATCTACAAATCTTCACCATAAACCCTAAACCAACGATTTCTACTCATTCTAAGCAAAACTAAGGTTAGATTCAACCTAAACAAGAGTAAAAGAGTTAAACAAACCTGAAGAATGCTTCGATCCTCTGAAAATCGACAAACCGAGTTTGCCCTTTTCTCTTCTTCTTCTCCTCACCGCCGCCCTCTTCTTCTTCTTCTCTCTTCTATTTTTCCTTTCTTTCTTTTCTTTAAGTCCTTAAACCTACAAGATAGGGCAATGACTAAAATGACCCTCCATGCTTAGCCTAAACCATTCTAACTCAAGTGCCTTGACCATTTTGCCCTTAAACATTTTACTCTTCCATAAACATTATTCCATACTAATCTAAAAAATTCAAAATTTTCCATAATATTTTCCATAAAATCAAACTATACCATAAATCATAAATCAAAATAATTCATGCTTAATAACTTCAAGAAAACAAAAATTTGGGGCCCAACAAAATTATTCAAAAGGTTTACGTTAAAATGTTTGTAAATGATTTGTGGAATTTATTGAAAAATTTAGAATACAAGATTTATGAAAATTATGTTTTCGCATTTTTGAAAAATGTGAACAATGCTGCTTTATGCATTTGTATATGTTGATTTATGTTTGAAAGAAATAATTGCATTCATTTTTATGCATTTGATTTATATGTGATTAATTGATTAATTGAATATGATTGTTATATAAATTGATGTGAATATGTGGAATGTGCATGTGTCAAGATTTTTGACACGATTTGATGTTATGATATGAAGATTGTGAAAATCAAGATTTCGAAACGTGCCTTCGGGCAATTTGAAATTTCGTTTTCAATTGTGTGTCTATATGGGTTTGGTCAGGTCCCATATGTGGGACGAGTGCGCACTTGTCTAGTTTTATAGCCTTCTCCCAGCTGCTCGTCAGTGGCATGGAGCTCTGATTTCGGACTCCCTTCACGGCTACACTGGACCGTTATGCGGGAAAGTGTAGTACGTTTCGCTCACTTACCGCATGTGAATCGCTTATGCGGAATGTGCGACGCTCTATTTTGGATCGAACCAGACCATTTGATGTGTTATGTGCTTTTGTTTCGTTTCTAAGTGTGGTGCATTCATGTTTTGTATTTGATCATGAAATATGAAAGAATTGAATGGTTTGAAAAGTGAAAGATTCGAGAAACAAGCTTTGAAGAGTTTCTACTGTGAAATGTTTAAAAATGAAAAACGTCTTGAAAATAATTTTCTACTTATTGTTCAATTTATAAATATGTTACCCACGAGCTTTCGAGCTCACCCCCCCTTTCATCCCCATCTTCAGGTATTCGAGCAGGAGATCGGATGAAAGACTGTCAAGACACCAATTCAATTTGTGTATGTTTCTGTATTCTGAATGATTTGGATTATGGCTTGGAAAGCCGTTAAGGTTCTGAAAATGTTCGACTCATGATAGTATTAAGTTGTGAAAATTGTACATAGATTGGAAGTGTGTATGGCGAAGGTTATGAATTTGTGTATAATTTTGAGTACGATGTATTTGAATTATAAGATTGTATATTAATGTGAATTATGGATTTGGTTATAATTATGATTGAGTTGTGTACGAATGTTTCTGATTAAAGATTGAGGATTATTGAAATGTTTTAGATTTAGGAGTGTGTTTATCTGCTGAGATCCTGGACGGAGGGTCCGGTAGATTTGGATGATTTTGTGTGATGGCTTGGTTATTTTAGAAGTGTTTATTTACCCTTGCAGGTTTTAGGTTTTATGAAAGGCAGCCGTTATGCTGCCGAAATTTCGTTAGAAAATAAATTGAAAAGGAATAAAAATAAGAATTAGATGGTTTCGGATGAGATTTATGATTTGTATGAAAGATGATTAAAGTGTGTAAGATGTAAGAAATGAGAAAAAGAAAGAAAGAAAAAGAAAAAAAATTTATACCGAATTTTCGATTTGGATAGTCTAGGTTTCCAACGCGATTGTGTTTCTCTGTGCTTTGTTTTCGGATGTCGGATCCGCTTGGTTTAGTGTTTGTTTTGCTTTCGTTTATTCGTTTCGTTCGCCTCTGTATTTCCTTGTTTCGATACATCCTATTCACTTTCATATCCGTTTTCCTTTTCGTTTTTCGTTTCTCCGGTTGGGATCCGGTTAGTCGGGAAATTTTCTGAACATAGTTCAGTATTTTGCAAACTTCGGGATCTGTGGAGATCCGATTGAAGGGCTTCTTGAGGAAAAATAAAATTAAGATATGGGGCTACAAATCATATGAAGAAATGAAATTTCAATTTAGCCCCTAAGACTTTCAATTTGTGAATTGAAGTTTGGATTAGTGTTCAGTCTTGGATTAGGAGCATATAAAAGTATTTTGGCCATAACTTTTGCTATATTTATCAAAATGAGGTGATTATTGATTTGGATTAAACTAGAGTGACAGGGATACAAATGTTATGAAGGATTCTAATTCCAATTTAGTCTTTAAGAATATTAATTTTCGGATGAAAGTAAATCTCAGGAAATTGTGTTTTCATAAGAACAGTCCGAAATGTTTGGACTATAACTTTTGGTGTAGTGCTCCAAATTGAATGATTTTGGTGGCATTATGAAATTAAGACAAGGAGAAACAATTTTATAAAAGGAAGTTTTAACAAATTCTTTCATTTTTGATGTGAGAATAATGTCCTAATGTAGCATAATTTAAAAGTAAAGTTTAGGGGCAGTTTTGGAAGTTAACTTAAAGAGTTAGGATTTTAGCCTTAAGTGGAAGGGCAATTGGGTCTTTGACCACCCATTTTAATGACATGGAATATTATAAGAGGGGATTGTCGTGGGAAGAGGAGCAAGGCACGGAAATGAAAGGAAAGAGGGAAAGAAAGAAGAGAGAAAGAAGAGATTTCGTGGAGATGAAGGAGGAAGGTAAGAGAGAGGGCTAGGGTTCCTACTTTTGTGAGCTTCCAAGGATGTTTTTGAGTTGTTTCCAAAGGGAAAAGATGGAAGAAGTCAAGAGCTTCCTTCCAAGCTAAGAGAATTTCGAAAATGGAGAAGGTTAAGGTAAGAGATAAGTCTTGATCTTTGAGTTTTGATGATATTTTGGTTTATTTGACTTATGTTTGGTATGGGCTTGTGGATTCTCAAGTCAATTTTAGAAATTTCATGTTTGAATTGAATCAATTGTGGATGTTTATGATTTAGGGCTTTTGTCTTGAATGAAAAAAATTGAGGAGAGGCTTAGGAGACTTGAGGATTGGAACAAGCTCCAAGCATGGATAAGAGGTGGGTAACGTGTTTATTTATCGAATTATAAGCTAATTGTAAGTTTTGGAAAAAAATCAAGAAAGTAACCATGTTTATAAGCTATTGTTTTTCAAATGATTTGAATCAAGTGATTTTTGGGATGATTTATGAACTGTTGGATTCATTGTTTTCCGAATGAATCAAGAAATTTCAAAAATTGTTTCGGACTTTCAAATGAAATGATTCAATTAACTACTTTCAAAGTGTTTGAAAGATTTAGTGGAATGAGCATAATTGTTAAATTCTTTATGTTTGATTGTTTGAGATTTCAATATGTGAATTTAATTATTTATGAGATTGATTGATCGTTTGAGAATGTATTTGAATTGTTATATGTATGTATGCAAATTTGTGAATGTGAATGTGTCGAGTTTGACACAATATGAAAATATGAAAAGTTGAATTTCCGAAATGTGCCTTCGGGCAATATGATTTTTCAAGCGTGAATATGTGTTATATGGGTTTGGTTAGGTCTCTTATGTGGAGTCAGTGCACTGGTCTCATTTTTTTAAGTCTTCTCCCGGCTGCCCGCTAGTGGCATAGGAGCTCCGATTTCGGACTCCTTTCACGACTACACTGGACCACTATGCGGGAAAGTGTAGTACGTCCTGTACACGGCTGCACAGGACCGTTTTGCGAAAATGTGCAGTACATCCTATTTTTGGACCGACCCAAACCGTTTGATGTGTTATATATTTTTGCTTTGTGTAGTATGTGATGCATTTCATGTGTTTCGACTTTATTCATAAATTGTACAATGGTTTGGAATTTTGACAAATGAGAAAATTGGATTTTCAACTATGGTAGTTTTGGGAACTGTTTGTAAATTTTTATGAAAGCTGAGAAGTTGAGAAGTTTTTGAGAAATAAACCTCCGATGTTTTTCCTAATGTGATAGTTTGATCAACTGAAAATAAGGTTTAAAAATGTTTTGCTTATCATTTGATTCATAAACTTGTTATCTACGAGCTTCTGAGCTCACCCCCCTTTCATCCCCATCTTCAAGTATTGACGCGGAGATCGGATGAAAGACGTCAAGACATCAGTTCGATTTGTGCATGTGTTTGTACTTTGTGTATTTTGGTTTATGATTATTGGTAATGGTATATGGCTTGGAATTCCATTAGAGTATTGTAAGCATTTAGTTCATGATGTATTTTGGATTATGATATTTTAAAGAACTTGATTTATGGAATTGGAAATGTATTGGCTATGGATTGTTCATATTGGTTAATTGGGATATATATATATATATATATGGATATGGATGAATGTGCTTGATGATGGGACATGAATTGTGATGATTTATGAATACATTTGGTTTTGGGATTGATGGAAAGATGAATTTGTATATGAGTACAAATGGAAGTTGTATATGATTTTGAATGTGATGAATATGATTTGGAAATGAAAAATGACTTGAAGTGGTCTAGAAATAGGATTGCGTTTTTTTTGAGATCCGGACGAGGGTCGGTGGACTTTGATGTATGTGTGATTATTTGAAATTATAGAAGTGAGTTTTACACCTTGCAGTTTGGGTTTTGTTCATGTGTAGCCTTTATCTTGCCCAATTTTCGATAAGAAAATTGGTTGTATAATAAAGATAAAATAATAATATATTTGTGATTAAAAGTCGAATTTTGAGAGAAGTAGACTTGTATGAGTTTCCCCAAAAAGTGGGAATTATTTGTTTGATTTTGAATGCGATCGAATATAGTTGAAAGAAATGAATAAGAACGAGAAAAAAAATTACACCGGCTTTGATCCATTTTGGATAGGAATAGTCCAGGGTTTCCAACGCTATGATGAAGATATTTGTATCGGATGTCGGTTTCGGTTTTATTTGCTTCGATTCAATTCGTATTTGTTTCATATTTCTGTTATTCGATAATTTGATTTCGATCATTTATTCGATTTCATTTCCGATTCATGTGTTTGCTTCACTTGGATTCGCTATATGATCCGATTTATTGTTTTTCGTTCTGTTTTGGATCCGATTTAAGAGTGATCATGTTCATTTTAAGCTGTGGGGTTACGAGTGTTAAGTTTATGCAGTTGGGTTTCGAAAACGGGATCCAACATTTATGGTATCAGAGCCCAGTACTAGGATCTTACTGGGGCATATATGTTTGTTAAGAGTTTTGAATCGATTTGATTGAATTCATGAGAATGTGAAATGGATGTGAATGTCTTTGACATCAATTATTTGAAGAACCAAGATGATTGTTCGATTTAGGTGATAAGAATTGTGTTTGATTTTAGGTTTGTGAAAATGAAAATGAGATTAGAATTTGATGATGAATTGGGTTGTTTGATTTTGAATATGCATTTGTGAGAGAAATATATGCAATTGTGAGGGAACTAAGGAAGATTTGAAAGATGAGTTAAATTATGTACTTGTGAAAATGTGATAAGAAATATTGGCGTTTGGATATGATATGGATGGTATTTGAGATAAGAGGTGAAAAACATTATGATTATGTGTGGTGAGAAATTTGAATATGTGAATGACTAGGATTATTTGGAAGACATGAGTAAAGAAAAGGTATTGCTTGGTGTTTGCTTAAGTATGAATTTCGAGGACGAAATTCTTTTAAGAGGGGGAGAAATGTTGGACCCCGAACTTTGAATGGAAATTAAAAATATGAAAATGAAAGTAAATGAGTGATTTTTGTATATAAATTGTGTTATAGATGTTATTTGTGCCTAAATGAGATATGGGTTTATGTAGGGATGATGAGTTGAGGAACCTTAAGTATGAACTATGGTTATATATGTGAGATATTATGCAAAAGCAAGAGAGGAACTTGGTGAATGACATGATACTATTGAATGTAAGAAATCATATGCATTGAGGTTGAGTGTAGAATAAAATGTGTATGTTGATTCAGGGCAAATTCAGGAATAATTGAAATAGAATTGGCCAAAGTTTCCTTCTTGAAGTTGTAGTTTGTTCTTCTATCTTTCCAACGATACTAAGTAAGCAAGTTTTTGACATTGGAGTTAAGAGATATGATTGATATAAGTTATGATGTTTCATAGGAGTTGTGTATGTGATAGTTATGGGAATTGATGAGAATTTGTGGTTTGGATGGACCAAATGGATCAAGAATTGAGAGTTTGATGAAATATATTTGGTGTTTGAGTTGTTATGAAATGAATTTGTACTAGAAGAGTTGAATTTAAGAAGATATTGATTGAATATGATGTTTGTTTGGGAGTAGGAAGCATTGGAAAATGGTTTGAAGGGGTTTTGGAAAACCCATGTCCGTTAAACGGAAATGGAAGTCCGTTAAATAGACCTTTACGAGTCAAAAGGACCCTTTTCTGCCTATGTCCATTAGGCGGACATGGATGTCCGTTTAACGGACTTTCTCGGATGAATTGGTACACTTTGGCCCGACAATGTCCGTTAAACGGGACATTCACGGGTCAACTTGTGGAAATGGTGATTTTTGATACTTTTAAAGGCGGAATATGATTTTGTGTTCTTCATAAGAGTTTTAGATATAGGAGTTTAATTTCTAATGGTCTAAGAACGAAATCAATCTGATTTCTAGATTGAAAGTTATGGCGATCGCTCCAAGATAGGTTCAAATCAATTTCGGGTTTAAGCATGGTTTATTCTTTTGGGCATAACTCACTCATCCGAGCTCGGATTGAAGTGATTATTGAAACACTGAATTTCTAAGGCAAGTATCCTACTCTCCATGAAAATTTGTATCAATTGGAGTTGAATTGAAAGAGTTTGATTGAATCGTATGATAATCAGAATGATTTGTTTCATTCTGATCTTGCTATTTTCCTTCCTCATACGACCTTGTCAAATCTTTTGCTTATATCTTTTCCGTCCGACATCCAAATGACTTGGTTCTCGAAGCGTTGGATTCCTAAGACAACTAATTAAATTTTTATGGGAAATTATGAATTTTAGAGACTTAATTGAGGAAGATTGTTTGAATCAAATTTAGTCGGGAAATTTTCTGAACATAGTTCAGTATTTTGCAAACTTCGGGATCTGTGGAGATCCGATTGAAGGGCTTCTTGAGGAAAAATAAAATTAAGATATGGGGCTACAAATCATATGAAGAAATGAAATTTCAATTTAGCCCCTAAGACTTTCAATTTGTGAATTGAAGTTTGGATTAGTGTTCAGTCTTGGATTAGGAGCATATAAAAGTATTTTGGCCATAACTTTTGCTATATTTATCAAAATGAGGTGATTATTGATTTGGATTAAACTAGAGTGACAGGGATACAAATGTTATGAAGGATTCTAATTCCAATTTAGTCTTTAAGAATATTAATTTTCGGATGAAAGTAAATCTCAGGAAATTGTGTTTTCATAAGAACGATCAAATGTTTGGACTATAACTTTTGGTGTAGTGCTCCAAATTGAATGATTTTGGTGGCATTATGAAATTAAGACAAGGAGAAACAATTTTATAAAAGGAAGTTTTAACAAATTCTTTCATTTTTGATGTGAGAATAATGTCCTAATGTAGCATAATTTAAAAGTAAAGTTTAGAGGCGTTTGGAAGTTAACTTAAAGAGTTAGGATTTTAGCCTTAAGTGGAAGGGCAATTGGGTCTTTGACCACCCATTTTAATGACATGGAATATTATAAGAGGGGATTGTCGTGGGAAGAGGAGCAAGGCACGGAAATGAAAGGAAAGAGGGAAAGAAAGAAGAGAGAAAGAAGAGATTTCGTGGAGATGAAGGAGGAAGGTAAGAGAGAGGGCTAGGGTTCCTACTTTTGTGAGCTTCCAAGGATGTTTTTGAGTTGTTTCCAAAGGGAAAAGATGGAAGAAGTCAAGAGCTTCCTTCCAAGCTAAGAGAATTTCGAAAATGGAGAAGGTTAAGGTAAGAGATAAGTCTTGATCTTTGAGTTTTGATGATATTTTGGTTTATTTGACTTATGTTTGGTATGGGCTTGTGGATTCTCAAGTCAATTTTAGAAATTTCATGTTTGAATTGAATCAATTGTGGATGTTTATGATTTAGGGCTTTGTCTTGAATGAAAAAATTGAGGAGAGGCTTAGGAGACTTGAGGATTGGAACAAGCTCCAAGCATGGATAAGAGGTGGGTAACGTGTTTATTTATCGAATTATAAGCTAATTGTAAGTTTAGGAAAAAAATCAAGAAAGTAACCATGTTTATAAGCTATTGTTTTTCAAATGATTTGAATCAAGTGATTTTTGGGATGATTTATGAACTGTTGGATTCATTGTTTTCCGAATGAATCAAGAAATTTCAAAATTGTTTGGACTTTCAAATGAAATGATTCAATTAACTACTTTCAAAGTGTTTGAAAGATTTAGTGGAATGAGCATAATTGTTAAATTCTTTATGTTTGATTGTTTGAGATTTCAATATGTGAATTTAATTATTTATGAGATTGATTGATCGTTTGAGAATGTATTTGAATTGTTATATGTATGTATGCAAATTTGTGAATGTGAATGTGTCGAGTTTGACACAATATGAAAATATGAAAAGTTGAATTTCCGAAATGTGCCTTCGGGCAATATGATTTTTCAAGCGTGAATATGTGTTATATGGGTTTGGTTAGGTCTCTTATGTGGAGTCATGCTGCTGGTCTCATTTTTAAGTCTTCTCCGGCTGCCGCTAGTGGCATAGGAGCTCGATTTCGGACTCCTTTCACGACTACACTGGACCACTATGCGGGAAAGTGTAGTACGTCCTGTACACGGCTGCACAGGACCGTTTTGCGAAAATGTGCAGTACATCCTATTTTTGGACCGACCCAAACCGTTTGATGTGTTATATATTTTTGCTTTGTGTAGTATGTGATGCATTTCATGTGTTTCGACTTTATTCATAAATTGTACAATGGTTTGGAATTTTGACAAATGAGAAAATTGGATTTTCAACTATGGTAGTTTTGGGAACTGTTTGTAAATTTTTATGAAAGCTGAGAAGTTGAGAAGTTTTTGAGAAATAAACCTCCGATGTTTTTCCTAATGTGATAGTTTGATCAACTGAAAATAAGGTTTAAAATGTTTTGCTTATCATTTGATTCATAAACTTGTTATCACGAGCTTCGAGCTCACCCCCTTTCATCCCCATCTTCAAGTATTGACGGGAGATCGGATGAAAGACGTCAAGACATCGATTCGATTTGTGCATGTGTTTGTACTTTGTGTATTTTGGTTTATGATTATTGGTAATGGTATATGGCTTGGAATTCCATTAGAGTATTGTAAGCATTTAGTTCATGATGTATTTTTGGATTATGATATTTTAAAAGAACTTGATTTATGGAATTGGAAATGTATTGGCTATGGATTGTTCATATTGGTTAATTGGGATATATATATATATATATATATGGATATGGATGAATGTGCTTGATGATGGGACATGAATTGTGATGATTTATGAATACATTTGGTTTTGGGATTGATGGAAAGATGAATTTGTATATGAGTACAAATGGAAGTTGTATATGATTTTGAATGTGATGAATATGATTTGGAAATGAAAAATGACTTGAAGTGGTCTAGAAATAGGATTGCGTTTTTGCTGAGATCCCGGACGGAGGGTCCGGTGGACTTTGATGTATGTGTGATTATTTCGAAATTATAGAAGTGAGTTTTACACCTTGCAGGTTTGGGTTTTGTTCATGTGTAGCCTTTATGCTGCCCAATTTTCGATAAGAAAATTGGTTGTATGGTAAAGATAAAATAATAATATATTTGTGATTAAAAGTCGAATTTTGAGAGAAGTAGACTTGTATGAGTTTCCCCAAAAAGTGGGAATTATTTGTTTGATTTTGAATGCGATCGAATATAGTTGAAAGAAATGAATAAGAACGAGAAAAAATTACACGGCTTTGATCCATTTTGGATAGGAATAGTCCAGGTTTCAACGCTATGATGAAGATATTTGTATCGGATGTCGGTTTCGGTTTTATTTGCTTCGATTCAATTCGTATTTGTTTCATATTTCTGTTATTCGATAATTTGATTTCGATCATTTATTCGATTTCATTTCCGATTCATGTGTTTGCTTCACTTGGATTCGCTTATATGATCCGATTTATTGTTTTAGATCGCTTTTGGATCCGATTTAAGAGTGATCATGTTCATTTTAAGTTGTGGGGTTCTGAGTGTTAAGTTTATGCAGTTGGGTTTCGAAAACGGGATCCAACATTTATGGTATCAGAGCCCAGTACTAGGATCTTACTGGGGCATATATGTTTGTTAAGAGTTTTGAATCGATTTGATTGAATTCATGAGAATGTGAAATGGATGTGAATGTCTTTGACATCAATTATTTGAAGAACCAAGATGATTGTTCGATTTAGGTGATAAGAATTGTGTTTGATTTTAGGTTTGTGAAAATGAAAATGAGATTAGAATTTGATGATGAATTGGGTTGTTTGATTTTGAATATGCATTTGTGAGAGAAATATATGCAATTGTGAGGGAACTAAGGAAGATTTGAAAGATGAGTTAAATTATGTACTTGTGAAAATGTGATAAGAAATATTGGCGTTTGGATATGATATGGATGGTATTTGAGATAAGAGGTGAAAAACATTATGATTATGTGTGGTGAGAAATTTGAATATGTGAATGACTAGGATTATTTGGAAGACATGAGTAAAGAAAAGGTATTGCTTGGTGTTTGCTTAAGTATGAATTTCGAGGACGAAATTCTTTTAAGAGGGGGAGAAATGTTGGACCCCGAACTTTGAATGGAAATTAAAAATATGAAAATGAAAGTAAATGAGTGATTTTTGTATATAAATTGTGTTATAGATGTTATTTGTGCCTAAATGAGATATGGGTTTATGTAGGGATGATGAGTTGAGGAACCTTAAGTATGAACTATGGTTATATATGTGAGATATTATGCAAAAGCAAGAGAGGAACTTGGTGAATGACATGATACTATTGAATGTAAGAAATCATATGCATTGAGGTTGAGTGTAGAATAAAAATGTGTATGTTGATTCAGGGCAAATTCAGGAATAATTGAAATAGAATTGGCCAAAGTTTCCTTCTTCGAAGTTGTAGTTTGTTCTTCTATCTTTCCAACGATACTAAGTAAGCAAGTTTTTGACATTGGAGTTAAGAGATATGATTGATATAAGTTATGATGTTTCATAGGAGTTGTGTATGTGATAGTTATGGGAATTGATGAGAATTTGTGGTTTGGATGGACCAAATGGATCAAGAATTGAGAGTTTGATGAAATATATTTGGTGTTTGAGTTGTTATGAAATGAATTTGTACTAGAAGAGTTGAATTTAAGAAGATATTGATTGAATATGATGTTTGTTTGGGAGTAGGAAGCATTGGAAAATGGTTTGAAGGGGTTTTGGAAAACCCATGTCCGTTAAACGGAAATGGAAGTCCGTTAAATAGACCTTTACGAGTCAAAAGGACCCTTTTCTGCGCCTATGTCCATTAGACGGACATGGATGTCCGTTTAACGGACTTTCTCGGATGAATTGGTACACTTTGGCCCGACAATGTCCGTTAAACGGGACATTCACGGGTCAACTTGTGGAAATGGTGATTTTTGATACTTTTAAAGGCGGAATATGATTTTGTGTTCTTCATAAGAGTTTTAGATATAGGAGTTTAATTTCTAATGGTCTAAGAACGAAATCAATCTGATTTCTAGATTGAAAGTTATGGCGATCGCTCCAAGATAGGTTCAAATCAATTTCGGGTTTAAGCATGGTTTATTCTTTTGGGCATAACTCACTCATCCGAGCTCGGATTGAAGTGATTATTGAAACACTGAATTTCTAAGGCAAGTATCCTACTCTCCATGAAAATTTGTATCAATTGGAGTTGAATTGAAAGAGTTTGATTGAATCGTATGATAATCAGAATGATTTGTTTCATTCTGATCTTGCTATTTTCCTTCCTCATACGACCTTGTCAAATCTTTTGCTTATATCTTTTCCGTCCGACATCCAAATGACTTGGTTCTCGAGCGTTGGATTCCTAAGACAACTAATTAAATTTTATGGGAAATTATGAATTTTAGAGACTTAATTGAGGAAGATTGTTTGAATCAAATTTAGTCGGAAATTTTCGAACATAGTTCAAGATTTTGCAAACTTCGGATCTGTGGAGATCCGATTGAAGGGCTTCTTGAGGAAAAATAAAATTAAGATATGGGGCTACAAATCATATGAAGAAATGAAATTTCAATTTAGCCCCTAAGACTTTCAATTTGTGAATTGAAGTTTGGATTAGTGTTCAGTCTTGGATTAGGAGCATATAAAAGTATTTTGGCCATAACTTTTGCTATATTTATCAAAATGAGGTGATTATTGATTTGGATTAAACTAGAGTGACAGGGATACAAATGTTATGAAGGATTCTAATTCCAATTTAGTCTTTAAGAATATTAATTTTCGGATGAAAGTAAATCTCAGGAAATTGTGTTTTCATAAGAACAAATCAAATGTTTGGACTATAACTTTTGGTGTAGTGCTCCAAATTGAATGATTTTGGTGGCATTATGAAATTAAGACAAGGAGAAACAATTTTATAAAAGGAAGTTTTAACAAATTCTTTCATTTTTGATGTGAGAATAATGTCCTAATGTAGCATAATTTAAAAGTAAAGTTTAGGGGCAGTTTTGGAAGTTAACTTAAAGAGTTAGGATTTTAGCCTTAAGTGGAAGGGCAATTGGGTCTTTGACCACCCATTTTAATGACATGGAATATTATAAGAGGGGATTGTCGTGGGAAGAGGAGCAAGGCACGGAAATGAAAGGAAAGAGGGAAAGAAAGAAGAGAGAAAGAAGAGATTTCGTGGAGATGAAGGAGGAAGGTAAGAGAGAGGGCTAGGGTTCCTACTTTTGTGAGCTTCCAAGGATGTTTTTGAGTTGTTTCCAAAGGGAAAAGATGGAAGAAGTCAAGAGCTTCCTTCCAAGCTAAGAGAATTTCGAAAATGGAGAAGGTTAAGGTAAGAGATAAGTCTTGATCTTTGAGTTTTGATGATATTTTGGTTTATTTGACTTATGTTTGGTATGGGCTTGTGGATTCTCAAGTCAATTTTAGAAATTTCATGTTTGAATTGAATCAATTGTGGATGTTTATGATTTAGGGCTTTTGTCTTGAATGAAAAAAATTGAGGAGAGGCTTAGGAGACTTGAGGATTGGAACAAGCTCCAAGCATGGATAAGAGGTGGGTAACGTGTTTATTTATCGAATTATAAGCTAATTGTAAGTTTAGGAAAAAAATCAAGAAAGTAACCATGTTTATAAGCTATTGTTTTTCAAATGATTTGAATCAAGTGATTTTTGGGATGATTTATGAACTGTTGGATTCATTGTTTTCCGAATGAATCAAGAAATTTCAAAAATTGTTTCGGACTTTCAAATGAAATGATTCAATTAACTACTTTCAAAGTGTTTGAAAGATTTAGTGGAATGAGCATAATTGTTAAATTCTTTATGTTTGATTGTTTGAGATTTCAATATGTGAATTTAATTATTTATGAGATTGATTGATCGTTTGAGAATGTATTTGAATTGTTATATGTATGTATGCAAATTTGTGAATGTGAATGTGTCGAGTTTGACACAATATGAAAATATGAAAAGTTGAATTTCCGAAATGTGCCTTCGGGCAATATGATTTTTCAAGCGTGAATATGTGTTATATGGGTTTGGTTAGGTCTCTTATGTGGAGTCAGTGCACTGGTCTCATTTTTTTAAGCCTTCTCCCGGCTGCCCGCTAGTGGCATAGGAGCTCCGATTTCGGACTCCTTTCACGACTACACTGGACCACTATGCGGGAAAGTGTAGTACGTCTGTACACGGCAGGACCGCTTTGCTAAAATGTGCAGTACATTCTATTTTTGGACCGACCCAAACCGTTTGATGTGTTATATATTTTTGCTTTGTGTAGTATGTGATGCATTTCATGTGTTTCGACTTTATTCATAAATTGTACAATGGTTTGGAATTTTGACAAATGAGAAAATTGGATTTTCAACTATGGTAGTTTTGGGAACTGTTTGTAAATTTTTATGAAAGCTGAGAAGTTGAGAAGTTTTTGAGAAATAAACCTCCGATGTTTTTCCTAATGTGATAGTTTGATCAACTGAAAATAAGGTTTAAAAATGTTTTGCTTATCATTTGATTCATAAACTTGTTATCTACGAGCTTCTGAGCTCACCCCCCTTTCATCCCCATCTTCAAGTATTCGAGCAGGAGATCGGATGAAAGACGTCAAGACATCAGTTCGATTTGTGCATGTGTTTGTACTTTGTGTATTTTGGTTTATGATTATTGGTAATGGTATATGGCTTGGAATTCCATTAGAGTATTGTAAGCATTTAGTTCATGATGTATTTTTGGATTATGATATTTTATAAGAACTTGATTTATGGAATTGGAAATGTATTGGCTATGGATTGTTCATATTGGTTAATTGGGATATATATATATATATATATGGATATGGATGAATGTGCTTGATGATGGGACATGAATTGTGATGATTTATGAATACGTTTGGTTTTGGGATTGATGGAAAGATGAATTTGTATATGAGTACAAATGGAAGTTGTATATGATTTTGAATGTGATGAATATGATTTGGAAATGAAAAATGACTTGAAGTGGTCTAAAAAAAGGATTGCGTTTTTGCTGAGATCCCGGACGGAGGGTCCGGTGGACTTTGATGTATGTGTGATTGTTTTGAAATTATAGAAGTGAGTTTTACACCTTGCAGGTTTGGGTTTTGTTCATGTGTAGCCTTTATGCTGCCCAATTTTCGATAAGAAAATTGGTTGTATGGTAAAGATAAAATAATAATATATTTGTGATTAAAAATCGAATTTTGAGAGAAGTAGACTTGTATGAGTTTCCCTAAAAAGTGGGAATTATTTGTTTGATTTTGAATGCGATCGAATATAGTTGAAAGAAATGAATAAGAACGAGAAAAAAATTACACCGGCTTTGATCCATTTCGGATAGGAATAGTCCAGGGTTTCCAACGCTATGATGAAGATATTTGTATCGGATGTCGGTTTCGGTTTTATTTGCTTCGATTCAATCCGTATTTGTTTCATATTTCTGTTATTCGATAATTTGATTTCGATCATTTATTCGATTTCATTTCCGATTCATGTGTTTGCTTCACTTGGATTCACTATATGATCCGATTTATTGTTTTTCGTTCTGTTTTGGATCCGATTTAAGAGTGATCATGTTCATTTTAAGCTGTGGGGTTACGAGTGTTAAGTTTATGCAGTTGGGTTTTGAAAACGGGATCCAACATTTATGGTATCAGAGCCCAGTACTAGGATCTTACTGGGGCATATATGTTTGTTAAGAGTTTTGAATCGTTTTGATTGAATTCATGAGAATGTGAAATGGATGTGAATGTCTTTGACATGAATTATTTGAAGAACCAAGATGATTGTTCGATTTAGGTGATAAGAATTGTGTTTGATTTTAGGTTTGTGAAAATGAAAATAAGATTAGAATTTGATGATGAATTGGGTTGTTTGATTTTGAATATGCATTTGTGAGAGAAATATATGCAATTGTGAGGGAACTAAGGAAGATTTGAAAGATGAGTTAAATTATGTACTTGTGAAAATGTGATAAGAAATATTGGCGTTTGGATATGATATGGATGGTATTTGAGATAAGAGGTGAAAAACATTATGATTATGTGTGGTGAGAAATTTGAATATGTGAATGACTAGGATTATTTGGAAGACATGAGTAAAGAAAAGGTATTGCTTGGTGTTTGTTAAGTATGAATTTCGAGGCGAAATTCTTTTAAGAGGGGAGAAATGTTGGACCCGAACTTTGAATGGAAATTAAAATATGAAAATGAAAGTAAATGTGTGATTTTTGTATATAAATTATGTTATAGATGTTATTTGTGCCTAAATGAGATATGGGTTTATGTAGGGATGATGAGTTGAGGAACCTTAAGTATGAACTATGGTTATATATGTGAGATATTATGCAAAAGCAAGAGAGGAACTTGGTGAATGACATGATACTATTGAATGTAAGAAATCATATGCATTGAGGTTGAGTGTAGAATAAAAATGTGTATGTTGATTCAGGGCAAATTCAGGAATAATTGAAATAGAATTGGCCAAAGTTTCCTTCTTCGAAGTTGTAGTTTGTTCTTCTATCTTTCCAACGATACTAAGTAAGCAAGTTTTTGACATTGGAGTTAAGAGATATGATTGATATAAGTTATGATGTTTCATAGGAGTTGTGTATGTGATAGTTATGGGAATTGATGAGAATTTGTGGTTTGGATGGACCAAATGGATCAAGAATTGAGAGTTTGATGAAATATATTTGGTGTTTGAGTTGTTATGAAATGAATTTGTACTAGAAGAGTTGAATTTAAGAAGATATTGATTGAATATGATGTTTGTTTGGGAGTAGGAAGCATTGGAAAATGGTTTGAAGGGGTTTTGGAAAACCCATGTCCGTTAAACGGAAATGGAAGTCCGTTAAACAGACCTTTATGGGTCAAAAGGACCCTTTTCTGCGCCTATGTCCATTAGACGGACATGGATGTCCGTTTAACGGACTTTCTCGGATGAATTGGTACACTTTGGCCCGACAATGTCCGTTAAACGGGACATTCACGGGTCAACTTGTGGAAATGGTAATTTTTGATACTTTTAAAGGCGGAATATGATTTTGTGTTCTTTATAAGAGTTTTAGATATAGGAGTTTAATTTCTAATGGTCTAAGAACGAAATCAATCTGATTTCTAGATTGAAAGTTATGGCGATCGCTCCAAGATAGGTTCAAATCAATTTCGGGTTTAAGCATGGTTTATTCTTTTGGGCATAACTCACTCATCCGAGCTCGGATTGAAGTGATTATTGAAACACTGAATTTCTAAGGCAAGTATCCTACTCTCCATGAAAATTTGTATCAATTGGAGTTGAATTGAAAGAGTTTGATTGAATCTTATGATAATCGGAATGATTTGTTTCATTCTGATCTTGCTATTTTCCTTCCTCATCCGACCTTGTCAAATCTTTTGCTTATATCTTTTCCTTCTGACATCCAAATGACTTGGTTCTCAAAGCGTTGGATTCCTAAGACAACTAATTAAATTTTTATGGGAAATTATGAATTTTAGAGACTTAATTGAGGAAGATTGTTTGAATCAAAGTTAGTCGGGAAAATTTTTGAACATTGTTCAGTATTTTGCAAACTTCGGGATCTGTGGAGATCCGATTGAAGGGCTTCTTAAGGCAAAATAAAATTAAGATATGGGGCTACAAATCATATGAAGAAATGAAATTTCAATTTAGCCCCTAAGACTTTCAATTTGTGAATTGAAGTTTGGATTAGTGTTCAGTCTTGGATTAGGAGCATATAAAAGTATTTTGGGCATAACTTTTGCTATAGTTATCAAAATGAGGTGATTATTGATTTGGATTAAACTAGAGTGATAGGGCTACAAATGTTATGAAGGATTCTAATTCCAATTTAGTCTTTAAGAATATTAATTTTCGGATGAAAGTAAACCTCAGGAAATTGTGTTTTCATAAGAATAGTCCGAAATGTTTGGACTATAACTTTTGGTTTAGTGCTCTAAATTGAATGATTTTGGTGGAATTATGAAATTAAGACAAGGAGGAACAATTTTCTAGAAGGATGTTTTAGCAAATTCTTTCATTTTTGATGTGAGAATAATGTCCTAAAGTAGCATGATTTAAAAGTAAAGTTCAGGGGCAATTTTGGAAGTTAACTTAAAGAGTTAGGGTTTTAGCCTTAAGTGGAAGGGCAATTGGGTCTTTGACTACCCATTTAATGACATGGCATATTATAAGAGGGGATTGTCGTGGGATGAGGAGCAAGGCACGAAAATGAAAGGAAAGAGGGAAAGAAAGAAGAGAGAAAGAAGAGATTCTGTGGAGATGAAGGAGGAAGGTAAGAGAGAGGGCTAGGTTTCCTACTTTTGTGAGCTTCCAAGGATGTTTTTGAGTTGTTTCCAAAGGGAAAAGATGGAAGAAGTTAAGAGCTTCCTTCCAAGCTAAGAGAAATTTGAAAATGGAGAAGGTTAAGGTAAGAGATAAGTCTTGATCTTTGAGTTTTGATGATATTTTGGTTTATTTGACTTATGTTTGGTATGGGCTTGTGGATTCTCAAGTCAATTTTAGAAATTTCATGTTTGAATTGAATAAATTTTGGATGTTTATGATTTAGGGCTTTTGTCTTGAATGAGAAAAATTGAGGAGAGGCTTAGGAGACTTGAGGATTGGAACAAGTTCCAAGTATGGATAAGAGGTGGGTAACGTGTTTATTTATCGAATTATAAGCTAATTGTAAATTTTGGAAAAAAATCAAGAAAGTAACCATGTTTATAAGCTATTGTTTTTGAAATGATTTGAATCAAGTGATTTTTGGGACGATTTATGAACTGTTGGATTCATTGTTTTCCGAATGAATCAAGAAATTTCAAAAATTGTTTCGGACTTTCAAATGAAATGATTCAATTAACTACTTTCAAAGTGTTTGAAAGATTTGGTGGAATGAGCATAATTGTTAAATTCTTTATGTTTGATTGTTTGAGATTTCAATATGTGAATTTGATTATTTATGAGATTGATTGATCGTTTGAGAATGTATTTGAATTGTTATATGTATGTATGCAAATTTGTGAATGTGAATGTGTCGAGTTTGACACAATATGAAAATATGAAAAGTTGAATTTCCGAAATGTGCCTTCGGGCAATATGATTTTTCAAGCATGAATATGTGTTATATGGGTTTAGTTAGGTCCCTTATGTGGAGTCAGTGCACTGGTCTCATTTTTTTTAAGCCTTCTCCTGGCTGCCTGCTAGTAGCATAGGAGCTCCGATTTCAGACTCCCTTCACGGCTACACTGGACCGCTATGCGGGAAAGTGTAGTACGTCCTGTACACGGCTGCACAGGACCGCTTTGCAGAAATGTGCAGTACGTCCTATTTTTAGACCGACCCAAATCGTTTGATGTGTTATATGTTTTTGCTTTGTGTAGTATGTGATGCATTTCATGTGTTTCGACTTTATTCATAAATTGTACAATGGTTTGGAATTTCGACAAATGAGAAAATTGGATTTTTAACTATGGTAGTTTTGGGAACTGTTTGTAAATGTTTATGAAAGTTTTGAAGTTGAGAATTTTTTGAGAAATAAACCTCCGATGTTTTTCCTACTGTGATAGTTTCATCAACTGAAAATAAGGTTTAAAAATGTTTTGCTTATCATTTAATTCATAAACATGTTATCCACGAGCTTCTGAGCTCACCCCCCTTTCATCCCCATCTCCAGGTATTCGAGTAGGAGATCGAATGAAAGACGTCAAGACATCAGTTCGATTTGTGCATGTGTTTGTACTTTGTGTATTTTGGTTTATGATTATTGGTAATGGTATCTGGCTTGGAATGCCATTAGAGTATTGTAAGCATTTAGTTCATGATGTATTTTTGGATTATGATATTTTATAAGAACTTGACTTATGGAATTGGAAATGTATTGGCTATGGATTGTTCATATTGGTTAATTGGGATATATATATATATGGATATGGATGAATGTGCTTGATGATGGGACATGAATTGTGATGATTTATGAATGCGTTTGGTTTTGAGATTGATGGAAAGATGAATTTGTATATGAGTAAAAATGGAAGTTGTATATGATTTTGAATATGATGAATACGATTTGGATATGAAAAATGACTTGAAGTGGTCTAGAAATAGGATTGCGTTTTTAAAGAGATCTCGGACCGAGGGTCCGGTGGATTTTGATGTATTTGTGATTGTTTGGAAATTATAGAAGTGAGTTTTACACCTTGCAGGTTTGGGTTTTGTTCATGTGCAGCCTTTATGCTGCCCAATTTTTGATAAGAAAATTGGTTGTATGGTAAAGATAAAATAATAATATATTTGTGATTAAAAGTCGGATTTTGAGAGAAGTAGACTTGTATGAGTTTCCCCAAAAAGTGGGAATTATTTGTTTGATTTTGAATGCGATCGAATATAGATGAAAGAAATGAATAAGAATGAGAAATTTTTTTTTACACTGGCATTGATCTGTTTCAGATAGGAATAGTCCAGGGTTTCCAACGCTATGATTAAGATATTTGTATAGGATGTCGGTTTCGGTTTTATTTGCTTCGATTCGATCCGTATTTGTTTCATATTTCTGTTATTCGATAATTTGATTTCGACCGTTTATTCGATTTCATTTCCGATTCATGTGTTTGCTTCGCTTGGATTCGATATATAATCCGATTCATTGTTTTTTGTTCCGTTTCGGATTCGATTTAAGAGTGATCATGTTCAGTTTAAGCAGTGTGGTTACGAGTGTTAAGTTTATGCAGTTGGGTTCTGGAAACGGGATCCAACAGCTTCCGCCTCATTTTCCTTTCGTCTCACTTTGCTTTTGCTTCTGCTTCATCATTATTTGGTTTTCATCAAAATTAATCGTAAAGTCATTTTGACTTAACAATCTCCCCCTTTTTGATGATAACAAATAATCATTAAAAAATATTTATCTCCCATCTTCTGTTGTGTTGTCCTTTTCTTTTCTTCTTCTCCCCCTATCTTTGTCATTTCTTCTTCATCTTCTTTCTCCCCCTATTTGTTATTTATCAAAAAGAATCATAATCGCAGATGCTTCATAACTTCAGAAAACATTTTTCTGATCTCAATGAGAAGTGACTTGATATCATGGCGAATATCTGCTACTTCTTTATGCAAGTCACCCATAGAAGCACACAGATAATCAACTTTCTCTTCAATATCTTCATCTGGCTTCTGTTGTACGACTTCAACACCAACAGTCGTAGTATATGCATCTGTAGATGTAACATCTGGTTCAATTATTGTAATGGTAGGAGGTTGAACAGATAGGTTAGGTTCTGGAAGATCAAGATCATTAGGGCCAATTAGACGTAGAACTTGTCTTCCCAATAAGTGTAGAACATCACCAAATGAAGACACAATTGATAAAGGTCTAATGTGCACAATGAGATGCACAAAGAACTCTACTGAGTAGCTTAGGTCTCCAACCTTAATGGATCTGTACGGCCCTTCTGAAAGGCTTCCACCTACTTGAAAAGAATCTTCAGTGGTTTGTTGACCACACTTGCTTCCTGACGTTATTGAAATGAAATGGGAAACATACGTTCCAGTCTGCTGGTCTGCATGACATGCTTCATCAATGTTTGTCACTTCAGCTTCAATCTATTCATCTGTCAAATCATTTATCCTTTCGGTATACATTTTCTTCTTCCCTTTATCCTCATTGCCAACAATGAAAGGTCGAGGTTGAACATCAGGCACAACCTTGATCAAAGTTTTTCTTGTGATTGGAAAAATAATGTACCTCTGTTTTGTCATCTGTGTGTCTGGTTACTTCATCCTTCAGAACATTATACATACTTTTCTCGTCCTCACTCAACAGATGCATGGTACTACTATTTACCATTATAGGTTGAAATTCTACCTTAACTGACCTTTTTGGGTATCTCTGATTATTATTGAATTGCTACTCCTGACAAGTTGAATTTCTTCAATAATCTTGACTCTCAAGTCTTCTTTTCTTAACAGTTGAGAAATATTGACCTGTCCTGGACTGCGTTCCACTGTCTTCTTCCTCTTCTGAACAACAGTAGGAGTGCTCTTCTCAATACTGATTTTTCCTTTTTATTCTCCTTAATCAGTCTGGAAGTATGCTGAGGTTGAGATTTTACTTTCTCAAACTCCAATTTCTTCCTGATTTCAGTCACTTTAGCCAATTTTGGTGATTCTTCTCTCAAAATTGAAACTAAGGACCTGGTTACTTGAGATGTTGTCTTCTCAGAGTTTTCACCATGAATAAACTCTTTTCTCTTCTTTTCTTCTTGTTGACGCAAGGTTCGAACTCTAGGTAACCTTTTTGCTTGCTTTGGCTTCTCCGAAAGTAGCATATCCCCTTTTCTTTTCAGGGTTACTAACTTTTTTTTGCGCCTGGCTTCCTTCTTTAAGAGATATCGTCCTTCACATTGATTGTCCTGACGATTCCTTTTCTCCTTCTGTAGGTATCCTCTCAACAGATCGAGATTTTGATTTTGTTGAGGGAGATTCTTGTCTAGCACGCTCCCCCTCAATCCTGGCTTTCTTCTTAGAATCAGCTTCTACTTTTTCCAAATTCTTCAAGCCCATTTTGCCAATTGTTGTAGATTTGATGACACTTTTGATATTGATCATCATCCTGTTTCCCCTATCCAGACGTATTCTAGAGTCTCTGAATATCCTTGTTAGTATCATTCCGTATGGTACAACAGTTGAGTCTTTCTTAGACTTTACCATATAATGAAAGATAATGAATGGTAGGTTGATAGGCTGACGATTTAGTAGATGAAATAGGCATTGTTCATCTAGTGTTGTTACCAAATGCCTTGACCCTGTTCTCGGTAGTACACAATGAAAAAGAAGTGAGTGTAATACCCTAGCATTTGGAACAAGATTGGACGCCTTCTTTTCCCTTGGATCATTGCCTTCATATAACTGCAAATTGATCTGGGTTTCCTTCATACTGGCTTTTGTCATCCATCTAGCTTTGCTTGTGAGCTTCTCTCCTTCAAATGGACACTCTGTGACCTTCTCAATCATCTTCATGGTCACAACAATCGACAAGTTATCCACCGAAGAAACAAGCGTATTGGCTATCAATTCCATATTCTTCCAGAAATCATAAACTTCGTTCATGTAGACTGTCTCTCGAATTTGAAAGAAATTCCTCCATCCGGCTGCTACAATCTCTGGTTCAATATCCATGTTGTCCTGCTTTAGGGATTCAAAGTTAACAAGTCTTCAGCTTGTCATTGTCTCCATTTCTTGTAGTTAACAACGAACTAAAAACAAAGAAGTTTTTTCAAAGAAGTGAAGTCGGTTTGTAAGGTTGAGAGTGTAAGCAAGGAAAGTTTGAAATCGAAAAAGAGTAATGAAAGGTTTTTGTTGAGGGTTCTTCAAGGGTTGGTTGTTAGGATATATCATGAGTGTTCTAGAATAGGTGGTGTTCTCAAGGCTATGAGAAGCCTTCCCTCCAAAACTTTCTTCTAACGGACGTTATTAGCTGTAACTCATAGTTACGGTTACCATTAACTCTTTCAACCTTTTCATCTGGGTCATGACTTGTCAGACGGTTGATTACTTAACATCACTATGTTAAGGTTTTGTCTGATTTCTCTGAATCTTTCTTCACTTAATGGCTTAGTGAAGATGTCCAACCATTGATGGTTCGTCTCAACAAACTGAAGACTCACGATCTTCCTTTGAACTTAGTCTCGTAGAAAATGGTGTCTGACTTCGATATGTTTAACTCTCGAATGTTGTATGGGATTCTTCGACAGATTGATGGCACTTTTGTTGTCACAGTAGATTGGGATTTCTTCTTCTTGTACTGCATAGTCCTCTAAGTGATACTTAATCCACAATGTCTGTGAACAACAACTTACGGCTAACATATACTCGGCTTCTGCTATTGACATAGCAATTGATCTTTGCCTCTTACTTGACCACGAAACTAGATTATTACCAAGAAAGTGACATCCTCCACTCGTACTTTTTCTATCAATCCTATCTCCGGCATAATCCGCATCACAGTAGCCAATCAACCTGAAATCTTTACCTTTCTCATACATTAAGCAAAGATCAGTAGTACCTGATAGATATCTCAAAATTCTTTTGACAGCAATATAATGAGATTCTCTATGATTGGCCTGAAATCTTGCACACAAATAAACACTAAACAATATGTCAGGTCTGTTTCTCTTCTTTCTCATTGGTTCTCATGACACTTCTCTCTTCTTACAATACAAAACCACTTTTTAATGGTCTTTTCGCCATTTTACCCTTCATTTACCTTGTCCTTCCCATTTTGCCCCTTCTTTCATTTACTCCATCTATTAACTCCTTTAAGCTAACTTACTTCTAACCTTCCCATATTAATTCTAATCTCTATTCATGCCCCTAAATTAATGATTAAATTAAAAAATAATCAAACAATTGAATAATCAACCAAAACCTAATTAAAAAGCTAAATAAGAAATCACAAAAAATTGGAAAAATTTTTGGGGTCCAACACATAGAATGGCCAAAGCCAAGTTAGATGCTCAATTTGGGAAATTCTTAGAAGTTCTCAAAAAGCTCTACATCAACATTCCTTTCACAGATGCACTTTCTCAAATGCCTTTTTATGCTAAGTTTTTGAAAGAAATTTTGTCAAATAAAAGAAAGCTAGAAGAACATGAAACTGTTGGCTTGATTATTGAATGTAGTGTTGCCATTCAAAACAAGGTTCCTCCTAAACTAAAAGATCCTAGTAGCTTTTCAATCCCTTTTCAAATTGATAAAGTTACAATTGATTCGTGCTTTGTGTGATTTAGGGTCAAGTGTGAGTCTAATGCGACTATCTTTATGTAAGAAGCTTGATTTAGGAGAGTTGACACCTACTACTATTGCTTTGCAACTAGCAGATCGATTTGTTGAATATTCTATTGGTATGTTAGAAGGTATACCTATTAAAGTAGGTAATTTTTATGTGCCTATTGATTTTGTTATTTTGGAAATAGGGGAAGACAACCGCACCCCAATCATTCTTGGGAGGTCATTTTTGGCTACAGTAGGATCTTAGATAGATGTAAAAAATGGCAAATTGTCTTTTGAGATTGGTGAGGATTGCGTTCAGTTTGACTTGTCAAAAGCCACTAAATTTTTGAGCTTGTCTGATGATTGTTTTAGAATTGATGTAATTGATTCCATTGTAAATACACATTTTTCTAAACAACAATCGGATGATTTTCTTGAGCATTGTTTGATTACTAATGGAACACCAAGTGATGAGATTCCAAAAGTGGCCATGATTGCTAAAGCTTTAGCAAATCACCTTGCAAATTATAAGGCCAAAGAAGAGCAGTTTGAAGTTTTAGAAGTGGATCAACCAACTGAAGTGAAAGCACCTGAGGTAGAACTCAACCCCCTTCCCTCCATTTTAAGGTATGGATTTATGGGCCCTAATTCTAGTTATTTTGTGATTGTGAATGCTAAATTGGATGCTGCTGATACTGAAAAACTTGTTATCATCTTAAGAAAACATAGAAAGGCCATAGGTTATTCTCCAGATGACCTTAATTGAATTCACCCTTCTGTATGCATGCATAAAATCCTAATGGAGGGCAACCATAGGCCCACCATTGAACATCAAATGAGGTCAAATCCTAGTATGCAAGAAGTGGTCAAAAAGGAAATTTTGAAGTTGCTTAAAGCTGACATAATTTACCCTATTTTGGATAGTAAGTGAGTTAGTCCAATCCATGTAGTTCCTAAGAAAGGAGAGATGATAGTAGTGAAAAATGAAATGAATGAACTAATTCTAACTAGGACTATCACTAGGTGGAGAATGCGAATAGATTACCGTAAGTTGAATTCTGCAATTAAGAAAGATCATTTTCCCTTTCCCTTCATTGACCAGATGTTAGAAATACTTGCTAAGAACTCTCATTTTTGTTATCTTGATGGGCATTCGGGTTTCTTCCAGATTCCCATTCACCCACAAGATCAAGACAAAACTACTTTTACATGTCTATATGGTACCTTTGCATATAGGAGAATGCCTTTTGGTCTTTGTAATTCTCCTGCCACTTTCCAACGTTGTATGATGGCCATATTTTCTGATTTCATTGAAAACATAATGGAAGTGTTTATGGATGACTTTTCTATTTATGGTTTGTCATTTTATGATTGTTTGAAAATTTTGTCAAAAGTGTTGGAAAAATGTGAAGAGGCCAATTTAGTTTTGAATTAGAAGTGTCATTTTATGGTACAAGAGGGGGCTGTATTGGGTCATTTGGTGTCAAGTAAAGGTATTGAAATTGACAGAGAAAAGGTGGAAGTAATTGAAAAATTTCCCCCACCTACCTCAATAAAAGGTGTGAGAAGTTTTCTTGGACATGTTGGTTTTTACCAACGGTTCATCAAAGATTTCTCCAGAATAGCAAAACCTCTCACACGTTTACTTGTCAAGGATATACCTTTTGAATTTAATGAATATTGTTTGAGTGCTTATTATAGGTTGAAAGATGCCTTAGTTACAGCTTCGATTATGCAAGCACCTGATTGGGATCTTCCATTTGAAGTGATGTGCGATGCAAGTGATCATGATTTGGGAGCTGTTTTGGGACAGAGAAAGGAAAACAAGCCTTATGCCATCTACTATGCTATTCATACTTTAGATGAGGCTCATATCAATTACGTCACCATAGAAAAAGAATTTTTAGCAGTCATTTTTGCTTTTAATAAGTTTAGGTCTTACCTAATTAATTCTAATGTTGTTGTTTTTATAGATCATGCAACTATATGGAAGTTGTTGAAGAAGAAGGACTCTAAGCCATGTATTATCCAATGGGTCTTATTACTACAAGAATTTGATTTGGAAATCAAGGATAAAGCTGGTACTGAGAATGTGGTAGCTGATCACCTTTATAGGATTACTGTTTCTAGTAAAGACTGTCCAATTGATGATTCCATTATGGGAGAACAACTATTAGCTATATCATCTCTTGCAACACCATGATATGCAAACTTAGTTAATTACATTGTTTGTGGAGTGTTCCCACTAAAGATTACTTATCAACAGAAGAAGAAACTCATCTTTGATGCCAAATACTATGTGTGGGAAGAACCATTACTATATATATTTTGATGATGGTATTTTAGACGGTGCTTGCCTAAAGATGAAGTCCAGAGTGTTCTTGTAACATCCCGTCACCGATGGGAAGGTTACATTGGTAAATTGAGATGGGTTAGGATTTTTACCGCATATTATTGACTGAGCATTCATTTGGCCTCTAATTTTAGAGGAATGGGTCTTTTGCACATGCACATATAGGTACATGCATTCATGACATTTTCTCGGCATTTGATTTTGAATTTGATATGAATTATTGGGAATTTTGGGAATAATGGAGTTTGAATATTGAGTTGGAACTGTATTGAGTGATCGCCAGTTGACAGTGAACTTTAGGAAATTTTTATGGAAATTCGGGAGAAAAAGTCCGGACCGGAAATTTTTCGAGTGACGGACTGATTGACTGCATAGTGCTAGAATAAGTGGTAAATGGCAATGGAAAATTTATATATATGATTTTAGAAATGAATATGTTGAGCTATTGAAATTTGGAGACAAATTGGACTGGAAATGAATTGAAAAGAGAAAGAGATTTAAATGTTTTGCGAGGAAAAAAAAAAGGATAAGAGGCTTGATTGTTAAACCTTTAAATGCCTTGGTTTTGAAAGCTTGGAGAAGCTTCCTCCTCCCTTCCTAGGGCTTGTTATTTTCCATCACCGATTGAGCTTTGTTCTTCCTTCCTGTGAGATTTTCGTTTCTAGCCTGCTTGCTCCTTCTCTCTTTGCAAATCTAAGCTTTAAATCCTAAGGAAGATGATCTTTGGTGTGGTTCTAGGAGGAAACCGTTGGTGTTAAAGGTTTGGAGGATTTTCGGAAGATTTGAGGATTAATGCTTAATTGGTAAGTTAATGGGTTTAATGTTATTGATTTGTTAGCTTAATGCATTCATGGGGTTATTTGTGAAAGATTGGGGTAGTTTTAGTTAAGTTATTACTTAATTTAGAGAGAGAGATGGCGAAAAAAAAGGAACTGGTCGGAGAAGATGATCTGCGACTCGCACGTCGCGACGTGCGAGAAGCCTCGCCACGACGAATCAACATTTAATTCGTCACGGCGAACTCCTCTCGACGTCGAGGCTAGCTCGAGTTTTCCACGCCGCAACGAGTCCTCTCCCATGCGTCGCGGCGAGCCCCAAGGAAAACATTCGCCGTGGCGAGCGTCATTACACGTCGCGGCGAGCGCCTGCAAGACGCCTCGACGAATGGTTTGAGGTCGCGGCGAGGGATAATTTTCTGATTGGATTTAATTTGGTTTTTGAGGCATAACTAATGGTGTAGACCTCCAATTGAGGTGATGTTTGATTCTTTATGATCTAGAGAAAGGGGTCTACAATTGAGGAACAGAATGAGAGTTTGAATTCAGGTTTTTGAGATCTCAATTATAAAAAGAAAGTTAAAAATGTGATTGTATTGCAACCTTAGGATTGTTCTTGATAATTGGGGTATAATGTGAGACTTTGAAAATAAATTCAATGCTACTGGGAATTTAAGAACTGAGCATAAAGGATGAATGATGATATTGATTTTGAGGTAATACCCTAGCGAGTATGACTTGATAAATTGACTAAATATTAGAAATGGAATTGATGGAGTTCTATAACATGTTATTGAATTGGAAGTGAGTTATTATTGAGCATTTGAGTGGAAAATTAGATTTGGGCAAAGAAAGTGGAAAATGGGAAATAGCACCGGGAAAGTCATAAATAGGCATCGTACATCTTTTATTTACGGCATGTGCATCATCAAATTGTTTTGACTGTTCATTTTGTAATGGAAATTATTTGACTGTTATAGAGGCTCCGATGGATCGATATTCCACGGATATTCTTTGGGACTTCCACGTCAGAGTTTCGGAATACAAGTGAGTAACCTAGTTGGTTCCTCAATCTATGTATGTTTAATATTATATGCATTGGTGCCATGTGGAGATAATGGATGGATATGCGTGTTTGATTGTGATGGATTTCGGACCATGGGTGTCCGAAATATTGGAAACTTGATATTGAAGTGCTATTGTGTGTAAATGACTATGAATGCATCAATGAAATAAATTGTAAATGTATATGATCGAATACGGACGAAGGTCCGAAGGAATGAGAAATGGCATTGAAAGGTAAAAGACTGTAAATGGAAATTGAGCATATGCATTCATGCATAAGAGCATGATCGATAATGAGCAATTGGACCGGAGCATACCAACGTAAGAGTCACGAGCTCAACAGTATCGTGGCTTCAAGTCCATCAAATCATAGCACCCACTCCCGACGAGACCGAACCCGACATCAACAAGGATATCCGAGCCCGTGACCGCGAGGGTGGCATACTAGAACAATCACTACCTTTTAAAACTCGATATGACATTTTTCTTTTCTTACGAAAACAATTGAGTCATGCAAAACAATAATGATTTGGCCCAATTATAACAAAACATTTGTAATTACAAAACAATTTCTATTATAAACCAATTTCAGTTATATCATACAAGTACACATAAATCAAAAGGGGCCCACTAAAACAATTCACTACTCTAATGCAGATGTGACGACATCGATCCCGACCCGACATCGCCTTGCTAGCGGTAGACATACTCCGTGTGTCTAACGGGTACTCTTCACTTCCTGAAAAATAGATGCAATGTTGGGTGAGTTTGCGAACTCAGTGAGAAACCATCATCGATGGTTCACCCAACTCATGCATTCACAATTCATATACACACTGAATCACATATTCACACTTTCATATATTCACATGCATTCGTTTCACTTTCACACGATTTACTTTAAATAATTTACATATGCAGATGCATGCGACACTTTCATTTCATTTCATTGTTGTGACCGAGCTTAATCGTAAATCGAAATCACATTTTGGCAAGTAGGAGGGCCCTCTGGGTATGCACTATCGCCCACTCACATTAGGGATAGGAGAGCCCACTGGTATGCACTAATCCTTTCACATAATAGACCCCACACCCCACCCGTAGGTGTTTGCAGTTTTATCATGCGTGTGTTCATGGGTTTTACCGCAAGGCCCTCAAATATACAGTGGCGTCTCGGGTCAACAACTATCATTATCTGATCATTTAATTATGCATGAGTGCATATGTCATTCACATTTCACAGTCATATCTCATTTCTTTCACTAACACTTTTACAATTCGATTCACTATTGCATTTATGCACATTTATTCACATTTTGCACTTCCATATCTCAATCCAATATTTCGAACACCCATGGTTCGAAATCAATCAAAACAGTCACACATACCCATCCGTATCTTCACATGGCATATGTACACAAAATGTAACACATATAGGTTGAGAAACCAACTAGCTTACTCACCTGCACTTCCGAGCTACAGCCTGGAAGTCCCAATATCGTCCGTGGAGTGTCGATCCATCGGAACCTCTATGTCAATCCAAATAATTCACATTACCATTCATGCCAAATTCAATAATCAATAGCAATTTCGATAAATACTATACATATTATGACATTCCCAATCATATTCCTGAATTTCTCAATATGATCACTCTCACTCTAATTCAGAACAGTTCTCAATGCCATAATTCAATTCCTATTCTCTCAAATGTCATTTTGATCCATAACCAATTCAAATTAGATCCCAAAATTCTCCAATTCAAAAACCTCAAATGTCATTTTCGTCGCGACGTGCGTACTGGGTTGGCTCGCCGCGGCGTGTTCATCGCACGTCACGGCGTGCGATCGCAAAATCGCGACAGAAACCCAGAAATTTCTCAGATTTTCTGATAACAATCTATCCGATTCACTTCAAATCACTCCCAATCGACTTAGTATACTACACTCAACTCATTTCTAGCCTCAATCCATCATTTAAACCAGTTTTCATCAAAAACCCAAATCAAAACCAATGAAAATCTCAAAACCCTTTCATCCGTAACTTTCAAATTCTCTAAACCAATTCATACTCAAATCAATGATCAAATGAAACGATTTAACTCATAAACAAGTATAAACTTACTTGATTCAAGCTTCAATCCTTTGAAAATCCTTCAAGAACTCCAAATCCCAAGTTTTTCTCACCCACGATCGTCGATGAGCTTAATGAACAATTAAGCTTCTCTCTTGCTTATACATATATATATATATAATCATTTGACTCATGTCCAATTCTTAGGGTCTAACAAACCGATTTCTATTCCATTTTCTCCCAATTTCGCAATAACCATTAACAATACTCCCAAAATCATAATTCCAATTGTTCCATATCAATAACCATTCATTCTCGGACTCGGAATCAAATAAATCAGTCACTAAGCTAATTTTCCGATTCGGATCTCTTACTCTAAAATTTTCGAGAAATTTCCATAAATTCACTAAAATTGAGTAATGCCAATTCTATGCTCAATTTCCAATTTCCTTTCTCTATAATCCATTTCATTCTGCTTTCATATTCAAAACCCAATTATACACTTACTAAATATCCAATTTTCACAAACCAAATCTCATATATACAATTTTGATAAATTCCCAATTGCACAATTAAGCCAATTCACATCGGACCAATTATAACCAATTTCCAATTTCACAATCAAGTCGGAATTGTCATACATATATGTACATATATATATACTTATGCAATCAATAATCATTTATCAATGACTATCAAAATCAGTAATGCATGTGCAATGCAACACTTTACTGTACCAAATCCTAACCCGATCCAAATTACCAATCTACCCACACTCGATAACGGGATGTTACAATTCTCCCCTCCTAATAAAAATTTCGTCCTCGAAATTTCATATACTATTTATCACCAAGTTAGGGGAGTCTTTTCGATCATTGATTCTCTGATTTCCACTTATTTCGCTATACGAATAATTTCTGTCAAATCTTTCTTAACCCTATATTGCCCTTTTACACACAATTTATCACTTCCAAAATCGATAACACATATATCGGATCCTAACAATATTTTCCAATTCAGTCTTTGTAACATTTTGGGATCCGAATCATCTTTTAGGATTTTAGACGGACTTGCTATTTTAATCACACTACAACTGCTTACTTACCACTTTTTCCTTTCTCAAACTCTATATTGTTTAACGATTTCTTTTTGATTACTCGTAATTCTTTATATCCAATACCAATGCTACACACATCCGATCATATCAATATTTCCTATTTCTGTCCATATAACACTTTACAAATCCATTTATCTTTTAGGTTACCACTGACTTGTCAATCCATAAATCGATTCACAACACGGTCACATCGAGGCCCCTAATAACAAATTTCATTTCTCATTTACCTGTTATCTCAATCAATACATAGATTGGCCAAGGTGACACATTTACAAACATTCTCTCAGATCGCTTAACTTATTGCATCTCTCCAATGCCAATTTCTAATCTCATCTGGTTTCAACAGTTTCGGTAATCATTAATTTAATTCATTCTCATCAACTTAAATTTCTTAAACCATATTACTGATTCAAACACCTGTCAATCTTAACTTAAATCATCCAGGCCTCTAATTATATTAGGTCCCTGATCATTTTCTATCCGAATGAACAACTCCTTTTAGATATAAAACCTTTCATACACTTTTAAATGATATCTCCAACGAAACACAATCAATCTTATCTATGCATCAATCTCATAATCTTATGAACTCCAAAACTATATTAGTTTCACAATCGATAACACACAACAACTATATAGGTCAAACATACTCATAATCTTTCAATGTCACATTTTACTTTCGTTACACTTTTAATACACTTACAATTCCTTTCATGAGTTTTACTCATATTTCCTAATCTAGTCACATTACTCATTTTCTTTACAGCTAATCTATTCACACATTTCTCGATACTATCCACTATTCAAAATTCTCAATTCGGATTTTGCCATGCTTTCAATACACCTCTGCACACTTGATGTGGAATCCCCAATTGCTAATACGTTCCTTTTTACACTTTACCAACTCGACAATTTACATATAATCTTTCATCTAGTTTCATAATCTTATCATCTAATTATTTGCTTCCTTATCAAAATTCGAAACATTCAACACATAATCCTTTTCCCAATTTACTCATATAACTTAATCATTATTACTTTACAAACGATATTCATCCAAAACATTTTCTGTATAAATAGAATCTCCAAACTTTCACAACACTTTCCAATACACTATTCAATACAATAAATTTTAAGTCATCAAATACCAATGCAACCCATAAGCTTATACCGATCTCCATACACATAGAATCTCTTTACATTTTCCAATAGATCACATTATCATCTTTACAATTCATTTCATATTATAACACCAATTCAATTGATACGATCAATACTCGAATTGAACATTTTCTAAGTATCTCTTTTACAATCATTTGTCATACACTTCACATATTTCCTTTAACACTTTCCTTATCATTTACAATGTAAGACCTTTACCAATTTCTGGATGTATCCAGATACAATCAATCCCATTATAACTCCAAATTCTTTATATACTTATCCTTTACAATTTCACATTTATCACGCTCTATTTGCATTTAATCTCCCAATACCATGTTCGAATAATAATAATTCATCCATCAATTATTCTACCAAGATCAAATTCACTCTTATAAAACTTACATGTGAAACAAGTTCCTCAACTGTGCCAATTTCTCTTATTCACTTTTCAAATGTATTCAATCGATCATCATCCACTTTGAACACAATTTAAACATTTCACTCTAAACACAAGTAAGATATGTTGCTCTTCAGTAGCATAATGACTCTTCATATCAATAATCAATTTATATCATTTCCTAATTATCGGTTGTCTCCAATGAGGAACAAATTTTCTCACGATCTTTCTCCATTTCATCAAATATATTTTGACACACATTCTTTTACACTGGATTCTCCACATATTTTAATTTATTCATTATCATTTCAAACAAAATTTTCAAAACCACTTTATACTTTCCGATATTCACACAAAATATATCGACCCGATATTCTCCTCAAATCACAACCGATATTCTTTTACTTACACAATCAAACTCTTTACATTATCGTAATACATACTTTTATTCTATCTTTTACACATGAGTATCCGCTAAGATCAGACTCCTAATAACAACTTTTCATTCATTTCACATTTATCTCCAATTTGTCCTTTCATTACTAAACTTTTCAATTTTAATCATCTAATCAACTTAATTCAATTCGTGGAAATTCTTCTTTCAATTCCTAATCATCAACCGTCGTCACATTTCTTATCGATTTCAATTATTCACAATGTCCCGTGACGATCAATCTATACCATAATCCACATAACCAAAGCATCTCTTTTGATACCGCTCATCGAGGTACATACCATTTACTGAGATTACATTAATTTACCACTTAGTCACTTCCGCTAAAGACACTTCAATCTCATTTGATCTTTGACCACCTTTTCCCTTTTCGCACCTATCCTCGATCATGAGGCTTTTTCCTTACCAACCTCCTAATTACAATCTCAATTCACTTCCAAATATCACTATAAACACTTTTGGTTCTTACTCTATCTCACATGAACTTTTAACTATTTGACTTGGCGGTTATCCACTAATGCAACAATTGATTTCCGATATCATTTCCATTTATCAGGTGTGCATTCGCATAGGCAAATCCGTTGACCTTAACAACTTTTTTTTTTCTTCTCTCAATACTATTTTCTCTCATTTTGATCCTTTCATCATTTTGTTTTACGCAACCACACTCAAATCCGTATCACAAATATACATTCATTGTTGCTTTCTCACTTAACATATTCAAATTCTAGGTCATAGACCTCCAATCGTAACTCCCATCACGCTTCCGCTGCGCAACTCTGATCATAAAACATTTTATTTGCCATCTTTCACATATCTCTATATTTCTTCTATCACTTCACAACTACACATATACAATTCACATCTACCTCCCATTCACAGATTTTTCCAATATCACTCTAATGTCGTATTTCATAATACGCCTATTAATACCAATACACTAAATCTCCAATCATCATATCGCTCATCATATCGCACCGTATACTTGTTCTTTTTCTTTGATTTCTACAATTTTCATTTATCACATTTTCCCATATCGCCTTTTCCTCACTATTTCTAACCACTTAAATCACTAGTACAGCTCATGTAAGAGACTCATATGCTAGACCGGGATCACCGTCACTATCCGCCGAGACATAACTTATATGCATGCACTTTGACACATTTGTCTCGTAATGCCCATGTAAGATTGTACTACGGGCTCGATACCACAAATGTAGCACCCACTCCCGACGAGACCCGAACCCGACATCAACAAAGGATATCCGAGCCCGTGACCGCGAGGGTGGCGATTAGAACAATCACTACCTTTTAAAACTCGATATGACATTTTTCTTTTCTTAAAACAGTTGAGTCAAGAAAACAATAATGATTTGGCCCAATTATAACAAAACATTTGTAATTACAAAACAATTTCTATTATAAACCAATTTCGGTTATATCATACAAGTACACATAAATCAAAAGGGCCCACTAAAACAATTCACTACTCTAATGCAGATGTGACGACACCGATCCCGACCCGATACTACGCTTTTGCTAGCGGTAGACATACTCCGTGTGTCTAACGGGTACTCTTCACTTCTGAAAAATAGATGCAATGTTGGGTGAGTTTGCGAACTCGGTGAGAAACCATCATCGATGGTTCACCCAACTCATGCATTCACAATTCATATACACACCGAATCACATATTCACACTTTCATATATTCACATGCATTCAGTTTCACTTTCACACGCTTTACTTTAAATAATTTACATATGCAGATGCATGCGACACTTTCCATTTCATTTCATTGTTGTGACCGAGCGCAATCGTAAATCGAAATCACATTTTGGCAAGTAGGAGGGCCCTCTGGGTATGCACTATCGCCCACTCACATTAGGGATAGGAGAGCCCACTGGTATGCACTAATCCTTTCACATAATAGACCCACACCCCACCGTAGGTGTTTGCGTGTTTTATGCGGCGTGTGTTCATGGGTTTTACCATGGCGCCCTCAAATATACAAGTGGCGCCTCGGTCAACAACTATCATTATCTGATCATTTAATTATGCATGAGTGCATATGTCATTCACATTTCACAGTCATATCTCATTTCTTTCACTAACACTTTTACAATTCGATTCACTATTGCATTTATGCACATTTATTCACATTTTGCACTTCCATATCTCATCCAATATTTCAACACCCATGGTTCAAATCAATCAAAACAGATCACACATATCCATCTGTATCTTCACATGGCATATGTACACAAAATGTAACACATATAGGTTGAGAAACCAACTAGGTTACTCACCCGGGCATCCCACGTCGCGACGTACGCAGACGTTCGTCGTGGCGTATGCCTTGTCTTCCCGCCATGGGCGCATAAATTAAAATATTTTTAATTGTCGCGACGTGCGCAAGACTGGGTTATTTCGCCTTGTGGCGTGTTCATCGTGACGTCACGGCGTGCGATCGCAAAATCGCGACAGAAACCCAAAAATTTCTCAGATTTTCTGATAACAATCTATCCGATTCACTTCAAATCACTCCCAATCACTCCCAATCGACTTAGTATACTACACTCAACTCATTTCTAGCCTCAATCCATCATTTAAACCAGTTTTCATCAAAAACCCAAATCAAAACCAATGAAAATCTCAAAACCCTTTCATCCGTAACTTTCAAATTCTCTAAACCAATTCATACTCAAATCAATGATCAAATGAAACGATTTAACTCATAAACAAGTATAAACTTACTTGATTCAAGCTTCAATCCTTTGAAAATCCTTCAAGAACTCCAAATCCCAAGTTTTTCTCACCCACGATCGTCGATGAGCTTAATGAACAATTAAGCTTCTCTCTTGCTTATATATATATATATATATAATCATTTGACTCATGTCCAATTCTTAGGTCTAACAAACCGATTTCTATTCCATTTTCTCCCAATTTCGCAATAACCATTAACAATACTCCCAAAATCATAATTCCAATTGTTCCATATCAATAACCATTCATTCTCGGACTCTAATCAAATAAATCACTCACTAAGCTAATTTTCCTATCCGGATCTCTTACTCTAAAATTTTCGAGAAATTTCCATAAATTCACTAAAATTGAGTAATGCCAATTCCTATGCTCAATTTCCAATTTCCTTTTTCTATAATCCATTTCATTCCGTTTTCATATTCAAAACCCAATTATACACTTACTAAATATCCAATTTTCACAAACCAAATCTCATATATACAATTTTGATAAATTCCCAATTGCACAATTAAGCCAATTCACATCGGACCAATTATAACCAATTTCCAATTTCACAATCAAGTCGGAATTGTCATACATATATGTACATATATATATACTTATGCAAATCAATAATCATTTATCAATGACTATCAAAACTGTAATGCATGTGCAATGCAATACTTTGCCTGTACCAAATCCTAACCTGATCCAAATTACCAATCTACCAGTCACTCTGATAACGGGATGTTACAGAAACACTGTTACTGAACCGAGCCTCGAGCTCGAGGGGAGTTAGTGCATACCCTGAGGGCTCTCCTACTCCCTAGACGCGTCGACATCGATCATCGCTTATGCGTCGCCACAACACCGTAATAAATCGAAAGAATCACATGTGCGTTGCATATATAGATGATTAAATGATATGACTGTGGCCGAGAAATTGGTTCTGATTGCATGTGATAAATGAATTTCATAATTGATCGATTAATAACGGTTGTGATTGGAGCTGCTACTGAGAGCTACAAGCTCGATCACTGAATAAGAGCCTCGAGCTCGAAAGGGATTAGTGCATACCCAGAGGGCTCTCCTATCCCTACTGACGCGTGAAAAGTAGTGCATACCCAGAGGGCTCTCCTACTTCCAAAGACGCGATTACTGAATACTGTTCACTGCTTAAGCGCTCAGTCACAACTCAGAAGAAAAGAATGGAATTAATGGGAAAAGATTATGTGATAACTGATTCGCGAAGTTCTGAGTCCTGCGATTGCATGAGAACCTGATAATTGTCATATGATGACATTGAGTGTGTAATTGAATGAAACTGTGAATTACATGAAATATGCATGAGTTGAGTGAACCATCGATGATGGTTTCTCACTGAGTTCGTAAACTCACCCAACATTGCAATTATTTTTCAGGAATTGAAGAGTACCCCGTTAGACACGGGAGTATGCTTACTGTAAGCAAGTCAGAGTTCGAAGTCGGGATCGCCCACGCCTCAGATTTGAGTCATTCTGATTTATATGTAAATTTGTATTTCCGCATATTAGTACTGTTATTGCAGAGGGCCCCAATTGATTAGTGTTGAATTGTGATATGATTGCTAATATAGTATTTTGATTGAAAATGTTTTCGTATCGCGGGCTCAAATTGTTTACTGATATACACACACTATATTCTTTTCAAAAAGGAAAAGAAAAATGTATTACCGAGTTTTTAAACTATTATGACTGCTCTAGCATACCACCCTCGTGAGGCACGGGCTCGGATATCACCCTCGATATCGGGTTTGGGTCTTGCGGAAGTGGGATGCTACATTTGTGGTATCAGATCCCAGAAGTACAATCTTACATGGGCTTTCTGAAAATGTGTCAAGTTACATGCATTTAAGTCATGTCACGGCAGACAGTGACAACTGATCCCCAGTCTAGTATATGAGTCACATGCATGAGCATGTATCAGTCGTTTAAGCGGTTAGAAATAGTGAGGAAAATGATAATATGTTAGAAGGTGATAAAAGGAAGTTGTGAATATCGAGGAATCGGAAAAAGTGTATGGTTCGATTTGACAGATGAAGATTCAGTATATTGGTATTGGCGGATATATTATGAAATACGACATCCGAGGTAATACCCTGGTATACACTTGATTGTGGTATAAATATATATCGTTGTGGATTGATAGAGGAAAGTAGAGATATGATAGAAATGGCAAGATTTCAAGTGTATAAGTGGGCGAAAATAAAATGTTACAATTGGGATTGATTTTTGTGCCGAGAGTTATGAATATTGATGTATGACTTTGAGTCAAATTATGTTAGGGGGAAATTAAGAATGATTGTACATCTATGAGATTGATTTAAGTATGAAAATACATGGGTATAATGCAATAATGAAAAGATTGAAATGTAAGATAATGAAAATGGTAGATGAAAAAGTTGTCAAGGTTTAGTTGATTACCTACGTAATACACACCTGATTATGGGAGCCCCATGGCAAGTGGAACTATTAAGCTAAACTGTCTCATATGTGTGGAGATGATATCGGAATCAATTAGTGAGTTAGTGGATGACCGCTAGTTATAGTTCTTAAAGTTTAAAGCTCAATATGAGTTAGAATAAGAAATGAAAGTGTTTATAGTGATCAATTGGGAATGACTTGAAATTGTTATATGTCAAGGATATGATCATGGTAAACTCCTCACGATTGAGGACAGTTACAAAAAGGGAGAGTGTTGTTAAAAATCAAATGAGATTAAGGTTTCCTTAGCGTAAATGATTAATTGGTGAGTTGTCCTACATCTGTCTCTCGATATGATGTAATGAATTTGATGGTATTTACTTCACTGAATTTTATTAAAAAGGATGTTCTGATTTATATGAATTGAGGCATAATTGATCTTTATGGGATATTATGAGTTATAGCTAAAATTGATTTTCTAAGGCATTGAGATTGATTGACAAGAAATGTGATGACTGTCGATAATTAGGAATTTCATGAGAGTTATTGACGATAGTAGTAAGAAATCTTCTTAAAGAAGAGTTTTTCCGAATTGGGTCAAGCCGATTAGATGATTCAGTTTAAACATGATCAATGAAAGGTTAAATTGGAGATGAATCTCAAATGAACTAAAAGTCTTTTTGGGGAGTCCTAATCTTAGTGGAGACTCAAGTGTAAGAGATAGAATATGCTAATGAAAAAGTGTACATTATGTTGGTGAAATGACTCTGATTATGTAAGAGAACTACTGAATATCAAGGAAATATTAATTGCGAATATGAGGGGAATATAGGTTCGTATATATATTTTGTGTAATTATGTCCTGAAAGTACGAGATTGATATAATGAATGTTTATTTAACCCAGGGAGTGAGCAATCGCAAATAAATTTGGTTATGTGGAGACAGTAGGGTAAAGGAACATGTGTCAGAATATGTTATGATGAAACTGAGAAAATTATAAAAAAATTGTTCCTCATTGGAGACATTCGATATCTAAAGAGTTATATGAAGCAATTAGGGGTATAAGGAGTTTATTTTATTACTGAAGAGTAAAGTGTTTCAATTGTATTTAAATCAGAAAGTGACTATGATCATCGATGATCAATCTAACGTATTTAAAAAGTGAAGAAGATAAATTGGCACCATTGAGGAATTTTATATCATGCAAGTTTCATAAGAGTGAATCTTAACATGATCAAATGAATAGTGGATGAATTAGTATACGAACAAGGTCTATTGGGAGACTTAATGAAGATATAGGTGTTGATAAAATGTGAAATTACAAGGGATATATGTACACAGGATTTGGAGTTAATTAGAACTAACTGAATGCTGGATACATCCAAAAATTATCAAAGATTTTCTGGTTTAACTTTGATAATAATGTTTGAGGAAAATCGTGTGAATGGTATGACTGATGATTGTAAAAGAGACATTTGGAGAAATGTTCAGCTTAAGTATTGATCGTATCACTTTAAATTGGAGATTTTGCAATATATACTAACGTGTCCCAGTAAAGGGTACGATGCAATCCGTTGAAATGGTGTAAAGTGATTTTATGTACCTAGGGACAAATATAACTTCATGGGCTGTATTATGATTGATGATTTGAAATTTGTTGTCCTGAGTATTTCTTTAAAGGCTTGGAGACATTAATTGTACAGAAACATTTTGAAGATGTCCATGGATATGCAAATCGATAACGGTCAAGAGATTTCGGGCATTTGAATGATTTGAAAAGGATTAAGCGATTGATTATTTCGAACTAAGCTAGTGATGCAATTTAATGGATTGAACAAAAATTTCAATGGCAGAAGATCACAATTCGGGCTATAAGCTTGTATTATCGAAAGTAATCGACAAGCTAGCAAAGAAGGGCAAAAGAATGTATTATTAGTTATTGGAATTTCAAAATCAGTCGTGTATATAAAAGATTGGCAAAGAACAAATTAAGGTGTTTGAAATTTGTGAACCTTATTGAGGAATTGAAAATAACTCCAATTGTTGAGGAAAGTGATATGTATAGTTCGATTAAGAAATATGTGTAGTACAGACTAAAGAAACCGTTAGAGAAATCGCGAAGAACGATCAGAGCCTTATGGTTTAGTAAGAGTACATCGAAAGAGTAATTGATGGTTTAGAGGGAAAAATCAAATGATTATATGTGTGATCAACCAACGGACTTGACTGTTGGAAACAAATGTCAAACTGGTATTGTGGGGTTCATAAGGACATGAAATTGATGTATAGTCCAGATTGATTGAGGATATAACAATTGTTGTATGGGTGACACCATTTGAACAGTGTATTAAGTTGATGGCAATGATTTGAGTGGATCGAGGTTATTAGAATCTTATGAGATTAGTGTTTTAAGTCTAAGGAGATGTAATCTGATAAGTGATTAATGAAATGCTTCGAAGTGTATCGCCTAGGCCAAGATACACTAAGATAGAGATAAAGGCTTATAGAGGTCATCTATGTGATTGTGGTGTAAATAAGAATTTGCAATTCAGTTTAAAACCTAAAAGATGATTCGGATCCAAAGTGTTACATAGACAGGATTAGGAAATATTGTTAGGATCCGATATCTGTGTTATTGATATTGAAAGTGACGAATTGCGAGTAATCATGAGAAAACAGTAAGGCAATGTAGAGTTTGAGAAAGGCGAGTGGTTCATTGATTGTTTTGATTTCAGTTAAGTGGTAGAAATTATTCGTGTAGCGAAATAAGTGAAAAAAAGAGAGTCAATGATCGAAAAGACTCCCCTGCCTTCTTGATCAATCGTATATGAAATTTCGATGACGAAATTTTTGTTAGGAGGGGAGAATTGTAACATCCTGTCACCGATGGGAAGGTTACATTGGTAAATTGAGATGGGTTAGGATTTTTACCGCATATTATTGACTGAACATTCATTTGGCCTCTATTTTTAGAGGAATGGGTCTTTTGCACATGCACATATGGGTACATGCATTCACGACATTTTCTCGGCATTTGATTTTGAATTTGATATGAATTATTGGGAATTTTGGGAATAATTGAGTTTGAATATTGAGTTGGAACTGTATTGAGTGATCGCCAGTTGACAGTGAACTTTAGGAAATTTTTATGGAAATTTGGGAGAAAAAGTCCGGACCGAAAATTTTTGAGTGATTTGATCGATTGATCGATAGTCTAGAATAACCGGTAAATGGCAATGGAAAATTTATATATATGATTTTAGAAATGAATATGTTGAGCTATTGAAATTTGGAGACAAATTGGACTGGAAATGAATTGAAAAGAGAAAGAGATTTAAATGTTTTGCGAGGAAAAAAAAAAGGATAAGAGGCTTGATTGTTAAACCTTTAAATGCCTTGGTTTTGAAAGCTTGGAGAAGCTTCCTCCTCCCTTCCTAGGGCTTGCTATTCTCCACCACCGATTGAGCTTTGTTCTTCCTTCCTATGAGATTTTCGTTTCTAGCCTGCTTACTCCTTCTCTCTTTGCAAAGCTAAGCTTTAAATCCTAAGGAAGATGATCTTTGGTGTGGTTCTAAGAGGAAACCGTTGGTGTTAAAGGTTTGGAGGATTTTCGGAAGATTTGAGGATTAATACTTAATTGGTAAGTTAATGGGTTTAATGTTATTGATTTGTTAGCTTAATGCATTCATGGGGTTATTTGTGAAAGATTGGGGTAGTTTTAGTTAAGTTATTACTTAATTTAGAGAGAGAGATGGCGAAAAAAAAGGAACTGGTCGGAGAAGACGACCTGCGACTCGCACGTCGCGACGTGCGCGAAGCCTCGTCGTGGTGAATCAACATTTAATTCGTCACGACGAGCTCCTCTCGACGTCGCGGCGAGCTCGAGTTTTCCACGCTGCGACGAGTCCTCTCCCATGCGTCGCGGCAAGCCCCAAGGAAAACGTTCGCTGCGGCGAGCGTCATTACATGTCGCGGCGAGCGCCCGCAAGACGCCGCGACGAATGATTTGAGGTCGCGGCGAGGGATAATTTTCTGATTGGATTTAATTTGGTTTTTGAGGCATAACTAATGGTGTAGACCTCCAATTGAGGTGATGTTTGATTCGTTATGATCTAGAGAAAGAGGTCTACAATTGAGGAAAAGAATGAGAGTTTGAATTCAGGTTTTTGAGATCTCAATTATAGAAAGAAAGTTAAAAATGTGATTGTATTGCAACCTTAGGATTGTTCTTGATAATTGGGGTATAATGTGAGACTTTGAAAATAAATTCAATGCTACTGGAAATTTTAAGAACTGAGCATAAAGGATGAATGATGATATTGATTTTGAGGTAATACACTAGCGAGTATGACTTGATAAATTGACTGAATATTAGAAATGGAATTGATGGAGTTCCATAACATGTTATTGAATTGGAAGTGAGTTATTATTGAGCATTTGAGTGGAAAATTAGATTTGGGCAAAGAAAGTGGAAAATGGGAAATAGCACCAGGAAAGTCATGAATAGGCATCGTACTTCTTTTATTTACGGCATGTGCATCATCAAATTGTTTTGACTGTGCATTTTGTAATGGAAATTATTTGACTGTTATAGAGGCTCCGATGGACCGATATTCCACGGATGTTGCTAGGACTTCCAAGCTGTAGTTCGGAAGTACAGGTGAGTAACCTAGTTGGTTCCTCAATCTATATGTGTTTAATATTATATGCATTGGTGCCATGTGGAGATAATGGATGGATATGCGTGTTTGATTGTGATGGATTTCGGACCATGGGTGTCCGAAATATTGAAAACTTGATATTGAAGTGCTATTGTGTGTAAATGACTATGAATGCATCAATGAAATAAATTGTAAATGTATATGACCAGAATATCGGAACGAAGGTCCGAAGGAATGAGAAATGGCATTGAAAGGTAAAAGACTGTAAATGGAAATTGGAGCATATGCATTCATGCATAAGAGCATGATCAGATAATGACAGTTGTGACCGGAGCAACCAACGTAAGAGCCACAGGCTCACTGTATCAGGGCTTCAAGCCCACCGAAACACTGTTACTGAACCGAGCCTCGAGCTCGAGGGGAGTTAGTGCATACCCTGAGGGCTCTCCTACTCCCTAGACGCGCTCGACATCGATCACCGTTTATCGCGCCGCCACAACACCGTAATAAATCGAAAGAGTCACATGTGCATTGCATATATAGATGATTAAATGATATGACTGTGGCCGAGAAATTGGTTCTGATTGCATGTGATAAATGAATTTCATAATTGATCGATTAATAACAGGATCGAGTCGTTATCGAGAGTTACAAGCTCGATCACTGAATAAGAGCCTCGAGCTCGAAAGGGATTAGTGCATACCCAGAGGCTCTCCTATCCTCATCGACGCGTGAAAAGTAGTGCATACCCAGAGGGCTCTCCTACTTCCAAAGACGCGATTACTAAATACTGTTCACTGCTTAAGCGCTCAGTCACAACTCAGAAGAAAAGAATGGAATTAATGGGAAAAGATTATGTGATAACTGATTCACCAAGTTTTGAGTCCTGCGATTGCATGAGAACTTGATAATTATCATATGATGACATTAAGTGTGTAATTGAATGAAACTGTGAATTACTTGAGATATGCATGAGTTGAGTGAACCATCGATGATGGTTTTTCACTGAGTTCACAAACTCACCCAACGTTGCAATTATTTTTCAGGAATTGAAGAGTACCCCGTTAGACACAGGAGTATGCTTACTGTAAGCAAGTCAGAGTTCAAAGTCGGGATCAGTTCACGTCTGCATTTGAGTCATTCTGATTTATATGTAAATTTGTATTTCCGCATATTAGTACTGTTATTGCAGAGGGCCCCAATTGATTAGTGTTGTATTGTGATATGATTGCTAATATAGTATTTTGATTGAAAATGTTTTCATATCGCGGGCCCAAATTGTTTACTGATATACACGCACTCAATTGTTTTCAAAAAGGAAAAGAAAAATGTATTACAGAGTTTTTAAACTGTTATGACTGCTCTAGCATACCACCCTCGTGAGGCACGGGCTCGGATATCACCCTCGATATCAGGTTTGGGTCTTGCGGGAGTGGGATGCTACAGTTCTTCTCCATTGTCATTCGATAGTTTATGGTGATCATTTTTGTCCAGATAAGACAATCGCCAAGGTTCTCCAAGAAGGATTTTTCTGGTGTACTTTGTTCAGTGATATGAAGCAATATGTGGCTACACGTGATAATTATCAGTGGATGGGAAACATGTCAAAGAGAGATGAGATGCAACAAATTGGAGTTTTGGAGGTTGAATTGTTTAATGTTTGGGGAATTGACTTTATGGGTCCATTTCCTAATTCACATAGCAACTTCTATATTTTAGTGGCAGTGGATTATGTTTCAAAATGGGTGGAGGTAGTTGCGACTTCCACGAATGATGCTAAGGTGGTAATTAAGTTCTTGACGAAATATATATTCACTCATTTCAAAATTTCGAGAGCCTTTTGAGTGACAATGATACTCACTTTGGTAATAATCCCCTTAAGTCTCTTTTGCAAAAATATGGTATCTTTCACAGGTTGCTACAACATATCACCCTCAAATAAGTGGTCAGGTTAAAGTTTTTAATAGGAAAATAAAGGGTATTTTGGCAAAGATAGTTGATAAGTCAAGGAAGGACTAGTCTTTAAAGCTTGATGATGCTCTTTGGGCTTACCATACAGCCTTTAAAACACCTTTGGGTACAACGCCATATAAGATTGTGTTCGACAAATCATGTCATTTACTAGTGGAGTTAGAACACAGAGCATATTAGGCTGTCAAAACGTTCAACTTTGACATGAAATCCGCTGACAAAAAGAGAGCAATGCAATTGAATGAGTTGGACATTTTGAGATTGGAAGCTACTGAGAGTTCTCACCTGTACAAGGAAAAGACCAAGCTGTGGCATGACTGTAACATCCCATCACCGATGGGAAGGGTAAATTGGTCATTTGGGATGGGTTAGGCGTGTGTAAACATATCTCGGCATGTTCATGGATCATATGGACCCTATATATATATATATATGAGTGGTAATTTTTGCACATACACATGATTGTACATGCATTCATGACATTTCTCGGCATATGTGTCTATAAATGTAATTTTTTGTGAAAAATGTGTTTAAAAAATTGAATTGGAGTGATTTATGTATGTTTTCCATTTTTGGGGGCTTTGAGGAAATTTTCTGGAATTTTTGGGGGACAATGTCCGGACCGAAAAAATTGTCAAGTGAAAGACTGATTGGATTTTCGGTACTAAAAATGACTGTCCAATGGCACTGGAAAATTACATACATGATTTTAGGAATTATGAACTTTGAGTCATTGAAATTTGGAGAGAAATTGGAGTAGAAATTGATTTGAAATTGGAAAGAACCTTAAGAGTGTTTAAGAAGAAGACAAGTGGCAAGTGACACATGTCACTTGCCTACTTAGTCTTATACTTAATGGTTTTATAATAACCTAATGTGAGAGTGCTTCCACGTCATTTTAAGGGAAAGAGTAAAAAAAGGTGATTTAAGTGCTTTCTTCTCCTCCATCCGTAACTCCTTCCTCCCTTCCTCCTTCGTTTGTTTTTTTTCCATCCTCCATACAAGAAGCTTCTCTTTTTTACTTGCTTGCTACTCTTCTCTTATACCTTAAGTTCTTCCTTTCCATGTGTTCAAGCTTAAGCCTCCTACATCCCTTAAAAATGGTGATTTTCTTGTACGTGAAGTGAAGTGAAGGAATTGGCGTTAGTTGAAGAATTGAAGATTTGAAGCTTGTTTAGGTGAGAATTAAGTTGTATGTTCTTTTATTGGTAGTTAGAAGCATTTATTGTGCTCTATGATGCATTAATTTCATGAAGTTTGTGTGTTGATTGTATGGGTCTAAGTGTATGTTTGTGTAAGGATAAATGATATGGTAAGTGAAGTATGTGAATTAAGAGTTTTGGCTTGGTTTTTATGATGTTAGATGAGAGTTAATTAAAGTAAGAAAATTGTGAGTGCGTGCTGCCAATTTGTGACTACTTATTCAAGTGAATGGCTTGATAAACTTTTGGCTGAATTAGTGAATCAATTGGATGCTTATTGATGTAGGAATGGTGTTAGAACGAAAGGAGTAGAGTTAGGTATAAAATCTGAAAAATTTACTTTGTTTATGTTTCAGGTATTTGATCATAACTTTTGATATGGTTATGCTATTGAGTTGAGATTTGGTTTGCATTAAACTTGAGAAGTTTGGCTAGATTTCTTATGAAGAAAGTTCTATCCAATTGTGGCTTGAAAGGTTTGGAATTTTGCTTTGAAAGCTGAGACATATGTGTAGGGTGAATGTTGGTGAGGCTAACATTGACGATTTTGTGACCAGAAACTTGGGAAATTTTTCTAGGCTTAAGTAGACTGATTTTGTGAAATTGGTCTTCATGAAAGTTTGAGGATTTCTTGTTAGCTTTCTATCTCCACTAAGTATGATATTTTTCAATTTTTAGGTTGAAATTTATGGCTGGTTAACTTTCAGATGGTAATTTATGTCTTAATGTGTTTTGATGTGTGTAATATCTCTGAGTATAGATTTTGGTGATTTCTGTGTTCTGACGCTAATTTTGGACTATTATGGTTGAAATTAGCTTAACTGATCTTATAAAAAGTTGTATAGGAATGTTTTAGCTTTGTAATGAGGTATAATATACGAATTTTGGATGTAGGGATTGTAAGTTATGAATTTGTAAAGTTTGGATATGGTTTAGGTCATGTGCTGATTTAACAAGCTTTAACAGGGCAGCCACAATAATGGGAAAATTTGACTTAGTTAGAGATGGAATTTGCTTCTAAGTCCTTCATGAGACCTGTAGCATGAGGTTTTATATTTTCAGTGATATAGAGTATGTAATTTTTCAATAATGGGATAGAAATTTATGCTTTGTGGAAGATTGTATTACTGTTGAGAATGACTTATATAGGCAGAAACTTTGATTGAGAATTTGATTTGTTTACAGGTTGAATTTGCTTCTAAGTTGTTCATGGAAGTTGTAGCATATGTTCTAATCTTTCTTTTGATATAAAGCTTGGAATTTTTGGCAAAAGCAATGGAAAGATATGATGTTAGAAAAATGTTGTACTGTTTTGAATGTTAATGTGAAGGCAGTAACTTTGATTGCATTTTTGACATCCTTAGAGGTGAAATTGGTTTTCAAGCCCTTCATGAAACTTGTAGGATTTTCTGTGCTCTTTCCAATGAGTCCTTAATTATAATTTTTGGACTTTTTTGTGAAGAGTTGTGTAGTGTGGAAGAAGGGAAGGTTTAGAGCCCTTTGTTTTATTTTTTTTATTAATTATTATTTTCTTAATTTGTTATTTATTTTGGCCTAATTTCTTTATTTTGTTAATAACTTTTTCTTCCGACATCTGATTGACCTGATTCTCGAGGCATCAGATTCGTATAATATTTAATTTCATAATATGTGAAATTGAGAACTTTTAGAGATGAAATTGACGGGAATTGGTTAGGTTGAAGTGAGGGGACCGGGTAATTATTTTTCTGGTCCGTGTTTTAGTGATCATTGGACCTATAGAGATCTGAATTGAGTGATTTTGGTGTCTATGAGTTTCTAATATTTAGAGGAAAATTTTGTGATGGGAATTTTTGGGATAGTGCCGGGAATGTCACGAACATGCATTGTACACATTTTAAATTGTTACATGTGCATTATTAAATATTTCTGATTGGACAATGTGTAATATATGTGTGTTTGACTTGTGATAGAGGCGCATTTGGAATGTTAGCCCACAGACGTTGCCGAGACTTCTAGGCATTAGCTCGGAAGCTATTGGTGAGTGACCTAGATGGTTCCTCAATTATTATTTGCTTATACTTCTGTGGAGAATAATGGTGAGATTGTGTCTGCTTATGGATTCCGGACAGAAGGTCCGATGAATTGGAAAGCTATGACATAGAAGTGCTAATTGTATGTGAATTGTGACCTACTTACTTGAGATGTGATACTTTGTGAAATATGTCTTGATTGTGCCTTATATACTTGTGACATATGCATTCCATGCATGAAGGCATGATCAGATAATGACAATTGTGATCGGAGAAGCCACCGAGAGCTAAAAGCTCAATATATTTAGGCCCTCGAGCCCACAGTGATTTAGAGCCTCAGGCTCACCGATTAACGCTCTCATATTGGGACAGTTTAGGCGCTCGGTCATAATACCGTAATAAATTGAAAAAGTGTCACATATGCATTTCATATGCATCTGATTGAATCTTATTGATTGAGTGAAAGGCAAAATGCCTTATACTTGTGTGATAACAATCATGTGGTACTTCTGAATGTGCTATTATGATACAACTGTGTTATGCTTGAATATTGCATGAATTGAGTGGACCATTGATGATGGTTACCTCACTGAGTTCACAAACTCACCAAAAATTGCAACTTATTTTTCAGGACTGAGAGAGTAGACTCCTAGCTCCAGAGGGACTTTTCCTGCCGTGTAGATCGTGTTGGCAAGAGAAGTCATGGCTCACAGGTCGGTCAGCCGGGATTTTTGGGGGATGACCTAGTTAGGCTTTTTGTATTAGATTTCTTTTGGTAGTGATGTATAAACAGTGAACTATGACAGATATGTAAATTTCCGATTATGATGAAATGAATTGAGGAAAGTTTATGGTTTCAAAAATAATTAGTGATTTTTATATTGATGTATGATTATTATGATGCCATGTGAAGTATTGTAGTAATTTTTCGTAGCTCACCCTTATCGTAGGATATGTATCGGAATGATCTATGGGCGTCCCGATGTATACCCTGGGGTAAGGGGGCGCTACAATGACAAACATATTACTAAGAAGCAGTTCGAAGAAGGTGATTTAGTTTTGTTATTTAACCCTCATCTTCATCTTTTTCTAGGTAAACTCAAGTCAAGATGGTCCGATCCGTTTCGAGGTTTAGAGTGAAGTTTCAAGAGCCTTTAAGTTAATGGCCAACGCCTAAAACCTTATTTTGCAGGACATCCATTAGGTGCCACAACAACTTTGGCACTTTCAGAACCCCAAAAAAACTAATACAATTCAATAGTTTGCTCAAACCATTAAATGAGCATTGTTTATTTGTAGTTGTTTACATTATTTCTTGCACATTTGATTTGTGTGTTTCAAGTTTGTACAGGTACGTATGCCTTTAAAAAAAGCAATGATGCAGTGAATTACACGGGCGTACTGAAGGAGTTCCACTGACCGTGTGTCCCCAATGCAAGAAAAGAAACGATGTAGAGAACTAAACGGTCCAACCTTGTGAATTCGCATGACCCGTATACTAAACCATGCGAGAATTGTTTTTCAATAGCAAGATACACGGTCTAACCATGTTTACCAACATCGTCCGTGTCTGTCCCCCTCTTACACAGTGTTTTTTAATTACGATTCCTGCCAGTGATTTACACGGTCAACCCGTGTGTTCCCATACGGCCCGTATGTCGCACTTTCACGACTATTTTCATTCAAAATAGCCTTTTTCCCCTTCCTCTCTCTCACATTCACCTTTTCTTTCACTTCTCTCCATACCCTAGCCCTAAAAATCACAATCCACTCTTTTCAATCTCAACTTCAACCATAAAGTCCAACTCCACTCACATACCGTATCCTACTCCCATCTCCCTATTCCCCTTCTATTTTCATTTTCACTCACTCGCACGATCACATCTTTCAATAATAGGACCTAAGAGTAGTAGAATCTCAATTGGAGGGTTAAGCTCGAGTCACAATCAACCGTTTTAACCACCACGACAAAGAGGTAATTCCAATGCTCTTGGTTTACTTGATAGCGATGATTGTGATAGATATGAAAAATTGAAAGATAGACCTCTAGTTGCCACTAGGTATTACAATGAGGAAACTTTGAGTAGCTTGGACTTACTAGCTGATATACATAGATTGTTTGGGGCTATCGGTTTGAGAAATTTTCTAGATGTTAGGTGCTCAACGTATTCGAACATAATTTTGAAATTTTTTTGTACAGTTTCTGTTGAGGTTACTCAAGGGCCTGATTGTCAAGTAGGTGGGATTTCCATTCAAATTTTAGGGAGAATACACACTTTAACCTTGGATGAGTCTAATGCCATTTACTCCCTTCCTACCAGCTTAGACATCATTCAACATCATTCATTGTAGGGTTCCCCTAGCTTTGACCGATTTCGTTTTTGGTCTCGCATTGTTGATGGCCCATCCTATAACCCTAGCTCTTCCAAAGCCATTTGCATAAAAAAAATCCCTATTTTTGATATGCTCAATGCATTTTATCTAGTGGGATTTTACCTAGAGGCGATAGGACAAATGTTGTTCAAACCTTTGAATTGTATTTCTTATATGTTATGTACCTTAGTGAAACTGTTGATGCAGGTTCTTACTTGGCCTCCCAATTTCAACGTGTTCCTATTCAAACTAGTGGGGAAATTACTATAGGTGGTTTGATCACCCCTATTGTTTTATCTTTAGGCTTCGATCCCCTTGAAAATAGAGAATTTCTTGTTCAAGGATCTGAGCGAATAGATTACCCAACTCTGGAAGCTATGCAAATGTGTAAATCCGTAAGGGGACAATGTTATTGGGTTTACCCCAATAGTGTCAAGTTCCATTTGCCATGTCCAACCTGAACTACTCTTCACGATCCATTAAACATTGGTTGGATGCCTTCGCTAGATCATAACACCCTAGATCCATCAGATGACGCCCCACCTCCTCCTACCTAACTTACTTCAAGACCCTCGTCCTTATCCCAACCAAATCCTTCCATATTTGATTTTAGCGCTCTCCAATCCACACTCACCTCCATCCAAATTGAACATAAAAGTCTCCGCACCTTAGTCACCGATCAAGGTCACTATCTTTATCATTTAGGAGATACCCTTTCTACTATTAGTGTAAATTTGTTGGACCCCGATTTTTTAGTGAAATTTAGAAATATTAAATGTATGAAATGAGTGTTTTTGTATATGTAATGTGTTATAGATGCTTTTGTGCTTTAAGGAAATTGATGAGAAAAGAATTGATTGGTTTTGATGACTTTGATATTTGAGTAGATTTGTATGGATTATGGAAGTTAAAGTGAATGCGTTGATTGAAATGGAAGTTGAAAAGAAAGAAATAAATAATAAAAGTGTGAGAATTTGGAGAATTAAGAAAGTTTGACTTTTTGGGGATGAATAGTAGCAAAAATTTGACTTTTTGGTCTGAAATCTTTGTGAATTTTTCTGGATTGATCTTGAGAGATTTTGATAAAATGATCTTCATGAAACTTTTAGCAATTGTTGAAAAATTTCTATCGCCATAAAGTATGACATGTTTCGATATCGGGATTGACATTTATGATAAGTCAAATTGAAGTGCATGGTACTTTGTTTTTGAAAATGCTCATAAGTGTAGGATTTTGTATACAATGTTTTGAGAAAAATTATGGACCGATATATTTTGAATTGAGTAAGTGGTCTACATGAAGTTGTATAGGAAGTTTATAGCTTTACAATGATGTATAATATGTTATTTTTGGTTTTGGAAATTGGAAGATATGAAATTTGGAAGTTGGATGTTGTTTTAGGATGACGCAATTTCTGGCAGAACCTTTGATTGAAAAATTGACCTAGTTAGAGATTGAAATTGCTTTGAAGTTCTTCATGAAAGTTTTATATTATGTTCTTATCTTTCCATTTGTGTAAAGTATAGAAATTTTGGGCTATGAAATAGGAAGTTATTATTTTTACAAGTTGCTGTTACTGTTTGAAAAGGGTATTAGTCTACAGGAACTTTGAAGTGGTATTTGACTCCCTTAGAGGTCAAATTGATTTTTATGTCCTTCTTGAAAGTAGTAGGTTGCATTTTTATCTTTGTATTGCTATAAGGTATGACATGTTTGGACCTTGGAGTTGAAAGATAGAAATTTTAGAAGTTGAGTTACTGTTTTGGGATGACAAGTAGGGGCAGTAACTTGATTGGGTTTTGGACCCCTTTAGAGATGGAATTGATTTTTGAGTCCCTCATGGAAATTGTAGAGCTTTCTTTTATCTTTCTATTGATACTAAGTTTGCATATTTAGGAGTTCTAAGTCAAAAGATATGAGTTGTGGAAGTTGGAATGTCGGATGAAGAAAAACCAAGAGGTTCTAGTCGATTTTAGGCTTAGTCGACTACTCGACTAGTGTTGTTGTTTTTACTCATATTAGTCAACTAATAGTCGACCAGTCGACTGTTGTCATGTTTCCCCTGACCCGACCCCTCTTCACTCTTTTGCTTATAACTTTTCGGTTCAACCTCCGATTGACTTGATTTTCAAAGCGTTGAATTCCTAAGACATCCTTCTATCTCCCCATGGAAAATTGTAGATTTTTCAGATTAAATTGAAAGAGATTGATTTAATCAAAATGAATTGGATAATTTTCTGAACATGGTTCAGTATTCTGGTAAATCCTTGGTCTGTGGATATCCAATTGAGTTGATTGTTGTTTCTAAATAAACAAGAGACATGGGGATACAAGTTATCTGAAGGGACTGAATTTCAATTCGGACTCTAAGATTTTCAACTTCTGAATTGAAGTTGAGTTTAGTGTTTAGTCTTGGATTAGTAAGAGCTGAAAGTATTTTGGTCATAACTTTTGCTCTAGTAATCTAAATGAGGTGATTCTTGATTTGGATTAAACTAGAAAGATAGGGCTATAGAAATTAAGTTTCAATTTAGCCTCTAAGACTATCAATTTTTAGATGGAAGTAAATCGCAGGAAATTGTTTTAGTATAAGAATAGTCCGAAATGTTTGGAGTATAACTTTTAGAGTAGTGCACCAAATTGAATGATTTTGGTGGCGTTATGAAATTGAGACAATGAGAAAAATTTCTCTAGAAGGAAGTTTTAGCAAATTCCTTCAATTTGATGGTTAGAAAAATGTCCTAAAGTAAGCATGAATTAAAATGAAGTTTAGGGGCAAACTTGGAAGAACACTTAAAATTTTAAGTTAAAAGGCTTATAAGGAAGGGCAAATGGGTCCTTTCTCATTCATTAATGGCATTTTTGTCTTAAGACATGTGGGACTTTAGTATGAGAAGAGAAGAAGCCCGAAATTGAAAGAAGAAAAGAAAAGAAAGAAGAGAGAAGAGAGAAGAGTGAGTTTCGGGTGGAAAGAAAGGAGCAGAAGAAAAATATGCTAGGTTTCGATTTTTATGGGTTTTCAAGAAAGATTTTAGAGATGCTCCAAGAGGGAAAAAAAGATGAAAGAAGATGAGAGCTTCAATATAATCCAAGAAATTTTGAAATTGGAGAAGATTTAAGGTAAGAGAAGATTTTGATCTTTGAATTTTTAAAGAGATTTTGGTTTAGATAGCTTGCAAATGTTATGGGTTTGTGATTTCTAAGTTGAATTTTGATGAATTGCTTCTTTGGGTGTCTCAATTTTGGATTCCTAATGATGTAGGAATTATGCAAATTGTGAAGGAATCAAAAGAGGAAAGAGGAGTGTGAACAAGTTTCAAGCATGGAATTAAGGTAGGTACCATGTTTATACTTTGAATTATAAACTAATAATAAGTTTTCGAAAAATCAAGAAAAGAAATGATTTGCAAATTCATTGTTTACGTTTTCGAAAAATCAAGAAGGAGATAAATATTTTTTCAATTTCATTGTTAATGATTCGATAAATTGCTGCAATTGCAAAACGCATTGTTTTTGCATAATTTGAGAAATGCCTATAATTGATGATTTCATTATTTTCGAATGAATGTGAAATTGCCATGTGAATTTGGATGAAGAATGTGCAATGTGAATGGAAATATGTTTGAATTATGTTACGTGTATAAAAATTAAGTTTTCGAAATATGCCTTCGAGCAGTCCGATTTTCAAGTGTGAATTGTCTGTTATATGGGTTTGGTTAGGTCCCATAAGAGGGTCAAGTACACTTGTCTAGGCTTCGCCTGCCTGCCTGCTAGTGGCATTGGAGCTCCGTTAGGGACTCCCATAAGTTCACGACTACACCGGACCGCTATGTAGGAAGGTGTAGTATGTTCTGTTCACGGCTGCACAGGACCGCTATGTCGGAATGTGCAGTACGTTCTATTTCTGGCCCGACCCAAATCATTCTGATGTCTTTATGTGTTTCTGTTTTGTTTCTAAGTGTGATTGCATACATGTTTTAAGAAATGTTCATCAATTCTTCGATAAATTGAGAAATTTTGGAAAATAAGTATTTGATGAATTTTCATCTGTGAAATTTTTATAAAATGACAAAAGTTTTGAAAAAAAATAATTTTTGCTTATTTTTCGATTTATAAACATATTATCTACGAGTTGTAAAGCTCACCCCCTTTCATCCCCATCTCCAAGTAATCATGAAGGAGATCTTATGAAAGAAAGACAAGACGTTCGCTCGTCATGTTTGTGATTGTATTTTTGTTTAAGTTAAATTGTTATAAAAATGAGAGCTTGAGCTTATGTTATGTATTTTGGAGATTTGTATATCCTTGTATTTTGGTTTACGAAATTGATGTTGTATTTGTGGCTTGAAAATGCCACTATTATTTAGAAATGCATTTAGTTTGGAGTGATGTGAATGATTTATGAATTTGTATAAGGACTTGAATTATGAAATTGTGTATGATGAATTATGGTTTGTGTAATGATTATGATTGATTGAGAACTATTGAAGTGTTATGGCATATGGATGTGTTTGCTTGTGTTGGGATTCTGGACAGGAGGTCCGATGAATTTTGTTGATTGAGCTGGGAATATAGAAGTGCTTTATGCTTATGGCTTGATTGTGTATAGAAATGTGTGAGATGTTTAAAGAAAAATAAGAATTGGTTAAAAGATGAATTATGAGATATGTATGAATGTGAAAAATCAAATGAATTGAGGATTGAGGGATTGATGAATTTCAAGTGGGAATGATTTTCAATTGGTTATTGAAGTCCATTTTGGAAATTGAAATTTCTTTGAATATTATGTATAAAATGAAGAGAAAAAAAATACTATTTTGGATAGGGTTAGATCAAAAGTGTCTTAGGGGTTTCCAAAGCAAGTTTTTTTTACGGTCCGCGTTTTCGGATGTCGGAATTTCCACCACTTTGTTCTTCGATTTTTGATTCTGAGGTCGGGTTAGTTCCGCACGTTTTGTTTTCTTTGATTCCGAGCCATTTCGATTTTTTATGGCTCATTAAGAATTTGATTTCTTTTCATTTTTGTCACTTTGTTTTGCGATTTATGATTCCGAGGTTGGGTTCCGAAAACGGGGCCCAACAAAATTAAACCACTTTGTAGCAAATGATTGAGTCTCATAATGCTCAAATTCAAGATACGACAACCTCTTTTAGCTCATAGCGTTAGTGGTATTCCTCTATAGGAAACCCATCACCTCCACCCCCCACATCTTCTTATTGATCACCTTTTCCCACCTCTCCTTACATTGAGGACAATGCTTAGTTCAAGTAGGGGAGGGTTATTTTTTTGTTTTGTAAATATTTCTGTCTTTGTTTTGTTCGATTGTTTTCACTTTGTTTTCATTTATTTTCTTCTAAAGCCTGATAGTTTGTTTGTTTAAGCATTTGTGTGTTTCTTTGAAACTATTTATCTCTATTTTATTTCTTTGTTTAGTTGTTGTTTTATTTAATTCTTTTAGAGCATTTGGGTGGTTTGTTATTGCACCTTTTTGATGCACTCACCTTTTTCATCTACTAACTCCGTAGTAGTGGTGGAAGCCCGTTCATAACTAGGCTTAGTTTCGAGATAAATTGATCTATCCAAATTCTTTTACTTGGATTTTTTAGTCGAAAGGGACTAATTAATTTATCTTTCTTAGGGACCTCATTGTTATTTCTATTTTATTACTGGAGAGTTGCTTGATTGGCTTGTTGTAGCACCCCACTCCCGCGAGACCCGAACTCGACATCGACGGTGATATCCGAGCCCGTGACCCTCGAGGGTGGTATGCTAGAGCAGTCAAAACAATTCAAATACTTAGTATGACATTTTTATTTTTGAAAACAATCGAGTGCGTGCATATCAGTAAACAATTTGGGCCCGCAAGATGAAAACATTTTCAATCAAATACTATTTCAGTACTCAAATAAGTTCATATACATATAATCATAGCCAAATTGGGCCCAATACAATAACAGTATTTATCTGCGAAAATACAAATTTACACATATAAATCAGAATGACACAAATGCAGATGTGAACTGATCCCGACTTCATACTCGGACTCTCTTGCAGCAATCATACTCCCGTTTCACTAACGGGTACTCGCCAATTCCTGAAAAATAATTACAATGTTGGATGAGTTTGCGAACTCAGTGAGAAACCATCATCGATGGTTCACTCAATTCATGCATAAACAATCGATTTACCTTATATCACATACAATCACATTTCTCAAATGTAAGGCGTTTCGCCTTTAACACAATTTACATTCAATCACACCTTATATGCAATGCACATGTGACACTGTCCAATTTATTACGATGTTGTGACCGAGCACCTATCAGTGATCGATTCGATGAGACGGTTCAGGGAGTAGGAGAGCCCTCAGGGTATGCACTAACTCCCCTCGAGCTCGAAGCTCGGTATTACGTTGGGCTTGAAGCCCTGATCATTGAGCCTGTGGCTCTAACAAATACGTTGGGCTCGAGGCCCTGATTGCGTTGAACTTTAAGCTCTAAAAATCGTTGGCTGCTCCGGTCACAACTGTCATTATCTGATCATGCCATTATGAATGAATGCACATGTTCCAATTTTCATTTACAGTCATTTACATTTCAATTCCATTTCCTATTCCTTCGGACTTTCAGTCCGGCAATTCGGTCGTATACATTTACGATTTATTTCATTGATGCATTCATAGTCATTTACACACAATAGCACTTCAATATCACATATTCAATATTTCGGACACCCATGGTCCGAAATCAATCAAAGTCAAACACATATATCCATCCATTATCTCCGCATGGCATCAATGCATATAATATTAAACACATAAAGATTGAGGAACCAACTAGGTTACTCACCTGTACTTCCGAGCTACAGCCTAAAAGTCCCAGCAATATCCGTGGAATTATTCCATCGGTGCCTCTAAAACAATCAAATAATTTTCAATTACTAAAATGCACAATCAGAAATACTTTAATGATGCACATGTCTTAATTAAAAAGATGTACTATGCCTATTCATGACCTTCCCGACGCTATTTCCTAATTTCACTCTCTTTTGTAAATTTCTAACTTTTCACTCAATTTATCAAAAATGACTGATTTCAATTCAATAACATATCATAGAACTCCACCAGATTCATTTATACTGTTTAGTTCCATTTGCCAATTTATATACACTAGGCTAATCTCACAAAAATCTCAAAACCAATATCATTTGAACTAGATCAAATTCGCCTATTGAAGACTCCAATTGCATTGAATTTGCATTCATAATTCTCACAATTATAACCCAATTATCAGAAACCATCCTTAGGTTGCAATACAATCACATCCTTAACTTTCTTTCACTAATTGAGATTTCAAAAATCTAAATTCAAACTCTCATTCTTATCCTCAATTGTAGACCTCGTTCTCTAGTTCATAACGAATCAAGAATCACCTCAATTGGAGGTATACACCATTAGCTATACCTAAAAAACTAACCCATCTCCATTCAGAAAATTTGGTCCTCGCCGCGACGTATGGACGTTTCGGGCGTCTATCTGATGGCTCGTCATGATGTTCACACTCGTCATGCATCACGCTGTCATGGCGTAGACTCGTTTTCTCGTCGCGACGTCTAATTATTTTCTTGTCGCGACGTGCGGGCCCTGATTCGTCTTCTCCAATCCGTTTTCTCCATTTCTCTCTCTAAAATCAGTCTTAACACACTCATAACTACCCAAACCTTTCACAATTAACCCCCATGCATGCATTTAACACAATAATAAACAACATATAACCAATTACTTACCAACTCAAGCTCAAATCCTCCGATATCTGAAATTTCTCTAGCTCTTTCCCCTTTCCTCAAGCATCCACGGTTAGCTCCCATAATCACACAAAACATCATTCTCTCAACGATTCTAGTCATTTTTCAATCTCAAGGAAGGGGCAAGCAAGGATCGCGAAGGGAGATTAAAAATCTCCAAGGAAGAAGAGAAACCATCAAGCCCTAGGAGAAGAGAAGAGGATTTCTTTTCTTTTCAAACTTTAAAACCTATGCTATTTAAAGGATAATTACTTAAGCCTCCTGTCTCTTTCCTCACAATACATTTAAATCGCAATCTCTTTTCAATTCATTTTCCAGTCCCATTTGTCTCCAAATCTCAATAAATCATAAATCACATTTAATTATCTCTCAATTTCATAATTCATAACGATATCACAATTAAAAGCCGGAAAAAAGTCATGAATGCATGTACCTATCAGTGCACGTGCGAAAAGACTCAATCATCTACAATTAGAGGCCAAGTGAATGTTCAGTCGATATTATGCGGTAAAATCCTATCCCGTCCTAATTTACTAATATAACCTTCCCATCGGTGATGGGATGTTACAATTCTCCCCTCCTAATAAAAATTTTGTCCTCGAAATTTCATATACGATTGATCCGAGAAACAGGGGAATTGTTTCGATCACTATATACTGTTTCCCACTTATTTCACCACATGACCAATTCCTGTCAAATATACTGAATCAATACAATCGATCACTCTTTTTACTTTCTCAATCTTTACACTATTATAACTGATTACTCGTAATTCTTCATTTTCGGTATCAATAATACATATACCAGATTATAACAATATTTCCTAATCATGTCCATGTAACACTTAACAAATCCGAATCATCTTTTTGGTTTTAAACTGTCTTACCCATCTATTAACACCACAATCACATAGAGGTCATTTAATCACGAATTTAGTTTCCCCATTTACCTTTATCTCCTTCTATTCATTTTGGTCGAGGCGATACATTACGAAGCATTTCATTTGTTACTTATCATATTACCTCCACTTTAGTATTAAAACACTAATCTCATAAAATTCTAATAACCTCGATAATAATCAACTCGACTCATTGTCATTACTTTGGATTTCTTAATCCCTATTACAGATTCATTTCACTTATCAACATTGTACACTATTCAAATGGTGTCACCCATACAACAATTAATATGCTCACAACCAATCAAAACTAAACATCAATTTCATATCTCAATGAATACTAAAAAATATCAGTTTTACATTTATCTCTAGCAATTAAATCTGTTGGTCGATTACACATATAATCATTCGATTTTACATTCTAAACCTTCAATTACTCTTTCAATGTATTCTTACTAGAACATAAAGTTGCAATTGTTCCTTGCATCCTCTCTAACAATTTCTTTGGTGGATTTTACACATATTTCTTAATCCAGTCATAAATATCATTTTTCTCTAAAGTTAAATCCATTTGCAATTCCTCGATAAGGTCCGCATATTCTAAATCCATAATTCGGGTTTTGTCAATCCTTTTTATACACTCCTGATTTGGAATTCCAATAGCTAATAATACTTTCTTTTGCTCCATGCTCGGTCAATAGATTACACTCGATATTACACTAGGTTTAACAACCTTATCGCTCAAATTGTGATCATCAGCCAATGACTTTTCTATTCAATATTTTAAATTGCATCGCTAGCTTAATTCTGAAATACTCAAACGCATAATCCTTTTCAAATCTTTCAAATTCCCGAAATATCTTAACCGTTATCAATTTACATATTCATAGACATATCCAAAAATATTTCTGTACAAATAGAATCTCCAAACTTTCAAAACGATATCCAATACAATAAATTCCAGTCATCAATCATCATGTTGCCCATGAGGCCATACTTGTCCCTAGATGCATAAACCACTTTATACTATTTTAACAGATTGCATCATAACTTTTACTGGGACACTTCGTTAAATATTGCAAGATCTCCAAATCCTGTATACAAATGTCCCTTGCAATATCGCATTAATCATCACCTCTATCGTCATTAAGTCTCCCAATGGGCCATATTCGAATACTAATTCCTCTACTATTTATTTGATCAAAATAAAATTCACTCTTATGAAACTTGCATGATATAAAATTTCCTCAACTATGCCAAATAATCTTCTTCACTTTTCAAATGCATTTCATATATCATTTATAACCATAGTCACTATCCAATCGAAATATAATTGAGATACCGTACTCTTCAGTAGCATATTAAGCTCCTTATACCCATGATCAATTCGTATAATTCTCTAAATATCGATTGTCTCCAATGAGGAACAATTTTCTTATAACTTTCTCAGTTTCATCATAACATATTCTGACACATGTTCTTTTATCCTAGTTCTCCATATAATCCAATTTATTGCCATCATTACAAAATAGGTTGATAACACATTAACCAAATCCACTTGTACTTTTTGAACATTCTTACACAAATATTTGTGAATCAATATTTTCCTCAAATTCACAAATAATGTCTCCTCAATGATCAATAGTCCTATTACACTGTCAGATTCTTTACACTAACATAGTGCATACCTTCCCGGTAGCAGATTCTATCTCCTACGCTTGAGTTTCCGCTAATATTTGAACTCCTATAATTAACTTTTACTTCATTTCAGATTTATCTCTTCAATGATTACTCTCAAATCAAATTGTCATATCAACTAAACCGATATTTATCAGTCATTCTTAATACTTTGAGAAGATCAATGTCAACTATACATAATATCCCAATAAGAGCAGTTCATGCCCTGCCCTACAAGATCAAAACATCCCTTATAATGAGGCTCTGTAGGGCACTTAAACAATTTCATTTACTCTAATATCTCGGCATACATTGTCATAATCATCACATCTTATCTGAAAACGTATTCACATCATTTACCCATCAGTGGTTTATACTACTAAGAATACTTTAATCCTATTTAATTCTAGATAATCTTTCTCTTTTTGGTACTAGTTCTCAATCATGGAAACTTTGCTATGCTCATGTCCCTCTTTTATTCCCTCAAACTCATTACCTATGCTAACATCATTAACAGCCTCACTTCTTTCCCAATTGATCATCATAAGCACTTTCACTTCTTATTTTAACTCATATTGGATTCTTATAGTAATCTATAAGAATAGGACTAGCAATTTTCCACTAACTCATTAATTGCTTCCCATTATCAAGTATGCATTTACTTAGGCAAATCAACTAAACCCGAACAACTTTTTCATTTATCAATATCATTGTCTTACCTATCAATCCACAATTCTATATTTATATCTGTTCCACATTTAAGGATATACCACATTATAACTCCGATATTGCGTTTCACACTATATCCACCAATACCAATATACTAAATTTTCATTTGTCAAATCGAATCATACACTTTTCCTTATTCCACAATATTCACAACTTCCTCTTATCACATTCTAACCTATTCTCATTGCCTCACTATTTCTAACCGCTTAAACGACTGATACATGCCCATCCATGTGACTCATATGTTAGACTGGGGATCAGTTGTCACTGTCTGCCGTGACATGACTTAAATGCATGTACATGACACATTTTTCTCAGAATGCCCATGTAAGATTGTACTTCTGGGCTCTGATACCACAAATGTAGCACCCCACTCCCGCGAGACCCGAACCCAACATCGACGGTGATATTCGAGCCCGTGACCCGCGAGGGTGGTATGTTAGAGCAGTCAAAACAATTCAAATACTTAGTATGACATTTTTATTTTTGAAAACAATCGAGTGTGAGCATATCAGTAAACAATTTGGGCCCGCAAGATGAAAACATTTTCAATCAAATACTATTTCAGTACTCAAATCAGTTCATATACATATAATCATAGCCAAATTGGGCCCAATACAATAACAATATTTATCTGCGAAAATACAAATTTACACATATAAATCAGAATGACACAAATGCAGATGTGAACTGATCCCGACTTCATACTCGGACTCTCTTGCAGTAATCATACTCCCGTTTCACTAACGGGTACTCGCCAATTCCTGAAAAATAATTGCAATGTTGGGTGAGTTTGCAAACTCAGTGAGAAACCATCATCGATGGTTCACTCAATTCATGCATAAACAATCGATTTACCATATATCACATACAATCATATTTCTCAAATGTAAGGCGTTTCACCTTTCACACAATTTACATTCAATCACACCTTATATGCAATGCACATGTGACACTGTCCAATTTATTACGATGTTGTGACCGAGCGCCTATCAGTGATCAGTATTCAGTAGATGCGTCTAGGGAGTAGGATAGCCCTCAGGGTATGCACTAACTCCCCTCGAGCTCGAAGCTCGGTATTACGTTGGACTTGAAGCCCTGATCATTGAGCCTGTGGCTCTAACAAATACGTTGGGCTCGAGGCCTTGATTGTGTTGAGCTTTAAGCTCTGAAAATCGTTGGCTGCTCCGGTCACAACTGTCATTATCTGATCATGCCATTATGCGTGAATGCACATGTTCCAATTTCCATTTACAGTCATTTACATTTCAATTCCATTTCCTATTCCTTCGAACTTTCAGTCCGGTAATTCGGTTGTATACATTTACGATTTATTTCATTGATGCATTCATAGTCATTTACACACAATAGCACTTCAATATCACATATTCAATATTTCGGACACCCATGGTCCGAAATTAATCAAAGTCAAACACATATATCCATCCATTATCTCCGCATGACATCAATGCATATAATATTAAACACATAAAGACTGAGGAACCAACTAGGTTACTCACCTGTACTTCTGAGCTACAGCCTGGAAGTCCCAACAATATCCGTGGAATTATTCCATCGGTGCCTCTAAAACAATCAAATGATTTCCAATTACTAAAATGCACAATCAGAAATAATTTAATGATGCACATGTCTTAATTAAAAAGATGTACTATGCCTATTCATGACCTTCCTGACGCTATTTCCTAATTTCACTCTCTTTTGTAAATTTCTAACTTTTCACTCAATTTATTAAAAATGACTGATTTCAATTCAATAACATATCATAGAACTCCACCAGATTCATTTCTACTGTTTAGTTCCATTTGCCAATTTATATACACTAGGCTAATCTCACAAAAATCTCAAACCAATATCATTTGAACTAGATCAAATTCACCTATTGAAGACTCCAATTGCATTGAATTTGCATTCATAATTCTCACAATTATAACCCAATTATCAGAAACCATCCTTAGGTTGCAATACAATCACATATTTAACTTTCTTTCACTAATTGAGATTTCAAAAATCCAAATTCAAACTCTCATTCTTTTCCTCAATTGTAGACCTCGTTCTCTAGTTCATAACGAATCAAGAATCACCTCAATTGGAGGTCTACACCATTAGCTATACCTAAAAAACTAACCCATCTCTATTTAAAAAATTTGGTCCTCGCCGTGACGTATGGACGCTCGCCGCGGGGTCTATACAATGGCTCGTTGCGACGTAAGAACTTGCTCGTCGCGACGTCTACACTCGTCGCGGCATACGCGCGTCGTAGCTTAGACTCGTTTTCTCTTCGCGACGTCTAATTATTTTCTCGTCGTGACGTGCGGGCCCTGGTTTGTCTTCTCCGATCCGTTTTCCCCATTTCTCTCTCTAAAATCAGTCTTAACACACTCATAACTACCCAAACCTTTCACAATTAACCCCCATGCATGCATTTAACACAATAATAAACAACATATAACCAATTACTTACCAAATCAAGCTTAAATCCTCCGATATCTGAAATTTCTCTAACTCTTTCCCCTTTCCTCAAGCATCCACGGTTAGCTCCCATAATCACACAAAACATCATTCTCTCAACGATTCTAGTCATTTTTCAATCTCAAGGAAGGGGAAAGCAAGGATCGCGAAGGGAGATTAAAAATCTCCAAGGAAGAAGAGAAACCATCAAGCCCTAGGAGAAGAGAAGAGGATTTCTTTTCTTTTCAAACTTTAAAACCTATGCTATTTAAAGGATAATTACTTAAGCCTCCTGTCTCTTTCCTCACAATACATTTAAATCGCTATCTCTTTTCAATTCATTTTCCAGTCCCATTTGTCTCCAAATATCAATAAATCATAAATCACATTTAATTATCTCTCAATTTCATAATTCGTAACGATATCACAATTAAAAGCCGGGAAAAAGTCACGAATGCATGTACCTATCAGTGCACGTGCCAAATGACACAATCCTCTACAATTAGAGGCCAAGTGAATGTTCAGTCGATATTATGCGATAAAATCCTATCCCGTCCCAATTTACCAATATAACCTTCCCATCGGTGACGGGATGTTACACTTGTAAATATAAATATTTAAAAAGTATTTAAAAAGAGAGGAATATTATTAGGTGATTTGTGTGAGTACCAATACTGGTTGAGGATGGTAGAACGACGCCATCTTCCCTTAAGTTCTTGAATATATAGAGTTGCTAGTATTGGGAGGAATTTATCCTTTTTGGGCCGATACAAATTTCGCAAAATCACACACTTTTGGTATACTAATTCTAGCTGGCATGAATGAAACAACATTCGTGCTCCTTAAGTGGCTTCCGTACGGAGCAACTAGCAATTGTTAAGTCCCTTTTCGGGCCATTAAATGACTCAAAAAAACTGAGGGTGTTATTTGGTCTTTAGTTACCCCTTTGAGAAGCAACTTACTGGGAAATACCCATCGAGGTAGCCCCTTGAGGCGTGTATTACTGGGGAATAATAATATTGATTAATAATTTTATCACTAAACACTTCTTTAAGATCGAGAGGATGAAGGGGGATGATCCTAATTTGTTTTTGAAAAGTTTGTTTGCACTCCTTTGAGTCCCGATTGATTTGAAGATACTTATGAATATTTATTATGGTTAAGGTTTATTGAATCTTTGAGCTAAGCTTGGTAGAGATAGTGAGTGATGAACTATTACTTGGAGCAAGTATTTGATTAAGTTGTGATGCAACGAATTATTTTGCTTGATCTTGTGATCTTAATTTTATGACATTTGAGCTATTTTTCCCCTTTAGTTTACATTTAAGATTGATTTGCTTGAGGACAAGAAAAAGTCTAGCATAGGGGAGTTTGATAAGTTGATATTCTTGATATATTTTAGCTCTATTTTGTCATTGTTGTTGTATTGAATGGTGTTAAATTGCCTTTAGTTTTTGTGAATTTGGTACTACTGCTTTGTTTTCAGTGTTTGCAGATTTTTTGGGAGAAAAATGAAGATAACTAAAGGAATACATGGCCTACCCATGTAAAGATACACACCTTGCATAAAGTTTGCCAGTAAGAGGGAGATTTTAGTGAAGATTAGAGGAGTACATGGTCAGGCCGCGTAAATTAAAATTGACTATGTCTTCCAATAAGGAAAAGGTAGCCAGACCAGAGAAGCACACAGTCTGCCCGTGTAATGTCACACGGCCCATGTTTCCCAATAATCAAAATGTTGACAACTCTAGAGAAGAACATGGTTTGCCCGTGTATTGCCACAGGGCCTATGTACAACAGATCTAATGGTTTTTCCAGTGGTTAAAAAGGCAGTTTAACAAAATTTTGAAGGATAGAAAATTATGGGTCAAGTCTGGGGAGAAAACAAGAGAAGAAAAAGAAGAAAGAATGGAGAAATCATAAGGGGAGACTTGAAGATTGAGAAATCGAGATTTAAGAATCAACTAGAGTTCTTTCTCCTCCTCTTTTACTTGTTATTTATCTTGGATGTTCATGTTTATGATTTTACTCCTTAGTTGAATTTAGTCATGACTCTGTAAATTTTCTTATTCTAGGATGTTTGTTTCAACTTAGGATTTATGCATTAAACCTTATACCTTTACTTCTAATTTCAATATTGTCTTTATTTTGGTATAGTATTTTGATTTAATGTTGATTTGATCTATCTAATCTAGGGTTTCTTATTGAATGTTGATAGATGTTAAACTAAGTATTGAAAAGTGATGTTTAATGTCTAAATTACGAGATTAGAATTAATTGAAAGAACATCTAGAAGTAGGATTCTTCATCAGTAGTATTTGAGATCAACCATTGTGTTCATTGGGTTGGATTCTATTTTATTCTAGGAAATTAGTTTAAAAATTAGAATCAATACATCAATTACTTCAAAGAATTAATTGATAAGAGTGGGTTAATATACTTAGATCAATATTTTATTTCATAAGGATGACATGATTTCTTTGTTGGGATAAATTCCTAGAATATTAGGTTAAATTCTGTTAATCATGTATTGATATTTCCTTTATAAATGAACTTTCAAATTCAATTGCTTAGCACGTTTAGAAGGTATAAATTTAGTACTTTGACCTAGTCCTTGTGAATCAACACTTGATTTCTTTAACTAAACCCGTATACTTGCGGAGCCTATCATTACACTATTTAATAAATATTTCTTTTCTTTTATTAAAAAACGTGTGAGAAAGTCAAGGTAAACCAAGGAAAAATAAAAACTCCTCATAACCAAGGCTCCAAATTGTCATGTGAAATGAATATGTAAGTTCTTTATTTACAAGTTATAATTATCAGTGAACCCAATATTATTTATTATGTTTTGTATTTTTTCATAAAACAGAGTCAGAAGGAACTACATGGAGAAGAGTATGATAGGATTACATTATACAAACTAACACATTATAAGGAAAGTGAAGGGTGGATGTCTGAAGAAGCGCACAAAACTATGTAAGTATAAAATTTTGTTTAAATTTTATGTTTATTTATTTATGTAATACTAACTAATAATATTCAAATTGAATATTGATTTGTTTTTAAAATTTTAGAATAAGATGCATAAGTTGTTGTAAACATCAATATCTTACAGAAATGGGCCAAATGTAGATGACATTTTCAACGAGGTGCTTGGTACATGATAGAAACATCAAAGGGCTTTGGTTTGAACCTAAGTCAATTGTTCCATCCTTATAAAGACCAACATACATTCAACGTTTTGAAAAGGAAAACAAGTTCCTTGAAAAGAATTTAGCCAAGTATGGTAAGTACCTAAGAAAATTAGTAGGCCCGGGTTATATAAGTCGTGAAGATGAAACTGAGTCTGAGTGATTAAACTACTCTTTATATTTTGTATATATGTATTTTTGAAGTTGAAATTAAAACCTTGTACACGATCAAATTTAATGATATTTTATTTTTTATATATAATTCTCCAAATTTTCAATTATTTTTATAATTTTGTATAATAAATTATCAACAAAAATAAATATTATACACAATAATATGGATTAAGAATGCCACAAATAATTATAATTAATATGTTATAACATTTAGGCAAAATGTATATTAAAATTTTGACTATGTTTTAAAAATGTAGCTAAATTTTTTGACTTTTTGCTACATTCCAAAAACATAGCTAAATAAGAGCCACCAAAATGATTATGATGATTATAGGAAAACATCACTTAAAGTTTTTAGTTACGGAGATTTAGCAACATTTTGGCAATGATATCTATTAGCAATGATTTTAGGAATTTTAGCTATTTAATTTTTTGTTGCTAAAAGTTTGTTCTTTTATAGTGTTTATCTTGTACATATTTAGATGTCTATGAAAAAATTTATGGGATAATTCTACATTGCAAATAAAATTATGATTAAATTATAATTATGAGATTCATATTGCATTTATATATTAGCCCTAAATTACTCCTAGTTATTATTCTATTAAGACCGAACATTAGTGTAATATAAAAAGACTAATGCACGTTATGTTTTTCTTTATGATGATAAAAAGGACTGAACATTACTTCACTAAACTGACCTTACATGAGAAATCTATTTGAAACATTACTTGTATGTATATGAAAATTCTCATTATGATGATTATATAAATGATTCTTTAACTTGAGACCTCTAAAGTTATCTCATATAAGAATTGTTATATTTTGATACTACTTATGAAATATTCTAATTAAGAATAGCTCAGTAAGTAGTTATTGGATGTAACATGAACTATACGAGGGCAACTGAGTGATCAATATAGGATTCAACGTCCTAAAGTAATAAGGGAGAATGTTTCATTGTTCTAGATTAGTATTGATTCAGAAAATCCTTGGCCAAGGTAAAATGTGGTTTGTAAATAGTTTATAAATGTCATTAATGGAATCAATTACTAATGGTGGAGAATTAATAAGATTATACTCAAATAGAGTAAACATCAATTTTATGTTCTACATCAAATCGAAACATTTTATGATGAAAAGATTGAATCATATGAAAAAATCATACATCTAAAGGTTAATCAAAATCATTTTGAGATTTCTAAATATTTGAGTAGTCATAATATGTTGCTAGATGTCAATCTTGATCTATTGATATAAATGATTTTATTTATTTAGAAAATCAAATATATATTAAAGGAGTTTTATTTATTTAATCCTAAATATGTTGTAGGGTTATAATTTATAGACATTGTCAACATATTTGTAAACCTAATGAGTCACACACAAAGAATGGGTTGAAAAGTGAAAGTTGTTTTAATCAAGTTGGACTTGATTCTATAGTTTGAGAAACTTTATGATTAAATATAAAATATTTAATAATTAAGGATCAATATGAGATATTAGATCTTATTTAGGCATAACTATTATTTAATTGGAATTATTTATAATTATATTAATGTTTAATTGAAATTAGAATTTAATTTAAATTAAATTACTAAAATGTCTAAAATCTATTTTAAATAGGCTTAGGCTCTAAGGTAGCTAGCATTTCTTGTCTAAACCTCTCTGGAAAAGTTATAGAGTTCTCTTAACATGTCTTGTGGATACCGTTAGATGTTAGACATTTTTGTGGCTATTGTGGTTGAGATGGGCCAATTTTGAAGACAATTTAAGAGAAATAACAAGGAATAACTTTCGGAATAAGATACAAATTATGGTTAATGTTTTATTATAATTTATATGATTATCATTTTATAAAAAGTTTCGTAATTATTCTGTTATGCATGGAATTAGATCCCGCCCAATTTTCCAAAAAGGGGAAGAGGTTAGCTAAACGGAGTAGACTTTTAAATGAGATGAACAACAAAGCAGGAGTTAACACAAGAACAATAAAAATTAATATCTAGCTTGCGAGGGTTGAAACAACCAAGCATAAACTTAGCCACGTGAGTTATGCTACTAGGGAGAGAGAAGCTACATGCTCTTTCTAATTCTTCTTAATTAAAAAAAGTTTATGAGTTTAATTTTGAATAATCTTATATGTATTTAGATTTACTAAATATATAAATTTAATATTATATTGTAAAGTAATATTAGTATGCATAAATTTAAAAGTGTTAATTTAAAAAAAATCTTAAACTTTTCTTAATTTTGCAGTTATAGTCTGAACTTTAAAAGCTGATAATTAAATATCCAATCTTTCAATATTTTCAATTCTAGTTTGACGTTAATGTCTTACTTGAGTTTGCTGATTTGACTTACCACGTACTACAGAAATCCTACCAAAACTATGTCATTTAATACTCATCAGATTAATTAATTGAAGTTAACTAAAAGACGTAGTTTTGATGTTCAGTCCCTAAGAGGATCCAGCTATAGAAAACTAGGAATAAGAGCTTTCCACCTTTTTGACCCACTGTTTCATCTTAAGCATGTTGGTTTAAGAATAAGAATGAGTGATTGCAATTTAGTCCCTAAACGTTGTCCCCTTCCTTCTTCTTTTGAAATTGTTGTTGCTACCATCCCCGAGTCAAGTTCAATGGTGATTTTTAAGTCATGAATAGAGCTCATTATAACTACTTGAATGATCAAGCAGATTGAATTAAGATAAATTGAAATTGATGCTTCCAATTCTAGGAAGTCAAGCTTGTAGTGTGGTCCTCATGCTTAATTTGGAAAAAACTTGCACAAGTGACATGTCAATCACTCCTCTCCTCCGTTGAACAAGTCACTTCATTCAAGTTTCTGTTAAGAAATTTGGTCTTGAGTCATCCTATTGTAACAACACTAATTTAAAGAGTGTTAAACCATAAACATGATCTAGTGCTTAAATTCATGGCTTTTAAGGATTCTTCTCAACCTATCACTTCCAAAGAGATTATTGCTTCAACTTGATTATTTTTTACATGGATTACTTACACTTTAACCATATCAACGATTGCGTTTGAAATGAAAACTTCACTAAATCTAGAACAACTAGCTCTGCTAGTGAGTGAATGGGGGCCAGATTGCATAAACTACAATGTATGTGACTTCAACAACAGCAACCTTCATCACTACACGTGGCTAGGCATAGCTTGTGGTGACAGTGGAAGCGTCACTAGGATTGAGAATTTTGGAAGAATAATTAATATAGAGAAAAGTTCAAGAAGATGAACTTTTCTTACTTGTAAAACCTTGCTTGTCTTAATCTTATGGGGTATAGGACTTACTGGGCAAATTCCTTCCAATATCGAAGCTCTTTCAAAGTTTACAAATCTCGACTTGTCTGACAATTACCTCATGGGTATGAGGACCTTCATACTAGTAAGCAAATATTTGTAGAAGAACAAAGACGTGTGAGAGATACAATAGCAGTTTATGTGGGAGGGACAACAGTAATAGCAATTTCAAATGCGGAAGGAAGGTGGTAGTGTTTAGGGCTTTTTTGGTTGGATGTTAATTAATGGAATGGAATGGAATGTGATGGAACGAAATGGAACGGTTTATTATAGAATGGAATGTGTAACATCCCATTTCCATACTAAGGGCTAGAACCCTAAAATTTTGATACATGTGAGATCAAAGAGAGATTAAGAAAGATGCATTTCATACTCATGCAACATACACACACATGAATTTGAATTTTTGTGTAATCAGATGATTGTACATGCACTCATTTGACATTTTCCGGGTATAATTGAATTATAAATGTGTTATATTGAAAATTTGGTTTTTATATGCTGGAAATTGATTTGGAGAGTGTATTTTATTGATTTAGAATTTTCGGTGAAGTTTGTGAATTTTCTGAGAATTCAGGGTATTTTTGGACTAAGAAAAATGTCAAGTCATAGAACAATTGAGGAATAGTAGTACAAATAAAAATCCAACGGTATTGAAAATTTTTATAAGTGACATTAAGATTTAATGACAAGTGTCACTAAAAATTGGGAGACAATTGGAGTACAAATTGGAGTTAAATGGACTAGATATGAAAGGGGACCAATTGGGACCATAAAAAGATGACAAATGGCAAGTGACACATGTCACCACACTTGCCACTCAACACTCCTCTCTCTCACAACACTCTTCACTTTAAAGACCAAATAAATGTTTTGTCTTTCATTTTAACTCTTGCTTTTCTCACATTTTTGTGGCTTCTTCTTCTTCTCTTCTTCTCCTTTATGATTCTTGACTCACCCAAACCTCCATCAAGTTACATCTTGCTTCCATCTTTTAATTGCTACTTCCATCCTATTATTTCTTCAATTTGCCACAAGAAAAACCTATCCTTACCTCCTTCAAGATGATGATCGTGTGAAGCTTGGGAGCTAAGGCTAAGTGTTGTTTTTGAAGAATTGAAGCTAAACCAAGTAAGTATAAACATTAACTCTTCTTGATTTGTTAAATAAAAACATATATCATGATAGAAGGTGATATTGGAGTAAAACATGTGTGCAGAAAATTGATGATGATTGGGTACATGTATATGTTCTGCTTTAGGTTAATGATCAAATATAGATCGTGATTTGTTGTGATTGAAATTGAACTGAAATGGAAGTAGGAATGAAGAGGAAATATTGAGGAAATAAGCTAGAAGTGATAGACTAAGCAAAAGAGAGGAACTAAGATGAAATGATGATAAAGAGTGCTAGAAAATGTACAGATGCAGTGTTTTTACTGAACATGCATTTGTATTTTTGCCATATCTTGCTCTATAGACATCCAAATTATATGATTTTAAGTTTATATTAAACTAAATAAGTATGGCTATATTTTTCATGAAGGAATAAAAATTGAATTCTATCTCTATGAGTTTCCAAAATTAGCTCTAATTTGAGTTCTTAGATTCTGTCATGGTTTGGAACAGTCTGTAGTGCTTTTATCATAACTTGCAGACATAAGGGAACTAAATTGCATGAAATTGGTTTCATTTGAAAGTTAAGACCTAAATGAACAATTAGTTAGAAGGATGTTTAGCCTGAATCCTTCATTTTCATTGTCAAAAAGCCTACGTAAAATTGTCCTGAATGTTTGCTTTTGGGAAGAGCTGGAAGAAGTTAAAAGAAAAGAGGCGTGCACGACCGTGCTTGAGCACGATCGTGACTCTTAAGGGTCATAAGGAATGTCACCATCGTGCACAAGCACAAGGGTGGAAATGGAAAAGCGATTGGAATTGCACGATCGTGCATAATGAAGGTGCAGTGAAAGTGGAGAGATTGATTGATGAATTTGTAACGGAATTAATATGGAGTTCTGGAAAATGATAACTGGAGTATTTTTCACTGAACAAGATTCGATATTTTAGGCATAACTTGTTATGTAGTTATCGACATGAGATGACCTTTGATTTGGAGTAAATTAAAGACATAGGGCTACAAATTATATGAAAATTTGAATTGTCATTCAGACTCTAAGAATTTTAATTTCTGGATGGAAGTTGAATCTGATGTATTGTTTCAGAATGAGAACAGTCCGAAAATATTGGGAGAATAACTTTTAGATTTCTAAACCAAATTAAATGATCTTGGTTTCATTAGAAACTTAAGAGATGGGAGAATAGTTCTCTAGAAGAAAGTGTTATCAAATTACTTCATTTTCCTTGTCAGAATGATCATACAAAAATTGACTCAAAGGTCTGGAATTTTGGAGATATTAAAGAAATGAGAATTTGGATCTTGTAAGATCATATAATGTTAGAATAACATTAGTGAATGAACTGTTGATATCAAAATACCAAAGGCATGAGTATAATGGGAATGAAGATGTTCATATGAATGTAGTCGTGATTCATAGGAGATGAACAGTAGGTATCAAAAGAGAATGAGAATTTGATAATATACCCTGGATTGTCATCGAGCATGCATTGTACATATTTCATATACACAATTGTTAATAAAGGAATACTTATAATTGTGCAATTATTAATGTGTGTGCATCGTGTGTATGCATAATTTTGATGTGCTGGTTAAATGTCTCTATTCACGCATTTCCAGAATTTGGATGCAAATACTAATATGGAGCATACTGTGAGTAGACCAAGATGGTCTCACTTTATTGTTTGTTTTGTTTGAATTTTTTATTAATTAACTATTGGATGATTTTATGAATGTGATTGATTGTGTTGATTTCTAGATAGAAGGTCCGATGAATGTGATATATGAATGAAATATTGAAATGTTCTTTGTATGTGAATTGGATGAAATATGTGATACATGACTTGATTGTTAAATGCTGGACTTAGTTCTGAAGGAAAGTGTGATCATGCATATAAATAAAAAAGTGATACTCAACTCTAATGTTGAATGCCGAACTACGGTTAGATGATATGTGAATGTGAGTGAATAAGAATATGCAAATGTGATTGAGGCATTCCATTTCATGAATGCATGAAACATAATGGCAGTTGTGACCAGAGTAGCTATCGATCAGAGCTTAAAGTTCAACATGTGAAAAGGAGTCTCGAGCTCAAAAGTGATTAAGAGCCTAAGGCTCACTATGTAAAATTAGCCCTGTATCTCCCAAGCGAATAAGGGGCAATTAGTAATGAGCCCGGTATCCAATAGATACGGGACAGTTTAGGCACTTGGTCACAACAAAGTAATAAATAAAAAGTGGGTCTCATGTGCACTGCATATATATAATACGAATGATTAAAGTGTATTGAGTGTGAAATGTGAATTGATATGAATGTGAATTATGTGTTATGTGATTGGGTGAGTCATCGATGATGGTCACTTATTGAGTTCACAAAACTTACCCAAAATTTGCAAATATTTTTCAGGATCAGAAAAATATCTCGTTAGGCAAACGTGAGTATCCCTACAACATACAAGTAAAGGATAGAGGTTAGAATTAGTTGCATTGTATTTCTTTCTTTTTGTATGGAATTATATATTCCGCAACTTTTGTATTAAATTATGTATTTCGAAAGTTTTGTAAAAAAAAAGGTGTATATGATTTATATTGTAATGTAAAGACTTTATGACTAAAGTGTTTTGTTTTTGTGAAAGGACCCAAATGGCTATTGAAAATTTTGTTGATTGTATTGTTATGATTGAAAAAGTTTGTGAATAAAGCAGGCCTGATTTGGTTATGGATTTCCGCATATTATATCTAATTGTATTAAAAAAAATTGTACTGAGTTTTGACTGATTGAGTGTTCTAGTACGCTACCCTCGTGGAGCACGGTCTTGAATATCACTCACAGATGTCGAGTACGTGTCTGGTGGGAATGGGGTGGTACAGAACATAATATAGTAAAAAGTTGTTTGGGAGGGATTGAAGGGTTCATAATATAATGTAGTGAAATGTTGTTTGGAAGATGGATGTAATAGAATGTAATGTATAATAAATGACTATTATATCCCTTATATTAAAAAGGTTATTGCAAGAGGTTTGTTATTTTATTATTAATTATATAAAATATTATTATTAAATATTTAATAAAATTTATTTTATTAAAATTTATTTTATGTGATTTATATTAAAATTATTTTATTTTATTTATATAAAATATATACAAACAATTAAAGAACTATTTTTATATATTTTCTGTTTTCATTAATTAAAATTTATTATTAATTATTTAATAAATTTTATTATATTTTATTCTATGTAATTTATACATAAAAATAATTTATTTATGTTATTATTTATATAGAAATATATACAAACAATTAAATAATAATAATTTTATATATTTTATATTTTCATTAATAAAATTTTATTTATTTTTAATTTTTATTAATTATATATAATCTAATATATAAAATTATTCTTTAATTTTTGTATATATTTCTATTTAAAAAATATAAATAAATTATTTTTAAGTATAATTTTTTATTTTTTATTAAATATATAGAGTTTATTATTAATAATATAAAATATTATTATTAATTATTTAATAAAATTATTATATTAAATATTATTATATTCTATTTAATATATTAATATTATGACTTGGTCACGGTTGGTATTAAGAAGAATTATTAAGGGTATATTAGGTAGTATATATTTATTAGTTTATATTCTATTCTGAACCTCCGAATCGGAAGTTTCTTATTTTCACTGTTTATGATAGACTGCAACGTAACATGAAACCCTCTATTTCTTTCCCATCTCATTTCATTCTAACATGAAACCTTCAACCAAATGATGGAAGTGTTTTACATTCCATCTCATTTCATTACTAACCTCTCAATCAGATAGGGTCTTAGGAATAACTAAATGGCGTAGTTTTATTAACTTCAATTATTAATTGTACAGTATTAAATGACATAGTTTTAGTAAAGTTTTTGGAACACATGGCAAGTCACGTCAACAAATTTAACAAAGAAACTAACACAAGGTTATAATTGAAAAAATTGAAAATTTTAAAAAGTTATTTATACATAGATATACTCTTTCTAGCAGAAGAGCAATGAAGGAAAACATAATATGAAAAGCAACTAAAACTTGTATAATTAATTCTGCTCATACTATATAAAATTTATTGACAAAAATATTAATTAATTTATTTCTAAAATACACTCACAAAAGATGAGTCTTGAAGTAAGAGTAAAGTTGCTTCTTTGTGAGTATAAGATCACATGATTAAAACATAGAAATAGCTTTTTGTAAAAAATATAAAAAGAACCTGCGTACATTATAACTTAGGATGCGTTTGACTTTTATAAAATACAATATAATATTAATTGAGTAAAAAGTAATCTATTAAATTGTATATATTAAATAAAGACTCAATTGTTGTTAGTTGTGAAGAGGATGGATATAAAAAAAAAGTTCTTTTGTACGTATCTTTAAGAAGAATACGTTGTTTCAAGAATGTAAACATGCACAATTTGAGTTGTCAATATCTTTCCATAAAAGATTGTGGAAGATTAGAACGATGTTCGAGGAATATATTCGGTGGAATGGAAAAAGAATGAATAGAAGAAGATTCTCTTAAAGATAAAGAATAGTTTAACCCAACGAAAAAATTAAAAAATTAAATTATTCATATTAAATTATATCTATTTAGTTGATAATATATATTAATGCTTCAGCTTGTCAAAAATAACCTCTTTATTCGGTAGGAATAAAGATGCATATAATTGGATCTTTCTAAATTTTATCTTTAGATTTTGATTGGACGTTAATGATAATAATGATATTTAATTTATAGTAAATCAGATTATAAAAATAAAATATTAAATGAAAATTACTTTTTATAATTTTCATAATTTTTAAAAATAAGAAGAATTAAAAAGTTAAAAATAAAAATAAAAACAAACAAACCTTGTTATAAAATTTTTGTAGCTTTTATTTAACTTTTTTCTGTTCTACGTTCCACCTACAAGTTTCCAACATCGAATCTATATATGGCAGGTATATAAAGCAGGAAACATGGAGCCGTGGTCCTTAACACCTGGCCCATCTTATTGTGTTCCTCAGATCAGCGTCTAAACAACCCAACGACACAAAAAGCAAGACCGTCAGGTAGCAGAAGGTCCCTCTTTAATATGTTCAAATGTTGAAGGTTAGAATCACGTGCTTTGAACTGACCTGACCTAACCATAAAGTGTAGCTACATTCTGTCTATGCCATGCGCACTAGAATGTCTTCTAATCTCTGCTAATCTAATGGGACCAGATAATCTCTCCAATTAACAAACAGGATGCTCCAACCCTAACCTAACACCTCCCAAAGTATTTTTTTTATATAATAAATATTCTCTACCTACTGCAACCATGACAGATTTTTTTTTTTTTTTTTGGTTCATGTGTTTTGTCGACGTCAGTGTCATACATACCAAAGTTTGACAACAACAAACCCAGGTGGTTCGTTTTTGTTGCTTGTACTGGTCCGTTCACTTGAAATTGAAGATGAAAAAGAAAAGGTGGTGATGATAGAATTATGCTCTTCAAGTTCCATCCTGTTACAACCGTTACATTGGTTAGATGAAGCTGACTCTTCAATCATCCTCCTTAACTAGTGGAATGGTAGCTAAACCATACATCTTCTTTTGTTTCATTCACTTTGGATTACCAAATAAATTAGAGCAAGCCATGCACATACCAGGTTAACTGAGTGCTTCTCTTTAGCAACTATATATACAAAATACAGACAATATATTTATATATATGTTCCCTCAAGGTGTGAGGCTGGACCATTGATTGTTAAGCCATGGGATCAATAGAGTACAGGCCGTTGCTACTAGGACTTGATTCACATTCAAGTATTCCGGACTTGTCTTCTGTTACAATAGAAGAATTCTTGGAGCAAAGACCAGTGGCAGTCCGATGGTGGCCAAGACTTTTTGCATGGGAATCAAGGCTCCTTTGGATCCTCTCAGGGTCGTCGATAGTTGTTTCCATTTTCAATTACATGCTTAGCTTTGTCACACTTATGTTTTCTGGCCATTTGGGTGCAATTGAGCTTGCTGGAGCATCGATTGCTAGTGTGGGAATTCAAGGTCTTGCCTACGGAATCATGGTATGACAAATTCTACTTGTTAATACTTTGTCTTTTCAATGAAATGTTACAACCATTTTAACAAGTTGATTCTGTTGTTTTCTCCTCCAAACCCAAAGTTGGGTATGGCTAGTGCTGTGCAGACTGTCTGTGGACAAGCATATGGAGCAAAAAAGTACTCAGCAATGGGTGTTATTTGCCAACGGGCAATAGTATTACATGTAGGAGCAGCAATTCTTCTGACTTTCTTATACTGGTATTCGGGGTCAGTGCTTCGAGCTATGGGACAATCGGCTGCTATAGCGGAGCATGGCCAAGTTTTTGCCCGTGGTCTGATTCTTCAGCTGTATGCGTTTGCGATTAGCTGCCCTATGCAGAGGTTTCTTCAGGCACAGAACATTGTGAACCCTTTGGCATATATGTCTGTTGGGGTGTTCCTGGTTCACATTCTTTTCTCGTGGCTGGTAGTTTATGTGTTGAACTATGGGCTCATAGGAGCAGCTCTGACACTGAGTTTCTCATGGTGGCTACTTGTCATCTTGAATGGACTTTACATTGTTCTTAGCCCATCCTGCAAAGAAACATGGACGGGTTTATCTGTGAGTGCATTAAAAGGAATATGGCCTTATTTCAAACTAACAGTTGCTTCTGCTGTCATGCTCTGGTATAATTTAACATGCCAAGAAAACCCTGTCTTCACTTGGAACTGCTTTAAGAAATATCTGGTAGTGATTGTGATTTTGGGAATTTTGCATTGCAGTTTAGAGATATGGTACAATCAAGGACTCGTACTTATATCAGGCCTCCTCAGCAATCCAACAATCTCACTGGACTCCATTTCCATCTGGTATGTCCACATTACTGTTTCCTCTCTTCTTCTTTGTTTCTTTTTTTTTTTCCCCTTCTGTCGCAGCATTAATTAGTAACCAAACGTTTTTGCAGTATGAATTACTTGAACTGGGATATGCAATTTATGTTGGGACTAAGTGCAGCTGCCAGGTTAGTAACTTCATTGCATGCTTTGTTGAGAGTTCATGAAGCTGATTTCTTTTCAAACTAAATGCAGCATTCGAGTGAGCAACGAACTAGGAGCAGGTCATCCAAGAGTGGCAAAATGTTCGGTGGTGGTTGTAAATGTAACTAGCATTGCCATCAGCATAATTTTCAGTGCAATAGTTCTGATATTCCGCGTTGGATTGAGCAAACTATTCACGGACGATTCTGAAGTTATAGAGGCAGTGTCTGATTTGACTCCACTGCTTGCAATATCTGTTTTCCTCAATGGAATTCAACCCATACTTTCAGGTGATTTGAACTGAATTGTACGCAATAACATTGAAGTTTGGTAATTTATAACAAAGTTTGTTGTTGAAAACTTGAAGGAGTGGCAATTGGAAGTGGATGGCAAGCTGTGGTAGCATATGTTAATCTAACAACATACTACATCATAGGACTACCCATAGGATGTGTTCTTGGGTTCAAAACCAGTTTAGGAGTAGCAGTAAGCTTCTTTTTTCCTTAGAAGAAATGCTTCTTCTTTTCTATGCATCTAATCAAGTTGAAGATTTCTGAACTCCGTCTCCCTCTGCAGGGGATTTGGTGGGGTATGATTATTGGGGTTCTTCTACAAACAGCCACTTTAATAATTCTTACTGCAAGAACCAACTGGGAAGCAGAGGTAAATTTAGTTTTTGAGGGCATTAATAGTTTGATGTTGTTAACACTGCTGCTATTAAATATTACTACTTGCGCAGGTTGAGAAAGCTGCCCAACGTTTGAAGGCATCCGCAAATGAAGAAACCATGGACTTGGTGGCCAGTGCTTAAGTAGATATTGAATTTTGCTGTGTGACTTTTTTAGTTTTTTACTAAATTTATTATTGCCAAATTACTTGATCTAAATGTCTCTGTTTAGCACACTTTAAAGGGAATCCCAAATAGTCATCGAGTTGGCCAAGTCAAATTCGTTTAAGTCACATCATTTATAAAATAAAGTTTAGGAAAAAGTTTTGATGTCTACCTTCAATAAATTAACCTAACCCCACCGAACCCGTCTCATCATATGGAAGAAAAACAGTTTTTGGAAAATGTGTTACAAGATCTGTCTATCCAATTTATAAAATAAATAAGAAAAAACTAAAAAAAAAATACATTTTTGCATCACCAAAAAGGATACCAAGTAACATATTCCGAAAAGCAAGTGCAAACACAAGCATGATGCAGAAACGATAGGAACAGTCTATTAAATTAATACAAACTATCAAGCGTCATTTCCACCAAGTTAAATGGAAGAGCCAACACTTGTTCAGAGATTAATATTGTTTTGATTCAAACATCTTATTTCAAGAGGATACTACTAATTTCATGTTCTTGAAGCTTATTCCAAATAAGGAGACTGACTATACACACTTGACCATGCGGCTGAGGAATCAAATCAGTGGAAAATATGTGATACTTCCCACGAATTTACTCAGACAGTCACTAGAAATGGTAAGAATGTGTTAGCCTGTAACCCTTATCTACACACAGAGATAATGAAGTTACAGGCGGGAGATCAAGAGTGGGACAGACACTAGTGGTTCCTCACCCATAACTGGCTGGAATAGGTCCAACTCACCATAACGCTCCAGGACTCGCATCCTGCAATCTTCAGCAGCCATCAAACCAGTTGAGAATGCACCATGTACAGAACCTGGGTAATTCACACTTGTAGCTTCCCCCGCAAAGAATAGGTTATCAATTGGAATCCTCAGCCTTTCATACAAATCATGGGGTTTGCCCACTGCATCATAGCTATATGAACCAAGGGAATTGACATCTGAACCCCATCGGGAAACAAGATATTGAACCTACACAAAAATTGCAAATAAATAAACTAATAGCTTTAACAGAGCTCCCACTTTAGCATGCAATGCCAGAAACTTCTAAAAACTAGCTGTAAATTAGAACACAACATGCAAAGAGAAATAAAACCAGAAAAGGGTTACATATGTTAGATTACCGGTGAAGTGGCATCAGGAAGGATCTTCTGTAGTTGTGTAAAAGCAAAATTAGCAGCAGCTTCATCAGACATCTTCTCAATGTCTCTTGCCAATTGCCCAGAAGGCATATAAACAAGGACAGGGTGGCCAGTTGCCTTGTGAAGATTTAGAAAGTAGCTGCAGCCATAAGAAGTTTCTGCAACCACGCCCAAAAACTCTACATTTGGCCAAAACACGTTATCAAAATGCAACGCAATCTTATTCTCAATACCCACTCCAAGCTCGTTAATAGCATCTTCCTTCCAAGATGGAAGTTTAGGTTCAAAAGTTATGCTCTTCGATTTTAATACTCCAAGAGGAACTGTAATAAGAGCAGCATCTGCCATGAATGTTTTCCCATTTTCAACTGTTACCTTCACACCGTTATAACCCCTTACTATATTCATCACCCTAAAACAGAAGAGTAAATACTTAAATCGCTAAGCAGAAGAAGACACACATTCACACCTATGAATGCCTGTACATGCAAACATTCAAATGTCACAAATGGAATAATTACTGTCAATGGATTTCATCAATCAATACCTATGTCCCAAGCGGATATCAAGACCTTTGGCAAGTGTGTTAATTACAGGAACATAGCCCCTAACCATAAGTCCATGACCACCTGGAAGAAGTTCTTCCTGTAAAACAGTCAATATAAAACAGAGATCACTCAGTAAGATGAGAAGAGCCATCATCCCTACCAAGAGCCCAACTTCCTCTAGACTGATTAAGGAAAATACCATCAGAGGTCCATAAAGCAGTCTGGTGCCGATCTTTAAGGCATATGATATAGTGCAAAGAAATTATAAGTTCATGTAAACAGTAACAGAATGAAAAGAATATCTGAGGACTCAACAATCCCAGCATACTTCATTGAGAATGTCGGGAAAATCAGGATTTATCAGCCATCAAAGTAAATTAGCCACCCACTACAAAAATTTTCCGCATCAACCACTAGACAAAGAACAAGATGTCGCTCAGAATCGAGAGACAAAAATGGTAGATTAAAAAACTCCAACATTTGAGATAATATACTTCTAACTTAACAGCCTGCATAAGACATGCCAACCATAAATTTAGCAGTTAAATTGTCTACAAGCAGAGCATCAAAATTATCAGAATAAATAGGAATACACAAGAAAGCTAAAGATATCAGTCAATGAAATGATGATTTTCTTTAGTACTTAAAAGACTCCTCTTCAAACAAGCAATTAGGGGAGAGTGTGAAATACTACAAGGAGATGGATAAATGTAAACCACAAAGTTTGTGATTTGTCATTGCATACATAAAATATTCAAACATAAATATAAAGGGAAAAGATGGAGATGAATAACCTTGAGTAAAAGATAAGCATGGCTAAGTTGGTTCTTGGGTATATTTATTGGCAATGCATATGCCCATTCGTTAGAATCACGTACAGTAATCAAACAAAGTTCAAAAGGAACATGGATGTGTTAGATTTATAGAATTCTAATTTGCCAAGATTTTCATCAAAGGCATTTGAATGGCACATCACGGTTGTTAGAGATTGCAATGTGGAAATGGTTAAACTAAAAATATTACACTCAAATGTAGGACAGGATGCTATGTTTCAAGTTCAGTTCATTTGTAATTTTAGTATTAACAGACATACAAGCATCTAACTCATTCATTGAACAAGGCATTTACTTAAATTTTACACATCTATATATATATATATATATATATATATATATATATACAAATCCCCAATCAAATGGCAGTACTTGATCTCGTTTCATGTCAAAAGTTACCTGATCCCAGGATTTGAGTGAGATTGTATCAGCATCTGCAGCAAACCAGCCTTCCATTCTGCATAAGTACCACTGAAGCACCTTATGGGCAAGCCCGTCAAGCCTGCAGACATATTAACAGATTAGACCTTTTTTTATGATTGATATATACACAAAATAAAACATATGTGAATCCAGATGAACCTTAGCTCTGGTCTTCTTTCAAAAACAATTGAGAAAGCACGAAGGATGGACATGTCTTCACTGTATTCAAGTCTAACTTTTTCCGTCTGCATTCAAGAAGACAAAAGCAGTTAAGGCAGTGCTACAAACCAACATTACATTAAAATTCTCTAAGAGAGTGCTTGAATAGCTATCTACGCTAGTAAATTATAGTTGAGTCATTTCAAGTTTTGATGTGAAATTAGGAAAACGTTGAGTGAAAAAGTAAGGACAAGTGTAGTATAACAGCTTCAGCAGACATTCCACCATTTCTAGAGACTACTACATGAAAATATTGATGACCATTGTTAACAATCAAGAAAGCAATTTGTAAAAGAGAAGACAAATGTTAACAATCAACGTAAAAAGCTTGAGAAGATCACTAAATGGGTTGTGGTTTTACTTCTAGTCTTATTAACCATAACTCTATTTGTTTATTTATTCATTTCAATTTTCACATCATTAAATGAACTTCTAAGAGTTAAAACATTTTAGAGGTATCTTGCATAAAGATCAGTTTGTAAACTAAACAAGTAAAAGATTTTGCATTGCAGCATTAAATCAAATGACTGCCTCCAACATAAGGAAAAGACTTAAACATAAACAAACTTCATAAGGGCATGCAATGATTAAATATATGAAAGACGACCTACCTCTTGTAATATGCTCTCAAATACTTCACCGACTTTTGAGACTAGTTCTTGAGGAACTTGATTACCATCCATATCAAAGAGTGCATAGCTACAGAATAGTTGTGAATCAATTCCTTCCCAATTTTTTTTTTAAGAAAAAGAAGCAACCTACATTGGCTACAACTTGAAACAAGATGGATAATATTCAACATGCTAGAAAATATTAAGCAAGAATTGAAAGAAGCTTGAAACTCAGTTCTAAAATTCTAAGTATCTGTTATAAGAAGCACCGAGAAAACAAAATTTAGTGGTCAAAATAATGTTTATAACAATATTAAACACCCACAGAACAGTTCCATATCATCATCTTTTCAATCAATTCAACCCGCAGGAGATGCTATTATGCAGTCACCGTAAAGAATCACATAAATTGAATACGCAATTTCCATACATCAGGGCGTGTCAAGAGAAACAGAAAACTATATGGATTACCTTTCCAAATCGTGATCATACAACACGGAATTATCACCACTAGTGCGGTATAGGGGTAATCCCAGTCTTCCAATCAATGGTGCCAAAGGATTTTCTTTGCAGACTCCATGCAACCTGGATATTGATCATTGTGGTAAATATAATATATCTAAAGAAAGCTTTTGTGAACAAAATATCCAAAAGTCAAACGTGAAAAACGATAATCTTAAGAAGAGGAAAGGTTTACCAAGATGCACCCAAGTCCACAGGAAAACCAAATGAGTAATCGGTTATAACCCGACCACCAAGCCTATCCCGTGATTCCAGCAACACAACCTAACAGAGAAATCAAAATCTTAACAGACCATAACACAAACAATTCTAATGGCCATTAGTGCGTTATCCTGCAAAGTAATACATATTTATAGTATCCGTCTATATGGAACTCAAGCCCAACGCCAGCCACCAAATAGATGTCTTACAGCTGCTAAGTATGTCAACACAACGCAATAACTTCCACTTATAAACAAGGCCAATAAAGTAGAAAAAAATAGAACATCCGTTAAAATAAGAAAGAAAGCAATCCAAATAATGGTACTACTGAAAAAAACTTCTTTGGTGGGAAAAAGGATCATGGTTGTAAAATACACATCAAGAGAATTCAGCTCAATCCAAACACAGTTCAACTAAATAAAAAAGGAAATTTTGTTCAATCATAGGCTAAATCTTATAATTGAAAATTTTGAATTTGGAATTAAAAAAAAGCAGCATCAAATTATCATGACAACTTGCCGACAGTTGGCATGTACCTGAAATGAGGCATCGTGAAGAGCACGCGCTGCTGCAACTCCAGATATTCCGCCCCCTATCACGATCACCGACGGTGATCGCGATTGCCTCCTTCCCGAATTCGAGAAACAAGGATCTGTCACATAAAACAATTAATAAAAATACCAAAAACTTTTACTTTTCTAAAATTTAAGCTTCTGACATAAATAACAATCAATTAAGACCGATTTGGAAAATTAAGAAAAATATCGACCTCTGCGCAATTGCTGGCGATTACTCCTGAATCCGGACTCCATAATTGAAAGAATATGGGAGATTACTACTAAACAAAAAAATTAAGGGATCGATGCTAGTTTTATGGAATTTAAAGAGAGAAAGAGGCAACTGAGGTGAAAAATGTAGAATAAAAATTAAAAGACAAATAAGAAAATGGTTCGAATTCGACAAGAGGAAATAATAACCCAGTTTTCCCAACCAGCTCATGCAGATATTTTTTCTTCGATTTTGTAAAACCCTAAATATATGCTCTTATTCACCACAACCAACCAACTCCACAACTTGCCGTTCTCCGAAATCTCTCGTCTCCGGCGATCGGAATAAACTTTTGATAAACGAATAATTTGCACGGTGGTGGGATCGGATGCTGTATCGTCAGAGAGATAAATGGAGGGTTCTAGAGAGAGAGAAGAGGCAGAAGAAGAACTCGTCTTTGGCTTGCAAAGGAAAGCTGAGTTTGTTTTGAACTCTGCCAATAAGACTTGGAGCCTTTATAAAGTTGGAAAGGAAAGCTGAGTCGTTTTGGCTGAGCTCGCCCTTGTTTTTCTATTTGTAAGCTACTCGCTTTATATTCTGAACACGTGGGATCGTATTTATTTAATAGACATACTAAGATGAAGTTGGGAACAGATTTTATGTTTAGAGGCTTAAACCCACGTTGTGCTGGTGCAACGGAGGACGCTGGACGCATATATTTGTTTGGATGCTTGTATAGGCTGTCACGTCACTTAGTAAACATGCGTTTAACTTTGTGATCGTCACGCATAATTTAGAATATTATATAAAATATTTATAACAGCACATACTTGAATAGGGGTCGGGAAGAAGTTTTGCTGGCTATTTCAAGTATGAGTTTTTATAAGGCTCCTGAACTGATGATTTTCAACTTATATATTTTAAGAAGCAGTGGGATGTAGCTGTTGAAGAGATTTTTCAGTTTATGTCACAGACTTTTAATTCTGGTACGACGAATGCTCAAGTTGCTAAGAGTTTTATTGTGCTTACTCATAAGATTCATCCTCCAGAATCGATTTTTCAGTTTCGGCCTATTGTACTTTACAATGTATCGTATAAAGTGGCAATGAAGGTTTTGTCGAATTGTTTGAAATCTTTTATAGATGGTTTAGTTAGTTCGTTCTAGAGTAGTTTTATTCCAGGTCGTATCACTGGCATTGCTGATAATATTATTATTACTCAGAAACTACTGCATTCTTTTAGGCGATATAAAAGTAAAGTGGGTCATTTTGCTTTAAATGTTGATTTGGAGAAGGCTTATGATAGGGTTAATTGGGACTATCTGCGGTTTGTGTTGCAGGTCTTTGATTTTCTTTTTCGGTGGGTTAATCTACTTTTAAGTGCTCTTTCTCAATATTCATTGGCTATTCTATGGAACGACAACCCTCTACGTCTTTCTCTGCTATTCGAGAGCTTCGTTAGGGAGATCCAATTTCTCCTTATTTATTTTTTCTTTGTATGGAAGGTTTGATTATGCTTATTCAGAGAGCAATGAGGAGTAAAAAATGATGCCGGTTAGGGCGTTTAAAGGTAGGCTAGGTATTAGTCATTTACTTTTTGTTGATGATTTGCTGATTTTTGATAAGGCTTCAGCTAAGCAGGCTAAAGTGATCTATAAGGTGTTAGATGTGTTCTATATGGCGAGTGGGTAGAGGGCTAACCTTTCTAAGTTAAGAATTTATTTTTCAAATTCTATTTCTCATGTTCGAAAGTCCCGATTATAACAGTTGCTGGGAGTAGTAGTTACCTCGGACTTGGGCAAGTGTTTAGGTATTTCGTTGTTGCATAGTCGTACTTCAATTGCTCATTATCAGCATATTGTGAGTTCAGTGGAGACTAGGCTGGCTAATTGTTGTTCTAAATTTCTGAGTCTCGCTGGGAAGGAAGTGCTCATTAATTCTTCTATTTCTTCGCTACCAATTTACACGATGCAAACGGTTTGGTTACCTTCCTCTATCTGTGGTAATTTAGATCGGTTGGCTCATAATTTTTATTGGAGTTCCTCACAGGAGAGGCGTAAGCTGCACTTGGTTGGTTGGAATTAGCTTATTCGGCCAAAGAATTATGGTGGTCTTGCTTTAAAAAGTTCTAGATTGATGAATGTTACTTTGTTGGGTAAGTTGGGATGGAAGTTATTTTTGAATGATTCTGCTTTGTGGGCTGAAGTCTTACATCGGAAATATTGTAATGGTCGGTCTATTCTCTTTTTTGCTAAGGGTTCGGCTTCTAGTTTATGGAAAGGGGTGGTTAAAAGTTTTAATTTGTTGTTTCCTCTTTCGGTTTGGAGGGTTGGGGATGGTTTTCAGATTAGCCTTTGGATTGATACTTGGTGCCCGGGAGGTCCTTTAGTGGATCATATGAATGGTTTGATAATAGGGGAAGAACATTTTCAGGTAGCATATATAATTAATGATGGTTCTTGGGATTTTTTGGGCTTACGTTCTGCAATTCTGGATCATCTCAGGGAGGTTATTTAGGCCATTCCTTTTCCTTTATTTACTTTAGTGCAGGATACTATCTCTTGGAGTTTTTCTTTGAATGGTGCGTATTCGGTTCAAGCAACTTATAAAGCACTTCTTTCGGAAGAGGTGTCTAATGTTTCAGTTTCGTCTATTTTTTCTTGGTTGTGGAAGGTGGCTGGCCCACCGAAATTGAAAAATTTCTTGTGGTTACTTGGACACTCATATCTTCCGACAAATTCTTTGCGGTTCTCACGGGATTTGGCTACCTCTAATTTGTGTGGAGTGTGCTCTTTATATGTTGAGTCTCCTTTGCATTTGTTACGTAATTGTAATCGTGCAGTTGCATGGTGGCAGCAGTGGGATGTTCCTGATGATTTTTTTATTGCAACAAATTTGATTGATTGACTAGCTTTGAATCTGCATGCTCGTTCAGTGGGTCCTTTTGGTTTTGACTGAGGACATCGGTTTCTAGCAGGTATTTTGTGGTTGTGGAAGGCTAGGAACTTATGAGTCTTTCAAAAGGAGTTTCTTTCATTAACAAATTTGACTGGTTGTGTCTTTAAAGTTGCAATGGATGTATCCTTGACTTCTGTTTCAAAATCGAAGCTTCAAGGTGTGGGCGTTAGATTGGTTGGACTGTGCCACCTACTGGTTAAAATGGTAGAGTTGAATTGTGACGGCAATTTTATTGTTAATCCTTGGCTGACTAGTAGTGGAGGGTTGTTGCGTGATTCATTTGGTTGTTGGCTAGGGAGTATTCGTTTTGAATTGGTGTTTCGACTATCTTGGTGGGGGAGTTATGGTCCATTCGAGATGGTTTGATTTTTGCGTGGAATCATGGTTTTCAGCAGGTCGTGGTAGAATCGGATAGCATGGAGACGGTGAGGATGGTGACTTATGGTGTTATCTCTTCACAACCCTTATCTGTTTTGGTTGTGGATATTCAAGCTTTACTTGCTAGGAATTGGATTTGTTCCATTAGGCATGTGCTTGTGAAAGTAATTTTGCGGCAGGTTGTCTGGCTAAATTAGATCATGGCATTTCGTCAACTTTTCAAGTTTGGGAGGAGATTCTTGATGCCCTCTCCTTGATTATTTGGGCTGATGCCTATGGTTTTTTTTTAATGAGATAGTTTTAGTTTTCTTTCACTTGTAACCCAAAACAAAAGATCATTTTTAATAAAGAGAGGTTTAAAGTCATTCTAAAGAAGCAATGGCAAATAGAGGATAAAGAATTTCATCAAGAAATAACTTAGAATGTGTTTTTCCATATTTGCAAGAATGATTTGTGTCTAAATACTTTTATATCTTGATTATACAAAACCTTAATAAAAATTTATGTGCTTTAGTTCAATTTTAATAAAGGTTTCTATGTTTATGATACATACATACATACATATATATATATACATACATATATATATACATACATACATATATATATATATATATATATATATATATATATATATATATATATATATATATATAATTTTAGTTTTCTTTCACTTGTAACCAAAAACAAAAGATCATTTTTAATAAAGAGAGGTTTAAAGTCATTCTAAAGAAGCAATGGCAAATAGAGGATAAAGAATTTCATCAAGAAATAACTTAGAATGTGTTTTCCATATTTGCAAGAATGATTTGTGTCTAAATACTTTTATATCTTGATTATACAAAACCTTAATAAAATTTATGTGCTTTAGTTCAATTTTTAATAAAGGTTTCTATGTTTGTGATACATACATATATATATATATATACATATATATATTCTTTCATCAATATGTAGACATAGTCATACAAACCTATATGTAGATTATCATCACAACATATATTAAGAATAAAATGGCGATCTAGAGATAGATCTATATGACCCTTCCGGTTTTAGCGTAATCTTGATGTGGTTTCAAAGATTTTAGTGCACTATGAGAAAAATAGAGATATTAGTTAACCTATTTAGAAATAGTTAGTTCTACATCAAGAGGTGGTAAATTAGTATACTAAGACACCTTGCCCATCTAAGCGATAGAATTCCTATAATTGAATAAGTATACAAGATGAAGTTAGGGGAAAATCTAGTTTAGGTGTTTCTTTATCTTGATATTTTATTTAATTATTGTGTAATGTTCATATAGTGGCCTAGACTAATGAGTTATATGTACACTTTTCTTAATTGAGTATTAGAATATTAAGGTATATAAAATTTTGCTCATCAAGTTTTAAGAATCGTTGTTGGGGAACAAGACAATATTGAAAAGATCTAAAGATTATTAATCTAATATTTTGGTTTTAAATAATTTTCTTTTATTTTTTATCCATTATCCTTCTTGTGCAAATTTAGTTATATGTTTGTAGCTTTTAGTGTAAGACTAGAAGAATTTCTTAAGTGCCTATAGAGGAAGATCAAGAGGTAAAAAGGAAACTCTCATTAATACAATAAGGGAGGAAGAGGGATAGGCTAAAGGTGTAATTTTTACTTTAATATTTAGTAAAATGTCTAAACAAGCCTCTATTATTATTTTTTATATGACTTTATACCTAACATTACTAGCATAGTACTCATTGCATCTTAAATAGGGTGCAAAAGTAGTAATAGAGATAATAATAAGAGCTCATTTAGACCTTTTGTGAAAAGTTAAGATAAAATCACATATTTGGTAATTTTTAAAGAAATCATTTTAGAATCACATTAACATATGTTGGTCCAAATTACTTAGTTGTGATATCATATAGGCTAAATTAATAACCCATATACTAAAAATATCAAAACTTAACTCTATTAGGATTTAGGATGCTATTAGTACCATTTTGAAAACATTTAAGGTATAATGTGATATTGTAGATAATGATGGGAATTAACTTAGATGTTTTAGAAAATATTAGGGGACAATTTGTACCTTTCACCAAGATAGATATTATTTAAAAGGATTAACACCAAGTTATTATGTAGGGCGAGTATAAAACTATGTTTGATTATGCTAAGCCATCATTGATGGGACTACTGTCAATTGTACAAAGACTGATGATCTTGTTAAGCAATTTCAAGATCAAATCCAACATAAATAGATATTTTAATATTTTATATAATTCAATGAGTATCTAAACAAGGATATCAATACATATATTTTCAATTTTTTTTATAGATTTGTAACATTTTAAGGTAAATGGAGCATCAAATGATAAAATAAGTCTACAATTGTTCCCATTTTCACTATATGATCTACTAAAAAGTGGTTAAAGGCATAACCTACTGCTTCAATCATTGCATGGGATAACTTAGTATATAATTTTTTCACCATTTATTTCTCACTGGCAAAGATTGCCAAGTTAAGTGTTATCCTAACTTAATGATAGTTAGATAATGAGACATGCTATGAGTTATAGGTGATATATAAGGACTTATAAGGTTTCCACACCATAGACTCCCTACATGGTTGTAAGTTTAAACTTTCTACAATAGTCTTGACTATATGACCAAATATATGGTAGATATAGATATTATAGGGACCTTGAACAATAAAAATCCAAAAGCTACTTTGGACTTTATTAAGGATATGGCCATGAATAATTATCAATAAAATCAACTTGGGAAAGTTTACATAAGGAAACAAGAGTTCATAATATGGATGTAATCACATCGTTAGAAGCTTAAGTGGAAACACTTTCTAGAAAGCTTAATAGCCTAGGTGGAGCAACAAGACCAACTCAAACATTATGTTATGAGCTATATGGAGAAGTCACACTATAAATGAACATTAAGTGGTTATTCTTTTTACAAATTCAACTAAGTAATTAGACTATTTAGGGAATTACCAATCACACTATAACAATTCATATAGTAAGACATAAAATCTATGGTGGTGAAATTATCCTCACTTTAGTCGAAGCAACTAAGAGGAAGAGTTATTTAAAGACAAACTAAACCCCTAGGGATTTTAAAAATGAACCCTATAACAACAAGAAGGTAAAATACTTTAGGAAATAGCAATAGAGAAGTTGTTATAAGCAACATTTGAGCATTTTAGGAATTAAAGATGAAGATAGATTAATTAGCACCATTGAACATGAATTTATAATTCCAAATTGGACAACTGGCCAATGGTACCACTATAAGGGGACAAGGTGCTTTAATTGAAAAGATATAGGAGAACCTAGAAGAATGGGTTATGGTAGTTATTAAAACAAAGGGCAAAGAACCTTAAGATAAGGAAAATATGATGGAAGGAATTGGGGATAATGGTCGCATCTTTTGAGCTTTAAATGGTAAAATTCATTCCCACTTTTATAAATATTGACTTTTATTTTGTTATAGGTGAATGGATACTAATATTTATAATCCTTTGTAGTAATTAGTTTAGCAAGGTGCATTAAAGGTTAAGATTATAAAAGGAAGAAGGCCAAAGAAGGAAGATGATCAAGTGTCATGAAAGACCAAGAAGTCATGGGTGAAAAGTGATTCTAATATTCATAACATGAGGCCTATATGTGGTACATTGACAAACCTTATTGAAGGAGGCCATATGTTTACTAATTGTTTAGTTAGTGATATTTAAGAAACGAGTTTACCATTTCTTTATTATGTAAACTTTTGAACATTTTAACAACCTAAATTGATAAAAAGGTGAAAGAGCAAAATTTGAATTTATAAAGGAGCATTTAAATGCCTACTGGAGAAATCACTTAACCTTTTGAAGTGAAAACAAATACCTTATTATGAATGGTCTCAGTTACTTAGTTTACTGTTTCAAATGATTATTGGCATCGCTCTTTAACTTCAACCTTTTTAGTTAGGTTAAAGCCACAAGAGTAAATTCATTTATGTTCACTTACTCACATATTTATTTAATGTAACTTTTATCTTTTAAAGGGATATTAAAATATTTAGAGAGAATATATGCCTAAATTATATAAAACGTATCATAATGCAAATTAAGTATTTGTTTTCATGACTATTAGAGAAAATTCAACTAAATTAGTTATCAATTCTCATAATTATTTTCCTAGACTAATTAATACATAAAATAACCAAAGTTATAACATTGCATCTTAATCAATCTTATTCAATGAGAAAAATTTTCTCAAGATTATTATATTTAAAGCTAATTACAATACAATTTTAAGTAAAATATGGCATATAACTAGTTGATTTATTTATAACTTGTAAACATATACAATTAAGAAAACATAAAATCAATTTCATGCTAAATGAAATTGACAATAAAATAATATAAAATGAATATTGAACACAAATATAATAACATAATTGAAATAAAAAGTATAGTTGAGGTCACAAAAGGAAGAATAGAATTCTTAAAATATACAAAGATAAAAAGGCTAGAAAAGTAAATAAGGGCTCAGTTAGTAGCAAGTTAGTCCTCATCGTTATAGTCCTCCTTTAATGTCATTAAAGATTGTGGAGGTGACTTGGATTTTTCCACATACTTGAAATAAGCGGATGATAACTGCTACATTCTTCCTAACTACCTTCATAACTTAGTATGATACGAAAATTCTATTAAATAATTCACTTCTAACTCCAAGATATACCTAAATTATATAAAAAATGTCATAATGCAAATAAAATATTTGTCGTCATAATTATTAGAGAAAATTAAATCTATATTAATTATTAATTCTAATAAGTCTTTGGCCTAGACTATTGGAATCACAAACTAGCTAAACTTATAAATTGTTGCCTTGGTTAATCCTATTTCATTGAAAAATTTTCCAGATTATTTTATTTAAGCTAATTATAAGAAAATTGATAAACAAACTATGGCTTATATATGGATGATTCCTCCTATACTTGAGTTTTACATTATCATTATTGTATGAAACATAAAAATCAAATGAAAATTAAGGACAACAAAATATAAATGAAGGAAAAATAAAAAGGGTATAGAAACTTTTTTAGACTTTGTTTAAGTTATGAATGATCAACATATAGAAATACCTTGTAAAAAAACTAAAGAAAACAAAAAAAGTAATAAAATATAAAAGGACCTTAACATTCTCTTCATCATCATTATCGTCCTTGATGTAATCAAAGATTACGTAGGTGGTCAGGAGTATCCTATAGGTTGGAAAGAAGTAGATAACCACTACTTTGTTCTTCCTAACAATTTGTAACTTGTTTAGAACATATCTCTAACTACGTGTCATAGTCTGTATGCAGTAAAAAAGGCATATCAATCCTTCACCACATCAGTTGTTACGGGGAAGGCTTAATGTCTATAAGCTCCTTTGCCAGCTGTTCCTTTTGAGGCGCATCCATTACTTATGAAAGGCTTTACTCTCTCCTGCAACTCTAATTGAACCTAAGTTTCTTATATAAATCGGTGACATTTTCATGGTTTTTAGTACACTTCTTGGCTCTTATTTTTAGATTTTATGCTTAATTTGACTCTTGAGTTCTTGCCCTTACCTTATGTAATTTGAAAGTAAAATTGTCACAAATAATTAGTAATTGCACTAAATTAACTTTCTAGAACAATTGATACTGCAAACTACCATTTGTTTATTGTAGGAGACTCAAGAATTAGAGCCAAAGAGCGAAGGCTGAGGATGATAAGTCAACAAGTCAATAGTTTAATAGGAAAGTTCGTCGCAGCGAAGTATGAAGAATTCATGTAGAGAAAAGTTCGCCGCGGCAAAGGGATGTGTTTGCGCCATGGTAAAAGTTGAAAATGAAGTTAATAAACCTTTCGAGAAAAGTTCGCCGCGGCGACTCGCCGCAGTGAAACCTTCGAACTGGTGTGACCCGAACCATTTTTAGCAAAATAACCCAATATATAACTCGATCCATCAACCCGATTCATGAAACTTACCTATTTTAGGTTAAGTGACAGAGGTAGAAAGAGAGTCGACACACACTCCTCATACCCTCATCATTTTTCTCTCATCTTCACACCTTCGTTCTCTCCTCTGCAGAATCTTTCATCCATTTTTCCACCATTGGTTGCTATCATGGGTATCTCCAGTGGGTTCTCGGTGGTGAAATCTCTTAGAGCTATGCTTGCCTAGACATCCTGATCCTTTTGAAGATGTAGCAATGACTTGAGTTCAACGGGCTTAAAAGGGGAGTAACTTAATCCATGTTTAGTTGTGATTTTCAAACTCCTAGGTTTAGGATTTGTGATTTGTAGTTGAATATTCTTGATTAGAGTTTAATCAAGTATTGGATATTTATTGTGTTGTGGGATTTGTTAATGTAGAACTTTGAGCTTAAATATATGAAGTCTCATATATGCCTATTTGCGATCTTTTTGAATCTCTTTTATCTTGCATAGTTGTGTTTGATAATGAGTTGATTTGAGATCCCCAAATGATTTGTTACGTTGACTTAACCACTACACTCACTAAGGGAATTTAACAAGGTCTTAAGAAATGGAGTTCATTGATTAAGACCTTGGACTTAAAGAGTTCTTTAAGGTTTATCCATTTAAAATTTCCACTCCCACTGAAAATTGATTTCGAACTATGATGGCCAAAGCTCATTTTCAAAAGGATATTATCATCATTTGATCATTATTTTGCAATTTAGTTACCAATTGCAATTTAGTTACCAATTATCATCATTTGTTCATGACATATAGGCTAGCTTAGGTCCATTCTATTAGGTTCTGATTAAGTAAAGCGACCCAAGGTTGCAACCTATATTGCAGTCCTTGGATTATATTTTTTATTTGACCTCCAAGGGTAAGTACTAAGGCTCAGATCAAAATGGCACCGTTGCCAGGAAATCAAGCGATTGGTTCTCTAGGTTAGCTTTTGTCATTTTTGCTACTAAGTGAGGTTAGGAACCTTGGTTTAGATTGCATTTTATATAGTTTAGTTTCATACTTCTCAACAGTATAGGATTTCATTTTCTTTACTTAGCATAAAAATTTTGAAAACACAAACAAACAGAATACTGAACTTTTTGCACTTTTCATACTTAGCATTTTTGCACCCACCTAGTTTTGAAAATTTCATTTATTGCTTTTTAATACATACACATTTTACTTGTATGCTTTAGGCTCACACATATTTTCATACACCTACACACTTGCGTCCATCACATCTCACCTTTTTATTTGACTTTGTGTGCTTACAAGTAAATTTTGTTACATCTTATTTTCATTTGAATTGTTCCTGTGCATGCCTCGACAGACTAAACCTCTACCTTTCTATCCTGAAATTGAGAGACGTTTGAGAAAGATTAGAAAGGAGAGGAAAGAAAAAGAGAGAAGTAAGGTAGTTGTTGAAGGGGAGTCTAGTGAGCCAAGTAGTGAAAGCGATTCATTAGAAAGATTGATAATGGCTGAAAACCCAGCTTTCCTGCAAAACCCTAACTTTCATGCCAACCAACCTAGGAATGGCAGTAATGGAGGTAATAGGGAGCATGAGCGAGTTGGTGAGAATAATGGGAATCAAAGAAGGAGGACCATTAGGGAAGCGACCACTTCTGACATGAATTATGATCCATTTACTACTGCTTGTCCTAATTTTGACGTGAATTTGAAGTTAAAGGATTGCTCATTAACTCTCTTCCTAAATTTCATGGCTTGACAGGAAAATCCCTATATGCATTTGCAATCTTTTTCCATGATCTGTCAAAGTATGAAGCCAGTAGGAGTTTCACTTGATCAAGTACTATGGAAGGTTTTTCACCTATCACTAGAGGGAAAAGCAAAGGAGTAGTATATGAGCCTCCCAAGGCATGTGGCGAATGCCTACCATAGTTGGGCCAATATGAGGAAGACATTCTTAGAGAAATATTTTATAGCCTCCAGAACTTCATCAATGAGGAAAGAGATATGTTCGACATGTCAGGATTATAATGAGTTACTCTATGACCATTGGAGTCGCTTCTAAGACATGTTGTCCAGATGCCCCCATCACCAGATACCTGATGAACAATTAGTGCAGTATTTTTATGATAGGCTAAAAAGTCAAGATAAAGGCATGCTGGATGCGACATTGGGAGGTTCTTTGATTGACCTTATAGCTACGGAGGCATGGGATCTGATCAAGAAGATGGCTTTGAATCATCACTAGTACAGTGTGAGAGATACCAGAGGTGTCCATGAGTTGGGAGCTTCAACAACACAATCCAAAAGAATGGAGAGTTTGGAGTCTAAAGTTGAGTCTTTGGAGAGTAGAGTAACTTCACAGTTGTCTTTCATCACTGCAGAACTGAAAACCATGATTATGCATCACCCAATACCTTCCATGGATCTTACTACACCTAGTTGTGATATTTGTAGGTCAGTAATGCACATATCCAGTGTCTACCTCGGGCGATATGAAGAGGTGTCCGCTATATATCAGGGTCGACTCAATCAAAAATGGGACCCCTATTCTAACACTTATAACGACGGATGGAAGGCAAATCCTAGGCTCAGTTGGAGGAATGAGAAAGGAACAGGACTGAATAGATTTCAACAAAGTGGAGGAGCTGGTACATCTACGAACCAGTTCCATAACCAACAACAAGCTCTGATTGTTCCACCAAAAGAGGGCACTAATCAACTTTTGCATAATATGATGGAGTTGATTAAGGAGGAAAGGACTTCGAACAATAACCAGATCAACACAATAGCATTTCTCATTCAGCATGATTCCTCTAAAATTGCTGCTCGATTTAATGCTCTGGAAAAGAGAATGGAGCAATGGGAGATGAAAGCTGAGAACATTAATTCCTACGTCACCCAAATGTCCAACAACATAAGTGAGAATTAAGCAAATAAGTGAGGTTCAGGAATCAAGATGAGGGAGAAGATGAAGAGGAGAATGAGAGCAAAGAACCGTCTTCATCAACTGAGAGAGTTAAGAAGTCCGAAAGTTTAAAGGAAAGAGTACTTTTGGTTGATAAGGAGTTAAAACAATCAAGGAGCAAGGAAGCAAATTTAGAGACCAACCAGGAATCAAGCAAGCAAGGAGCCCAAGAAGCAACTGAAAAAGAGGTAAGTATAAAAGACCTTCCCTTTCCTAATTTATATTTGCTTAGCAAAAGGATGACTGATTATAAACATGAGAAAGATGTCATTGACTTATTTAGGATAGTAGAAGTCAACATCCCTTTGCTTGATCTAATGAAAAGGGTTCCTGCTTATGCTAAATATCTTAAAGACTTGTGCACTAACAAAAGAAAGTTTAGGCCTAATGAGACAGTGCAAGTAAGCTAAAACGTGTCCGCCTTTTCAAACCCCAAATACACGTTAAGTGCCAAGACCGTTGATCTTTCACCATTCCGTGCATAATAGGAAAAAGTTACCATAGGAGAAGCCTTACTAGATCTAGGGGCAACAATCAATGTGATGCTTAAGTCAAACTATACATCATTAGGAGTTAAGAGTCTAAAGCCTACATTTGTAGTGTTGCAATTGGCTGATAGGTCTTTTAGGCATCCGATGGGGATCATAGAAGACATTTTGGTCCAGGTAAAGGGTTTGGTTTTTCCAATTGATCTATATGTACTTGACATGTTTTCTAAAGTTGTGCAGGACACTATCTTGATTCTCGGTAGACCCTTCTTAAGGATTGCTAGTATTATGATTATCACGAAAGAAGGTACAATCACCATGGAGGTAGGAGATTAACAAGTGATATGAAGCTATGAAACAACCCCATGAGGATTATTTGCTCTTAGGAGTTAACATGTTTGATATTGTTATTGATGATGCATGCTCTGAGTTTAAACTACAACATCTTTACTCTAACTCCGCAATGAACCCATTGAACGCCTTGATTGTCATTGATGGCCCCTTATAAGAAGGGTTTTCTACTAATGTTTCAGGTGAATCGAGAATTGTGGACGTTAACACTGAATGGCTTGTGGTTAAGTTGTCTCACCACAATATGATTGTAGGAAAATCCCGGTGTGAGCATCACATGCCCACGGTGCGGAAAATAAAAATTTTTATTCCGGGACCTTCCCCAAAGCTAGGATCCATGTGTCTATACAACAAACTCAAACCATAACGGCGAAAGGAGACCGTCTCTAACGGTATCCACGCAGAGATCGGAGAACCTAACCGGGACAAACCATTTGACCCGGGAATAGCTAGAACAAAGTAAAGAGTGCTAGCTCCTACCTTTGTCCTTGGGGAGCTTAGAATCACGATGGAAAGAAGGAGAAAATACTGGGAGAAGAAACCTTGATGATCGTTGGTGAGAAGAGAAATTGCTTAGGATTTTCTAAAAATCCTTCTTCCTTCTTTCTTTCTAAAAGTCACGAAGATCATCTCTAGAACTTAGGTTTAAAACTTTTTTTTAAACCTCTCTCATTCTCACACACCCACCAACGATCATGACTCATCTTCTCTTTTCATTCAATTTGTCTTTTAGTCATTTAATGAGTTTAATGACTAAGCATCACAATGGAAGCTTCTTATGCTTCCTCTTCTCTTCCACGTTAACATATATATATATATATATTAATTCTTTAATTAATTAATTATATATATATATAAATAAATACTGAAGTGGTCCAGTCACACTGGGGTCGGTCCTACCGGCCTACCCGATCCCGGTATGGAAAAAACCCCCGGAAACTTTTTTCAGCAATATCGATGTCGCGATCTCATCGGGACATATCTCGATCTCATCGGGATCCATTTAATCCGATTGCTCTCCATTTATTGGATCTCACCAAAACTATTTTACGAGTTCTCCGAGACACTCTTATCGTGTGACCCATTAGGTTCCGGTTATGTTGGCCACTTAGATCAACACTTAATCTAAGCAAGTCATGGCGGTATCTAGCAACACATCATGACCCCCAATTGACCGGAAAGTAATTGGTTTGACGAATAAACATATATTCATCATGGACCATATCACGAACCTTTCCATAGACAATTACCGTGCAATTCGTCCTTTCACCATGCTATACCCCACTTGGTTATGAGTATGGGCAATGTGTCAACTCTTACTAGACTGACTACGTCACATCTAGTCCAAGTGATTTCAGTTCTTTTCCTGGGACTCATTACTTAATACTTAATATGTCGATGAAGACACTCTTCATGACATATGTACTCTGATAAGAGATTGCCAAGTAATGACCCTGACAAGAGGCCATGGGTATCATCTTCTGCTATCACAGAAGTGGTGAATCCTCTATTGGCTACTCAATTACCTTTGAATACCTCAAGCTGTACCCAAGCACCACCCTATGAGCGACCTTTGTAAGGCAACAAGGAATGGAGTCAAAGCACATAATCAGTATCCAAGATATCCTTGAGCACCTCAAGTCTAAGGATACTTGCACCATTGCTATGATGAGATTATCACTGACATTAGAATAGTACATCCATGTGATGATCTCATAGTAGGTCATCCAATGTACTTACTACCTCTAGTAAGCATCCACATCTCAACCCTAAATATCTCATATGTACAATTTCTGAGATCCACTACTTAATCAAATCAAGAAGCTTGAGATGTGCTAGTCTTTCCGGATTACCGATGTCCAGTCTCAGTAATCCTATGACTAGGGATAATTAAGATACTGACATAATTGCACATGATAGGAATATCAGTAGTATGATCACATCATAATTTCCTTCATGCTATGTCATATATCATGGACTTCATTAATTTGCTTATTGATCAATATCAGTTCATAAATAATGAACAACAACGTAATGAAAAATGCCTTTCTTTATTTATTCATAAAAACTATATACAAATTTGTAAAAAATGCGCTAAAGGCGATTGCCTTTAGGGCACTACTCTAACAATCTCCCACTTGACCTAAAGCCAATCGCCTTGATATCTAATACCATAAAGTAGTACATGAGAATCAAAACTCTTACGTGACAATGGCTTTGTCAGCGGGACAATAATATTCTCTGTGGGAATTCTTTCTATTTGCACATCACCTCGACCAATGATCTCCCTGATCAGGTGATATCTGTGGAGTACGTGTTTGGATCGTTGATGAGACCTTGGTTCATTCTCTTGCGCAATAACCCCATTGTTGTCACAATACAACTGTATGGGCCCATCACTGCTAGGAACCACACCAAGTTCAATAATGAACTTCTTGATCCAAAATGCTTCCTTTGCTGCGTCTGAAGCGGCAATGTACTCTGCCTCGGTTGTTGAATCGTGATGCGTCTCTTGTTTGGAACTCTTCCAACCGATCATCCATTGTTCGGTGTGAATATGTAACTGATTGGGATTTGGAATCATCCTTATCGATTGAAAATCGCATCAGATACCCGCTCACTTTGAGATCTCCATCTCCATATATCAAGAAAACATCCTTAGTCCTTCGCAAGTATTGAGGATATTCTTGTGACCACCCAAATGACCCTCACCAGATCCGATTGGTATCTCGCTCGTAACACTTAGAGCATATGATACATCGGGTCTCGTACATAGCATTGCGTACATGATAGATCCAACCGCAGATGCATACGGGATCATATTCATGCGCATCCTCTCATCTTATGTCTTAGGACACATAGATTTCGAGAGTGTTATCCCATGAGTCACGGGAAGGTACCCTCTCTTGGATTGCTCCATGCTAAACCTCTTTAGCATCTTGTCTATGTACGTTGATTATGAAAGACCAAGCAACCTTTTTGATCTATCTCATATTCATGCGCATCCTCTCATCTTGTGTCTTAGGACACATAGATTTCGAGAGTGTTATCCCATGAGTCACGGGAAGGTACCCTCTCTTGGATTGCTCCATGCTAAACCTCTTTAGCATCTTGTCTATGTACGTTGATTATGAAAGACCAAGCAACCTTTTTGATCTATCTCTATAGATCCTTATCCCAAGGATATAAGTTGCTTCACCAAGGTCTTTTATGAAAAATTGTTTGGACAACCAAATCTTGACGGATTGTAGCATCGAGACATCGTTTCCTAGTAATAATATGTCATCTACATATAGCACAAGGAATACGATTGTAGTCCCATTAACCTTCTTATACACACAGTATTCATCCGAATTTTGTGAGAAACCAAACTCTTTGATTACCTCATCAAAACGGATATTCTAACTCCTGGATGCTTGCTTCAATCCATAGATGAATTTTTGAAGCTTGCATACCTTTTCGTCATCATAGGAGATGAAACCCTCAGGTTGTGTCATATACACATCCTCAGTTAGATTTCCATTTAGGAAAGCTATCTTCACATCCATTTGCCATATATCATAATCATAATGAGTGACAATGGCTAGGAGTATCCTAATGGATTTAAGCATTGCTACTGGGCTGAAGGTCTCGTCGTAGTCAACTCCTTATCTTTGACGAAAACCTTTAGCCACAAGCCTTGCTTTATAGGTAATTACATTACCATCCATGTCGGTTTTCTTTTTGAAAACCCATTTGTACCCTATGGGTTTTATTCCTTCGGGTGCCTCAACCAAAGACCATACTTGGTTTTCATACATGGAATCCTTTTCTGACTTCATGGCTTGAAGCTATTTCTCAGACTCTGAACTCTTCAGAACCTCTTCATAGGTGGTAGGCTCATCATCTTCTATGAGCAATACGTTATTCTGTTCATTCACGAGAAATCCATATCTCTCGAGAATAGAGCGTATCATACGTGACCTACGAATTTCGTGTGTTGTAGAAGGTTGAACTGTTACTTCATTTGTATGAGTCACAGTTTCAGGTTTAGGCAGTTGATCTGCGTCTGTTCGAGCATCTTGAACTTCTTCAAGCTCAATTTTGCTCCCACTGTCTTCTTGTAAAAGAAACTCTTTCTCTAAAAAGACAGCATGCTTCGAAACAAACACATTTTGTTCCTCAGCAAGGTAGAATTGATATCCCATTGTTTCTTTAGGATATCCTACGAACAAACACTTGTCAGATTTTGCATCAAGTTTATCTGACCGTGTCCGCTTCACATAAGCAGGATAACCCCAAACTTTCAAATGAGTAAGATAGGGTCTTTTTTAGTCCACATCTCATATGGAGTAACATCAACTGTCTTTGATGGAACTCTGTTTAACAAGTAAACAGCTGTCTCAAGTGCATACTCCCAAAAGGATTTCGGTAACTTTGCAAAGCCCATCATTGATCGTACATGTCTAACAAGGTTCGATTTCTCCTTTCTACCACACCATTATGCTGTGGTGTGTAAGGAGGAGTCCATTGAGATAAAATCCCATTATCTCTGAGATAATCCAAAAACTCTTGGTCTAAGTATTCCCCACCACGATCAGATCATAATGTCTTGATACTTTTCCCAAGTTGGTTTTCTACTTCATTTCTGAATTGTTTGAACTTTTCAAATGCTTCAGATTTGTATCTCATCAGATACAAGTACCCATATCGAAAATAATCATCGATAAAGGTAATGAAGTAAAGACAACCACTTTTGGCATGGACGGACATCGGACCACATACTTCTGAATGTATTAGGTCTAATACTCCAGTCGCTCATTCACCCTTTCCCTTAAAGGGTAATTTAGTCATCTTGCCTAATAAACAAGATTCGCATGTGTCATATGATTTATAATCAAATGACCCTAAACTACTACTCTTATGGAGCTTAGCTATGCGTCTCTCATTTATATGGCCAAGGCGAAAATGCCATAAGTAAGTTGATTTTAAATTATCTCGTTTATGTCTTTTCGTGTCATTGACATTCATAATTGGATGTGACATATCTAATATGTAAATTCCATTGCATAATGTACCGTACCATAAAGCATTCCATTGAACTAATAGAACAACCATTGTTACTAAAAGTCAAATGGAAACCGACTTTATTTAAACAAGAGCAGATAATATGTTCTTTGTTAATCTGGTACAAAATAACATTCATCCAATTTAATTACAAGCCCGGTGGGGAGTGACAAAGGTAAGTGCCTACGGCTAATGCAAAGAACTCTTGCTCCATTTCCCACACGCAGTCTAGTTCTCCTTCATGAGTCATCTCATTGTCCACGAGGCCTGCATATCATTGCATGTGTGAGCCACAACGGTATCTAATACCCATATGTTATGGTCAGAAACAGTATTAACCTCAATGACAAACATAACTGAAGAAGTCGAGGCATCTGATGCCTTCTTCTGCTTCAATTCTTGCAGATAGACTTTTAGTTTAAGCCACAGTGGCGGTCTTGCCATAATGGAAGCAAGTTCTTTTTGGTGCAGTCTCTTTGGTTTTCTTCTTGGCTGCACTTCCTTTGAGATGCTTACGATAAACTTTCCGATCCTCATCAGAAGTATCGACATCAAGTGGATCAGGAAGTGGAACATCTAGGACATATCCCAGTTCCTCTGACCTGAAAACAATTCTCAGATTTCTCAGCCAATCTAGAAAGTTAGATCCAGTTAATTTGTTGGAGTCCATAAGCGAGCGCAAGTTCACACTAGAAGTCATCTTCAATAACCTTTAGGGAAAGAGAGAAAGAATGTTAGAATAGAATTACATGCATGATCATAAGGACTTGAATGACATGCATATGGCTCCCACTAGTTTCAAAGAATCCATAACCCTCAGTACGAATCCAAGAAACATTATGACAAAATGTCCTAGTGGGTCGATATCCGACATTACTAAAATGACCTTGAGTTTACCCAACAAGCCACCTTAGGTCAATCGGTAGGTATCGGTCATACCAATTGCATCATATATATCCGACATTACTAAAATGACCTTGGGTTTACCCAACAAGCCACCTTAGATCTATCGGCAGGTATCGGACATACCATTTGCTTCATAGATGCAACTATCGACTAGTGCTATCAACTCGTGATGTATGCACACACATTAGGTTATCAACTCTTGATGCGCGTACATCTGATGTACACTACCCAATTTCGCCTCTGTCCACGTTGACCTTGAGTTTACTCAACAAATCAACGCTTCTAGTGAAAACCGACCCATTAATCTGAAAATCTTATTTTCATGATTCGAACATATCCGTATAGAGTGAGCTTGGGTTTACCCAACAACCCAACTCTATAAGAACTCTGGTTCTCCCCATATTAATGGAAGGCGTTTGTTTTCATATGATGTGTGAGGGTTTTCAGGTCTCATCTTCTTCTCCTCCAAGCCGTAGGATTATAGTCACCATGACTATATGGAATGATTTAGGTTATGTCATCAATCACATTGAGTCTATACCTAAAATCATCCATCATCCCACCTATGCATGTTGTAAGTCGACTTGTGTCTGTATAAGTCGACTTATGCCTCTGTATAAGTCTACTTATGCAAGTGTAAGTCGACTTATGCAAGTGTAAGTCGACTTATGCAACTGTGCACGAACAAGTCGACTTGTAACATTGTGCAAGTCGACTTATGCGTCTACAGTGCACGGACAAGTCGACTTGTTCATTGTGTAAGTCGACTTATCCGTGTGAAATTGCTATCTAATCGGCTAATTTCTCAATCCGTGCAGTTCAAATTCACAATACCATGTCTAATACACTTTAGCTTGATGTACCAATGAAACACTTTCATTGTAGCTCACCATATATAGTCAAACTATACATGAAAAACTTGAAATCGATGAATACACTCTTATTCATTTAGATTTCCAAAGAATTTTGCGAATATCAAACTATCACCCTAAATATCTCTAGGTAGTCTACACTTTATCAAGACTACTTTGGCACTGGTCACAAAATTTGTGACGGCCAAAACAATCAAGATAAGGGAATATACTAACGAGACGCTAATGAGACACATTTGACATCCGAAAATTGTTTGGAAACCTAATTTCAAGAAATTCAATTTGGAAAGCATACAAAATCAATATAATACATTTTTAATCACATAAAAAATGATCCAAGGCATTGGAACTGAAATCTACACAATTTCTTATTTCAAACAAAACAGCTCCAGCAACTTTCTCAAAACTGCCAAGCTTTGCCTTTTGCTTGAAAAAATCATTGAAAAAATTTCAATAAATTATGAGAAAATTACAGAGGTTACTAAATGTTTACAAAATGCTCCATAAATTTTTTCAGGATTTATTTCCATCAAAAACTCATTCAACCTCAGCAACTAAGCCAATGTAGAATCTGTGTTCCTCAACACAGTTATTCCCAGCAGCACACAATAAATTCTCAAATAAATAGTAAATCACCTAGAAAACATTTTTTCTTTCTCACAGACATTAATAAACATCTTAGAGACATTTCGGTGAAAGAAAATACGAAAAAAAAAATTTCTACAATTTATTCTCGAATTTATAAGCATGCCTGTTCAAGGAATGTGCACAAAGACAGCAACCAGAACATTAGGGAATAAATTAGCAAAATCATATCAAATCAAATTGATAAATTCCGAGCTTCTACAGACATATACAAAAACATCTTGTGAACATATCTGGGCAAGAAAATTTCCAAAACACTATCTCTATACTGAATTCGAAATTCACATATATAACATGCATCATCGTCACAAGCAATAGGCAACTCCGACCTAGTCATGATTTCTTCGTTATATACGACACAAGTGGCTCTAATACCACTGTAGGAAAATCCCGGTGTGAGCATCACATGCCCACGGTGCGGAAAACAAAATTTTTTGTTCCGGAACCTTCCCCAAAGCCAGGATCCATGTGTCTATACAACAAACTCAAACCATAACGGCCAAAGGAGACCGTCTCTAACGGTATCCACGCAGAGATCGGAGAACCTAACCGGGACAAACCATTTGATCCGGGAATAGCTAGAACAAAGTAAAGAGTGCTAGCTCCTACCTTTGTCCTTGGAGAGCTTGGAATCACGATGAAAAGAAGGAGAAAATACTGGGAGAAGAAACCTTGATGAAAAGAAGGGTAGCACGCCGCGACGTGCGAGGAAAGGGAGCAACTGTAGGAAAATCCCGATGTGAGCATCACATGCCAACGGTGCAGAAAACAAAAATTTTTGTTCCGGGACCTTCCCGAAAACCAGGATCCATGTGTCTATACAACAAACTCAAACCATAACGGCCAAAGGAGACCGTCTCTAACGGTATCCACGCAGAGACCGGAGAACCTAACCGGAACAAACCCTTTGACCTGAGAATAGCTAGAACAAGTTGAAGACTGCTAGATCTTACCTTGTTCTTGGAGAGCTTGAAAACAAACGATGATGGAGCTTGGAGAGGATGAAGGAGAGCTTGAAGAAGATGAAGATGATGAAGAGCTTGTTAAAGTCTTAGGATTTTAGAAAACTCTTTCTAAACCCACGATGATCGTTCATAAAGAAGAGGAAAAACGAATTTTCCTTTCAAAGCTCTTCTTCACACATAACCAACGAGCATCATCTCCTTTCTACTTTTCATTTTTGTCTTTTTGTCATTAAATGTATTACTAAGCATAAATAAGGAAGCTTCTAAACCTCCTTCTCCTCCATCATCCACGTTGCAACATATATATATATATATATATATTAATTAATTCTTTAATTAATTAATTAATTAATTATATTTATATATAAATAAATGCTGAAGTGGTCGATCACTGCTTGAGTCGGTCCTACCGACCTACTAGGGTCCCGTATGGGAAAACCCCGAAATGTTTTTCAAGAATATCGATGTCGCGATCTCATCGGGACATATCTCGATCTCATCGGGATCCATTTAATTCTATTGCTCTCCATATATTGGATCTCTATCCAAAACTATTTCTGAATTCTCGAGACACTCTTATGCGTGTGACCCATTAGGTTCCGGTTATGTTGGCCACTTAGATTAACACTTAATCCAAGCAAGTCATGGCGGTATCTAGCAACACATCATGACCCTAATTGATCGGAAAGTAATTGGTTTGACGAATGAACTTATATTCATCATGAACCATATTACGAACCTTTCCATGAGACAATTGCTTGTGCAATTCGTCCTTTCACCATGCTATACCCCACTTGGTTATGAGTATGGGCAAAGTGTCAACTCTTACTAGGTGACTAAGTCAAATCTAGTCCAGTGATATCGGTTCTTGTCACGGGACTCATTACTTAATATGTCATGAAGACACTCTTCATGACATATATACTCCGACGAGAGATTTCCAATTAATGACTCGACAAGAGGCCATGGGTATCATCTCTCGCTATCACGAAGTGGTGAATCCTTTATTGGCTACTCAATTACCTTGAATACCTCAAGTTGCACTCCAAGCACCACCCTATGAAGCGACCTCTCGTAAGGCAACAAGGAATGGAGTCAAAGCACATAATCAAGATATCAAGATATCCTTGAGCACCTCAAGTCTAAGGATACTTGCACCATTCTATGATGAGATTATCAGCGACATTAGAATATGACATCCATGTGATGATCTCATAGCAGGTCATCAATGTACTTACTACCTCTAGTAAGCATCCACATCTCAACCCTAAATATCTTATATTTACGACACGAGATCCACCGCTTGACCAAATCAAGGAGTTTGAGATGTGCTAGTCTTTTCGGATTCCGATGTCCGGTCTCGATAATCCTATGACTAGGATAATTTGAATCTTGACATAATTGCACATGATAGGAATCTCGATAGTATGATCACATCACAATTTCCTTCATGCTATGTCATATATCATGGACTTCATTAATTTTCTTATTGATCATTATCAGTTCATAAATAATGAACAGCAACGTAATGAAATATGCCTTTCTTTATTTATTCATAAAGAATGTACACAAATTTGTACAAAATGCGCTAAAGGTGATTGCCTTCAGGGCACTACTCTAACAATCTCCCACTTGACCTAAAGCCAATCGCCTTGATATCTAATACCATGGCGAGTACATGAGAATTAAAACTCTTTGTGATAATGACTTTGTCAGCGGATCAACAATATTACGCTCGGTGGGAATTCTCTCGATCTGGACATCACCTCGTCTATGATCTTCTGATTAGATGATATCTGCGAATGCGTGTTTGGATCGTTGATGAGACCTTGGTTCCTTCGCTGCTGCGCAATAGCCCCATTCTTGTCAATACAATACAGTATGGGCCCATCATCGCTAGGAACCACACCAAGTTCGATAATGAACTTCTTGATCCAAACCGCTTCTTTGCTACAAGCGGCAATGTACTTTGCCTCGGTTGTTGAATCGGCGATCGTCTCTTGTTTGGAACTCTTCCAACTAAGCGCCCGCCATTCGGTGTGAATACATAACTGATTGGGATTTAGAATCATCCTTATCAGTGAAAGCGGCATCTGTATACCCACTCACCGGAGATCTCCATCCCGTATATCAAGAACACATCCTTAGTCCTTCGCAAGTACTTGAGGATATTCTTGACACCACCCGATGACCCTCACGAGATTCGATTGGTATCCGCTCGTAACACTTAGAGCATATGATACATCGGTCTCGTACATAGCTTACAGTACATGATAGATCTACCGCAGATGCATACGGGATCATATTCATGCGATCCTCTCATCTTGTGTCTTAGGACACATAGATTTGAGTGTTATCCATGAATCACGGAAGGTACCTCTCTTGGATTGCTCCATGCTAAACCTATTTAGCATCTTGTCTATGTCGTTGATTGTGAAAGACCAAGCAACCTTTTGATCTATCTCTATAGATTCTATATCGAGGATATAAGTTGCTTCACCAAGGTCTTTCATGGAAAATTGTTTGACAACCAAATCTTGGTGATTATAGCATAGAGACATCGTTTCCTAGCAATAATATGTCATCGACATACAACCTGACAAGGAATACGATTGCGGTCCCATTAACCTTCTTATACACGGTGTTCATCCGGATTTTGTGAAACCAAACTCTTTGATTACCTTATCAAAGCGGATGTTCCAGCTCAGGATGCTTGCTTCAATCCATAGATGAATTTTGAAGCTTGCATACCTTTTCGCCATCATAGGAGGTGAAGCCCTCAGGTTGTGTCATATACACATCCTCAGCTAGATTTCCATTTAGGAAAGCGTCTTCACATCCATTTGCCATATCTCATAATCATAATGAGTGGCAATAGCTAGGAGTATTCTAATGGATTTAAGCATTGCTACTGGGCTGAAGGTCTCGTCGTAGTCAACTCCTTGTCTTTGACGAAAACCTTTAGCCACAAGCCTTGCTTTATAGGTAAGCACATTACCATCCATGTCGGTTTTCTTTTTGAAAATCCATTTGCACCCTATGGGTTTTATTCCTTGGTGCCTCGACCAAAGTCCATACTTGGTTTTCATACATGGAATCCATTTCACTGCATGGCATGAAGCCATTTACGAGACTCGAACTCTTCGAACCTCTTCATAGGTGGTAGGCTCATCATCTTCTATGAGCAATCGTCATTCTGTTCATTCACGAGAAATCCATATCTCTCGGGAGCAGGCGTATCCTCGTGACCTACGAACTTCGTGTGTTGTAGAAGGTTGAGCTGTTACTTCATCTGTATGAGTCACAGTTTGAGGTTTAAGCGATTGATCTGCGTGCGTTGAGCATCTTGAACTTCTTGAGTTCAATCTTGCTCCCACTGTCTTCTTGTAAAGAAAATCTTTCTTTAAAAAGACAGATGCTTGAAACAAACACCTTTTGTTCCTCGTGAAGGTAGAATTGATATCCCATTGTTTCTTTAGGATATCCTACGAACAAACACTTGTCGGACTTTGCATCAAGTTTATCATTCGTGTCCGCTTCACATAAGCGGGACAACCCCAAACTTTCAAATGAGTAAGATAGGGTCTTTTGTTAGTCCACATCTCATATGGAGTAACATCAATCGTCTTTGATGGAACTCATTTAACAAGTAAACAAGCTGTCTCGATTGCATACCCCAAAGGATTTTGGTAACTTTGCAAAGCTCATCATTGATCGTACCATGTCTAACAAGGTTCGATTTCTCCTTTCTGCCACACCATTATCTTTGTGGTGTGTAAGGAGGAGTCCATTGAGATAAAATCCCATTATTTACGAGATAATCCAAAACTCTTGGTCTAAGTATTCCCCACCACGATCGGATCGTAATGTCTTGATACTTTTCCCAAGTTGGTTTTCTACTTCATTTTGAATTGTTTGAACTTTTCAAATGCTTGATTTGTATCTCATCGGATCTGGTACCCATATCGAGAATAATCATCGATAAAGGTAATGAAGTAAAGACAACCACTTCGGCATGGATGGACATCAGACACATACATCCGAATGTATTAGGTCTAATACTCGATCGCTCGTTCACCCTTTCCTTAAAGGGTAACTTAGTCATCTTGTCTAATAAACAAGATTCACATGTGTCATATGATTCATAATCAAATGACCCTAAACTTCCACTCTTATGGAGCTTAGCTATGTGTCTCTCATTTATATGGCCAAGGCGACAATGCCATAAGTAAGTTGATTTTAAATTATCTCGTTTATGTCTTTTCGTTTCATTGACATTCATAATTGGATGTGACATATCTAATATGTAAATTCCATTGCATAATGTATCAGTACCATAAAGCATTCCATTCAAACTAATAGAACAACCATTGTTACTAAAAGTCAAATGGAAACCAAATCTATTTAAACAAGAAGCGAGACAATATGTTCTTTGTTAATACTGGTACAAAATAACATTCATCCAATTTAATTATAAGCCCGGTGGGGAGTGACAAAAGTAAGTGCCTACGGCTAATGTGACTCTTACTCCATTTCCCACACGCAGAGTCTAGTTCTCCTTCATGAGCATCTCATCGTCCCACGAGGCCTCGCATATCATTGCATATGTGTGAGCCACAATCGGTATCTAATACCCATATGTTATGGTCGAAAGCAGTATTAACCTCAATGACAAACATACGAAGAAGTCGAGGCATCGATGCCTTCTTTCGCTTCAATTCATCGAGATAGACTTTCTGATTCCGTTTCGGTGGCGGATCTTGCCACAATGGAAGCAAGTTCCTTTTGGTGCAGTCTCTTTGGTTTTCTTCTTGGCTGCACTTCCTTTCGATTTCTTAGACCTTTTCTTCTTTAGATTCTTTTTCTTTGAACCAGAAGAAGAAGCCACCATAAGCACTTGCTTACTATCTATCTTGATAGATTGCTCTGCTGTCTTGAGCAGATTGATCAACTCAGGGATTGTCGTGGATATTTGGTTCATCCGATAGTTTAACACAAACTGTGAATAACTATCAGACAATCCAACTAGAATTAAGTCAACACTTAATTCATAATCCATAACAAAACCTAAGACGACCAACCTCTCAATATACCCATTCATTTTCAGCATGCATCGACCGCAGATGAACCCCGAGTCATCTTAGTAGTGAAGAGTAGCCTCGAGGTCTCGAACCTTTCGAACAAGCTTGCTCATCAAACAACTCCTAAGATGAAACACTATGGTATTAGCATCCATAGACTCACGCCGCTTCGCAGACTCTGGTGACATAGATGCGAGCATAATGCGGTAGCCATGTCACCATCTTTAAGATGCTTACGATATGCTTTCGATCCTCATCGAAGCATCGGCAGCAGTGGATCGGGAAGTGGAACATCTAGGATATATCCAGTTCCTCAGACCTGAGAACAATTCTCAGATTTCTCAACCAATCGAGAAAATTTGGTCCAGTTAATTTGTTTGAGTCCATTAGTGAGCGCAAGTTCATACTGGAAATCATCTTCAATAACCTATAGGGAAAAGAGAGAAAGAATGTTAGAATAGAATTACATGCATAATCATAAGGACTTGAATGACATGCATATGGCTCTCACTAGTTTCAAAGAATCCATAACCCTCAGTACGAATCCAAGAAACATTATGACAAAACGTCCTAGTGGGTCGATATCCGACATTACTAAAATGACCTTGGGTTTACCCAACAAGCCACCTTAGGTCAATCGGTAGGTATCGGTCATACCAATTGCATCATAGATATCTGACATTTCTAAAATGACCTTGGGTTTACCCAATAAGCCACCTTAGATCTATCGGCAGGTATCGGTCATACCACTTGATTCATAGATGCAACTATCAACTAGTGTTATCAACTCGTGATATATGCACACTCATTGGGTTATCAACTCTTGATGCGCGTACATCTGATGTACACTACCCAATTTCACCTCTGTCCACGTTGACCATGAGTTTACTCAACAAATCAACGCTTCTAGTGAAAACCGACCCATTAATCAGAAAATCTTATTTTCATAGTTCGAACATATCCGTATAGAGCGAGCTTGGGTTTACCCAACAACCCAACTCTATAAGAACTCTGGTTCTCCCCATATTAATGGAAGACGTTAGTTTTCATATGATGTGTGAGGGTTTTCAGGTCTCATCTTTTTTTCTTCTCCAAGCTGTAGGATTATAGTCACTATGACTATATGGAATGAGTTAGGGTATTTCATCAATCACATTGAGTCTATACCTAAAATCATCCATCATCCCACCTCTGCATGTTGTAGTAGTCGTGGTGCATGTTCTGGTCATTGGAGCATGTCTTGGTCATTGGAAGTTATGCTAGTCGACTACTATAAATTCTTGTGCGTTCGGTCATTGGGATGGATTCTTGTGCACTTTCCAATGATTGGTGCATGTTCGATCATTGGAATGGATGTGCCCGATCGGTGGTACATGTGCCGATCGGCCGGTTTTGGCCTGCTATCTAATCGGCTAATTTCTCAATCCGTGTAGTTCAAATTCGCAATACCAAGTGTAATATCCTTTATTATGATGTACCAATGAAACACTTTCATTGTACCATGCTTACCATATATGTTGGGCCCCGAAATTTTTTTTTAATTATTTATTTTATTTGAATTAATTATTTATTTATTTATGGATTTATTCGTTAATTATTTTATTTTGTCTTAATTGATTTAATTATGTGTTTATGTAAATATTTTTATGTTGGGCTTGGAAATTAGAAGTTAGAAATTAAATGAAAGCTTGGGCTTAATATTGGAAAGTATGGGCTTAGGTAAATGGATTAAGTAGAAGGAGGATTAATAATAAGTGGGTTTGGTGGAAGTAGGCCTTGGGAGGTGGAGGCCCAAAAGCCTTTATGTAAGGGGAAAGCCAAAACTATGTAATTTTGGTGTAGGATGAATTAAAGGAATTAAAGAAGAGTTAAAGGAAGAGGAGGAGAAGAGAGAGTGTCGTAGAATCCAAAGGAGAGGAGAAGAGAAGGAAAAACGTGAGCTAGCCAAGGAAGAAAGGAAGAGAGAAAATCGTGGGAGGCTTGTGGAGAAGAATAAAGAAGGAGAAAAAGAAGAGAAATCAAGAGCTTAAGGTAAGTATCTATCTTCCTTTGAGTTAGATTCAAGAAATGGGATGAAATGGAGGTTAGGGTTTGTGTAGGAATGAAGAAAGAAAGAAGAGATGAGTGGTTTTGTGATTCCGAAGCTAGGGTTGGTTGTTTTAGCTTAAATGGGCTATGGGTAGGTTAGGTTTAAGACTTCGTTATCGATTTATCGATTCTTGAATGTTTCGACTTTTCCAATGAGTTTCGAAATGTGTTTTATTGAAGGGAACCAAGGAAACCTCACTCAAGAGAGAGAGGAAGAGCAATCGTGAATCCGGATTTCCGACGATATGTGGGTAACATTTTTATAGTTGTTGTGTAATGGGCAAATGCCCTATGTGTGCTATCTTTGCTATAATATGTGTATATTGAAAGTGTATTTACATTGCTTTAAATGAAAAGTGCGAAACCATGATGATTTGAAAGTATGAAAGAAGCATGAAATGCTATTATTGTGCTTGAATATGTGAGCATAAATGAGTTGTGTTTGGGCGAGAGAGAACCTACTTCGATAAGTCACGTGTACGTTGACCCCCATTAGCCTTCACCCGGCTGCCTGCTTTAGGCTTACGAGATCCGAAAAATGGACTCGTCGTGATTACGGTAAACTTCGGTTTCTGTCGTGTTTATGGAACTCTCGAGCCAATTGCTTGCATCCCATCATTTATTTGTGTTCATGATGCATAATATGTGTTTTAATTGCAAGAGGATTTCATGTTATGCTTTATGTGATGAGTTGAGTTAATTGCTAATGCTTGAATTATTAATGATGTGTGTGTGTGTGGCTCATTACTCGATGGCTATAAACTTGTTAGCCACTGAGCCGTGTTAGCTCACCCCATTCTCCCTCCTCAGGTGAAAATTCAAGTTGAGAGTTGAACCTTGCAAGGCATTGACATCACTCCAAGAACTTAGGAACTTTTGTATTAAGTTAATAACTAGCTTTTGGAATAGCTTTGTAAGCATATTGACCATTGAGCATCTCATCTTTTGTGTTTTGTACTTGATTTTGATGAATATGCCAATATGTAACCAAAGCTATGCATGAATCTTTCTTATGATTGGAAAAGAGAATGAGAGCTCTAGTACTCTCTTCATTATATGTTTTGTTGATTTGTGACCTATGTGTGAAGCATGTGTACCATTCTTTTAAGTTTGGAGATTTACATTGGGTGTCTCATTGGTTTTTGCCTTGAAAGAGCTTCTGGAAAATTTCCAAGGTTAGGAGTTGTAAAAGTTTTGTAAATTCAGGTATGTTGCATTTTCTGATATTTCTGTGTTGTTAGAGGATTGTATGGGAGCTTTATGACTCCTTGAGAGTGATAGGCGAGTTGTAGGGTTCTTCTAAAATGTTTATAAGCTATTTATGAGGATTAAAATGGTAGGTGTGAGTGGTTAGAATTAAATGTAGGTCTTTGTCAAATGACAGATTTTTAGACAGAATCTTTGTGACCATTTTGACCCTCATAGAGTTGGAATTTGGGTCAGTAATCATCATGAAAAATGTAGATCTTTCTTTTCTCTATGAAATAGACACCAATTTTGTTAAATTTGGAGTTCGGAATGGAAAGTTATGACCTTTGCAAGTGGAGTGATCAGAGCAAAAACAGAGCGATGCAATCGTAGCAAAAACCAGACGATGCACTGTAGCAAAAACCAGACGATGCACTGTAGCAAAAACCAGACGATGTTACTGTAGCAAAAATCAGACGATGTTACTGTTCATCTCCGTCTGATTTTTGCTGAGGATGACATCATCTCCGTCTGATTTTTTGCTAAGGATGACGTCATCTTCGTCTCATTTTATCGTCTGTTTTTGTCTTACGACCCCTCTTCCTTCTTTTGGCCATAACTTTTTGCACAGACCTCCGATCGACCTCATTCTCGAAGCATTGGATTTCTAAAAGATTTTTCTACCTTTCTACACTGGACTTATCAGATTTTTTTTCAAATTGAAAATGGTGGTTTGAAACGAAGCATGGCGATCAGTTGATAAGGGCTGACTATGCTTCAGAATGTTTAAAATATCTTGAGCTATAGAACTCCGATCAAAGCGATTCTTATTTTAAATTAAACTAGAGGCATAAACCTACAAGTTTTATGAAGAGACCGATCAGTGATTAAGCCTTTAAGATTTTCAAATGCTTACTCGAAGTCGGTAGTGCTCAGTTTTGATTATTTTCTTCGAGATAGTGTTTTAACCATAACATCTTCATTCCTAACCCGAATTGAGCGATTCCAGTTGCGTTGGAATCGTGAGATCCGAGGGATCATTTTTATCAAGAGCTAACCCCGAATTTTTATAAAGTGAAATTTTTCCATATTTGTGATTAGCATATGTGTTAGGTTGTGGGTCTTCTACGCTGGATGGGTCCGAATGTTGGGCTTCGGAGACGGGGTCCAACAATATATAGCCAAACTATACATGAAACTTGAAATTGATAAATACACTCTTATTCATTTAGATTTCCAAATGATTTGAGAATATCAAATTATCACCCTAAGTATCTCTAGGTAGTCTACACTTTATCAAGACTACTTCGACACCTGTCACAAAATTTGTGACGGCTAAAACAATCAAGATAAGGGAATATACTAACGAGACGCTAATGAGACACATTTGACATCCTAAATTGTTTGGAAACCCGATTTCAAGAAAATCATTTAGGCAAGCATACAAAATCAATGTAACACATTTTTAATCACATTAAAAATGATCCAAGGCATTGGAATTAAGAAATACACAATTTTTCATTTCAAACAAAACAGCTCCAGCAACTTTCTCAAAACTGCCAAGCTTTGTCTTTTGCTTGAAAAACTCATTGAAAGAATAACAATAAATTCTGAGAAAATTACAGAGGTTACAACATGTTCACAACATGTTCCATGAATTGTTTCAGGATTTATTTCCAACAAAAACTCATCCAACCTTAGCAACAAAACCAATGTAGAATCTGTGTTCCTCAACACAGTTATTCCCAACAGCACACAATAAATTCTCAAATAAATAGTAAATCACCTTGAAAACATTTTTCCATTCTCATAGACATTCATAAACATCTTAGAGACATGTTGGTGAAAGCAAATCCGCAAATTTTTTTTTCTACAATTTATTCTCTAATTTATAAGCATGCCTGTTCATTAAATGTGCACAAAGACAGCAACCAGAATATTATGGAATAAATTAGCAAAACCATATCAAATCACATTGATAAATTCCAAGCTTCCACAGACATGTGCAACAACATCTTGTGAACATATCTGGGCAAGAAAATTTCGCAAACAATATTTCTACACTGAATTCGAAATTCACACAATCAACATGCATCATCGTCACAAGCAATAGGCAACTCCGACCTAGTCATGGTTTCTTCGTTATATACGACACAAGTGGCTCTGAACACGCCGCGACGTGTGAGTTCGCCGCGACGTGCGAAGGGTAGCACGCCGCGACGTGCGAGGAAAGGGAGCAACTGTAGGAAAATCCCAGTGTGAGCATCACATGCCCACGGTGCAGAAAACAAAATTTTTTGTTCCGGGACCTTCCCGAAAACCAGGATTCATGTGTCTATACAACAAACTCAAACCATAACGGCCAAAGGAGACCGTCTCTAACGGTATCCACGCAGAGACCGGAGAACCTAATCGGGACAAACCCTTTGACCCGGGAATAGCTAGAACAAGTTGAAGACTGCTAGATCTTACCTTGTTCTTGGAGAGCTTGAAAACAAACGATGATGAAGCTTGGAGAGGATGAAGGAGAGCTTGAAGAAGATGAAGATGATGAAGAGCTTGTTAAAGCCTTAGGATTTTAGAAAACTCTTTCTAAACCCACGATGATCGTTCATAAAGAAGAGGAAAAACGATTTTTCCTTTCAAAACTCTTCTTCACACATAACCAATGAGCATCATCTCCTTTCTACTTTTCATTTTTGTCTTTTTGTCATTAAATGTATTAATGACTAAGCATAAATAAGGAAGCTTCTAAACCTCCTTCTCCTCCATCATCCACGTTGCAACATATATATATATATATATTAATTAATTCTTTAATTAATTAATTATATATATATATAAATAAATGCTGAAGTGGTCCAGTCACACTGGGGTCGGTCCTACCGGCCTACCGGGTCCCGGTATGAGAAAAACCTCCGAAAATGTTTTTCAGCAATATCGATGTCGCGATCTCATCGGGACATATCTCGATCTCATCGGGACATATCTCGATCTCATCGGGATCCATTTAATTCTATTGTTCTCCATATATTGGATCTCTATCCAAAACTATTTTACGAATTCTTCGAGACACTCTTATGCTTGTGACCCATTAGGTTCCCGGTTATGTTGACCACTTAGATTAACACTTAATCCAAGCAAGTCATGAGCGGTATCTAGCAACACATCATGACCCCCAATTGACCGGAAAGTAATTGGTTTGACGAATGAACTTATATTCATCATGAACCATATTACTAACCTTTCCATAGACAATTGCCATGCAATTCGTCCTTTCACCATGCTATACCCCACTTGGTTATGAGTATGGGCAAAGTGTCAACTCTTACTAGACTGACTAAGTCAAATCTAGTCCAAGTGATATCAGTTCTTGTCCTGAGACTCATTACTTAATATGTCACTGAAGACACTCTTCATGACATATATACTCCGGCCAGAGATTTCCAAGTAATGACCCTGACAAGAGGCCATGGGTATCATCTTCTGCTATCACAGAAGTGGTGAATCCTTTATTGGCTACTCAATTACCTTGAATACCTCAAGTGTACTCCAAGCACCACCCTATGAGCGACTCTCTGTAAGGCAACAAGGAATGGAGTCAAAGCACGTAATCGGTATTCAAGATATCTTTGAGCACCTCAAGTCTAAGGATACTTGCACCATTGCTATGATGAGATTATCACTGACATTAGAATAGGACATCCATGTGATGATCTCATAGCAGGTCATCCAATGTACTTACTACCTCTAGTAAGCATCCACATCTCAACCCTAAATATCTCATATTTACAAATTTACGAGATCCACCGCTTGACCAAATCAAGGAGTTTGAGACATGCTAGTCTTTACGGATTACCGATGTCCGATCTCAAGAATCCTATGACTAGGATAATTTAGATCTCGACATAATTGCACATGATAGGAATATCGTAGTATGATCACATCACAATTTCCTTCATGCTATGTCATATATCATGGACTTCATTAATTTGCTTATTGGTCAATATCAGTTCATAAATAATGAACAGCAACGTAATGAAATATGCCTTTCTTTATTTATTCATAAAGAATGTACATAAATTTGTACAAAATGCGCTAAAGGCGATTGCCTTCAGGGCACTACTCTAACAGCAACGTCGCGACTTGCGAATTTATATTAGCCGCGATGTGCTAAGGGGTGTTCGTCACTGCGAGCCCCTGTTTTCCAGCAAAGATATATTTTGGTATTTTTGGGCATATCTTTTGGTGTAGATGTCCAATTGAGGTGATTTTAGATTCGTTGTAAACTAGCGATGAAGGACTACGAGTTTTATGAAGAAGGAAAGTTTGAAATTTGCCTCTTAGGGTTCGAAAGTTTAGATGGAAGTCGAATGTAGACTTTTAGTGTTAATAATTGAGATTTTCACGCTTATTGAATATTTTCTTTTGGATATTGATTGAATGGGAACTTGGTTTGTTATAGGAAACCAAGCCGATCTAACCTAATCGCAAGAGGAAGGACAACAGTGAGTCGGATACTCAAGCGATATTAGGTGGGTAATGTAATTATAGTTATTGTGTGATTAGGCAAATTCTTGCCTATGTGTGAATATATGTTATGTGTTACGTATAATGAGATGCATGACATTTTGATCGAATATGTGGTTCATTGTTAAAACATGATTTGTTATAAGATTTGAAGAAGCATGAGAATCGATAGAAATGAATCTTGATTCTGAGCATTTTATGCCTCGACTTCGGTCATGGCATTTTGAATAAATGGAAACTTGAAAGCATACCATCTGATAAAATGATTTTGAGCATGATTATGTGCTTTTGTTTGGGCGAGAGTGGAACCATTTCGTTCGTCACGTGCATGTCGACAAGAGCCTTCTCTCGGCTGCCCGCTTGTGGCTTATGAGCTCCGAATGGACTCATTATGTTCAGGATGTAAACTTCGGTTTCTTCCTTTTGTTTTCATGGAACCCTCGAGCCATGTGATGTGCATTGCATATTTGATCTATTCTCTATGAAGCATACTTGTGGCATGTTTTGTGCGTTGAATTCAATATTGTTGAATGCGTAAATTGTTTGGTTAGCATGTGAGTGCTAGAATTATATACATACATATGCCTGAATTTGTGCTAGTTATCTATGGCTATGATTATATTAGCCACTGAGCTGTGTAGCTCAACCCATTACTTTCCCTCCTCAGGTGCAACTCAAGACGTCAGTTGATCCTTTCCAGGCATCGAAGAACTCCGCAATAGTTAGAGATCCTTGCATTAAGTTAGTATTTTTGGTTAGCCCATCGAGCATGTCATTATGGAGCATTTTTCATGTATTTTGGATTTAAACTTTATTCTGTATTATGCTATTTTGAGAATGCTTGTTTGAAATTCTTTCGGATTGTTATGGCATGAAGCCCTTGGCTTATGGTGTGCCTAGTTCATAGTTAGAATGTTTATGTGTATGTTATAATGTGTGCGAAAATGCATGTGTAAATCGAAATTATGTCTAGATATTGGGATCGGGTCTGAGGTTTGGAGGCTCATCGCTGGCGCAGCCCGAGGGGCGACCTCGGGATCGGGGATCCGGGACTCGGGTCCAACATGTTTGGTATCAAAGCGCCTAGGTTATGTGTCCTCGGCTTAGAATGCATATAGGATGAATTGTGTGATATATGATTAATTGTGGTTTTGATTAATTGCAGTAAGTGACATGCATATCATGCATGCATGTAGGAATCAAGATTGACACGTAGCTAATCCTTTGTGTTTATCTGTGAAGGAGTACGATTCCACCTCGTAGAAGGACACGAGGAGTTATGCAAGGATTTGTTGCACCTGACTCTCCGACTAGAGAGGAGAGGACTGATGAGTAGGTAGCCCCAGGAAATGCTGAGGCTTCTGTAGGGCTAGGCATTGAGCCCATGCCATCGCAGACACAGGAGTCTCCGATTTTGCAGGAGCAAGTGCCTCCTCTGGATCCAAGGTTGTTTCAGGCGTTCACTCAGGCGTTTGTTCAGGCTATGGGTCAGATGCCATAGCCTTCTGCTTCAGCCCCAGCTAAGAAGGGTAGACAGTTCGACAGATTGAGGAAGTATAGAGCAGTGGACTTCTACGGGACCCCTGATCCTGAGAAAGCTGAGACTTGGTTGCAAAAGACTGAGAGAGTCCTGGATCAGATGGAGTGTGAGGATGATGAGGGAGTCATTTATGCTGCAAGTCTGCTTCAGGGAGATGCTCTGCATTGGTGGGAGACTGTGTTAGGGAGTCAGATGAGACCAGTAGGGTTGGCATGGCAGGACTTCCTTTTTGCTTACAGGAAGAAATATCTGTCTGAGGTGTACATTCAGCAGAAGTAGAGGGAGTTCCTCAGTCTTACTCAGAGGGAGATGACAGTCAGTGAGTATGAGCGTCGGTTCACTCAGTTGGCAAGGTATGCTTCGGATTTGATGTTGAATGAGGCTGCTAAATGTCGCCGGTTTGAGTCGGGACTGCATTTGGCCATCAGAGAGAAAGTGATAGTGCAGAACTTCTATGATTTTCAACAGTTGGTTGAAGCAGCTTTGAGGGTGGAGAACATAGAAAATATCAAGAGTTTAGTTCACAAGAAGAGAAAAGGAAGAGAGCAGTTCAAGAGGGGAGGTAGTACTAGTACCCCTATGCCAGACAGGAGTGCTAGGAGCTTTCCTATTCAATCAGAGGAGAGGAGCAGTGGTGCAAGTAGGCCGAGACAGGTGAGGACTCCTGCTTATTCTCATCAGGCCTCTACGGTAGGAGGAAACAGAAAGGGAGATGGGGACAGGTCATCAGTCCCTAAGTGTGAGCATTGTGACAGTTTTCATGGAGGCGAATGTTACAGATTAACAGGAGCATGCTTCAATTGTGGATAGAAAGGACACTTGGCAATAGAGTGTCCCAAGCCGTCCAGAAGAGAGGGATCTCAGATGCAAGCTGCTAGGAGAACAAAGACTGTGGGACAGAAGACTTCTACAAAAGTGGGCAGTTCTGATGTAGCTAGGAGGACTAGCATTCCAGGTAGACCGAGGGGGCAGGCACCAGCTAGGGTGTTTGCGATGACTCGGGAGGATGCAGAGACCGTTCCAGATGTTGTCACTGGTATGGTTCGACTCTTTTATGATGATGTGATTGCTTTGATTAATCCGGGTTCTATTCATTCGTTTGTTTCTTCGAGTAGACCTGTGTGTGATAGGAATTTGAGCCATTTGGATACTCCGCTGATGGTGAGTACTCCAATCGGCCAATATATTATTATCAGTCAAGTGTATAGAGAGTGTAAGATTTGTGTTGGTGGGGAATTTCTAGTGGTTGATTTGATGCCACTGAAGATGGGAGGATTGGATGTGATCTTGGGTATGGACACGTTAGAGAAGTACAATGCTCGTCTGGATTGTAAGCAGAAAATAGTAGAATTTGAATTGGATGATGGTAGAAGAGTGGTGTTTACTGGGGACAAGAAAGCGAGCCCGCCCAGAATTATTTCAGCTCTGACAGCAAAGAAGATGATGAGGAAGGGATGTGAGGCATTTTTGGCCTATGTGGTAGACTCTAGAGCAGATAGAGGGAAGCTTGAGGATATTCCATTTGTCAGGGAATTTTCGAATGTCTTTCCCAAGGAATTGCCAGGACTACCGCTAGCTAGGAAAATTGAGTTTCCCATTGAGCTCTTTTCAGGTACGGCGCCGATTTCAATTCCGCCTTACCGGATGGCTCCGGCTGAATTGAAGGAGCTTAAGGAGCAGTTGGAGGAATTATTGGAGAAAGGGTATATTCGGCCGAGCTCTTCACCTTGGGGAGCTCCGGTTCTTTTTGTGAAGAAGAAAGATGGATCGTTGAGGATGTGTGTGGATTACCGGAAGCTGAATCAGGTTACGGTGAAGAATAGATATCCGCTTCCTCGCATTGATGATTTGTTTGATCAATTGCAAGGGGAGAAAGTCTTCTCCAAGATAGACTTGAGATCGGGTTATCATCAGTTGAGGATTAAGGAGTCGGATGTGCCAAAGTTTGCTTTCAGGACTCGGTATGGGCATTTTGTGTTTATGGTTATGCCTTTTGGATTGACGAATGCCCCTGCAGCCTTTATGGATTTGATGAATCGGGTCTTTAAGCCATTCTTGGACCAATTTATCATTGTTTTTATTGATGATATATTGGTTTATTCCAAGAGTGATGAGGAGCATGAAGATCATTTGATGATTTTTTTGGAGACTTTGAGGAGAAACGAATTGTATGCCAAATTCGATAAATGCAAATTTTGGATGAGAGAAGTTTCATTTCTTGGACATGTGATCTCAGAACAAGGAGTGCATGTGTACCCAAAGAAAATAGAAGCTGTGGTGAATTGGGAAGCCCCGAAGAATGTAGCAGAGGTGAGGAGTTTTCTGGGTTTGGCAGGTTACTATAGGAGATTTGTGGAGGGATTCTCCATGATATCCGCTCCGATGACTAAGTTGTTGAGGAAGAATCATAAGTTTATTTAGAGTGATGAATGCCAGAAGAGCTTTGAGGAGCTCAAACATAGGATGATGAGTGCTCCGATTCTGGTTCTGCCTTCGGGAGACGAGGGTTATACTGTGTATAGTGATGCTTCGAGGAAGGGTCTTGGTTGTGTATTGATGCAAGGAGATCGGGTGATTGCTTATGCTTCGAGGCAGTTGAAGCCATATGAGTTGAACTATTCGACACACGATTTGGAGTTGGCAGCAGTGATCTTTGCCTTGAAAATTTGGAGGCATTATCTGTATGGAATTCAGACGAGGATCTTTACCGATCATAAGAGTCTCAAGTACTTGTTGAGCCAGAAGGAACTGAATTTGAGACAACGACGGTGGATAGAGTTGCTTAAGGATTATGATTTGCTGATTGAGTATCACCCAGGCAAGGCCAATGTAGTGGCGGATGCCTTGAGCAGGAAGTCTTCGATTGCTCATGTACGGACAGTTTACTTCCTTTATTGGAAGAGATGGCCAAGCTTAGGATAAGCTTGAAACAGGAGGAGCCGGATTGTCTTCTAGATAACTTCCGAGTGAAACCGATACTCAGGGAGAAAGTTAGAGAGTTGCAGGTTCAAGATGCGGATTTGAGTAAGCTCTTCAAAGTGGTAAGATTTCTGAGGTCATGGTGAGGGATGATGGACTTATGACAGTGGGGAATATGTTGTGTATCCCAGATGTGCAGGAGGTGAAGGATGAGATTTTGGATGAGGCACACAATGCACCTTATGCCGTGCATCCCGGTAGCACCAGGATGTATAGAGATTTGAGAGAGCATTTTTGGTGGAAAGGCATGAAGAGAGATATAGCAGAGTTTGTGAGTAAGTGTCTAGTGTGTCAGCAAGTCAAAGCTGAACACCAAGCACTTTCGGGAAAATTGAGGCCATTTTCCATCCCGGAATGTAAGTGGCAAAGGGTGACCATGGATTTTCTGATGGGTTTGCCTAAGACTAGTAGGAAACACGATGCAATTTGGGTTGTTGTGGATCGGTTGACGAAGTCAGCTCACTTTTTGGCAATTAAGCAGACTGATTCTTTGCATGTGCTAGCAAAGAAGTACATTGATGAGTTAGTGAGATTGCATGGGATTCCAGATTCGATTGTTTCTGATAGAGACCCTCGGTTTACTTCGAGATTTTGAGGTAGTTTGCAGGAAGCTTTGGGTACTAAGCTGCATTTTAGTACGGCTTTTCACCTTCAGATGGATGGTCAATCTGAGAGGACCATTCAGACTCTTGAGGGAATGTTTAGGGCTTGTGTGATGGATTTTAGAGGAGATTGGGATGAACATTTGCCATTGGTCGAATTTGCTTATAATAATTCGTACCATTCGAGCATTCAGATGGCTCCATATGAGGCTTTGTATGGAAGGAGATGTAGAACTCCGATCTGTTGGGATGAAGAAGGAGAGAGGAAACTGGTAGGACCAGAATTGATTCAGACGACAGTTGAGAAAGTCAATCTGGTTAAGCAGCGACTTAAGGCAGCACAGGATAGGATGAAGAGCTACATTGATGCACACCGAAAGGAGATGGATTTTGAAGTCGGTGAAAAAGTGTTCCTTAAGACATCTCCTTAGAAAGGAGTAATGAGATTTGGCAAGAAGGGTAAGTTGAGTCCGAGGTATGTGGGTCCTTATGAGATCCTTGAGAGGATTGGGCCACTCGCCTACAGGTTGGCGTTACCTCCGGAATTGTCTCAGATGCATGATGTTTTCCATGTTTCCATGTTGAGGAGGTATAGATCGGATCCTTCTCATATCATTCAGACTAGTGAGGTTCAGTTGCGGGATGATCTGAGTTATGAAGAGCTTCCAGTGGAGATTTTGGATACCAAGAAAAAAGTTCTCAGGAATAAGACGGTTTAGCTAGTCAAAGTTCTATGGAGGAACCATTCGGTAGAGGAGGCTACATGGGAGCCATTGGAAGCCATAAAGGAGAAGTATCCGTATCTCTTTGATGATTCAGGTAATAATTTCGAGGACGAAATTTCTTTTAAGAGGGGGAGAAATGTTGGGCTCCAATATTTTTTTTATGATTTTATTAAGCATAAATTGTGATAATTGTGTGGTTATGTCTTAGTTTGATTAAATTGGGAGTACTAGTGGATAATTGAGCTTTAATTGAGTTTAGTGTGATTTAAATGAGCATGAAAGGGTAAAATGTGTGAGGGAATTTTGGGAAGATTACTTGAATTGAAGTGGTTTAGGCTTTGCTAAGAGGGGTACTATGATCTTTGTCCCTCCCCATTAGACTTAAGAAAGAGTTAGAAGAATTAGAAGGAAAGGAAAAGAAGAGGAAAGGAGAAGAAAAGAAGGAGAAGCTGTAGGTGGAGGAAGAAGAGAAGAGAAATAGGGATTTTCGACCTTAGAGATTTTCGACAAATTCGGGCCATTTCCGGGTAAGTTTCGCTTTGTTTAATCTTGTTTCGGTTGGATTAAACCTAAAGATAGGTTGAATGTGTGAGAATCGGTGGTTTAGGGATTTTAGGGCAAAAATGGTTAGAATCTTTGGGTTGTTGATTTTGTGTATGTTTTTAAGTTGTTAATGGGTTAGAAATGTAGTATAAGACTTGAATCAAGGCTTGGATGTGTTGCATGTGATTAAGGGAAGGATTGAAGTTGGAAAAATGCTAGAAATTCAGGTTCGGAGTCGTTCTCCAGGCCCGCACGTCGCGATGTGCGTATGAACACGCCGCGACGTGCGAGTTCGCTGCGACGTGCGAGGAAAGGGAGCAACGTCGCGACTTGCGAATTTATATTCACCGCGACGTGCTAAGTGGTGTTCGCCGCGGCGAGCCTCTGTTTTCTAGCAAAGATATATTTTGGTGTTTTTGGGCATATCTTTTGGTGTAGATTTTCAATTGAGGTGATTTTGGATTCGTTGTAAACTAGAGATGAAGGACTACGAGTTTTATGAAGAAGGAAAGTTTGGAATTTGCCTCTTAGGGTTCGAAAGTTTAGATGGAAGTCAAATGTAGACTTTTAGTGTTAGCAATTGCGATTTTCACTCTTATTGAATATTTTCTTTTGGATATTGATTGAATGGGAACTTGGTTTGTTATTGGAAACCAAGCCGATCTAAATCAATCTTAAGAGGAAGGACAACAGTGAGTCGGATACTCAAGTGATATTAGGTGGGTAATGTAATTATAGTTATTGTGTGATTAGGCAAATTCTTGCCTATGTGTGAATATATGTTATGTGTTACGTATAATGAGATGCATGACATTTTGATCGAATATGTGGTTCATTGTTAAAACATGATTTGTTATAAGATTTGAAGAAGCATGAGAATCAATAGAAATGAATCTTGATTCTGAGCATGTTATGCCTCGACTTCGGTCATGGCATTTTGAATAAATGGAAACTTGAAAGCATACCATCTGATAAAATGATTCTGAGCATGATTATGTGCTTTTGTTTGGGCGAGAGTAGAACCATTTCATTCGTCACGTGCACGTCGACAAGAGCGTTATCCCGGCTGCCCGCTTGTGGCTTATGAGCTCCGAATGGACTCATTATGTTCAGGATGTAAACTTCAGTTTCTTCCTTTTGTTTCCATGGAACCCTCGAGCCATGTGATGTGCATTGTATATTTGATCTATTCTCTATGAAGCATACTTGTGACATGTTTTGTGCGTTGAATTCAATATTGCTGAATGCGTAAATTGTTTGGTTAGCATGTGAGTGCTAGAATTATATACATACATATGCCTGAATTTGTGCTAGTTATCGATGACTATGATTATATTAGCCACTGATCTGTGTAGCTCAACCCATTACTTTCCCTCCTCAGGTGCAACTCAAGACGTCAGTTGATCCTTGCCAGGCATCGAAGAACCCCGCAATAGTTAGAGATCTTTGCATTAAGTTAGTATTTTTGGTTAGCCCACCGAGCATGTCATCATGGAGTATTTTTCATGTATTTTGGATTTAAACTTTATTATGTATTATACTATTTTGAGAATGCTTGTTTGAAATTCTTTCAGATTGTTATGGCATGAAGCCCTTGGCTTATGATGTGCCTAGTTCATAGTTAGAATGTTTGTGTGTATGTTATAATGTGTGCGAAAATGCATGTGTGAATCGAAATTATGTCTAGATGTTGGGATCGGGTCTGAGGTTTGGGAGCTCGTCACTGGCGCAGCTCGAGGGGCCACCTCGGGATCGGGGATCTGGGACCCGGGCCCAACATATGCCCGATTCCATTACAACATGGAACTTAATTTTCATAGTGTTAAAGCCCCCAATGCCTTCACCACAGCTAGCATTCACCGCCACTATAACATTCCTCCTAGTCTTTGTTGCCATTACGACCAACTCTTCCACAATTACCCCTCGAATGATGTAATTCACACCCTCTGTCAAGAGGGCGCTGAATGGCATCCACTAAGGTACTACTAATTGTAGCTTAACCGGTCTAATCTTCGACCCAAAGCTCGTCCTTGGCTCCATCTTGTGTGTAACAACATCTTTCTGACCACCCATCTTGCCTACGTCACAAAACAACAAACCTTCCACATTTACCTTCTCATGATTGGTCGCCCAGTCGACATAGCTAATGTCATTGCCTTCGATCTACATGATTCCATCACCACCGCCAAATTCACCAACACCATTAGCTTCCCCCATCTCATCACAGACATATTCTAGGCCCATAATGCCCCAAAACTTAATAATGACAGTTATTTCTACCTGTCCTCTCTGTTTAGGTACACCCACCTCAAACATCCCATCATCCACCCACCCTAACCCTCCACCTAAGTTCCTGATGTTGCTACAACCTCTACAGCTGTGATACCAGATGACGACGATCCTCTAGCTCAGGCCACTCCTAGGCCTGTGACTTTATAGACCCTCACTGGTCGAGTCAATGGCCCTTGTGTAGATCTTGCTACTCTCTAGGACACCCTCCTTTAGAAGATAGCTAGGCAGGATAGAGATAGGCGGTATCACCGACGGATGGATGCATTGCTCGCTGAGCACCTTCACTTCCAGCTGCCATATGATGAAGATGACCCCTTGAGCGATGCTGGCACATCAGGAGCAGGTCCCTCTAGCACTGGGGATGATCATCCTATAGAATAGCTTGAGTTGATTGTTCTTGTGTTTTCCTTAGTTTTGTTTTAGTTTGTAATTTGTTGGATACTCAGTTACATTTTGTCATGTACAAACTTAATGGCTGGTTATTTATATAATTCTCTGTGTACTTTTTTCGATATGGTGTTCTTCCTTAGCCTTACACTTCCCTTTCAATGCATAATTGTTTTAATTGTTCTTCACAGTGAGGACAATATGATGTTTAAGTGTGGGAGAGTTTGTTCTAATTTTAAATTCTTGTTTTTGCATCATTCTTAGCCATTTAACCACTTGTGCAAGTCATTTGTTCATAATATGCAAAATTTAAACTTGGTAATTGAGGAAAATCACTTGTTTTAAATGTTTCTGTCATTTTTCGCTGCGGCGATGTTGTGAAATTGATGGTTCATCGCGGAAAATCCTGAAACTGTTTTATAACTTCTTCATTTCAATAATTATTCCTAATTAGATTCTTTTCTCTTTTGTATCTTGAAGATTTTGTAAATTTCAAAGTGGTCCTTGTGTTTTTGAAAATACCATCTATGTTTTTAAATGATAGTTGATTTTGGTTAATTTCATTTTCGATGTTTTCACGAGAAGTAAGTGAGGGTACGTTAAGAAAGTAGCATTATGTGTTTTTAAACCTTGAGATTGCTTAATTGAGATACTACCCTTGTTGGAAGGATATTTGGGCCTGAATTCTTTCAATTTTGTGTGTATCTACTTAATTTCATATCTCTCTAGAACTTGTTTTAATTCTTGATCAAGGCTTGATGAACTAAACTTTTGTTAATATGATAGAGGCATTTCTTTCCAATCCCTATTGACCTAAACACTAACCCAAACACTTAACCTTTGCTAGCCGCTTTGAGCCTTCTTTTGAGTGCATGCATATTTCACAATTATTATGAGTATCTCATCTTTAGCTTAAGTTGATAAAAAAAGGATTCTATACAAAAGAAAAGAAAGAAAAGAGTTTCAAAAATTCCAAAAAAGAAAAAAAGAAAAAAGCAAAAAGTAGAAAATTTTCTCAAAAGAGAAAAGTAATAAAAATGTGTTAAATTATGTTTATTTTTGTAAATATTTTCTTACTTATAGTTGGAGTTTGTTTCATGAGATAAGTAATTGTGGTGCATGTACTCAATTCATTTTTTTCCTTCTTCCATTCAATCCATTTCATTTTGACTTCCATACATTACAACCTTGAAAAGTCCTCTTGATTTTCGAAATTATAGTTCTTGTGGTGGAAAGGTAGAATTATCACAAGCTTATGGAAGGGAATGAACTAAGCAGATTGTAGAGTGAAATTATCCCAAGAAAAGTGAGTTGAGAGATTAAACATATTACCTTAAGCGAAATCTCTTTTTACCCAATCTCTTGGATTAAATGCTTATAGTGTTTATTTTCTTCGCGGTCTTTCAGTCTGCTTGGGTTGATTTATGAGGAAGCGACTTAACTACTTTTCTACTCTCATTTTTAAACATAGTCAGAATTTTCTTTTGCACTTATGTCTCTTTGACTTTTATAAACTTTGTCTAGGAGTACAAAGGTTTAAGTGTGGGGGAATTTGATTGAACCCAAGTTTCTTATATAAATTGGTGACATTTTCATGGTTTTTATTACACTTTTTGGCTTTTATTTTCAGATTTTATGCTTAATTTGACTCTTGAGTGCTTGCCCTTACCTTATGTAGTTTGAGAGTAAAATTGTCACAAATAATTAATAATTGCACTAAATTAATTTTCTAGAATAATTGATACTACAAACTACCATTTGTTTATTGTAGGAGACTCAAGAAATAGTGCCAAGGAGTGAACGCTGAGGATGATAAGTCAACAAGTCAATAGTGCAATAGGAAAGTTCTTCGCGACGACGCTGATGTTTTGCCACGACGAAGTATGAAGAATTCATGCAGAGAAAAGTTCACCGCGACGAAGGGACGTGTTTGTGCCACGGTGAAAGTTGAAAATGAAGTTAATAAACCTTTCGGGGAAAATTTTGCCACGACAATGCATCTCCTCGTTGCGGTGAAACCTTCGAATTGGTGTAACCCAGACCATTTTCAAAAAAATAACCCACTGTATAACCCGATTTATGAAACTTACCTATTTTAGGTTAAGTGACAATGGTAGAAAGAGAGCCGACACACACTCCTCACATTCTCATCATTTTTCTCTCATCTCCACACCTTCGTTCTCTCATTTGCAGAATCTTTCATCCATTTTGCCACTGTCTGTTGCTACCATCGGTATCTCCAGTGGGTTCTCAGTGGTGAAATCTCTTGGAGTTATGCTTGCCTAGACATCCCGATCCTTTTGAAGATGTAGAGATGACTTGAGTTCAACAGGCTTAAAAGGAGAGTAGCTTAATCCATGTTTAGTTGTGATTTACAAACTCCTAGGTTTAGGATTTGTGATTTGTAGTTGAATATTCTTGATTAGAGTTTAATCAAGTGTTGGATATTCATTGTGTTATGGCATTTGTTAATGTAGAACTTTGAGCTTAAATATATGAAGTCTCATGTATGTCTATTTGCGATCTTTTTGACTCTCTTTTATCTTGCATAGTTGTGTTTGATAGTGAGTTGACTTGAGATCCCAAAATGACTTGTTGCATTGACTTAACCACTACACACACTAAGGGAATTTAACAAGGTCTTAAAAAATAACAAGGTCTCTTTTAATCTATAGCTTTCCAAAAAAATAATTATTGAATCTTACTAAAACTAGCAGGGTAATGTTGAAAAATATAGTGGGAGTTATTGGGGAACTCAAATTGGGTAATGGGTGTTTAGAGAAAATGAGAGAAATTAAGAGAAAATTGTAGAGAGGGTCAAAAGTAGGGTTCAATGCGACCTTTGGTTTTTTAAATTTATATTGGTCTTATAGTCCATAGACCTTTTTGAGTTAAAAAAGTTGAGACATGATTTAGGACATATGTATGGCTCAGACTATGGATTTTTTTATAAAAATTTTCCTAGGTCCATATCTTGGGCCATGATATATCTCGCGACCATAGATCTTTTTGTCTATAGTTACTTAAAAGCATAGCCAAGGGCACAAACATTTCCTTAGGTTATGGATCCATTTATATTCAACTTTTCAAAGACATTGACCATTGATCTTTATGTTTCTATTAGCATGTAGACACTATTTGGAAAATTGGCATGTTCTAGGTCATATATCCTCATAGAAAAACTCACATATCGATATTGCTTGGGATATAAGTTTGTCCCAATTCATCTTCAATAATATAATTTAACATATACTTGATTTTGAGTTTTTTTAGCTTGTTTCTTAGATGTTTCATCTCTGTTACTTTTTAGAGTTTCTCTTCTATAAGCTTATGTATACCTTTTTTATATTCCTAATTAAGGAAAAATAAAATATAAAATACCAAATATAGATAACCAAAATAGGATATAAACCTATTAACGAATCTAATAAAAATAAATCCAAGCCAAATGGAGATAAAAGATTTAAATTAATGGTCCATAATGCCAAAAATAAGTTCAAATAAACTGAAAGGAAATTAAATTTATGGATGAGTTGCCTCCCAACAAGAACTTTTTTATGAGTGCTTTAACTAGACTCTTTCCTTAAACTAGATAAATTATTAGAATAATGTGGTTGCTCCCTTCTTTATCATTGTAAAGTATGCCATGTAACATCTCATCATCTTTCATCTAAACCTTATTCTTTACTTTTTCCTTCATTTTTACTTATCTTATCCCTTTGTCTTTTTCTTTGATGATTTCATGAAAAAATTAAAACAATTAGGTTTTTTTTCCATGTATTATCATTTAATAAAACAAGTTCTTCATTTCTAACCCTAGGTATCAATTCACCTTCCTTAACATTGATTATTGCACTTACTATAGCTAAGAAGGTTCTATCTAGGATTAATGATTATTACTTTTTCTTAATATAGAAAGTTTTGAGAATATGAAAGTGCTAATTTTAACCATTACATTTTCCTTAACACCTCTGAAAATTTTAAATTATCATCAAGATACATTACTCTTCTTCGATTAACCTAATCCTAATCTTTTCAGATAACATAATATATGACATAAATAGTTTCTTCTAAATCTATTAGTGACTTATTAATATAAATAATACTAATTGTGCATGAAATGTTAAAACTCTATATGTTAACCAACTTTAGTAGTGTGTTGTTTTAGAGCACTTCAATATTTTCTTCAATTGTTTTTGAATTTGTAAATTTTCCTTTGTCTTTCACTTCTATATTTTCTTCTTCATAATCTTTTTCTTTAGGATCTTCTTTGTACTCCTCCTAAGTAATAGTCTTTTCCTTTTTGATTTTTTGAAATAATCTAGTACGATAAGGAATTCTCAATCGGTACTCCTTTAGTGGTTTCCTTAGCTTGCTGTCTTATTCCTTCACTATGTTCGTTAACTTTTTTTTTACTTTAGAGAAACCTTCTTCACATATTCCCTAAGTTTGGGTATTTTGTTACTAGGTACAATGCCCTATAGCTCTCTATTATCACCTTTTTCAATTGACCTATCTGAACTTCGCGATTCCTTATCAAAACTTTAAGATTTTAAAATTGAGAAGCAGTTTCTTGTATGAAATCTCTCATCATATCTCCTAGAATTATTGGCTTCTCTTTTTATAGAGGGTCTTGGAAAGATACCGAAGGTTATATCTGAACTTGCTAATTTTTCTAAGAGAAATTTGGACGATTTCTTCATCCAAAATTATAATTCTTATCATAGGGGTTATCCTACCTCGGTAAGCTTCCTATAGAATTAACTTGCTTTATTGATATGCCATGGGATTCCTATTATGTTCCTCCATTCCTTAATAGGCTTAACCATTTAATTCATAGCTTATAAATTAAGTTGTTCTTAATGAGGAGCTCATGTTGTCCATATTTCTCAGTATCACCTTCATTTGAGATATTAGGGCAATTATGGAATCTAAATTATGGATTGTAGTAGATCTGTTCACTTATACACTTTTTGATTGCCACTAGTAGTTGTTTATTATCATCTCTTCAATTAATTCTAGGGTCACCTCTAAAGTATTATTGTTTAAATTTCCACTAGTTGCATAATTAATCATTTGCCTTGTAAAGTTTACCAAACCATTATAAATTTTTTTAACTTACATTAGTGTTAGAAGTTCATGGTCTAGGCACTTCATTAATAGATCTTTGTATCTCTCTTATATTTTATAGAAAGTGTCATTGTCAAATTTGGAAGAGATATCATTACTTAGCTTTGTTGTCATAGATGATGAAAATTGTTTGGAAAGAAGCTTCTTAGTAAGGCTTTACTAAGTATAATTAATGCAACAAGCAATTCTTTTAGCCAATGATTAACTTAATACCTCAATGTAAATAGGCATACATAAACCTAATGACATTTTTGGTCACCCTATTAATCTTAAATGTGTCACAAATCGCCAAGAATTTAGTGATGTATGCATTAGAATTTTCGTTAGATAATCCTCAGATTGTATATTATATTGTAGCATTTGAATTATGTTAGGCTTAATTTTGAAATAATGAGCATTTATATGTGCCTTATAATGCTTGATTGTGCTCCTAAGGTAGATGATTTAATATATTCTATCATTATTCTCCTTTTTCCCATATTTTTCAAGTTCTATCTCTATTATATCTCTAAGTTCTTGCTTATTCCATTCCCTCTGATTCCAACATAAGGTTCTCCAAAGTTTTAGATCTTCTTTAAGAAATATAAATCGTCAACTTCTTTTCGTACACTACAATTCCCCCAAAATCGAAGTAAACCAAAACAAAGAAAATATATAAAGAAAAATAGAATATCAATAAAAATAAACTAAGAATAGAAAATAAAAGACTAGAAAAATATTTAATATATTTCTTAAAGTCAACTTTCCTAACAATGATACCAAAAACTTAGTGAGTGTTCAAAATAAAAGACTAGAAAAATAGTTAATATATTTTTTAAAGCCAACTTTCCTAACATTGATGCCAAAAACTTAGTGAGTGTGCTAATGATTTGTGCTTTTGTGTGTCAACTCTACCAAATTTTTTCTTATTACAAATCTATCACTCATTAGTTAGGTGAGTACACCTATTACTGATAAGAAACATAATGGTAAGTAGGATTTGAATATAAAGAATAAGCGATGTGCGTTACAAACCCTAACGTTATTGACTCGTCTAAGGATAATAAATAGAAAATTGTTTTTTTATAGGGTTTTCAATAATGAAATATAAAATGAAAGGTTTTGAAAAATGAAATATAAAATGAAAGGTTTTGAATAATGAGATATAAAATGAAACTAATTCTAAACCTGCATAATAACTAATGAATAAATAATGAGAGAAATAATTAGAAGAGTATTACATCAAATAACTACATTTAGATGAGTACTTCTCCTAGCAATACTTTTGATTTCATGATTCAATTTTCCTAGATTGAATATATTTTATAAACTATTATAATTTCCTAGATATCTTGTATCTTTAATTAGTTAACTCATATCTCTATTATTACTGACACCCCCTTGATGCATTAAGCTTTGAGAAATCCTACAAAATGTTTCACCTTGACACTAAGAATGTTATGTAGGTTTCTCTCAAGCACTCTATTCAACTCCCTTTACCTAAACTATAGTCCACTCATAAGTAAGCTCTCATTAGTCATTTATGGATGAAATTTAGACACTAACATGAATAAATCAATATTACACCAATAAAAGATACATCACAAAAATATATCTCATATCATAAAATAAATCAAAATACTTCATCTGAAAATCTAGGATTTTTCTTATTTAAATATACAAAACTATTTAGCCACAAAATGTTCAAAATAGTAAAATCAAAGGACAAAAATATAAAATTCATGGTAAAAATTAAATCTAGCTGAAATATGATTTTCATTAACAACTTGATTCATTAAGGTGACACCTAAATCTTGATTCTTTAGTGAAAAAGAGCTTAAAATTAATTTAAGGGTTAGAGAAGCCTTCCAATAACTAAACCTAACTTTTAGAGAGGAATGATTTTTCTAATGTATGTTTCTATGAAGTTGACTAAAGTACCCTAAATTTATAGTAATCAATCTCCCAATAACATAAGGAATATATTACTGTATTTTATAACAATCAAATTGAAACCACCCCCTTCCATTGTCTACATAAAGAGTAATAGTTTACATTTAATATCCTTCCACTTCCTCCTTCTTTTCCCTATAGAATTTGTTTCATCATTCTTTAAAAAAATTTAATGAGGCCTTTTGAAAGAAAAATATGGAAACACCAATATATATGCATATGTATAGGTAGGGCTCTATTTATTCAAACTCCTAATCCTTTTTGTATTTCCTCTCTATTAGTGGTAAGCATTCCCTAAATCTGAGTCTCTTAATAGAAATTACGACACCCAAATATAATAACAGAGGAGAGTGTGCAGACATTTCTGTAATTTGTGAAATATTTTAATAAGATAGGTATTACTCTCGTAGGGGATTCCAAGGCCAGACAGTTCTTTGAATTTGAGCATTATATCTATCAAGAAAGATACTGAGTTCATATCTGCTTTATAAAGTAAAATGAGATCATTTATAAAACATAGGCTAGTTAAGGAGACCAATTAGCACTTAGTAAGCGTTTGGTTTGAGCACGGGGTTGGCTGTGGATATGGGTATAATAGTAGAAGGGGATGGGGATGGATATGAAAAATAAAAAATGATGTTTGGTTTGTAACTTGGGTTTCTGTACTAATACCAATAATATTGTTTGGTTTTCTGCATTAATGGGAATGAAAGATAATATAATACCATTTTTACCCTCAATAAAAATGAAAATAATTTACCCTTCATATGTTTATTGCCCTTCATATGTTTATTGGGGGAAAAATCATTAAATAATCATGCACAGTTTCACGTTATGATGATTATAACCTTAGAAATCAAATTGTTTTAAACATAAACACCGAAAGAAGTATTGAAGTAGCTACAAGTTTCCAATAACTTCAAAATTGAAGAGCCCAAGAGCCAGTCAAACAGCTTTATAACATTGTCAAGGACTAACAAGTCATACAATTAGTTGAGGAGAGGACTAATATGACTAAAGAGAGAAACTCACAGCAACGATCTGGAGGCGGTCTCCTGAAAAGCTAGCAGTATAATAAAGTAGATACCTAGCGAGTGGTGGAAGGTGGAAGCTCGATCAAAGAAGACAGTGGGAGAAGAATGAGAAGACGACAGTTCGATGATGGTAAGGAGAGTATTAAGGCAATAAATAGTAATCACTAGATTGGAATGAAAACTTGATACCCACCTCCCTTGGTAGGTTTAGTAGATTTCCAAATTTAATGGGATAAATAAATTCCCTTGGAATTGAAAACCCCAAAGCAAACACTGCTTTTTACAATTATTGCATTCCTTCATTCCTAAATCCTCAAACCAAACGCCCCCTTAGAGTGGTACTTGAAATTATTAACATTTGAGACTTTATGCTTTAATAATAGAGAAAAAATTCTATGTAGATAATGAATAGGTAGGGAGAGAGAGGATTCCCCTACTTGAGACCAGTAGCACCTTTAAATATCTTAATGCGAGAGCCATTGATTAAAATTCTAAATAAAGTAGAAGTAATATATGCTCTGAACCAATTGATGAACATTAGTGGAAAATTCCATTACTTTAAGTTTTTGTAACAAGAAAGACCAGTTAACATTATCAAACGCTTTATGGGGATGAACTTTTATAGAGAAATTTTATGGAAAATCTCTTCGTACATTTCCCTTCATAAGCTCCTATAATATTAATATGTTGTCCTTAATTAGTCTATTACTAAGAAAAACACTTGGGTTCCTACTGATTATAGAATTCAATACAATTTTCAATCTATTTGCCAATAATTTTACGATGATCTTGTATAGAAAATTTATACAAATTAGCCTAAAATTAATTAAAGAAGAGGGATTAGAGGATTTAGGATCAAAACATAGATATGTTTAATTGACCTCTTTTAGCAAGATTCCTTTCTTGAAAAATTTGTGCATTGTTTCTTTGATAACTCTTCCTATTTTGGCCTAATTTTTGTAGTAGAATTTTCCATTAAGTCCATCTGGTCTAAGAGCTTTCACACCATTTATATTGAACACCACATTTTCAATTTCACTATCTTCCACTGGTATGATTAAATTGACTGCTTCTTTATTTGAAAATATGGTAAGAATAAAGTTCCTTAGTGATTCTTGTGTGGAATTTGTAGGTACCTCAGTACTTAGTAGGCTTTTATAGATCTTCATAACTTCCCTTTTAATATCTTATTTACCAATCAACCTACCATTCTCATTAGTAGTAGAGCATATCTTGTTAGAATTTCTCCTAGCTGAGAAAGCATTAAAGAATAATTTTGAGCACTTATCTCTTTCTTATATCTAAGTCACTCTAGTACTTTTGTTGGATTAGTGAATTATGATTATTCAAAACCTGTAGAAAATTTTAAGAGTTTTCTTTTCCTTATTCAACAAATGCAAGTCACTAAGATCATTTACTAGTGTCTTTTGAATAGAGGATAGTTAATCATTAGCCTTTTTCAATCTCTGCACTAGTATTTAAACTTCTTATGAAATTAAGATGTTTTAGTTCCTAATTGCCTTGATTTTTTGCAAGCATATAAATTGCTTTGTTCCTTTCATAGAGAATTCCAAGCCTTCATCTATAGCATCCTAAAAGCCATCATCCTTAATACGAAATTTATTGAATCTAAAAAGATGTTTCACATTGACTTTGGTAAATAAGTTTTCTATCTTGATAAAATTATGATCCAAAAAATTAAGATCCATAAAGTGTACTTTAATTTTTGGGATGAGTTGGCCAGCTCATATTCATTAAAGCCATATCTAATTTCATCCTTATAAAGCATCTTATGGATTGCTTACTTCTCTATGTGTACGTATGTCCCTCCTATTTGAGGTTAATTAGTTCCATTTCCATAATGAAATCATAAAGGTCTTGGTTTTAATTCAATAAATTATAGTTAGTATTTGCTTCAAATCTGTATAGAGTGGTGTTAAAATCCCCACGTACTAGCCAAAGGCCTACTTAAAAACCCTTTACTCTTTTAAAGTTCTCTAAATATATTTATTTGAAAAATAATGTTAAACACATGAATAAAGGAGACAAAAATTGATGAATTCTCCATCTTGAAATACATCTTGGTGTGCATTAGTCGTTCATTCACTTTAATTTATTCCATTTTCATAAGATCATCATTATAAAAATGATGATCTTGACAAAACCATGATATTGATGAATTGATAGTAACTTCTAGGGTGATCTCAATCTATTTAGTGTCTTTAGATTTACCTGCTTAATTTTAGTTTTCAATCCTTGAGCATAAAATCTCCTAAAGCATTCATATTAAATGGGAAATTTAATCCTCTCACATTCTATAAAATTATATTCATTTTAAAATGCCTTTACCTTTGGGCCTTTTTTTTATTGCTTCTATTAGATATCCTACTTTGCACATTTGGGAATTTTTCATCCATATTATCCTTTAGTTGTTGTAATGTCTCAGTTTGGATTTGAGTGGAGCATGGAGGCTGATTTATAAGATCTTCTATTTGATCATTTTCCTTCCCTTTAGGAGAGATTATAGAATCCTTGACCTACTCCTTTTCCTTATGATAAGTAATCTCCTTTTTTGGTTAGGGATTTTGAGACTTTTCTTTCTAAAAAAACCATTGGACTTTCATTTATCTCCTGATTCTCCCTCACTAGCCCTATTAGCTAAAAAAAACCTCCTATTTGAGAAAATCTTTTAATAAGTTTCCGTGCTTTTCCTTCGACTCTTAAATGTGGTCTCCATTGGTATGTAATATATACATTGTCTTCCTTTAAAGATTTTTCAATAGTTAGCCTTATAATAGGTATACTATCTTTTAACTCCTTTGAAATGTCCATGCTGATACATATTCTTACAAATCTAATGCATTTTCTCTTAACAGTGTTCTCACCCTACATAAGGGCTTTCCTAGATATCTTGTAAACATGCTCAAAACCTATGTTGTCTAATATTTAAGAGGAATGTTATGAATTTTTACCCACAATGGAATGTTTTTCTTGATGTCTTACATCCCCATTCCTAGTTGAATGTCTTTAAGAATAAAGAGAGTTGGAAGATGTGCCATAATCCCTCCTCTACATTATTGAGAGCTTCATATTTGGATTTGAAATTAAATACTAGTTTGTCGCCACTACTTATTTCCAACTTTTTAGTATGGTTAGAAGCTTCTACTCAAGTAATTTAGGAGGATAAGTTAATGTTGAAGGAGTAAGATGAGAGGGATTAAACTTTTTAAAAGTATGAGTTTGGCTTGAAGGGAAAATGAAAAGGGTAAAAGAGGGAATTCAGACGATTTTTTAAGCTTCATTCTTTTGAAAAAGGGAAGAAAACTTTAGGCATGTACAAGTTTAGTGAAAAAAATGTTACTTAAAATGGTAATAACTAAAAAATTAGGCTAGTTATGAAGACTAAAATACCCCTAATCGAAGGGCTATAAGAAGGAGATAAAAGAAAAACACAGTGAAGTGAGGAAAGGGAGGGGATGATTAGAAGAAGATGGCGAATAATATCCAAAGTAAAGCAGTAAAGAGGACACAATAGCGGGAGGAGGCTTAGCTGGGGCATGACCATAACCAAAGTTAGTGAGAGGATGGAGCACTTCTCATTGGCCATTCTTCCTAACCAAAGCCATATCATGATGTCCCAGACATAACCTACTTGATAATAATTTATCTCATAATTGCTTGACTATAATCCTTGAGCTTACAATTTCATTAGCAATTGGTACATGATAGAATTACTTATACTATAAAGAATGGCCTTTCAATTATAGCATTATATACAAATGTTATTTTTATTATATATAGTTGTCATATTGTTATTCTATCATATTCCATCAACACACTAAATAGGTTACATGATATATTTGGTGTTGAAATAGGCCAACATTTCTTTATCTATCCTAACCTTGTCCTTAATATTACAAGCAACTATATCTTTCTTTTCTTGTAGATTTGTTCTCTCTTAAAACCAAGTAAGGGTCAGGTCATAAGTTTCAATCTATCCATTACAATTCCCATCTTTTTGAAAGCATCATATAACAATATATCAGTGGTACTCCCAATGTTTAATAATATTCTTTTAACAAAAAAGTTGATTAGCCATAGAGTAATAAACATGAATTCTTTATAAGGTGTCAAAGACTAATTATCTGTTTCTTAAAAGGTGATTTCAAAGACTCACATTCACTTTTAGGTATGTTTGGATCATCTTGTTCATCATAACTTTATCCTCATTATGAATTCTTTAAATTATATTTCAAATGTTTATGATATCGTATTTATGTTAAGACCAAAGATTTGGATTACTCAAATGTAAAACACTATAGGTAATCCCTTAAGCTTTTTTCTTTCCTTTGAGTTATAAATATTATGGATATTAAAAAATGGGATATAAACTTGAAAATTAACTTCTGAATGTTAGAGACAAGGCTTTGAACCCTGTGACTATACGTAATCCTTTAAACTTTCTTCTAGCCTTTAAGCTATAGATATTAAGGATATTACTAGTACTAGGAAAATGGGATGTGAACATGGAAATTGACTTCTAAAAGCTAAAGACAAGCTTTTGAATGTTGAACATGCCACACTAGTCATTATAGAGGAGAAAACCTTACATTTTATGGCATCAAATATGTCATGAAGATCCATTAGATCCTTATATTTGTGCACATGATCAAAATGGTCTTGCATGTCATTGTAAGTATTTATGGTTGAATCTTAAACCTAATAAATAATATATCTTCTAAGAAATTAGGTATCATAGGATATCAACTATAAAACTTACCCATTATGTGTAATGTTCTAGTGGCATTGATTATAGCAATATAGGTAGGGCTCCTTTCACTGATGGTCCTAGGGTGTGGGACTATACCTTTCATATGTGTACTACCTTTCTTGCATCATTTGTTGATTTTTTAACTTTAAAAATTTTTTTCTTTGAGCTTCTTATTAGCTAGAGTAGTATTAGGGGTGTTGATTGTTCTAGTAAGTTAGCAAATGGATCATTTTTGTGCATATCCATTTTTTCCTTATAGTGGGGATATCTTAGCTAATTTGAATATTTTAAAATAGAAATATTATGATATTTAAAAATTATTTCCCACGTATAGTGCTAAATGATAAATCTCTTTCTCCTTTTGTCATCCACCATTTTCTTTCTCTTTTCACTTACTTTCATCTAAAATATGAACCTTAAGGTAGCCTTTCCCTCCTGCTTTATAACTAGAATCCCCTTCCCCAAAAAGTAAAGAACTAAAAGGTTTTCCCAGTTTCTTCTTCTTCACATTTTCCTTTTTATGTTTATTTTGTTTTTATTTTAGAACTTAATTTTAGTGATATATTAGAAAAAATTTTCATACCTCAAATAAGCTTTAAGGTTTACTTGGTTTCTTTCTCTTTTCCATAAGTTAGAAATTGATTATTTTGCCTTCTTCATATTGTTTATTTTCTTAAAAAGAATTGTTTGCATACCTTGAAATTTTTTAGCTAGAAGTTCAATATTTTACCTGTTGGAACCCCTCCCCGATGAGTCGCGTGCCCGACGTCCTACGTGACATCTGGACGCGCATCTCACAAGGGAGGGATTCCTCACCACGAAAGAATCCTCAAATTGAATCAATTTAACGTCATCCAACAAACTTTACTAATATTGCGCTAATTTTCATCTAATAAAAATTAATCTGCCTAGGGCCATAACTAAATCTAAATTCTCAGCTAAAATAAAATTCCATACCTCCCGATTACACAGAATCAGAAATCGCCTCAATCCGATCTTTATAGATCACGAAATCGCCTAAAAACGGATTTATATCCAAATCATCACATAATCTTATCCGTAATTTCCACACTCATTTTACTAAAAAATGTCTATTTTTTTTTAACTAATGATTCAAAATCGTGCAAATCGGAGGTCAAAAGGGACTTTATAAGCAAAAGAGTGATAGAGAGGAAAATTGGAAAGAAAAGAAAAAGAAAATAAAAGAAATCCCAAAGCAAGGCTAAGGAGCAGTGGCGCCTGACGCCACACATGAGGCGAGCCTTGCCTCTGAGGGCGAATCGGCCTCGCAGTGGCGAGGCGTCGCCTGGCGAGGCCGAGCTCATGAGGGCGTAGTCTTGCCTCGCGAGGCGAATCGGCCTCGCCAGGCAGGCGTCGCCTGGCGAGGCGCGACTGGGCGCCCGCCCCGCTAGGGCGACCTGTCGCCCTAGCGAGGGCGCACAATGGCGCCCGCCCCGCTAGGGCGAGCCTTCGCCCTAGCGAGGGCGCTCGCAGGCAACATCAATTTTTCAATTTTTTTTTTTTTTTTTGAAAACTGAATAAACTCTCAACTTTGCAATCTTATAATTTTCACCCCAACCCAAATTTTGTAAAATCAGTGACCAAAGAAAGATGAAAGGGAACTCTATAACTTCCTAGAAGAACTTATAAACTAACTGAGTCATTAATATGACCATCATTGATTTTAAAGTTTCAGCCAAAACACAATTTCCTACTCAGAGCCTAAACTTGAAAATTAATATCTTCTAGCACACAAGTCGAAAAATGACACATTATATCTCGTTAGAAAGATGAAAAGAAGGTCTACAAGCTTCATGAAGAAGACAAAAATTAATTCTATCATTAAAGAGAGTAAAAACACACTCAAAGTTTCAGCCTAAAAACTAACCAATGAAACAGTAACTTTGCTTATATGAACAGTAACTGCCAACTTCCAAAGCTCATAACTTTTGATTCCTAACTCCAATAACTGCAAATCACAGCTCGTTTTAAAGATAGAAAGGTAATCTACATCTTTCATGAAGAACACAAAACCCAGATCAGTCTCTAATTGGACGAAAAAGCCCTCCAAAGCTGCTGCAAAATTTCAGTGATTCTAACAGCAGCTGAAACATTTCCATTCTCGTAACTCTTTCATCCTAAGTCCAATTGAGACATATAATATGTCGTTGGAAAGCTCTAATCATTCTCTACATTCTTCAAGAAGGCCATCCAAACTAATTCAAGCTTTAAACTACTTTAAAATTGAATGGAAGTTGCTGCCCAATTTCTGGAAAATTGGACAGCACCTCCCCTAATTTACATCTATCCCAAATTCCTTCAATCAAACACACAACCTGCATAAAGACTCAATATCTCAAGGCAGCAACACACGCCTAGGATTATACATATTTCTCAAATCATCAAGCATTTCCACTTTTAAACATCTATTCAATTCCAAACCATAAGTATACACATTTCATTCTTTCTTCTTTTGTTGTTCTCAACCATACCACAATACTTTTACAAGAAATAAACACAAGATATGTTTCAAATCCAAAATTCTCACAAACATGTGGAATTGAATTCATACAAGGCTTTAGAGGGCATTTTGACCCGGTTACATCAAAAGTAGTAAAAAAAAAAAGTACATAAAAGTCCAAAATGCAATCTAAAGCCTATTTTTTTCAAAACATAACTTCAAATACAACTTCTAAAACAAAACAGCATCGGAGTTGCCTCAATCCCGATGCGGTGACTCGCTCGCCGACACTGTGGATGAAAGATGGGGTGAGCTCGACGGTCGTGGGTAATAACTTAATAAACGAGAAATAAGCAGAAACCGTCATTCATTTTTTTCATATTCAAACAATATCACATTCATTACAAGTAATTTCACCTTACAACTATTTTTATTTTATCGAATTTACTATTCCGAACAATTTACAACCTCCACGTATCACAAAGATAACCTAGCCAAGCACAAATTCACAAACAGAGTGGTTCGGGTGGATCCGAAACAGAACGAACGACACATTTCCGCAAAGCGGTCATGTGTTGTCGTGACGAATAGAGTCCTTAAGAGGAACTCCACGCCACTTTAGCCAGGCAAAGCGGAGAAGCCTATAATAGGCAGTGCACCGACTCAAACTGGACCACCACAAACCCAAAGAAAACATATAATTCACACAATTCAGAAACAAATGCCTCTACTGGCATTCACAAATTCCTTTTCACATAAATTACTAAAACAACGGTCTTTTTCCGAAATCACAGTTTCTTATCGTTTTTACTGAACAAGGAATTAAACCAACTATTCCAACATAATTTCACAAGCAAGAATATCACATACAAGTTCAAACATCAACAAGAGTAATTCTACCAAATTTCCAAGTCATTTTAACACCTTCGTTCACATTTATTATATAAACGGTAATATACCTATAAACTCAATTATTAAGGAATTACCCACCTTACTTCTTTTAGCTTTGCGACTGATCCAAAAGTCTTGTTTCTTCCTCCAGTTGCCTTAATTCACCTTCATCAAACATAATTATCCCATAAGAACATAGGATATCAAAATCTAACGATTTTAAGGATACGAAAGTGTAGAATTTAACCTATCTAACTTTACCCATAACATTTCTAAGCTCTTTAAACTAAAACCTAACCAAATAACTCAAAGAAATTCGAAAATCCTTACCTTAGGACAAAACCCACGAAAATCTGATTTTGTTTCCAAGGAGGATTTAACTTTTCCTTTCACTTTTCTCTTGCACAAAACTCCTAAACCTCTCCTTTCCAAGCATAAAAACTAAATCTCTTACTTCCCTTCTTCTTCTTCTTCTTCTTCAACCGAAATCTCTCTCTCTCTTTCACTAAAAATTCAAACTCCTCTCTTCCTTCTTGAAGTTTCGGAAGTTTGTAGATAAAAAGACTTAAAAACTAACCTTTCTAACTTAAAAACCTACACTAAAAACGACATAGCTTCATTTGATCTCCATATACAAACTACTCTCATTTCCTTCCCCCATTCATACGACTCTCACTTGCCTTCTTTCTTTTTTTTTTTTTTTTAATTTTTAATTCTTTCTTTCTCATCTAATTTCAAGTAATATGGGCTAAAAGCCCACCTTGATAAACTTAAGGCCTTAAAACCTAAACAACTTCCTAATTTAATCCTATACTAACTTATTCTTTTAATTTCTAAGAATTTCTCAAAAATTCTAATTTTAACTAAACCCTTTCAATAAATTTCTAGAAGTTAAACTCTAAGTCTCAGACTATTCTAATTACTCTCAAAATAAATCAAAAACGCTTAAAGCGGATCGGGGCCCAACATTTCTCCCCCCCTTAAAAGAATTTCGTCCTCGAAATTGCACACAATCATCAAGAGATGGGGATACTTCTCCTTCATAGCTTCCAATGGCTCCCACGTGGCTTCTTCCACAGAATGATTCCTCCATAATACTTTTACCAAATGAACAGTCTTATTCCTGAGAACCTTTTCTTTAGTATCCAAGATCTGCACTGGAAGCTCTTCATAACTCAAGTCATCACTCAACTGAACTTCATCAGCCTGAATGACATGGGAGGGATCTGATCGATATCTCCTCAGCATAGAAACATGAAAAACATCATGAATCTGCGATAACTCCGGAGGCAGAGCTAACCTGTAAGCCAACGGACCAATCCTCTCCAGAACCTCATAAGGTCCCACATACCTTGGACTCAGCTTACCCTTTCTACCGAATCTCAGAATCCCTTTCCACGGAGAAGTCTTAAGAAACACCTTATTGCCGACCTCATACTCCATCTCTTTCCTATGAGCATCCTCATAGCTTTTCATCCCGTCTCTGAGCCTTCACTGTGCTTAATCAAATTGACCTTATCAACGGTCATCAGATCAACTCGACCCAAAGTTTCCTATCTCCTCTCGCATCCCAACACACGGAGTCCTACATCTCCTCCCATACAGAGCCTCATAAGGAGCCATCTGAATGCTCGAATGATCTAATTATTATATGCAAATTCGATCAAAGGCAAGTGCTCATCCCATGCTCCTCTAAAATCCATCACACAAGTCCTGAGCATTTCCTCGAGAGTCCGGATGGTCCTCTCAGACTGACCATCGGTCTGAGGATGGAAGCGATCTTTGAAACTCAACTTAGTACCTAAAGCCTTCTCGCAACCGCCCCTAAAATCTCGACGAAAGCGAGGGTCCCGATCGATACAATCGAATCCGGATCCCATGCAATCTCACAATCTCATCAATATATTTCTTCGCTAACACATGCAGCGGATCATGCATCGATTGCGGAAAATGGGCTGATTTCGTCAATCTATCCACAATCACCCATATGGCATCATACCTCCTACTGGTCTTAGGCAATCCCATCAGAAAATCCATAGTGACTCTCTGCCATTTCCACTCAGAATGGGTAATGGCCTCAATTGTTGAAGGTGCTCGATGCTCGGCCTTGACTTCACGACACACCGCACACTTACTCACATATTCAGCCACATCCTTTTTCATCCCTCTCCACCAGAAATGTTCTCTGAGATCTCTATACATCCTGGTGCTGCCTGGGTGCATAACATAAGGTGCATTATGCGCCTCATCCAGAATTTCATCTTTAACCTCCTTAACATCAGAATACTGAGTCTATTCTCGATCGTCAGAGTCCATCGTCACTCAAAGACCATATCGGACTCCTTACCCTTTGCACCTCTTCCCGTAGCTTACTCAACTCGGGATTCTGAACCTGCAACTCTCTTACTTTCTCTCTGAGGATCGGTCTTACCCGGAAAGTAGCAATCATGCAATCAGACTCTTCCTGCTTCAAGCTGATCCTGAGCTTCGCCATCTCTTCCAATAGCGGTAAATAGTATGCGCACATATGCTATGGAAGACTTTCTACTCAAGGCATCAGCAACTACATTTGCCTTACCCGGATGATACTCAATCAACAGGTCATAATCCTTGAGCAGTTCAATCCATCGCCTCTGTCTCAAATTCAGCTCCTTCTGACTCAACAGATATTTGAGACTTTTATGATCTGTGAAGATCCTGGTTTGCACGCCATACAAATAATGTCTCCAGATCTTCAAAGCAAAGACCACAGCTGCTAACTCCAGATCATGGGTCGGATAGTTCATTTCATAAGGTTTTAGCTGCCGTGAGGCATATGCTATCACCTTATCTCCCTGCATAAGCACACATCCTAACCCCTTCCTGGAAGCATCACTATATACAGTATAACCTTCCTCTCCTGTGGGTAAAGCCAGAACTGGAGCACTAGTCAATCTGTGTTTCAGTTCCTCAAAACTCTGCTGACACTCTTCACTCCAAATAAACTTCTGGTTCTTCCTTAAGAGTTTAGTCAAAGGAGTGGCAATCATCGAGAAACCCTCCACAAATCTCCGATAATAGCCTGCCAAACCCAGAAAGCTCCTCACCACCATCCTTCGTCGTGAGAGCATGCCAGTTCACCACAGCTTCAATCTTCTTGGGATCTACATGCACCCCTTTTTCAGAAACAATATGACCCAAGAAGATCACTTCACGAAGCCAAAATTCACATTTTGTGAATTTGGCATACAACTCTCTCTCCCTCAACCTCTGCAATACAATTCTCAAGTGCTCCTCATGTTCTTCCTCATTCTTCGAATATATCAGAATGTCATCGATAAACACGATAACAAACCGATCTAGAAACTCCTTGAAGACCCTGTTCATCAGATCCATAAAAGCAGCAGGAGCATTGGTTAATCCAAAAGGCATAACCAAAAATTCATAATGGCCATACCGTGTCCTGAAAGCTGTCTTGCTCACATCAGACTCCTTAATCCTGAGTTGGTGATAGCCAGACCTGAGATCGATTTTAGAGAAAACCGTTGCCCCCTGCAGCTGATCAAATAAATCATCTATCCGAGGCAGAGGATACTTGTTCTTCACTGTCACCTTATTGATTCTCCGATAATCAATGCACATTCTCCAAGTTCCATCCTTCTTCTTAACAAACAAGACCGGCGCACCCCAGGGTGAGGTGCTCGGCCTGATGAACCCCTTCTCTAATAAATCCTCCAACTGCTCCTTAAGCTCTTTCAGCTCAGCTGGAGCCATCCTGTAAGGTGGAATCGAAATAGGAGCTGTCCCGGGCGCCAAATCAATAAAGAACTCGATCTCCTCTCCGTGACAAACCGCAACTCCTCAGAATACATCAGAAATTCCTCACAATGGGAATATCCTCTACCTTACTCTCCTTCACACTAGTATCCATAGCACACGCCAAGAAGGCTTCACACCTCTCCCCATCAATCATCGCCACCAACAAAGTGAAACAAGCCTCAGCGGTGTCAACTTTCTATCTCCTCCGAAAACCACCGTATCGACCCTCTCCCAGATCAAATTCAACTTCCTTTCGACCACAATCTAGCTTCGCCTTGTATTTTTCCATCACGTCCATTCCGACAATCACATCTAACCCCTTCAGATCTAGAGGTAGCAGGTCCACGACCAAACTAGATCCATCGATAACAAGCTCACAATCTCGAAGATCCGGCTCACAATGACATTCCTCCCTAACGGAGTACTAACTAGCAGAAAATCATCCAATAGAACTGATTGCATACCAGGCAATATCATACTAGCAGAGATAAAAGAATGGGTGCTACCAGAATCAAACAGAACATACACAGCAGAATGAAAGAGCTGAGCCATACCAGTAACAACCTCCGGTGCGGCTACAGCCTCCTCACGAGTCATAGCAAAAACTCGGGCCTGTGCTTGCCCTCTCGGTCTCCCTGGCAGATTGGGCTTCCGCACTGACCCAGAACTGCCTACCCCAGATACTGGTCTGGTCCCCACTGTCTCTGCTCTCCTCTGAGCCTGAGGCTGAGATCCTTCTCCTCTGAGCATCTGAGGACAATCTCTGATTCTGTGGCCCTTCTCCCCACACTTAAAACAGGCACCCGATACCCTATAGCACTCTCCCCGATGCGGATGCCCACAATGCTGACACGGAGGAATCTGATTCCTGCTTCTCTCTGTTCTGCTGTTTCCTCCTGCTGAGGAACCCTGTACTGACTCTGCCCTGAACTGTCTACTCTGCTGAGGGCCACTACTGCCTCCCTGACTCTGAGTCTGAGTCCGGGCACTCTTACCACCCCTTTCGGTGATCGCACTGCGCCTCTCTCTGAACGAGCTCTCTGCTCGCTTTCTTCTGCCACCTCCACTGATGTTCTCTAGCTTCTCGGCACTGAGTGCAGACATCTACCTGTTCTTGATAGTCATGAAGTTATGAAGCATTACCTTCTCTCTAATGCCCAAGTGGAGGCCTCCCTCAAACTTTCTGCATTTGTCTTCCTCACTGGCCACAATATGAGCTGCATATCTCGACAACTGGGTGAATCTCCGCCATACTCGGTCACAGATCATCTCCTCTCGAAGTCAAATTCAGAAATTCCACAGCCTTGTCTTGCATGTAGACCCGGGAAAGATACTTCTTCCGAAATAACTCTCCAAAATCCTTCCATGAAAGCACTGGTGGCACAGCCTGGCTCTGTGGGACTGACTCCCACCAGTGGAGAGCATCGCCCTGTAGTAGACTGACAGCATACTCTAGCTTCTCCTCATCAGAACATTTCATCTGAACTAGGACTCTTTCTGTCCTTTTAAACCAAGACTCTGCTTCTTCAGGATTGGTGGTACCATGAAAGTCCACTGCTCCGAACTTCCGCAGTTTATCAAACTGTCCACCTCTCACATCAGAAACTGGCATGGAAGCTCGAGACCCTTGACCCATGGCAAAGTAAAAGCACAGGCAAGGCACGGAAGACTCAAGGGTCCATAACCTTAAGCCAAGAGGAGGAGGAGGAGGAGGTTCCTCAGGTTGAACACTAGGTGCCTCAGGGCCAGGAGCAGAATGTGTCCCTGCATCTTGTGGAACATGAGACCCCTCTGTACTCTCCTGGCGAGAACTTGAGCGAGATCGAGTCCCTCGGGTTCTACCCCGACGTGGCATAATAATCCTTCAAGAGAAAACCAGTGAAAATCTTAGTGCATGCAAAAACAATTTTCACAGTTTTTAAACACTTTAGTTTATGCAAAACTTCATGCAAAATCCACATTCAAAAGCATTTAAACCAATTCAAAATAACACAATAATACACATAAATTACTTTCAAATACATCCACCGAAACCTTACATCTCTTTTACCGGACTACCCGAACCTACAACCGAAAGCTCGATACCATAGTGTTGGAACCCTCCCGATGAGTCGCGTGTCTGACGCCCCACGTGACATCTGGACGCCAGATCTCACAAGGAGGATTCCTCACCACGAAAGAATCCTCAAATTGAACTGAATTTAACGTCATCCGAACAAACTTTACTAATATTGCGCTAATTTTCATCTAATAAAAATTAATCTGCCTAGGGCCATAACTAAATCTAAATTCTCAGCTAAAATAAAATTCCATACCTCCCGATTACACAGAATCAGAAATCGCCTCAATCCGATCTTTATAGATCACGAAATCGCCCAAAAACGGATTTATATCCAAATCTGTCACATAATCTTATCCGTAATTTCCCACACTCATTTTACTAAAAAAAATGTCTATTTTTTTTTTTTAACTAATGATTCGAAAATCGTGCAAATCGGAGGTCAAAAGGGGACTTTATAAGCAAAAGAGTGATAGAGAGGAAAATTGGAAAAGAAAAAGAAAAAAGAAAATAAAAAGAAATCCCAAAACGGCGTCGGGCAGCGCTGCAGGCATGACGCCAGCTCATGAGGGCGAGCCTTGCCCGCGAGGCGAATCGGCCTCGCCCGAGAGGCGTCCTGGCGAGGTAGTAGCTCATGGGCGAGTCTTGCCTCCGAGGGCGAATCGGCCTCGCCAGGCGAGGCGTCGCCTGGCGAGGCGCCTGCGGCCCGCCCGCTAGGCGACTGTCGCCTAGCGAGGCAAGACAATGGCGCCCGCCTAGCTAGAAGCGAGCCTTCGCCTAGCGAGGCGCCGCAGCAACATCAATTTTCAATTTTTTTTTTTTTTTTGAAAAACTGAATAAACTCTCAACTTTGCAATCTTATAATTTTTCACCCCGAACCCGAAATTTTGTAAAATCAGTGACCAAAGAAAGATGAAAGGGAACTCTATAACTTCCTAGAAGAACTTATAAACTAACTGAGTCATTAATATGACCATCATTGATTTTAAAGTTTCAGCCAAAACACAATTTCCTACTCAGAGCCTAAACTTGAAAATTAATATCTTCTAGCACACAAGTCGAAAAATGACACATTATATCTCGTTAGAAAGATGAAAAGAAGGTCTACAAGCTTCATGAAGAAGACAAAAATTAATTCTATCATTAAAGAGAGTAAAAACACACTCAAAGTTTCAGCCTAAAAACTAACCAATGAAACAGTAACTTTGCTTATATGAACAGTAACTGCCAACTTCCAAAGCTCATAACTTTTGATTCCTAACTCCAATAACTGCAAATCACAGCTCGTTTTAAAGATAGAAAGGTAATCTACATCTTTCATGAAGAACACAAAACCCAGATCAGTCTCTAATTGGACGAAAAAGCCCTCCAAAGCTGCTGCAAAATTTCAGTGATTCTAACAGCAGCTGAAACATTTCCATTCTCGTAACTCTTTCATCCTAAGTCCAATTGAGACATATAATATGTCGTTGGAAAGCTCTAATCATTCTCTACATTCTTCAAGAAGGCCATCCAAACTAATTCAAGCTTTAAACTACTTTAAATTGAATGGAAGTTGCTGCCCAATTTCTGGAAAATTGGACAGCACCTCCCTAATTTACATCTATCCCAAATTCCTTCAATCAAACACACAACCTGCATAAAGACTCAATATCTCAAGGCAGCAACACACGCCTAGGATTATACATATTTCTCAAATCATCAAGCATTTCCACTTTTAAACATCTATTCAATTCCAAACCATAAGTATACACATTTCATTCTTTCTTCTTTTGTTGTTCTCAACCATACCACAATACTTTTACAAGAAATAAACACAAGATATGTTTCAAATCCAAAATTCTCACAAACATGTGGAATTGAATTCATACAAGGCTTTAGAGGGCATTTTGACCCGGTTACATCAAAAGTAGTAAAAAAAAGTACATAAAAGTCCAAAATGCAATCTAAAGCCTATTTTTTCAAAACATAACTTCAAATACAACTTCTAAAACAAAACAGCATCGGAGTTGCCTCAATCCCGATGCGGTGACTCAGTTTCTCGCTCGACACCTGTGGATGAAAGATGGGGTGAGCTCGACGGCTCCGTGGGTAATAACTTAATAAACGAGAAATAAGCAGAAACCGTCATTCATTTTTTTCATATTCAAACAATATCACATTCATTACAAGTAATTTCACCTTACAACTATTTTTATTTTATCGAATTTACTATTCCGAACAATTTACAACCTCCACGTATCACAAAGATAACCTAGCCAAGCACAAATTCACAAACAGAGTGGTTCGGGTGGATCCGAAACAGAACGAACGACACATTTCCGCAAAGCGGTCATGTGTTGTCGTGACGAATAGGAGTCCTTAAGAGGAACTCCACGGCCACTAGCGGGCAGGCGGGAGAAGCCTATAATAGACAGGTGCACCTGACTCAAACTGGACCACCACAAACCCAAAGAAAACATATAATTCACACAATTTGAAACAAATGCCTCTATCGGCATTCACAAATTCCTTTTCACATAAATTACTAAAACAACGGTCTTTTTCCGAAATCACGGTTTCTTATCGCTTTTCTTGAACAAGGAATTAAACCAACTATTCCAACATAATTTCACAAGCAAGAATATCACATACAAGTTCAAACATCAACAAGAGTAATTCTACCAAATTTCCAAGTCATTTTAACACCTTCGTTCACATTTATTATATAAACGGTAATATACCTATAAACTCAATTATTAAGGAATTACCCACCTTACTTCTTTTAGCTTTGCGACTGATCCAAAAGTCTTGTTTCTTCCTCCAGTTGCCTTAATTCACCTTCATCAAACATAATTATCCCATAAGAACATAGGATATCAAAATCTAACGATTTTAAGGATACGAAAGTGTAGAATTTAACCTATCTAACTTTACCCATAACATTTCTAAGCTCTTTAAACTAAAACCTAACCAAATAACTCAAAGAAATTCGAAAATCCTTACCTTAGGACAAAACCCACGAAAATCTGATTTTGTTTCCAAGGAGGATTTAACTTTTCCTTTCACTTTTCTCTTGCACAAAACTCCTAAACCTCTCCTTTCCAAGCATAAAAACTAAATCTCTTACTTCTCTTCTTCTTCTTCTTCTTCTTCAACCGAAATCTCTCTCTCTCTTTCACTAAAAATTCAAACTCCTCTCTTCCTTCTTGAAGTTTCGGAAGTTTGTAGATAAAAAGACTTAAAAACTAACCTTTCTAACTTAAAACCTACACTAAAAACTATATAGCTTCATTTGATCTCCATATACAAACTACTCTCATTTCCTTCCCCATTCATACGACTCTCACTTGCCTTCTTTTTTTTTTTTTTTTAATTTTAATTCTTTCTTTCTCATCTAATTTCAAGTAATATGGGCTAAAAGCCCACCTTGATAAACTTAAGGCCTTAAAACCTAAACAACTTCCTAATTTAATCCTATACTAACTTATTCTTTTAATTTCTAAGAATTTCTCAAAAATTCTAATTTTAACTAAACCCTTTCAATAAATTTCTAGAAGTTAAACTCTAAGTCTCAGACTATTCTAATTACTCTCAAAATAAATCAAAAACGCTTAAAGCGGATCGGGGCCCAACATTACCTATATTTATTCTAAAATTATATTTCATGTAAAGGAAAGGATAAAGTTTTTTATGTTAAAAATTTTTGTCAATATTTCTTATAATAAAGAATATAATACAAATAATGAAAAATATTTTAACTTTATAATAATTCTAAAATCAAGTTTTGAGCTTTAAGCTAAAAGTTCTCTTTTATATTTCTCCGCTTATAAATTGGAGTTTAAAATTTATAAGAATGTGCATACGCCTTTGCTACTTGACACAATTGTATGCAAGGTAATTTTTTATTTTTCTTATGCTATATCAAAATGTTAACAACATAATACTTTTATCTTGAGATTTCATACTTGTATATTTTAATTTTCTATAGCTCTTCTCTATTATGGCAAGTTATTCTTTTATAATAAAGAATCAGATCCAAATTTTTACTCCATAATAGGTTGAAGCCAAGACTTCATGTTTTTAGTTTTTTACAACTTATTGAACCTAACATTAACTTGTGACTAATTTCTCTATTTTTTATTTTAGGGGGACCATGGTTATTTCTCTTGACAAGGAGAAAATATTGAATAGGGAGACAATAATGAATATTTTTTGATAAAATATTTATCATTCATCTTGTTTCTTTTTTTATATAATGTCTTAAGTTTTCCTACTAATTAAGTTAGCTTTATTTTTATTCCAATTTTAAATTATGATCATTTTTATCAAGTTAGAATATATTCTTATATTGAGATTGCTAGTGTCCATCCAATTATTTTAAATATTTAATATTTTAGACAAACCTATTTACGATGTATAAAATCTCATGGTATAAGATGTTAATGTATTATATGTTGAGCCAAGTAAGTTCATTCCCATTTTTCCTTTTATGGTTATAGTATTTGAATAATAATGAAACTTATTTGAGTGTTCAAGTACCACAGTTTCAAGTTAAGGAATGATGATGCATGTATGTATTTTCTTAAAGTAACGAACTATGCTTGTCACCTTAGATGAGTTTACATAAATTCAAGGCTATAATTTGATGCAGATTAATTCATTTAAAATGTTGATTCAAGATATAGAAAAGTCACTTGAAGAATTTGAAGAGCTATTCGCATATTTTGGAATGACTTTATAAGGAAATGAAATAATTGAGCACGATAAGATCCAAGAATCAAAACTAAGGAGAATTACTTTTACTCTCGATTCACAGACCTAAAGTGATTAACCTATAGCCATTCGATCAAATAGGACTAATTGATTTCTATAATGATAATGAACCTATACTAATCAACCTCCAACAGTAGTTAACCTATAGGTGTTATGGGATTTATGTTACAAATTATCATATTTTTCTCATACAAAAGCCAATGATTTTACTAATGGCTACAAAGGTTAAAACACCTTTAAGAAGCCTTCAAACCTAAAATATCTCAATAGAAATAGGTGAAAAACTAAAAAAAATCAAGTGCTACAAAATATTTAAATATTTATTTTATAGTATTGATATTGTATTCTAATAAGAGAAAGCTATATATATTGAGAGAGTTGCATAACTATTAAGTAAGTTTGTGAAATTGTAAGGTTTAGGGCCCGTTTGGTTGAGCTTTTATCAGTAGAGCTTTTGTCAGTAGAGCTTTTCTGAGAAGAGCATTTTTTTAAAGTCAGTTGACTGTTTGACTGTCAATTAAAAAAATAAATTTTTAAAAGAGCTTCATACATAGACTATTTGGCAACATAAAAATAAAAGCATTTTATTAATTTTAACTATATTTTATTTATAATAAAATAATTTATGCTAAATAATTTTTAAAGTATACTAAACAATATGCAAAGTACCATATTGTAGGAAATTTTAGATAACTATCTTCAGAGGAAATAATTTAAAAGATGTCTCATTTTCTTATAGGAAATAAAATTAATATGAAAATAAATATTAAAACATGTAAAAAATTAAATAATATTATAATCCCAAAATAAATATTCAAGTTGAAATAGTTAAATGCATAATAAACTATGCATTTTATCGCAATACCAGAAGATTTGCAATATGTTCCCTCGCATCATTCATCTCGTTATTTTGTGGCTCGTCTAAATGATTTTCTTCAACGCCTTCAATTTCATTGTTTCCTTCATTTGGAGGAAGTAATTCATCATCTTCATCATAGGGAAAAAACTCTTCATCCTTTTGAGCATTTAACCTTATAAAATTGTGAATGGCCATTGAAGCAATCATAATTTTAACTTGCTTTGGAAAAAGAAAACTTGGCATTTGACGTAAAATTTTTCACCTATTTTTCCAAACGTCAAATGTTCTTTCGATTGTGCATCTTAAAGAAGAATGTGCATAATTGAGTATTTCTTTCTTTCCTGTTGGTTGACTAGCACGTCGAAAATCAGGAAGATGATACTTTTCACCTTTGTATGGTCCTAAATAACCTTGCATGTAAGGATATCCTGCATCTACCAAATAATATTTTCCTATTTCCAAATTAAAAATAAATAAATAAAGAAGCATTTAATTATTAAGAATGAATAAAAAAGTGTTAAGTTATCCGTCACAAACCTCTAGGTGGATGAGGGAAGTGTAAGTTATCATTGCGCAAAGCCTTCATAAAAATTCGAGCATCATGTGTTGTGCCTTCCCAACCAGCCCAAGCAAAAGTGAAGCATATATCAAAATCACATACAACCATTACATTTTGCGTAGGAATGCCTTTTCTCCTAATATATTTTATTTGATTGGACCTTGGAACGACAACTGGTATATGTGTTCCATCAATTGCTCCAATACAGTCTTTAAAATAAGGCCAGTACCTTCTATCATCTTTAATTTTTCTTGGAATTTCTCTAAAGTTGGATCTTTTGGTTTAATGAAATCAATCGATATACGTGAAACAACCTCTAATACTATTACAAACCATCTAGAAATTGTTTCAACTGAATGTTGAAATCTTTCTTGAATCATTTTATTGCAAAGTCCATGACCTAAAGTGATCAAAAACATAGCTACAGCCTCTTCTATCTTTATGACCATTAAGCAACTCCATTACAAACATCCATCTAGTGTGAGGGGATGTTCTACACAGTTTTTTCATATAATATTTAATATGATGGTCTACGGCCATTGCAACTCCAATTTGAACCAATTGCAAAATTTCTTCTTCAATCTCTTCATTATATTCATGATCATTCTCATAATCATTATCAGAAGATGACATATGTATCAAACATAGCAATAATCATAACACAATAATTTAATAAAGAACAATTTAATTCATTACAACAAAATTCACTAAACAAAAATCCAATATAACACATTAATAGTAGCAAAATCCAAAACAACACATTACAAATAGTCCAATATTAGTAACCAAAGACATGTCTAATTTATTACAAAAACCACAATCATTTCATTGTCTTAAGTTATTCGATTTGAACCTCAACTTCCTTAAGCTCAATAAACATCACTCTATTTTCCTTCTTTAAAAATAATTTGGTAGCTAACATAAACAGTTTACTTTCCTTTTCTATTTCATTTATATTTCGTAAGATGTTCAACGTCTCAGCAATGCTAGAACAAGGTTCATCTCTTTTAATAGAGCTCATTGAAGTTCTAATCTGTATTGCATCACATATGTGTTCCAAATTTTGATTTAACTTTTCGATTCTAGTATCATTTTTCTTTTTTTTTTCCCTTTCCTTTTGTAGGGGTTCCTAGAGTTGGAGTTGGTGAACCAATCTCATTATGAATATTTTCAGTTTCTGGATTGACAGCAAAGCCTTCAGAAAGGTCATCGTCAAGATCAATATCAACTAGGCTTTCTCTACATGCCACATTAGCATCATTTGGTACAAAACCTGAAGAAGGTGCCTAAGCTCCTTCTCTTGTAGCTGCAACATCTTTAAATAAAATATTCAGCTGTTCAATATGTTTCAAACCTTTAGTTCGAAATTTGGCTACCTCAGGATTTTCCTACAATAATATTGTTTAAGTTATTAAACTATCAAGTAACATTAGAACAATATAAATCTAAAGCTTAAATGCTTACCTTCAATTTCTTTTCCTACCATTCGTCACTTGCATCAATAGTCTGATTAGTAGGATCCCATCCTAGTCCAGTTTCCTTACCTACTAAATTTGTCCAAAGCTGCCAATTCTTTTTCACACAGACGATGAAAAACCCAACAATAAATAATAACAAACCTAAAGTTGTGAGTATCGTGTCATCAAAGTTGGGAGTGATTAGGGATGATAAGATTCGTTAGTGTTTGAGAAAGAAAGCCAAAAAGCAGAGACGTTTGAAAAAAAATTTATAAACGTAAGTGACGCGATTTGTCTACCCGAATAAGTTATTTTTGGAGCTTTTATGAAAAGCTCCAAATTTTAACTTTTGAAAAAGCTGTATTTGGGCTTTTAAAAAAGCTATTTCTACTTCAAAAGCACTTTTAAAATTTTCAGCTAAACACTCACTTTTTCCTTAAAACAATTTTTGCGGTAGAAAAAAGTGCTTTTGGAGGTTCTAAAAGTTGAACCAAACAGGGGCTTAGGAGTGTTTTAGAGAGTGTTTTTAAAAACTTTAAGCTTATACTAATTACTCTTCACCCTAAAAAGAGAAAGTACTATTCACTTTAAAATAAGATTAATAATTAATAATTCTTAAATGGAGTTTAGGGACTACACATAAGTCAAAAAGGAATGGATCATTAAAGTTTATAATGTTAATCTCTTTACCTAATCTTTAATTATTATTTATCAATGATAGTTTTTATGATTTATTTTGCACCATATCTTGAATTATGTGAATACTTTATAAAGTATAGTTTGATATAAAGGCTAAACACTTGATCTTATAGTGTTACTATCTTAAAAGAACTACAACAGCTTCAATATTGACTTTGTCAATTCTGTTGGCTTGAAAAGGCCATATGTTGATTATTACTTACATGTCCATAATCAAGTATTACATTTATTTCTTACTGTTGAACGATTTATATATATATATAAGTTTTCGGTAGAATAGTGGTATCAGAGCTTCTAGGTAACCACCACGTCTTGTGTTCGAATCACAGTGATAATCATCTTGCACTCATAAGGTCTGTAGACATCTGCTAACCAAGCGGATGCGTGGTGGGCTTATAAGATTTGATTCCGCCTTACCTTTAACTCGAGTTAAGGTAAGGCGGAATCAAATGTTATAAGCCTACTGAGTCAAGCTGTCTTAATTCTATCTGGTATTGTAATAAAGGTTTTGTTTTTGGAAAAATCGATTTTTCTGTGTATCCTAGATCACCACGCTGAGCTGTGCGAGGGATAAAGGTAATAGGAAAGGGTTTAGCATAAGCTTGTTTAAGTTTTTTGACTGTTATCAAATGATGGCAAGGTGTTTTAAATAATATTTGGTTAGCAACAGTATCAAAGGTGACTTGAAGAAATAAATGCAAGAAATTATTTCCTAAAAGAATATCAGTACCAATATTATGAAAATAAAAAAGTGGACATTTTATTAAGAATGATCCTAATAGAATTATCGGTTTTTCTATTCCTTTATTGATTTCAATAATATTGTTTGATATATCTTTATGATAAGCTTGTGGATAACACTCTGGTCTACATAAATATGTTCCAGATCCACTATCAATAAATACTGACAAAATATTCTACTCTATATTCTCTATAGGTTAATCCTATAGGAATGTATATACTATAATGACTTGTCATTTAGGAATATAGATTAATTTTCCATTATAAGTTATCTTTAATCCGTAAGAAGTAATCTGATAAGGTTTCACAGCCTCAAGAAATGTTATTCCTAACATTATCTCTAATGTGCTATTAAATCCTTCATTTTTCGTTAATAATCTAATAGGTATGGTATCTTGTCCAAATTTTGTTAAGGTCTCTATAGCTTCATCTATAGAATGTAATTCACCATTAAAATTTGTATATTGATGTAATTCATCTAATTTATATTTTTGTAATCTCTCGCATAATCTATGATTAATATAATTTCTATTAGCTCCAATATCTATTAATATATTTATTGGAACAAATGTTGTTCCATCATAATATTCTCCTTTTAATTTATAATTCTTTAAACTATCTTCTTTAGCGAGAATTAAGTTATTATTATATCTATTCGAACTTAATTGTTGAGTTAAAGGATGACTCATAACTCCAAAGATTAGTAAAAGACAATTGAGGTGGTAGATTATTAGCTAATATTAAAGGTTTATCTTGTAAATCTAAATTTAATGGTCTAGATTCAATTTCTTCTATCTTTGGTAATGTAGGCATTTGTATCCGCAAACTTCATTAAATAAATAAGGAAATTCTATAGTATCTTTTAATACAAAACAATCTGAATGATGTGTATTTGATATAGCATAAGAAATTACATATGTTATCGAATAAGGTCTATTTTGTTGCTTAAAGAAATCTTTTCTTTTAAATTCTTGTATTAAACTTAACGCTTTATCAAAATCTTTATCTTGTATGTGATAAGAAATCTGTGGATAAATATTAAAATTTAATTTCCCATATTGTAGGTTTCTCTAAGGATTCCTAAACAGCTTCTTCTATTTATTATTCGATTATCCATAATTGCTAATTCTATTGGTGTATCTAATCCTTCTTTAAAAGTAGATTTTATAATTATTTGTATAGCTCCTATATGTATCCATCCAAGTGTATTTCTTATTTTGGGTTTAATTTTTGTAGTTTTTCCTGAATATATTTTTTAGCTAAAAAGGTATCATTAGTTTATTGAAGTGATAGCAACTTCTAAAGCTCTTTCTTGGATATTTAATCCAGTAAAATAGATTATGATTTCTTGGTTTTATACCTAATCTTTGTAAAGTGCTAACTTTAAATCCTGAATAATTAGACAAAGAAAATTTTCATTTTGGATTTGTTTTAACTTTCTTTTGTCTATCATTATTTCCTGCCTATATTCTCCATATTATTCTATCGATTATCTATTCTTGGTTCAATATGTTGATTATTAATATTTTCAATTTCCATTTAATCTGTATCTTCTTCCGATGTATATTATGTATTAGTTATGATAAAATACTTTCATCGTAATCAATATTAAAATCATTTATTCTTATGAATTCTCCTATATTTATCATTTCTTCGATATCACTATCTATTTCTATTTTCTTTTATTTTTTCATTTCTTTTGGGACAATTATTAGCATAATGACCTATCATTTACAATAATAACATCTGCATTCTTTAGGACTTGTTTTTCTTCTTTTATATGTTGGTTTATAAGTTTTTATATCCTTTTTCTTATAATATCTTGCTTTCCTCCTCTTAAAATAAGGTTTTCTATACTTATATTGTTTTTCTTTTTATATTTTCATTTTATCTTTCCATAATAATATGGACTATCACATCCTATCATTATTGGCATTTTTGGTTTATCACAACATAATGAAACTCTTTTTCTTAATCCTTTTGTGGCTTTGGCTAAAATAGCATCAGCACACCAATTACTGAATTTATCTCTAACATGTTCTATTATTTTTCCCAAAGTATCTATATTTCCAGGATTATAAGTTTCTATCAATTTAGTACCCCAAGGGTCTAGAATTTTAGCAAAAAATAAAGGTAAATAATTACTAGTATCTGTAACTTGGTTATAAATATGATAATAATAATCTTGAAAAACACAAATATATCTTTCTATGCCACATATATCACACAATTATATTCGCATCAAAGCAATAGTATATCGAGTTATGGTATTAGGATCTTTGACATATTTACCTTCACCATGAAATTCTAATCTAAAAGTCTCTACTACTTTAGTTATAAAATTATCTGTATCAAAATACAGAGCTTGTTTAGTATCTTCATTTATATTTTGCCAAAATCTTTGGGCACTGTTTAATAATGTTTTTTCCATGAATCCTTTAACTGTTTCAAAATCCATTTTATTTACTACAACCCCTATTCTTAATGCAGTTTCTCATTTATCTATGGCTTCTTCTATGTTAGCAATACAATCTAAATCTAGATAAATTCCAAATGGATTCATCGTATCTGCTTTCATCTTTTCATAAGGTGTGTATTTATCAGAATTAGTTCCAACATACATTAAACCAGCATATCCTGTTATAGGTCTATTAAAACTTTGACTCTGTCTAAATCGAATATTAGGTTCTGTACTGGTGCTAGGGATATCTGTTATGTTTGGATTTTCTGTTTTTATTCCTGTTTAATATTAATAAAATTATCTTGAAGATCTAAATTCCCAATTTGTGTTATTAAATTATCTACTTCAGGTATAACATAGCTTTCATTATCTGAGCTATTTTCTGACATCTTTTAATTTTTCTAGATGGATAATAAAAGGATTTTTACTTATCTCTTTTCTTTCTCCTTGTTCTTCTATTTTTATTATCTGCTTTTTCTTTATCTTTGGGTATATTTTTATGATTTATAAGTGCTTTTAAATTAAGAGTCATCATTCACAGATTGTATAATTTTTTCTATAATAAATTATCGGTTTTGTACTTCTATTATTTCTTTATCTATTTTTAAAGCATTTTCCTGTTCTTTTAATATTTTAAAATCTATATCCATCCTTAAAAACATATATCATTGAACGTGTAAGAAAATAATATAACAGTAGTATAATAAAAGCTAACTCAATACTGACTATCCAACAACATAAACATATCAGTTTAAATAAAATAAACAAACCTAATAAATTGATTGAGATGCCAAGCTCTGATACCATATGAGGTGTACAAGGTATAGGTCCATCTAAGGTGTACAAGGTGTAAGTGTACAGTGTACTATGTACGGTGTATGTGTACTATATCTGTACACCGTACACCGTACACCGTACACAATACACGATACACAATACACCTACACCTTGTACACTTTAGATGGAGCTACACCTTGTACACCTCAGATGGTTACCTTTATCCCTCGCACAGCTCAGCGTGGTGATCTAGGATACACAGAAAAATCGATTTTTCCAAAAACAAAACCTTTATTACAATACCAGATAGAATTAAGACAGCTTGACTCAGCAATCGATAGTGTAACATCAAAGCTAGAACAATGTTACATTGAAAACCCTTTACAATTTTGGGATATATATATATATATATATGTTAGGTGTTTGATAAATTATTCTTAGGTGATTTTCATGTTAGACTCCTCAAATTCACCCTCCATTTTGGTGCTCTCGGATCAACCATAAGCATCAAAGCATGTCTCTCTTTTTAGGTATTCTAGGTGTCAAAAGATATAAAAGGAAACAAAATAGCATACATGGAGGGACAAAACATTGGCTAAGCACCATACTTCAATAGTAACAACGACTATTTTTATAGAAAACTAAAATGAGATTCCTTTTCACGTAAAAAGAAATAGAGTTATAGGATATTATTAAAAAGGAAATCATCATCCCAAATAAAACCTTAACCGTAGATAATGTGATTGAATCATTAAGCTACACCCTAAGTGGGATAAGATGGATAAAACAAATAAGCAATCAAAAGAGAAAATATAAAATAAATAAATAAAATAACTAAAAGGGAAAGTATTACAAATAAAAGTATTTAGGGTAAATACAAGACATAAGAAATGAAAAAAAAAGAATAAAAAGATTCAAAAGGCCTGTGAAAAGAGAAGGGCCTCTTTAAAAAATGAGAAGGACCTTTCTACCAAAGATCCTTTACCCAAATCCTAATTCATCAAAGTTTCCTATTGAGGACCAAGTCTACAATAAACTTTAATAGGGCCATACCATACTTGATCACCTCCCCCTAATTCTTCTTAGGTCTTCCTCTTCTTCTCTTTTAGTCCATAATTATAATCTTCTTGCATCTTCTCACTGTGACATTAGGATGTTTTCTCTAAACATGTCCAAACTACCTAATGTTTGTCTTTTAACTTACCGTTGATGTCAGCCACCCCCTAACTTGTCTCCTATCACTATATTTCTAACCTTATCTCTTTTTGTAAGGTTACACATCTAATGAAGCATCCTCATCTCCACCACTATTAATTCTTCACTCTACACTTGTTTGATGGGCTAACATTCCCCTTTATAGAACATGGTCAACCTAATTTTTAAATGGAATAATTTACCTTTTAGCTTAAGTAATATCTTCTTGTCATATAAAAATGCTGATGTGACCCTTTGTTTCTGCTACCACAATTTGATATGACGAGCTATGTCATCATCTATCTCACCATTGCTTTGAATAATAGGTCTAAAGTACTTAAAATAATTTTTTATGGTATAAATACTAAACCAATCTTTATCTATACATCGAATGTAACCCTGTGACCTAAAAAGTTACACCCTAAGTACTCAATCTTAATCCTGCTCAATTTAAAGTCCTTTGACTCTGGCATACCCCTCCAAAGTTCTAGCTTAATATTAACACCCTCGTCTATTTCATCCACTAAAATAATAATAATAATAATCATCATCATCACCTAGTCCGAAATCCTGCAATGAAGCAGGGTTTGGGGAGGTCCGATAGTACGCAACCTTACCCCTACATAGTAGAGAGGCTGTTTCTGGTAGACCCGCATGCAAATGAGATAATGTAAGAATGATGCAGATTATAGAAACAATTCATTAAAAAAATAAAATAAACGAAAATACCAATTATGGGGAATACCTGAAGGAGGTCAGATCCGCAAGAACCTAATAGCCTACAAAGTCCATCCCTCCTTATCACTCATTAAATACAGGGACCCTCCTTAGAGACCCTGTCAGCATGACTCCCTACTGTCCCCCGCATATATCGGGCAATCTGTGCAATGTGACACGGCGTCTCTTAGAAACGACTATACTGATTTGGGTAATTGGAACGTTTAATCCTTTACCCTTATCCGATCACTCTAAAATTTTTTATTTTCAGCAACTATCGCCTGAAGGGCCAACGCTGACATATCTGCCTTGATCACTTCCTGCCAGTTCTTGTACGGCCTCCCTCTCTTCCTCTTATATTCACTAAGTGTTATTCCCTTACAGCTCCGTACCGGAGTGTCGAGGGGCCTCCTCCGCACATGCCCATACCACCTAAGCCTAGTCTCTCTCAACTTGTCGGTAAAGCTGGCTATCCGTAGTCTCTCTCTCACCACCCAGTTTCGTACCTTATGTCTCTTGGAAATGCCACACATCCACCTAAGCATAAGCATTTCTACTACCAACAACTGTCGTAAGTGCCTATGTTTGGTAAGCCAACACTCTGCCCCATATAACATGGTTGGACAAATCATCATTTTATAAAACTTCCCTTTAAGTTTTAAAGGAATTTTCCTATCACATAAAACCCCTGATGCACTTCTCCATTTGGTCCAGCCTGATCTAATACGATGTACAATATCGGCGTCGATATTACCATCCCTCTGAATGACAGACTCGAGATACTAAAACTTGAGAAACTTATTTCATCCATTAAAATAATGTCATCAACAAACAACATACACCTAGACACATATCCTTAGATATTCTTAGTGAGCTCATCCATAAATACTGTAAACAAGAAGGGTACAAATGAGGATCCTTGATATAGCTTGAGATGGATATAATAATGCTCTATATCTCCTTTTATAGTCCTTACTCTAGTCTTAACATGTTCATACATATCTATAATGACTTGTATATAGGTTATACGAACTCTCTTAGCTTTTAAACACTTCCACATGATTTCCCTAATTACCTTATCATAAGCCTTTTCTAAGTAAATGTATATGCAAGTCCCTTTGTTTGTCCCTAATCCCTAAAATATTCCATTAATTGTCTAAAGAGGTGTATAGATTCTGTTATAAACATCCCTAATATGAAACTAAATTGGTTTTCTGAGATAGGTGCACCCTTTCTCGCTCTCTTAACAATTACTATCTCCTATAACTTCATGGTCTGACTAAGTAATTTAATTCATATATAGTTGATATAGCTTTAGATGTAACACCCCACTCCCGTAAGACCCGAACCCGATATCGTTGGTGATATCCGAGTCCGCGTCCCACGAGAGTGACGATTACATCATCGATTTAAAATTCATGTACACTTTTTTTCTTTTTGTAGCCATTAACTCCACGCTCACACGGCAAAACAAGTAAGTAAATAAAATCCGTGTTTAATAGAATCCGTTTCAGTTATTACGGTCATCCGGTCATAATTACAATCAGTCAATGTAGTAAAATATTACTATCACAATGGCTCAAGAAAATACAATGCCTTGTTATACGTTGATCATGAATACAATTTACTAAAACACTAATGCGCATACCGAACCGATCCCGACCTCTAACCTTTACTCGCCTCACAGAGATATACTCCGTGTCAACCGGGTATTCTTCAGACCTGAAAAATAAATGCAAATTTTGGGTGAGTTTTATGAACTCGGTGAGAAACCATCATCGATGGTTCACTCAAATCATGCATGTTCAAACACTTTACCAATTATCACATACGATCACGATTTACAAAAGTAATACCAAATAATACGATAATCACATTTCACAAATGTAAGGCGAATCGCCTATCATACAATTCACGATTAATCATACCATATATGCAATGCACATGAGACCCTTTCCATTTTCATTATGTTATGTGACTGAAATGCTTTGGCTCGCCCCGAGAACGGGCACATTGCGTTGAGCCGCTGGCTTTCAAACATTGGGCTTGAAGCCTAATACATTGAGCTTGAGGCTCAATACGTTGGACCCGAGGTCCCGTGCGTTGGTGAAAGCTCTCACATACGTTAGGCGTGATATGCCCCGACACGGTGGTCGCTCCAATACTGGCGCTTTTATCTCGATCATGTCCTTATGCATGAATGCATATGTTCCAATTTTCATTTACAGTTATTTCTATCACTTACATTCAATGCCATTTCTCATTTCCTCGGACCTTCGGTCCGGTATTTCAATCATATATTTTTCCAATTTATTGCGTCATATCATATCGCATTTACAGTCACATCCCATGTATCGAGACAGATAATTAACACTTCGATATCAATCCCTATTTCCTCGGACCTTTGGTCCGAGATCTCCAATGTAAACATTCATAAACAGTCACACACAAGTAGCACTTCGTTATCTCATTCCCAATATTTCAGACACCTATGGTCCGAAATCAATCAAAATCAAACACACATATACCCATCCATTATCTCCACATGGCATAATCGCGAAATATTAAATACATAAAAAAATTGAGAAACCATCTAGGTTACTCACCTATTGCTTCCGAGCTAATGCCGGAAAACCTCTGTGACGTTGGTCAATCGACGCTCCAATTGGACCTCTATATGAATCAGAAAAAGTACGAGTCACTAAATATGAAATTTGTGCTCATGATGATGAGATATGCATGTTCATGAATTCGGTCCTAATTCAATATTTTCCCATAATAAAATTCTATGAAAATTAGAAATTCATAGCGCCGACGGTGCGCAATTTGGACCTCTATAGGTCCCCAATTAAATAAAGCAGTGTTTACATGTTCCGTCGATAGGGGCTACGTCAAATTCGCCTAAAATTCCCGTTTCTCGAAAATGAAATTAAATATTCAACGAATCCGATGCCTCTGGAATCAGGTCAATCGGACGTCGACGGAAAGAAATTGACAAAAGAACAATTGTACCATTTAATATCAAAAATAATCAAAATAAAATAAATATATATATATATATATTGAAACTCGCCTCATGGGCGAGACGCCGCCGCGAGGCGGAATCATCTGCTTTGTCGCGAGGGCGAGCGCGCCTCATGAGGCAGATGCACCTCGCTTCGTCATGAGGCGAGGCGTCGCCTCGCGACCAGCCCTTTGATCTCGCCATGAGGCTAAACGTCGCCATGAGAGACGGCCCTTTTCCTTGCCCTCCTTCTTTCCAGATTGAAATTCTAATTTCCAATTACTCTAACTTTTAACACACAAATCAGAAAAATGCCCACTATACCTCATTGGAAAGCTTATGAAAAGCTCTACAATTCTCTAGAAGACCATAAAAATCAATTCCAATCCTAAGGGTATCAAATAAGCCATCAAACCTTCTGCCTTCACAATTTCCCTCAACACAGGGCAGTACATTTGCAATTTCATAACTCACTGCTTCCTTAGTAATAAACTACCACAAAAATATGATCAATAAATTCACAATGTCCTCTACAACTTTCATGAACAACCCAAAATCAAATTCTATTGCAAACCAAGTCAATTAATTCATCTAATATTACTGTCCCTGAAATCCTTCACTTTGGGCAGTAATCTTACAAGAAGCATAACTTCCAGTATATAAGTCAATAAGATCAGAACTTTATATCCTTGTAAAGATAACATCATAAACTTCATTTTTCATGAAGCACTCAACACCCAATTCGATCTCTAACAATTTCAAAATTGTTATGGAAGTTTCTGTTATCATCAGCCATTCATAACCTAATGTAGGATCAGTTTTGAAAATCATATCTCCCAATTCTGACTTCTAAAATTACAAACCATATGTCATTTTCAAGGTAATCTCTTCCTCTACAACTTTTCAGAAGCTCACTCACACCAATTCAGTCCACTTAAAATGTTAAAATTGCCTCCAATCAGTAAACTCACAAAATCACACTTAAACTAGGTTTCATCCAAAATGCTCAAAACCAGTCATTAGTAATCAATTCATATCTCCCAATACACAATTCCAAAATAGCAAGATTAGTAGCAATGGAAAGATAATCAAATATTCTACAACTTCCATGAAGACCATTCTCCCAAATTCCATCTCAATTAATTCATAAAATCATCAAAACTCAGATGTCATGGTTGCGGTTACTGTTCACAGACAATGGAACAGTAACTTTCCATGCAAAATTTCACCCTTCTATCATTGAAATTCAACAACACCTATTTCACACTAAATTGGAGCCAACAGTCCAAAGTTTCAGTGGCCACTAACCTTACCTCATTTTCATTTCTACACAATAAGTTATGAATAAAACAGTAACATCAATCTCAACTCTAACTTTCCAGATTTAAGGTTAACCTTAGTTCACCCACTTCTAATTCCTTTTCACATCACTAGACATCAAAATAAATATAAATTAAATATCACTCCAGTCATACATATACTAGGGTTTATACTGAAAATTTACAGCATTAAATTCCTCAATTCAGATACTCAATTAATTATCCATAATCAATTCAAAATCAAACCATATCATTACTTTCAATTCAGTCATCACTTAGCTTTATGCCCCTTACTTTAAATCACAATAATCATCACTTTAATGTCTACATGAACCTAATACATGCTTTAAATCCTTTTATTAACTACCCCATACTATCATGACATTTAATTCCATGTAAATACACCATTTAAAGATCAAAACTTAATGAAAACTTACCAAATCAAAACCTCCTTCAAACCTTCAACAATCACTTTCTAACTTTTATACCAAAGTACTAACCTTCTTCCCTTCCCAAGCATGTACCAAACTCATCTTCTAGCTTTGATGGTAGTAAAAGATAGTAGCTTGAAGTTATGGAGAAAGTTGAGAGAAGAGGAAAATTTCGATGGTTTTATAGAGAGAAGTTTGTGTTTGTGTCTTCGGATGGCAATAATAAAGGCCTAACAATTCATCTTTTCATTATGAAAAACATACACATCCGAGCCTTAAGAGGGAATGCATTTAATGATGCTTTTAAATGGCAATTTATAATTGGTTCTTTAGAATTTGAAAAGTCAAAATATTCATTCTTTAATCCAGTCTAAAATTTTACTCCATTTCACTCCAATGGCCCTACTTTTAGTCCCAAAATAAAATACCCAATAGTATAAAGTACCAGTGGGTAGCGATTTTGCTATCGAGAATCGATCGGTTCGCTAATTGGCGATTTATCCGATCTGAGAATTTCCCCGAATTATTTTTCTGAGAATTAATGAAATTCCCTAAAATTATAAAACAAGTAACAGTGCACTCCAAATAAATTTTCAATCACAAAAATCGCCTTTTCTACCCCAAAACATGTTTAGCTGCCATCTGGCGATTTTGCGGTCCGAATTTTCTCCGAAAATTCCAGAAAAATTCTGAAAATCCCTTAAAACTAAAACGCCTATAGCGCACTCGAATAATTTTTCAAATCCCATAACCCCGTTAATCACAATAAAATACCGTTAGGCCCAATTACGGAATGTCATGAATGCATTTACCGTAATTCCATGTACACAATTGATATCGTGTATCAATCCTATTATGCATGAACAGAATGATTATTCCTTATCAATCCCATCCTATGTCAATTTTACTATTTTACCCTTCCAGGAGGGGGTGGGATGTTACAATTCTCTCCTTCTTATAAGAATTTCGTCCTCGAAATTCTCAGTCAACGATTCCCTATGACAGTAATCATATGATTCTTCATATCCCATATACTTTTCCACTTAATGATTCACTTTTCGGGTGATCACAGTAATCACTCTCAAATCAGAACTCGCTTACTAATTTGGCTAACTCATTATCACTTAGTACAGTAAACGGATTTGACAAGACTATCCGTTGACGATCTCATTTTTCTTAGCTATCTCACTTGCCATGTCTAAGATAGTCACTACCTTTGGTTTCGGTATGTAGCTCAGTTCAGTATTTTCGAATCTATTCACTTATCACACTTTATTCCTCTAATACTTTTTTCCCCAATGCCATATAGTCCAATTTCTGTTCCATTGAGTACGTTTCCATTTCTTTGGTATCTCCCTTAATCACGTTAGGAACGATTTACATTCCTTTGGTACCAATCTGATGACATTTAATTCCAATTCACTATCATCAAGAATAATGTACCTAATGCGATCACTTATTATATGTCATTCACTCTATGTTCAAATTCGATTCTCGTAAGACACTTCACTATGCTATAATGTTCACACACTTTATCCGGATATACAGTTTACTCTATCTCATTTGTCCGATCCGATTCCACTTTAGCTAACCATGCAGGCTTCCTAAGTCACTTTCCTTTTTCTCACACATTTTAGTCTCAAACCCATTATGGTCTTTAACTCCCAGTAGGCACTGTGTAGTGTAACAGTATATATTTTCCAGTGAATCAAAGCTCTATAACACAACCATAATCAAACCTTTTTCCCATTGGACATTCAACCTATAATCACTTGAGCCAAGAACTACTTCGTTCTATACCTACAATTACGCAATTTCACGTTTCAAATATGCTGACTAGAATGTCTAACTTTGACTGTTCACTATAGTTTTCCAATTCCATGGTTATATTCAAACTCATCATAAGATTTTCCCCTTTTTCTTTCTGCACTCTTAACCATTCTTATCACTAGATTTACAACTTCAATTTTCCAGAAACACATCACTATTTTTTTTTTAAGAACACCTCACTATTACCCATAATCCCAATATCTGTAATTGATCTGTTCATTGCAGCATTGTCGTATTTATACCCGTCTCTTTCCTCAAATTAACACAGTGTATGCTTATGGGAATCTACAGTCTCCAAGGCTTTCAATAATGAGAATGGCACTAATACCATTTATCACAGTCAGTTCAATTTATTTCATACTTGTTCAACATATTGTCGCAGTTCAATACTCACTGCCCACTTTTCCCAGTGTATGTATATCATCAGTATCAGATTCCTCAATTAATCTTATCGTTCTTTTCACTTTTCACTGTTCAACACTTCTCAACACATTCTGTCTCTAATCACAGTTACTACCATTGTTTACCTCGCATAATTCCCTATTAGGGTCTTATTGACGTTACCGTATATCTTTTACCCTTTTCATTGAGTCTACACTGAGTGTATCTACAATTTCTTTATGAAGGTGTCACTACATCACCTCATTGTCAGTTTCCCTTTTTGACCCTCTTGTCTCTATTCAGTTTCTCTTTTTCATTTGTTTTCATATCATACATGTGTTAATACCTTGTCATCCATATTTAAACCTCCAAAAATTTTCCATTTTATTTTAGTATCTCTCTTCTCAGTTCGGGACTCTTTTATTTTTCGTTTCAAATCTAGATTCCTCAACAGTTTTACATCATAACTGGAGATCGATTCACTTCACATTGCAATAGAATCACCTCAAATTAAAATCTCACTCATATGTAATTCTTTACATACAATGCAGATAATCTCAGCAGTATGAGCTATGACCCAATTTCACCCTTAATTTTGTCCACAAAAGTCTCATCAACCAATTATTATTCCTAATTGTGTTTCAATCCTTCTTCACTATACGTACAATCTCAATTACGACACTTTTATGCCATCATTTAACAGATCAGAACATTTCTTTTGCGAAGGTTCCTTGTGACAGTCACTTAAATACTTTCTTTCACACTTATTCAGTAATCTATATCATAGCACTTTATCCGGAAACCAATTTGTAACCCATACAATTCAGATTTCCTTAAAACTCCTTTCCGTTTATACACATCCTCAATTAAATAATCGATACGAATCATTTTCATTTCCTCTCATAGAGGCACACTCAGTCCACTTTTGTCTTACTTTAACCTCTTAAGAACTTCACACTTATAATCACTCTAAACATTTACCGCTCATTTCCTCTATGATTTCTATATATCTGTCACATACATTTCATTAGTCACAATCAACATTACTGTCCAATAGATATCCCTAACAGTAAATTGACTTAATTACAATAACTCTTTTCATGCACCACTATTGTGGTTTCATTCTTTTCAAGATCTTTATTTCATTCTCACTTTATCATTAAACTGTATGTCTCATTCCCCTATCCGTTACGTGCAACTTGACCTTGTAAGGTCATAACAATTTGGCTTCTCATCTTATGATCTTTATTCCTTTTTTTTTTTTCTGTTTTCTGCTACTTATTTTCTATTTTCCTCAAATAGTTTATGATCGGGTGTTCACAGTCCCCAATACCCGACAAAATCGTTGATACCACTCCATTTTATCTCTATCTATATACGTATCCATTTACCATTTTCGTGTCCATATACACCTAATTCAAGATTTCCGATACACCATCAAGAGAAATCATCATCTGTCTTTTTCCTTTATGATTTTATCATACTAATTTCCAACCTCAAGCACAATAATCACATATCCAGTTCAGTCTCAAACTTATGCGGTCTAGATCATAACCATTTCTCGAATTCATTTCAGTCTATCTATACACTTTTACCTCACTCTAATAGGCACTGGACATCTTACTTTTTCGATTCTTTCAGTTCTCGATAGATTGTTACAGTACTCTATTGACCTTCTTACCATCTCGCTATTATCCTCTGCTTATAATATCTACTAATCTCTAACTCGAATACAGTGAATCAAGATATGCCCGATTGGACCACTACATTTTACTCACTTCCAATATTTCCCCTTTCATGACATATACGGTCAGAACTGTAATTACCTAACCATCCCGGGCATTTAATTTCACTGAGATCTACTATAACCAACCATATCTCTAATGGACTTCGTCAATTTAATTCGGAAATTCTTAATCAGTCTAGGCCAACACAGTCATTCGGCTATCACTTATGAGGGTTTCTAACCCAGTACAACATCAACCTTCTTATCCATTTTTCCTTTATCCTTTCCTAATTGATTATCCCCTTTTAGGGATTTTCACTCTAATCCAGTCTCACTCTTCTCTCACTTAATCACTTGACACTTATGCACCCTTAGGCTTTATCCTCGTGCGATTACGACTAGGATCGATTACCACGGCTGCAATGACACGACTCAAATGCATGAAACCTATGTTCCAAATCGTGCCCGGATACATTACGTACTCTTCGGGCTCGATACCACCTAAATGTAACACCCACTCCGTAAGACCCGAACCCGATATCGTTGGTGATATCCGAGTCCGCGCCCCACGAGAGTGACGTACTACATCGATCGATTTAAAATTCAATGTACTTTTTTTTTTTTTTTTTGTAGCCATTAACTCCACGCTCACACGCAAACACAAGTAAGTAAATAAAATCCGTGTTTAATAGAATCCCGCTTCAGTTATTACAGTCATCCGGTCATAATTACAATCATCAATGCAAGAAATATTACTATCACAATGGCTCAAGAAAATACAATGCCTTGTTATACGGTGATTGCGGAATACAATTTACTAAAACACTAATGCATAACCTAACCGATCCCGACCTCTAACCTTTACTCGTCTACATAGATATACTCTCGTGTCAACCGGGTATTCTTCAGACCTGAAAATAAATGCAAATTTTGGGTGAGTTTTGCGAACTCGGTGAGAAACCATCATCGATGGTTCACTCAAATCATGCATGTTCAAACACTTTACCAATTATCACATACGATCACGATTTACAAAAGTAATACCAAATAATACGATAATCACATTTCACAAATGTAAGGCGAATCGCCTATCATACAATTCACGATTAATCATACCATATATGCAATGCACATGAGACCCTTTCCATTTTCATTATGTTATTGTGGACGCTTATACCAAATCGCCCCAAGAACGGCACATTGCGTTGAGCGGTGGCTTCAAACATTGGGCTTGAAGCCTCGATACATCGAGCTTGAGGCTCAATACGTTGGACCCGAGGTCACATGCGCTGGTGAAAGCTCTCACATACGTTAGGCGTGATATGCCCCGACACGGTGGTCGCTCCAAATACAATCGCCTTTATCTCGATCATGTCCTTATGCATGAATGCATATGTTCCAATTTTCATTTACAGTTATTTCTATCACTTACATTCAATGCCATTTCATTTCCTCGGACCTTCGGTCCGTATTTCAATCATATATTTTTCCAATTTATTGCGTCATATCATATCGCATTTACGGTACATCCTATGATCGAGACGGATAATTAACACTTCGATATCAATCCTTATTTCCTCGGACCTTTGGTCCGAGATCTCCAATGTAAACATTCATAAACAATACACACAAGTAGCACTTCGTTATCTCATTCCCAATATTTCGTACACCTATGGTCCAAATCAATCAAAATCAAACACACATATACCCATCCATTATCTCCACATGGCATAATCGCGAAATATTAAATACATAAAAAAATTGAGAAACCATCTAGGTTACTCACCTATTGCTTCCGAGCTAATGCCGGAAAACCTCGTGACGTCGGTCAATCGACGCCCAATTGGACCTCTATATGAATCGAGAAAAGTACGAGTCACTAAATATGAAATTTGTGCTCATGATGATGAGATATGCATGTTCATGAATTCGGTCCTAATTCAATATTTTCCCATAATAAAATTCTATGAAAAATTAGAAATTCATAGGCGACGACGGTGCGCAATTTGGACCTCTATAGGTCCCCAATTAAATAAAGCAGTGTTTACATGTTCCATCGATAGGGGCTACGTCAAATTCCGCCTAAAATTCCCGTTTTCTCGAAAATGAAATTAAATATTCAACGAATCCGATGCCTCTAGAATCAGGTCAATCGGACGTCGACGGAAAGAAATTGACAAAAGAACAATTGTACCATTTAATATCAAAAATAATCAAAATAAAATAAATATATATATATATATATACGAACACGCCTCATGGGCGAGACGCGCCCTCGAGGCGGAATCATCTGCTTTGTCGCGAGGGCGGCGCCTCGCGAGGCAGATGCACCTCGCTTCGTCGCGAGGCGAGGCGCGCCTCGCGACCAACCCTGATCTCGCCATGAGGCTAAACGTCGCCTCATGAGACGGCCCTTTCCTTGCCCTCCTTCTTTCCAGATTGAAATTCTAATTTCCAATTACTCTAACTTTTAACACACAAATCAGAAAATGCCCACTATACCTCATTGGAAAGCTTATGAAAAGCTCTACAATTCTCTAGAAGACCATAAAAATCAATTCCAATCCTAAGGGTATCAAATAAGCCATCAAACCTTCTGCCTTCACAATTTCCCTCAACACAGGGCAGTACATTTGCAATTTCATAACTCACTGCTTCCTTAGTAATAAATTACCACAAAAATATGATCAATAAATTCACAATGTCCTCTACAACTTTCATGAACAACCCAAAATCAAATTCTATTGCAAACCAAGTCAATTAATTCATCTAATGTTACTGTCCCTGAAATCCTTCACTTTGGGCAGTAATCTTACAAGAAGCATAACTTCCAGTATATAAGTCAATAAGATCAGAACTTTATATCCTTGTAAAGATAACATCATAAACTTCATTTTTCATGAAGCACTCAACACCCAATTCGATCTCTAACAATTTCAAAATTGTTATGGAAGTTTCTGTTATCATCAGCCATTCATAACCTAATGTAGGATCAGTTTTTGAAAAATCATATCTCCCAATTCTGACTTCTAAAAATTACAAACCATATGTAATTTTCAAGGTAATCTCTTCCTCTACAACTTTTCAGAAGCTCACTCACACCAATTCAGTCCACTTAAAATGTTAAAATTGCCTCCAATCAGTAAACTCACAAAATCACACTTAAACTAGGTTTCATCCAAAATGCTCAAAACCAGTCATTAGTAATCAATTCATATCTCCCAATACACAATTCCAAAAATAGCAATATTAGTAGAAATGGAAAGATAATCAAATATGCTACAACTTCCATGAAGACCATTCTCCCAAATTCCATCTCAATTAATTCATAAAAATCATCAAAACTCAGATGTCATGGTTGCGGTTACTGTTCACAGACAATGGAACAGTAACTTTCCATGCAAAATTTCACCCTTCTATCATTGAAATTCAACAACACCTATTTCACACTAAATTGGAGCCAACAGTCCAAAGTTTCAGTGGCCACTAACCTTACCTCATTTTCATTTCTACACAATAAGTTATGAATAAAACAGTAACATCAATCTCAACTCTAACTTTCCAGATTTAAGGTTAACCTTAGTTCACCCACTTCTAATTCCTTTTTCACATCACTAGACATCAAAATAAATATAAATTAAATATCACTCCAGTCATACATATACTAGGGTTTATACTGAAAAATTTACAGCATTAAATTCCTCAATTCAGATACTCAATTAATTATCCATAATCAATTCAAAATCAAACCATATCATTACTTTCAATTCAGTCATCACTTAGCTTTATGCCCCTTACTTTAAATCACAATAATCATCACTTTAATGTCTACATGAACCTAATACATGCTTTAAATCCTTTTATTAACTACCCCATACTATCATGACATTTAATTCCATGTAAATACACCATTTAAAGATCAAAACTTAATGAAAACTTACCAAATCAAAACCTCCTTCAAACCTTCAACAATCACTTTCTAACTTTTATACCAAAGTACTAACCTTCTTCCTTCCCAAGCATGTACCAAACTCATCTTCTAGCTTTGATGGTAGTAAAGATAGTAGCTTGAAGTTATGGAGAAAGTTGAGAGAAGAGGAAAATTTCGATGGTTTTATAGAGAGAAGTTTGTGTTTGTGTCTTCGGATGGCAATAATAAAGGCCTAACAATTCATCTTTTCATTATGAAAAACATACACATCCGAGCCTTAAGAGGGAATGCATTTAATGATGCTTTTAAATGGCAATTTATAATTGGTTCTTTAGAATTTGAAAAGTCAAAATATTCATTCTTTAATCCAGTCTAAAATTTTACTCCATTTCACTCCAATGGCCCTACTTTTAGTCCCAAAATAAAATACCCAATAGTACAGTACCAGTGGGTAGCGATTTTTGCTACCGAGAATCGACCGGTTCGCCAATTGGCGATTTATCCGATCGAGAATTTCCAATTATTTTTCTCGAGAATTAATGAAATTCCTAAAATTATAAAACAGTGATGCACTCCAAATAAATTTTCAATCACAAAAATCGCCTTTTCTACCCCAAAACATGTTTAGGCCAGTTACCGGCGATTTTGCCGGTCCGGAAATTTTCTCCGGAAAATTCCAGAAAAATTCCTGAAAATCCCTTAAAAACTAAAACGCTTCATAGCGCACTCAGAATAATTTTTCAAATCCCATAACCCCGTTAATCACAATAAAATACCGTTAGGCCCAATTACCGGGAATGTCATGAATGCATTTACCGTAATTCCATGTACACAATTGATACTGTGTATCAATCCTATTATGCATGAACAGTAATGATTATTCCTTATCAATCCCATCCTATGTCAATTTTACTATTTTACCCTTCCAGGAGGGGGTGGGATGTTACATTAGATGTCCCCCCTTGTTCTTTTATAGAGGGATTAGTGTGCTAAGTCTCCACTCGTCTTATATCTTAGCAAACGTGAGGATCACATTAAAAGGCTTGGCTAACTAAGTAATATCGTCTTTTCATAGGTTGTTCCACACCACTATGGGTAACTTTTCAACTCCTACTACCCTTCCACTCTTCATCTTCCTCAAAGCTCCATTAGTTTCTTCTCTTATGATCTTCTAGCAATAAGTGAATTTTTCTTAAATGTGATAAGATCTCCAAGGAAATTTTTCCATCTTCCCCTTTATTAAAAAGGCTATAGAAGTATCTCTACCATCTTCTCTAAAAGTCGTTTTCATCCATAAACACACTTATTGCTTCATCCTTTATATTACAAACTTGATCTAAGTCCTTTACCTTCCATTCCCTAGGTCTCGTTAACTTAAATATATCCTTTTCTCCTTCCTTAGTTTCCATTAATTGATATAAGTCCTTATAGGCTCTAATTTTTTCTTTTGAGACTATCATCTTTGCCTTTTTCTTTGCTAGCTTATAACTCTCTCTATTAACTACCTACTTTTCTTCCATATTGCTATCTAAAGCTTAATAAGTAACTTTCCTGATCTACACCTTTTCTTGTACGTCTTCAATCCACCACTAAGATACCTTCTTAAACTCCTAATATTTCCTTAGTTGCATTTCTTAAAAGGGTTGCTACTCCCTCCTACGTTTGGTTAGCATCTCTTTTTGCCGTTATTTGTTATAATTATAGGTTTCCTTTACTATTATTTATGTTGTTAGAGCTATAATGGCAAACTTTGGGTTGTGAAACCTCTATTTTGTATTTATCTATTTTTTTGATTCTTTACATTCTATCTTTAATTTTTTTAAGGAACTTATTAGAGTGATTTAATTTTATTATAATTTTTAATTTTAATTGAATATTTCCTTTCTTTAATTAATCTTATTAAAATTAAATTCCATCCTTATTTATGGTTCGGTGTTATAAATTTATTTACCATTTTAATTCTCCTATTTTTCATTTTATTTATTATTGATTTTAACTTTTCCAAGTTTTTATTGAACTAGTGATGTGTTTTTCTACTATGAAGCTCCCTTGTTTGATGAAGAGGTTCCTCCTTATTTCCCTTTGGCTATTCTTTTTCTCCTTCTCTTATACTTGCATATTCTCTTTAATTCTTAGGTTAAATGGTTTCTTTCATCTCCCTATCCATCTATGGTCAATTTCTTTTTTCTTTTATTGTGCTCTTATGTTTCTTTTATGGTCTATTCATTCTTCAACTGATCTTACTAAGGAAGGGAATAGAATCAGGTCCTTCTGCTCTTCTTACTACTTTAAAGGGATGGTCGCATTTTATTCTTTCACACTTTTTCTCTTCTCCTACCTATTTATTCTTTATCATTTAAAAATAAATTTTAAAAATAAAATTTCCTTGTTAGCTACCTTTTGCCTTCTCAAGCTATTGTCTTCCATCATGCTAGCTTTTGATCTTCTTATTTCTCATCATAATCCTTTCCTGGATCTACCCTCCTGTCCTAACCCCAACTCTACTCTACCTCAACTTCCTTTTTTCCTATAGTCAAACATATTTTAAGGTTCCTTCTCCACTTTGTTATAAAACGAGATCAATGCTACTTTTGACCACAACTTCTTAGTCTTCACTAGTCCTTCTTTAATCTTAGATCCTCCTTTGTTTCTTTTTCTCCTCAACCCCCTCAGTTTCTCATAGCCCTTTTACCTCTCCTATTCCTAGGTTTTGATCTTCCTATTTCTCATCATAATCCTTTCTTGGATCTACCCTCCTATCCTAACCCCAACTCTACTCTTCCTCTACTTCCTTTTTCTTATAGTCAAACCTATTTTAAGATTCCTTCTCCTCCTTTGTTATAAAACGAGATCAATGCTACTTTTGACCACAACTTCTTAGTCTCCACTAGTCCTTCTTTAACCTTAGAACCTCCTCTATTTCTTTTTCTCCTCAACCCCCTCAGTTTTTCATAGCCCTTTTTACCGACATTAGATCGTCTATGCCACTAATTCTATACGTATTCTATGTCAAAACTAAAACGTCAATGTCTCGACTTTAGATTCACCTAATCCAAGCCAACGTCCCCTCCTTTCTTTTGATTTTACTTCCCGCTTTACTTCCCTCTCTCCCTTGCATGGGCTTTGAGGCAATGCCATCTCCTTAATACACCGACTTCACGTCTGAAACTCCTCCTTTTAAGTTTTCCCCTAAGGTTTTCATCTATGAAGTTGGTATCCTGAAGACTTACCTTCTCCACTTAGACCCGTAAATGAGTTGCTTGAGACCTTCGGCGCTACTTTAGTTCCTTATGACTTTCATTTCTATACAATGGATGTCGTGCCAGAGATGGGGGTTTCTCCGATGGCTTGGCTTTGATGGGTTTATAAAACTTTTTGTTCTGGAGCTTTTGTGGTCTACTTTTTTTAAGATTCGATACATAATGTCTTCTTCCATGAGCCCTACTATTGGCGTTGGTGATCGGCTCCTTATTGAGAAGGTAAACATTTCTTGAATGCTCAGGCTTTGGTGGTGATATGACTTCTATTTCAGTCCATGTCTAGCTTTCTGATGTTGGTATGTGGTGTTTAGTTTTGTGGCTGAATTAGATTATTAACGCCTAAGGTATTGATTGTGAAGTTCATAGCTTCAGGAGAATGTGTGATGGTTATCGGGTGAATGGTAGGTTTTTAATGTCTTCCTTGGACTTCAAAAGCTAAAATTTCTTTTAAATTTTATCTTCTCTGGGCAGGTGTTTCTTCTTGCAATAAGGCATGTTCATGTGATTTCAACAGAGTTACTAGTGATTTTGTACTTGTCAGGGAGGTTTCCATCTGTTCACAGTATTTAGGTTGTTTGTCTAACAACTCTCTTACTAATTGAACTGAATCATAAAGGTTAATGTTGAATTACTAAAAAAATTGAAAAGAATTATGACAATAAAATCTTGTCTAATCTATTGACTATTAGTTGAATGATTTCGAAATTATCAGGTTCATGGAATGATTCAAATAACACGAAGTTAATACATAAAATCGTACCGAGATCTTGTTAGCCGGAGAAGTTTTAACTTCTCTAGGATCAGATCAGGAAAAATGTTAAAGAGCTCCTCCGTTCTCATGCCCTGTCTATGGTGATCTTTATATTTGTGTTGTTGTCTCTAAGCCCTACCCAAGTATCAAAATTTTCTTGTACGCTACATGTTAGGTATATGATACCATCGTTCTTTTCATTAAAAAGCTTCTGAACTAATTATTGGCAGTTTCACTCAGACCTGATAGAAGCTTATTTGCTGGTTTAAGTAGGGGTTTGTTGATTCATTGTGATCAAATGGAAAGCGTTCAAACCATTGCCTTGACATTTAGGAGTTGGCAGTCTTGAATGTACAAAGGGAATGATGAATTCAAATTTGTACAATTTTTCTTGAGATAAATTCAAGTTTTTTAGCTCAATCAGTTTGGTGATAGTTCTTCAAGTGCTTTCTTCATCAATGAACCTTGGTTGTCTTATTTTTTTCTATGTTATCCACAGAGGGCCACAGAAGGTATCACAGAATGAATTGTTTTTTCTATGTTATCCAGCAACCAATGAATTGTTGTATTACACTGAGAAACCAAAAACTTTTGTGAGTTCAACATTTGACAAAATACCATGATAGTTTTATCATTTTAAATAGTTAATTTTGTACTTGATTTAATAGCAATCTAGTAATACAAGTATATGCATGTATTTACAGTCATATATAAGTATATATAAAAGTAAATGCATAGATAGTCACGTAGTCGCTGCTTTTTCTGCGGTGTCAAAAGATGACATCTTTTTTTTATTATTGGAAATTGCATCTTACTAAAATTCACTTTCTTCTTTGTACATTGAGGAAGACGAATAAGTTTACTTTATTGACAGTATCTACTATCCTGGCATGATCTAGTTTATTACTTCTTTAATGAGTCTCAAGTCGTTGCAATGCAGGTTAGTGACCTTATAAATTGTGGTGTATACATGTTCACATAAGAGATATTTACATCTATACAATGTGTTTCTTCTCAAAGGAAAGACAGAGGTCATCATCATCATCATCATCACCCAGTCCGAAATCCCGCAATGAAACAGGGTCTGGGGAGGTTCGATAGTACGCAGCCTTACCCTTACATAGTAGAGAGGCTATGTTTGGTGGACTCGCATGCAAATGAGACAATGTAAGAATGATGCAGGTTATAGAAATAATTCATTAAAAAAGCATAAAATAAACCAAAATACCAATTGTGGGGAATACCTGAAGGAGGTCAGATCCGCAAGAACCTAATAGTCTACAAAGTCCATCCCTTCTTGTCACTCATTAAGTATGGGGACCCTCTTCGAAGACCCTGTCGGCATGACCCCCTACTATCCCCTGCACATTCCGAGCAATCTGTGTAACGTGACATGACGTCTCTTAGTAACGACTATATGATTTGGATAAATGGATCAGTTAATCCTTTACCCTTATCCGATCATGTCAAACTTTTCTATTTTGAGCAACTATCATCTGAAGGGCCGATGCTGACATATCCGCCTTGATCACTTCCCTCCAGTTCTTGTACAGCCTCCCTCTCCTCCTCTTATATTCACTAAGTGTTATTCCCTCACAGCTCCGTACCGGAGCGTCGGGGGGCCTCCTCTGCACGTGCCCATACCACCTAAGCCTAGTCTCTCTCAACTTGTCGGCAAAGCTGGCTATCCGTAGTCTCTCTCTCACCACCCGGTTATGTACCTTATCTCTCTTGGAAATGCCACACATCCACCTAAGCATACACATTTCTGCTACCAACAACTATCGTAAGTGCCTACGTTTGGTAAGCCGACACTCTACCTCATATAACATTGTTGGACGAATCACCGTTTTATAAACTTCCCCTTGAGTTTTAAAGAAATCTTCCTGTCACATAAAACCCCTGATGCACTTCTCCATTTGGTCCAGACTGATCTAATATGATGTACAATATCGGCATCGATATTACCATCCCTCTGAATGACAGACTCGAGATGCTTAAAACTCGTCCTCTGTAGTATGACGTCGGTACCAATTGCTACCGCCAATTCATACGCCACCTGGTTTCTTGAAAAGTTCCATTCTAAATACTCCATCTTAGACTTGCTCATCTTAAAACCTTTCAATTCTAATGCATCTCTCCAGCATTTTAACTTGGCATTGATCCCCTCCTCGGTCTCATCCATAAGGACAATATCGTCCTCAAATAACATACACCAAGGTACCTCTCCTTGAATATATTTGGTAATCTCATCTAACACTAATGTGAACAAAAAAGGACTTAATGCAGATCCTTGGCAGAGCCCAACACTGTTAGAAAACACGTCCGTGTCCCCACATACAGTCCTAACGCTAGTCAGTGCGCTTTCATACATATCCCTAATTACTTTAATATAGGTGATAGGAATGCCCTTGGCCTCCAAACATCTCCATAAGAGGTCGCTAGGGACCCAGTCATATGCCTTCTCCATAAGTGTACGTATGCTTGTCATACGCCTTCTCCAAATCAACCAATCCTGTTCTCATTCCCTGTAGCATTCCATAAGTCTACGGAGTAGATGTATAGATTCTATTGTGGACCTACCAGGCATAAATCTAAATTGGTTGATTGATACAGAAGCAGCCCTCTAGATCCTCTTCTCGATTACCTTCTCCCATAGCTTCATGGTATGGCTTAATAGTTTGATGCCTCTATAGTTGTAACATTGTTGGATATCCCCTTTGGCCTTATATAAGGGGATCAACCTACTTAATCTCTATTCATCTGGCATTTTGGCTTACTCTAAAATCACATTGAAGAGTTGAACTAACCATGCAATACCGACAAATCCTATCCGTTTTCATACCTCTGTAGGGATCTCGTCTGGACCTACGGCCCTACCACTCCGCATCTCTCTTAATACCTTTGTAATTTCAACCCTCGTAATCCTTACCCATGCGCCCCTGTCATAAGCATGCCCTGGCATAAAGGGTTCTCCTAACTCTATGTTGCCCACTACCTCTTCGTTATACAGGACCTGAAAGTATCTCTGCCATCTCCTCTTGATAGCTTGGTTCTCTGTGAGTACCTGTCCTGCTTCATCACATATACAACAAACTTGGTTGAAATCATTCGTCCCATGTGCCCTATCTCATGCTAGCTTGAAAATCTTTTATGCTCCCCTAAACGTATCTAAGTCCTTGTACATAGTCTCATATGCTTCCCCTTTAGCCACTGCGATAGTTTTCTTAGCCTTCCGTTTTGCCAGCCTATACCTTACTATGTTAATTTCCCTCTCCGCCTCTGTCAAACTATCTACAAGATCTTTAAAAGATCCTTTTTTGGCCTTAACAGTCCCCTTGACCTCATCTGACCACCACCAACCTTCCATCCGCCCACCTCCTTGCCCTTTAGGGACCCCTTTGGATACTCCTAGGTGATTGGTAGTCGTTGCATGGACTACATGTAACACCCCACTCCCGTAAGACCCGAACCCGATATCGTTAGTGATATCCGAGTCCGTGCCCCGCGAGAGTGGCGTACTACATCAGTTGATTTAAAACTCAATATACATTTTTTTAAGCCATTGATTCCACGTTAATACGGCAAACACAGTAAGTAATTAAAATCCGTGTTCAATAAAAACCGGTTTTATTATTACATCCAAAGAATAATTTACAATCACCAATGCAAGAAACATCAAAACCACAATGGGCTCAAGAAAATACAAAGCCTTGTTATACGTTGATGCGGAACACAATTTACTAAGACACTAATGCGACGCGAACCGATCCCGATCTCTAACCTTTACTCGCTACAATAGACATACTCCGTGTCAACCGGGGTATTCTTCAGACCTGAAAATCGATGCAAATTTTGGGTGAGTTTTGCGAACTCGGTGAGAAACCATCATCGATGGTTCACTCAAATCATGCATTACACCCATGGCGCATAACACGGCCCAAGAATAATCAATTACCAAGAAGCGCTAATAACAATGTCCAAGAATGTAAAACCATTCACAAGAATACATACCATCACGAGAGCAAGACTTATCACGTAGCGCTTATTTGTGCGAATGCAATGCATATGTGACTCTTTCCAGTTATTCATTGTGCCCAAGTGCTCATCAATGTTCGTGGGGACGCGTCGAGATTTTCCCCTCGGGCTCGAGGTCCCGGTCAAGATAAGATGAGAGCTTGAAGCTCTTATCGGAAAAATAGCAACTGGGGCACGCCCATTATCGATCATGCAATTATGCATACAATGCGCAAGATTCAATGAATGTACGGTGTTTGGCTATAAAGCCCCAGTAGCAAGAAGTCAATGATATGGCTATAAAGCCCAAGATAGCAAGATGTTCAAGATGATGGCTATAAAGCCCATCTATCAAGATCAAGATCATTCAAGACAAGTAAAATCATACAATACAATCCCATACACGCCAAGAGTCACGCAGTGATCATTCAATTCACTTTTGCACGTAATTCACGTTGAGCATGTAAACAACCAGAAATTTGAGAAACCAACTAGGTTACTCACCTATTACTTTCGAGCTAATGCCGGAAGTCTCGTGACGTCGGTCAATCGACGCTCCAATTGGCCTCTATATGAATCAGGAAAAGTACGAGTCACTAAATATGAAATTTGTGCTTATGTTGATGATATATGCATATTCATGAATTCCCGGCCCTAATCCCCCTTTTTTTTCATTATAAAGATTCATCAAAAATTCAGAAACCTATTAGGCCGACGGTGCATAATTCGACCTCTATAGGTCCCCATTAAATAAAAAAGTGATTAAAAGTTCCACACCCGGCCACGCCAATTTCCGCCTAAAATTCCCAATTTCTTATAAAATGAAATTCAATATTCAATGAATCCGATGCCTCTAGAATCAGGTCAATCGGACGCCGACGGAAAAGTTATTCACAAAAGAAATCAAAATTCAACAAGTAATATATATAAATATTGCCCTTATTTTTCCCTTTATTTTCTGATTTCCAACCAAACTTCCAACACCCATAACTCTTTCTACACATTTCTGAAAAATGCAAATTATACCTTGTTGGAGAGCTTATGAAAAGCTCTACAATTCTCAAGAGGACCATAAAAATCAATTCCAACCCTAAGGGTGTCAAATATCCCATCAAACCTTCTGCCTACTCAATTCCCATTAACACAGGGCAGTACCTTGACACTTTCATAACTCACTGATTCTTCAGAAATAAATTACCACAAAAATATGGTCAATAAGTTCACATTGTCCTCAACAATTTTCATAAACAATCCAAACTCAGATTCTATTTCTAAGCAAGTCCATTAATTCATTTAATGTTACTGTCCCTGCAATCCTTCAATTTGGGCAGTAACCTTACAACAAGCATATCTCCCTATACACAAGTCAGTAAAATCAGAACTTTATATCCCTGTAAAGATAACATCTCAAACTTCAATTTTCATGAAGCACGCATCATCCAACTCGATCTCTAACAATTTCAAAACTGTTATGGAAGCTACTGTTATGATCATCCATTCATAACCTAATGTAGGGTTCATTTTTGCAAAATCATAACTCCCAATTCTGAATTCTAAAAATTACAAACCATATATCAATTTCAAGTTAATCTCTTCCTCTACAACTTTTCAGAAGCTCACTCACACCAATTCAGTCCACATAAAATGTTAAAATTTCCTCCAATCAGTAAACTCACAAAATCACACTTAAGCTAGGTTTCATCCAAAATGCTCAAAACCAGTCATTAGTAATCAATTCATATCTCCCAATATACAAATCTAAAAATAACAAGATCAGAAGAAATGGAAAGATAATTCCATATGCTACAACTTCCATGAAGACCATTTTCCCTAATTCCATCTCAATTAATTCTGAAAATCAACAAAACTCAGATGTCATGGTTATGTTACTGTTTACAGGCAATGGAACAGTAACTTTCCATACAGAAATTGACCCTTCTATCATTGGAATTCAACAACACCTATTTCACACTAAATTGAAGCCAACATTCCAAAGTTTTAGTGGCCACTAACCTTACCTCATTTTCATTTCTACACAATAAATTATGAATAAAAAAGTAACATCAATTTCAACTCTAATTTTCCAGATTTAAGGTTAATCTTAGTTCTAACATTTCCAATGCCTTTTTCACATCACTAAACATCCAAATAAATACAAATTAAATATTCCTACAGTCATACATATACTAGGGCTAATACTGAAAAATTGGCAGCATTAAATTCCTCAATTCATATACTCAAATAATCATCCATACTCAACTAAAAATCAAGCCATAACCACTATTTTCAATTCATAATTCAACCTAACCTTATACCCATTAATTCCATCCATATAAGTCATCAATTTAATGCATCCCTAAGCATAATAAATGCTCCATTTATGACTCCTAACTACCATGGCATTCAATTCATCATTAAACCAACATGTACAACTTAATTAAAGCTTAAAACCTTCAATTAACACTTACCTCCTATAAAGCTTCCAATCTTCAATTCCTTTCAATTCTTTCTTTGCTACCTACCACAACCACTTCTCCACTCACTTCTAACCCCAAACATGTGTAGGTTTATCAAGGAAAGGAAGTAGCTTGGTAAGATTTGGAGGAAGGATTTCTTAAAGAGAAGAAATCAATGGAGAAGAGAAATGAGAGTAGGTTTTCGGTGGATGAGTAATATAAACAATAAAATTCCTCCTTTCCTTCTTTTCTAAGGCAATAACCGAGAGAGGATAAGTAGGCATTAATTAGTGAGGGCTAGGTGGCGATATGAGAGTAAAGAAGAAAAGTCAAAGTTCATTACTTTAATGAACTTCATTAATAAATTCTAGTAATGACATCATTAATGCATTATCAAAGGGTCCCATGGAATATTCCAAAATATTAAACCCAATAGTCCAAGCCCATGAAATCAGCAAATTGCGGTTCGAAAGTCGATCGGTTCGCCACTTTTTTTCGGTCCGAAATTTCCAGAATTTTCCCTAATTATTTTTTCGAGAATTAATGAAATTCTCTAAAATTGTAAAGCACATAGCAGTGCACTCCAAATAATTTTTCAATCATGAAAATCACCTTTTCTACCCCAAAACATGTTTAGCTACCACCGCGATTTTGTTGGTCCGGGAATTTTCTCCGAAAAATTCCAGAAAAATTCCTATAATTCCAGTAAAATAGAAAACAATTTAAAGCGCACTCAGAATAATTTTTTTCAAATTCCATAACCACGTTAATCACAATAAAACATCGTTAGGCCCAATTACCGGGAATGTCATGAATGCATGACCAAACAGTTCGTGTGCACAAATTCACTAATCACAGTACCAGTATACCTGGACACTACTCACACATCCCTATTAGTCTCATCCAATGACCCATTTCCTATTTTACCCTTCCAGTAGGGGGTGGGATGTTACAATTCCCCCCTCCTTATAAAAATTTCGTCCTCGAAATTCTCAGTCAACGGTTCACTATGACCTTTATCACATGATTCTACATATCCCATACACTTTTCTACTTAATGATTCGCTTTTCGAGTGATCACAGTAACCACTCTCAGTCCGTGGTTCAGTTACTAATTTGGCTAACTCATTATCACTTAGTATAGTAAACGGATTCGACAAGACTATAAGTTGGCGATCTCATTTTCTTAGCTATCTCACTTGCCGTTTCTAGAATTGTCACTACCTTTGGTTTCGATATTTGACTCAGTTCAGTATTTTCGAACCTATTCACTTATCACATTGTATTCCTCTAATACCTTTTTCCCACAGTGCCATATAGTCCAATTCGTATTCCATTGAGGACATCTCCATGTCTTTGGTACCTCCCTTAATCACGTCAGGGACGATTTACATTCCTTTGGTACCAATACAGTGACATTTAATTTCAATCAGTAATAATGTTCCTAATGCAGTCATTTATTATATGCCATTCACTCTATGTTCAAATTCGACTCTCCTTAGACAATTCACTGTTCTATCGTGTTCATGCACTTTATTCGGATATGTATTTTACTCTATTTCACTTGTCCGATCCTGATCTACTTCAATTATCCTGCGGTTTTCCTATGCCCTTTCCTTTGTTTCACTCATCACAAGCATCTCGATTCAATGTTGGTCTTTGCCTCCGTTAGCAATCGCGATGTAAGAATGTATCCCTATAGTAAATCGTAACTCTATAACACGCTCATAATCCTATGAAACCTATACCATTTACTCATTGTGCCTGTTGACCATTCAAACCTCTAAGCACTTGAATCACTCATCACTTCATTCTATACTCATAATCATCACTTTCACTTTTCACATATGCTTACTAGAATGTCTAACTTTAACTGTTCACTTTCTTGTTCTAGCACTTTTTATCTGGTACACTACTTATTCTACTGCGTATCCAACTTATGACTCTTATCACTAGACCTACATCTTCAATTTTCCAGAAACACTTCACAATTACCCATAATCTGCTTGACACTCATTGAAAATCCCAATATCTGTAGTTGATCTGTTCATTGCAGCATTATCTGTTCACTAATTGAGTTTAGTAGGCAGAATTGTTCGTTCATTTCAGCATTGTTGTATTTATACCTGTCTCTTTCCTCAAATTAACCCAGTGTATCCTTATAGGAATCTAAAGTCTCCAAGGCTTTCAATCGCGAGCATGACACCAGTACCATTTATCACAGTCAGTTCAATTTATTTCATACTCGTTCAACATATTGTCGCAGTTCAATACTCACCGCCCACTCTTCCAAAGGTATGTATATCATCAAGATTAGATTCCTCAATTGCTTACCTCGCATAAATCCCTATTAGGTCTTATTGACTTTACCTGCACATCTTTTACCCTTTTCATTGAGTCCACAATTAGTGTATCTGCAATTTCTTTATGAAGGTGTCACTACATCACCTCATTGTCAGGTTTCCTTTTCAACCTCTTGTCTTCATTCATTTACTCTTTTCATTTCTCTTCTCAACTGTTTTCATATCATTCATATCATCATATGTTAATACCTTGTCATCCATATTTAAACCTCCAAAATTTCCATTTTATTTTAGTATCTCACTTCTCAGTTCGGGACTCTTTTATTCTTCGCTTCAAATCTAGATTCCTCAACTGTTTTGCATCATAAATGGAGATCGATTCACTTCACATTGCAATAGGATCACCTCATATTCAAATCTCACCCATGTTGGATTCTTTACATTTCTATACGATGCAGGCAGAGATAACCTCAACAAGATGAGCTATGACCCAATTTCACTTTTAATTTTTGTCCATACTTCTATCCGCTTAACCGTTAGTCTTACTACCTCTTTATCCCGTCCACGTAAGTCTCATCAATCAATTATTATACCTAATTGCTTTTCAATCATTCTTCACTAGACGCACTTATCTCAATCGTAACACTTTATGCCATAATTTAAATATCGTAACATTCCTTACACTAAGGTTCCTTGTGTCAATCACATAAACATGTTCTTTCACACTTATTCGTAATCTATACCACAAGCATTTTAAAGAGAAACCAATTTGTAACCCATACAATTCAGACTTCCTTAAGATTCCTTTTCGCTTATACTCATCCTCAATTAAATGATCGATACAGTAATCACTTTTCGTTCCTCTCATACAGGCACACTCAGTCCATTTTTGTCTTACTTTAACCCATTAAGAACTTCACACTTATAATCACTCTAAACATTCACCGCTCATTTCCTCTATGGTTTCCATATATCTGTCACATACGTTTCATTAGTCACAATCGATATTACTATCGAATAAATATCCCCCAACAGTACATCGACTTAAATGCGACAACTCTTTTCATATACCACTATTATGGTTTCATTTTATTCAAGATCTTTATTTCATTCTCCCTGTATCATTAAACTGTATGACTCATTCCCATATCCGTTACGTGCAACTTGACCTTGTAAGGTCATATCAATTTGGCTTATCAGCTTATGATCATTATTATTATTATTATTATTATTTTCATTCTGTTTTCTGCTACTTACCTTCTATTTTTCTCAAACAGTCTATGATCGGGTGTTCACAGTCCCCAATACCCGACAAAATCGTTGATACCACTCCCTTTTATCTCTATCTATATGCCTATCCATTTATCCATATCCACCTAATTTAGCATTTCCCGATACACCATCAGTAGCAATCATCTGTCTGTCTTTTTCCTTACGATTTTATCATACGAATTTCCAAACTCAGAAGACAATAATCACATAACCCTTTCGGTCTCAAGCTTATGCGGTCCAAATCCTAACCATTTCATGAATTCATTTGGTTTATCATCACTTTTACCTCACTCTAATAGGCACTGGGCATCTTACTTTTTCGGTTCTTTCAGTTCTCGATAGACCATTACAGTACTCTATTGAGCTTCTTACAATCTCTCTTTCATCATCTGCTTATAATATCTACTGATCTCTATACAGTGAATTAAAATATGCCCGATCGGACCATTTACACTTTACTCCGGTCCAATGTTTCTCATTTCACGACATATCTGATCAGATCTGAATTACCTAACCATCCCGGGCATTTATATCACTTAGGTCTACTATAACCAATATTCTTCCCACATCTCTAGTGGACCTCTCCAAGTTCTAAACATCTTCATTTTTCTGTCACCATAATATTGCCAGTTTAATTCGGAAATTCTTAATTAGTCTAGGCCAACACAGTCATTCTGCTATCACATATGAGGGTTTCTAACCCAGTACAATATCAACCTTCTTATCCATTTTTCCTTTATCCTTTCCTAATTGATTATCCCCTTTTAGGGATTTACACTCTAATCCAGTCTCACTCTTCTCTCACTTAGTCACTTGACACTTATGCACCCGTAGGATTTATCCTCGTGCGACTCAGACTAGGGATCAGTTACCACGGTCTGCAATGACACGACTCAAATGCATGCAACCTATGTTCCAAACTGTGCCCAGATACATTTCGATTCTCGGGCTCGATACCACCTAAATGTAACACCCACTCAGAAGACCCGAACCCGATATCTTTGGTGATATCCGAGTCCGCGCCCTCGCGAGAGTGGCGATTACATCATTGATTTAAAACTCAAGATACATTTTTTTGAAGCCATTGATTCCACGTTAATACGGCAAACACAGTAAGTAATTAAAACCGTGTTCAATAAAACCAGCCAGATTATTACGGTCATCCAAGAATAATTTACAATCACCAATGCAAGAAACATCAAAACCACAATGGGCTCAAGAAAATACAAAGCCTTGTTATACGTTGATTGCGGAACACAATTTACTAAGACACTAATGCAGACGCTAACCGATCCCGATCTCTAACCTTTACTCGCCTACAGAGACATACTCCGTGTCAACCGGTATTCTTCAGACCTGAAAATCGATGCAAATTTTGGGTGAGTTTTGCGAACTCGGTGAGAAACCATCATCGATGGTTCACTAAATCATGCATTACGCCCATGGCGTAAAGACGATCAAGAATAATCAATTACGATGGCGATTAATAACAATGTCCAAGAATGTAAAACCATTCACAAGAATACATACCATCACGAGAGCAAGATTTATCACGTAGCGATTATTTGTGTGAATGCAATGCATATGTGACTCTTTCCAGTTATTCAGTATTGTGCCCAAGTGCTCAGTCAGTGTTCAGTGGGGACGCGTCAGGGATTTCTCCCCTCGGGCTCGAGGCCCGTCAGTAAAGATGAGAGCTTGAAGCTCTTATCAGTAAAAATAGCAACTTGGGGCACGTCCATTATCTGATCATGCAATTATGCATGCAGTGCAGTATTCAGTGAATGTACAGTGTTTGGCTATAAAGCCCAGTGTAGCAGTAAGTCAATGATATGGCTATAAAGCCCAGTATAGCAGTGTTCAGTATGATGGCTATAAAGCCCAGTCTATCAGTATCAGTATCATTCAGTAAAGTAAAATCATACAATACAATCCCATACATGCCAGTAGTATTGCAGTGATCATTCAATTCACTTTTGCACGTAATTCACGTTGAGCATGTAAACAACCAGAAATTTGAGAAACCAACTAGGTTACTCACCTATTACTTCCGAGCTAATGTCGGGAAATCTCTGTGACGTCGGTCAATCGACGCTCCAATTGGCCTCTATATGAATCAGAAAAAGTACGAGTCATTAAATATGAAATTTGTGCTTATGTTGATGATATATGCATGTTCATGAATTCCCGGCCCTAATCCCCCTTTTTTTTCATTATAAAAATTCATCAAAAATTCAGAAACCTATTGGCGCTGACGGTGGACAATTCGGACCTCTATAGGTCCCCCATTAAATAAAACAGTAATTAAAAGTTCCGTCACCCGGGGTCACGTCAATTTCCGCCTAAAATTCCCAATTTCTTATAAATGAAATTCAATATTCAATGAATCCGATGCCTCTAGAATCAGGTCAATCGGACGTCGGACGGAAAAGTTATTCACAAAAGAAATCAAAATTCAACAAGTAATATATATAAATATTGCCTTATTTTTCCTTTATTTTCGATTTCCAACCAAACTTCCAACACCCATAACTCTTTCTACACATTTCTGAAAAATGCAAATTATACCTTGTTGGAGAGCTTATGAAAAGCTCTACAATTCTCAAGAGGACCATAAAAATCAATTCCAACCCTAAGGGTGTCAAATATCCCATCAAACCTTCTGCCTACTCAATTCCCATTAACACAGGGCAGTACCTTGACACTTTCATAACTCACTGATTCTTCAGAAATAAATTACCACAAAAATATGGTCAATAAGTTCACATTGTCCTCAACAATTTTCATACACAATCCAAACTCAGATTCTATTTCTAAGCAAGTCCATTAATTCATTTAATGTTACTGTCCCTGCAATCCTTCAATTTGGGCAGTAACCTTACAACAAGCATATCTCCCTATACACAAGTCAGTAAAATCAGAACTTTATATCCCTGTAAAGATAACATCTCAAACTTCAATTTTCATGAAGCACTCATCATCCAACTCGATCTCTAACAATTTCAAAACTGTTATGGAAGCTACTGTTATGATCAGCCATTCATAACCTAATGTAGGGTTCATTTTTGCAAAATCATAACTCCCAATTCTGAATTCTAAAAATTACAAACCATATATCAATTTCAAGTTAATCTCTTCCTCTACAACTTTTCAGAGGCTCACTCACACCAATTCAGTCCACATAAAATGTTAAAATTTCCTCCAATCAGTAAACTCACAAAATCACACTTAAGCTAGGTTTCATCCAAAATGCTCAAAACCAGTCATTAGTAATCAATTCATATCTCCCAATATACAATTCTAAAAATAACAAGATCAGAAGAAATGGAGAGATAATTCCATATTCTACAACTTCCATGAAGACCATTTTCCCTAATTCCATCTCAATTAATTCTGAAAAATCAACAAAACTCAGATGTCATGGTTGCGGTTACTGTTTACAGGCAATGGAACAGTAACTTTCCATATAGAAATTGACCCTTCTATCATTGGAATTCAACAACACCTATTTCACACTAAATTGAAGCCAACATTCCAAAGTTTCAGTGGCCACTAACCTTACCTCATTTTCATTTCTACACAATAAATTATGAATAAAACAGTAACATCAATTTCAACTCTAATTTTCCAGATTTAAGGTTAATCTTAGTTCTAACATTTCCAATGCCTTTTTCACATCACTAAACATCCAAATAAATACAAATTAAATATTCCTACAGTCATACATATACTAGGGCTAATACTGAAAAATTGGCAGCATTAAATTCCTCAATTCATATACTCAAATAATCATCCATACTCAACTAAAAATCAAGCCATAACCACTTCTAACCACTATTTTCAATTCATAATTCAACCTAACCTTATACCCATTAATTCCATCCATACAAGTCATCAATTTAATGCATCCCTAAGCATAATAAATGCTCCATTTATGACTCCTAACTACCATGGCATTCAATTCATCATTAAACCAACATGTACAACTTAATTAAAGCTTAAAACCTTCAATTAACACTTACCTCCTATAAAGCTTCCAATCTTCAATTCCTTTCAATTCTTTCTTTGCTACCTACCACAACCACTTCTCCACTCACTTCTAACCCCAAACATGTGTAGGTTTATCAAGGAAAGGAAGTAGCTTGGTAAGATTTGGAGGAAGGATTTCTTAAAGAGAAGAAATCGATGGAGAAGAGAAATGAGAGTAGGTTTTCGGTGGATGAGTAATATAAACAATAAAAATTCCTCCTTTCCTTCTTTTCTAAGGCAATAACCGAGAGAGGATAAGTAGGCATTAATTAGTGAGGGCTAGGTGGTGATATGAGAGTAAAGAAGAAAAGTCAAAGTTCATTACTTTAATGAACTTCATTAATAAATTCTAGTAATGACATCATTAATGCATTATCAAAGGGTCCCATGGAATATTCCAAAATATTAAACCCAATAGTCCAAGCCCATGAAATCAGCAAATTGCGGTTCTGAAAGTCGATCGGTTCGCCACTTGGCGTTTTTTCCGGTCCGAAATTTCAGAATTTTCCCTAATTATTTTTCGAGAATTAATGAAATTCTAAAATTGTAAAGCACATAGCGAGTGCACTCCAAATAATTTTTCAATCACGAAAATCACCTTTTCTACCCCAAAACATGTTTAGGCTACCATGGCGATTTTGCGTCCGAAATTTTCTCCAAAATTCGGAAAAATTCCTATAATTCCATAAAATAGAAAACAATTTAAGGCGACTCGAATAATTTTTTCAAATTCCATAACCACGTTAATCACAATAAAACGTCGTTAGGCTCAATTATCGGAATGTCATGAATGCATGACCAAACATTCGTGTGCACAAATTCACTAATCACGCATCAAGATACCGACACTACTCACACATCCCTATTAGTCTCATCCAATGACCCATTTCTATTTTACCCTTCTAGTAGGGGTGGATGTTACACCCCTCCTTATAAAAATTTCGTCCTCGAATTCTCACCAACAGTTCACTATGACCGTTATCACATGATTCTACATATCCCATACACTTTTCTACTTAATGATTCACTTTTCGAGTGATCACAAGAACCACTCTCGGTCGTGGTTGATTACTAATTTGGCTAACTCATTATCACTTAATACGAAGAACGGATTCGACAAGACTATAAGTTGGCGATCTCATTTTCTTAGCTATCTCACTTGCCGCTTCTAGAATTGTCACTACCTTTGGTTTCGATATTTGACTCAGTTCAAGTATTTTGAACCTATTCACTTATCACATTTTATTCCTCTAATACCTTTTTCCCACAGTGCCATATAGTCCAATTCGTATTCCATCGAGGACATCTCCATGTCTTTGGTACCTCCCTTAATCACGTCAGGGACGATTTACATTCCTTTGGTACCAATACAGTGACATTTAATTTCAATCAGTAATAATGTTCCTAATGCAGTCATTCATTATATGCCATTCACTCTATGTTCAAATTCGACTCTCCTTAGACAATTCACTGCTCTATCGTGTTCATGCACTTTATTCGGATATGTATTTTACTCTATTTCACTTGTCCGATCTCGATCTACTTCAATTATCCCGCGCTTTCCTATGCCCTTTCCTTTGTTTCACTCATCACAAGCATCTCGATTCAATGTTGGTCTTTGCCTCCGTTAGCAAGCATGTAAAGGTAGAAGTGTATCCCTATAGTAAATCAGAACTCTATAACACGTTCATAATCCTATGAAACCTATACCATTTACTCATTGTGCCTGTTGACCATTCAAACCTCTAAGCACTTGAATCACTCATCACTTCATTCTATACTCATAATCATCACTTTCACTTTTCACATATGCTTACTAGAATGTCTAACTTTAACTGTTCACTTTCTTGTTCTAGCACTTTTTATCTGGTACACTACTTATTCTACTGCGTATCCAACTTATGACTCTTATCACTAGACCTACATCTTCAATTTTTCCAGAACACTTCACAATTACCCATAATCTGCTTGACACTCATTGAAAATCCCAATATCTGTAGTTGATCTGTTCATTGCAGCATTATCTGTTCACTAATTGAGTTTAGTAGGCAGAATTGTTCATTCATTTCAGCATTGTTGTATTTATACTGCCTCTTTCCTCAAATTAACCCAAAGGTATCCTTATAGGAATCTAAAGTCTCCAAGGCTTTCAATCATGAGCATGACACCAGTACCATTTATCACAAATCGATTCAATTTATTTCATACTGCTCAACATATTGTCGCAGTTCAATACTCACTGCCCACTCTTCCAGTGTATGTATATCATCAGTATTAGATTCCTCAATTGCTTACCTCGCATAAATCCCTATTAGGGTCTTATTGACTTTACCGTACATCTTTTACCCTTTTCATTGAGTCCACAATTAGTGTATCTGCAATTTCTTTATGAAGGTGTCACTACATCACCTCATTGTCAGTTTCCCTTTTGAACCTCTTGTCTTCATTCATTTACTCTTTTCATTTTCTCTTCTCAACTGTTTTCATATCATTCATATCATCATATGTTAATACCTTGTCATCCATATTTAAACCTCCAAAATTTCCATTTTATTTTAGTATCTCACTTCTCAGTTCAGGACTCTTTTATTCTTCGCTTCAAATCTAGATTCCTCAACTGTTTTGCATCATAAATGGAGATCGATTCACTTCACATTGCAATAGGATCACCTCATATTCAAATCTCACCCATGTTGGATTCTTTACATTTCTATCGCACAAAGTCTGATAACCTCAACAGTATGAGCTATGACCCAATTTCACTTTTAATTTTTTGTCCATACTTCTATCCGTTTAACCGTTAGTCTTACTACCCTCTTTATCCTGTCCACGTAAGTCTCATCAATCAATTATTATACCTAATTGCTTTTCAATCATTCTTCACTAGACGTACTATCTCAATCAGAACACTTTATGCCATAATTTAAATATCAGAACATTCCTTACACTAAGGTTCCTTGTGTCAATCACATAAACATGTTCTTTCACACTTATTCTGTAATCTATACCACAGCATTTTAGCAGGAAACCAATTTGTAACCCATACAATTCAGACTTCCTTAAGATTCCTTTCTGTTTATACTCATCCTCAATTAAATGACTGATACCAGAATCACTTTTCAGTTCCTCTCATACAGGCACACTCGGTCCATTTTGTCTTACTTTAACCCATTAAGAACTTCACACTTATAATCACTCTAAACATTCACCGCCATTTCCTCTATGGTTTCCATATATCCATCACATACGTTTCATTAGTCACAATCGATATTACTATCGAATAAATATCCCCCAACAGTACATTGACTTAAATGCGACAACTCTTTTCATATACCACTATTATGGTTTCATTTTATTCAAGATCTTTATTTCATTCTCCTGTATCATTAAACTGTATGACTCATTCCCATATCCGTTCATGCAACTTGACCTTGTAAGGTCATATCAATTTGGCTTATCACTTATGATCATTATTATTATTATTATTATTTTCATTCATTTCGCTACTTACCTTCTATTTTTCTCAAGCAGTCTATGATCGGGTGTTCACAAATTCCCAATACCCGACAAAATCGTTGATACCACTCCCTTTATCTCTATCTATATGCCTATCCATTTATCCATATCCACCTAATTTAGCATTTCCGATACACCATCAAGAGTAATCATCATTCATCTTTTTCCTTACGATTTTATCATACTTAATTTCCAAACTCGTAGACAATAATCACATAACCCTTTCGGTCTCAAGCTTATGCGGTCCAAATCCTAACCATTTCATTTAATTCATTTCAGTTTATCATCACTTTTACCTCACTCTAATAGCTTTGGGCATCTTACTTTTCGGTTCTTTCAGGTTCTCGATAGACCATTGAGACTCTATTGAGCTTCTTACAATCTCTCTTTCATCATCGCTTATAATATCTATCGATCTCTATCTGTTGAATTAAAATATGCCCGATCGGACCATTTACACTTTACTCCCGTCCAATGTTTCTCATTTCACGACATATACTGATCGGGTGTAATTACCTAACCATCCGGGCATTTATATCACTTAGGTCTACTATAACCAATATTCTTCCCACATCTTTAGTGGACCTCTCCAAGTTCTAAACATCTTCATTTTTTCGTCACCATAATATTGCCGTTTAATTGGAAATTCTTAATTAGTCTAGGCCAACACAGTCATTCTGCTTATCACATATGAGGGTTTCTAACCCGAGACAATATCAACCTTCTTATCCATTTTCCTTTATCCTTTCCTAATTGATTATCCCTTTAGGATTTACACTCTAATCCGGTCTCACTCTTCTCTCACTTAGTCACTTGACACTTATGCACCGTAGGATTTATCCTCGTGCGACTCGGACTAGGGATCGATTACCACGATTCGCAATGACACGACTCAAATGCATGCAACCTATGTTCCAAACTGTGCCCAGATACATTTCGTACTACTGGGCTCTGATACCACCTAAATGTAACACCCCACTCCCGTAAGACCCGAACCTGATATCTTTGGTGATATCCGAGTCCGTGCCCCGCGAGAGTGGCGTACTACATCAGTTGATTTAAAACTCAGTATACATTTTTTTTTGAAGCCATTGATTCCACGTTAATACGGCAAACACAGTAAGTAATTAAAATCCGTGTTCAATAAAACCGGTTTCGATTATTACGGTCATCCGGTAATAATTTACAATCACCAATGCGGTAGAAACATCAAAACCACAATGGGCTCGGTAGAAAATACAAAGCCGTGTTATACGGTGATTCATGAACACAATTTACTAAGACACTAATGCAGACGCGAACCGATCCCGATCTCTAACCTTTACTCGTCTACAGTAGACATACTCCCGTGTCAACCGGGTTATTCTTCAGGACCTGAAAAATCGATGCAAATTTTGGGTGAGTTTTGCGAACTCAGTGAGAAACCATCATCGATGGTTCACTCAAATCATGCATTACGCCCATGGCGTACAAAGACGATCGAGAATAATCAATTACGATGGCGATTAATAACAATGTCCGAGAATGAAAACCATTCACAGTAACACATACCATCACGAGAGTAGTACTTATCACAGAACAGTTATTTGTGTGAATGCAATGCATATGTGACTCTTTCCAGTTATTCAGTATTGTGCCCAAGTGCTCAGTCAGTGTTCAGTGGGGACGCGTCGTGATTTCTCCCTCGGGCTCGAGGCGGTCGATCTGAAGATGAGCTTGAAGCTCTTATCAAGAAAAATAGCAACTGGGGCACGCCCATTATCCGATCATGCAATTATGCATGCGATGCAAGATTCGATGAATGTACAGTGTTTGGCTATAAAGCCCAGTGTAGCAGTAAGTCAATGATATGGCTATAAAGCCCAGTATAGCAGTGTTCAGTATGATGGCTATAAAGCCCAGTCTATCAGTATCAGTATCATTCAGTAAAGTAAAATCATACAATACAATCCCATACATGCCAGTAGTATTGCAGTGATCATTCAATTCACTTTTGCACGTAATTCACGTTGAGCATGTAAACAACCAGAAATTTGAGAAACTAACTAGGTTACTCACCTATTACTTCTGAGCTAATGCCGGGAAATCTCTGTGACGTCGGTCAATCGACGCTCCAATTGGCCTCTATATGAATCAGAAAAAGTACGAGTCATTAAATATGAAATTTATGCTTATGTTGATGATATATGCATGTTCATGAATTCCCGGCCCTAATCCCCCTTTTTTTCATTATAAAAATTCATCAAAAATTCAGAAACCTATTGGCGCTGACGGTGGACAATTCGGACCTCTATAGGTCCCCCATTAAATAAAACAGTAATTAAAAGTTCCGTCACCCGGGGTCACGTCAATTTCCCGTCTAAAAATTCCCAATTTCTTATAAAATGAAATTCAATATTCAATGAATCCGATGCCTCTAGAATCAGGTCAATCGGACGTCGGACGGAAAAGTTATTCACAAAAGAAATCAAAATTCAACAAGTAATATATATAAATATTGCCCTTATTTTTCCCTTTATTTTCTGATTTCCAACCAAACTTCCAACACCCATAACTCTTTCTACACATTTCTGAAAAATGCAAACTATACCTTGTTGGAGAGCTTATGAAAAGCTCTACAATTCTCAAGAGGACCATAAAAATCAATTCCAACCCTAAGGGTGTCAAATATCCCATCAAACCTTCTGCCTACTCAATTCCCATTAACACAGGGCAGTATCTTGACACTTTCATAACTCACTGATTCTTCAGAAATAAATTACCACAAAAATATGGTCAATAAGTTCACATTGTCCTCAACAATTTTCATAAACAATCCAAACTCAGATTCTATTTCTAAGCAAGTCCATTAATTCATTTAATGTTACTGTCCCTGCAATCCTTCAATTTGGGCAGTAACCTTACAACAAGCATATCTCCCTATACACAAGTCAGTAAAATCAGAACTTTATATCCCTGTAAAGATAACATCTCAAACTTCAATTTTCATGAAGCACTCATCATCCAACTCGATCTCTAACAATTTCAAAACTGTTATGGAAGCTACTGTTATGATCAGCCATTCATAACCTAATGTAGGGTTCATTTTTGCAAAATCATAACTCCCAATTCTGACTTCTAAAAATTACAAACCATATATCAATTTCAAGGTAATGTCTTCCTCTACAACTTTTCAGAAGCTCACTCACACCAATTCAGTCCACATAAAATGTTAAAAGTTCCTCCAATCAGTAAACTCACAAAATCACACTTAAGCTAGGTTTCATCCAAAATGCTCAAAACCAGTCATTAGTAATCAATTCATATCTCCCAATATACAATTTTAAAAATAACAAGATCAGAAGAAATGGAAAGATAATTCCATATGCTACAACTTCCATGAAGACCATTTTCCCTAATTCCATCTCAATTAATTCTGAAAAATCAACAAAACTCAGATGTCATGGTTGCGGTTACTGTTTACAGGCAATGGAACAGTAACTTTCCATACAGAAATTGACCCTTCTATCATTGGAATTCAACAACACCTATTTCACACTAAATTGAAGCCAACATTCCAAAGTTTCAGTGGCCACTAACCTTACCTCATTTTCATTTCTACACAATAAATTATGAATAAAACAGTAACATCAATTTCAACTCTAATTTTCCAGATTTAAGGTTAATCTTAGTTCTAACATTTCCAATGCCTTTTTCACATCACTAAACATCCAAATAAATACAAATTAAATATTCCTACAGTCATACATATACTAGGGCTAATACTGAAAAATTGGCAGCATTAAATTCCTCAATTCATATACTCAAATAATCATCCATACTCAACTAAAAATCAAGCCATAACCACTTCTAACCACTATTTTCAATTCATAATTCAACCTAACCTTATACCCATTAATTCCATCCATATAAGTCATCAATTTAATGCATCCCTAAGCATAATAAATGCTCCATTTATGACTCCTAACTACCATGGCATTCAATTCATCATTAAACCAACATGTACAACTTAATTAAAGCTTAAAACCTTCAATTAACACTTACCTCCTATAAAGCTTCCAATCTTCAATTCCTTTCAATTCTTTCTTTGCTACCTACCACAATCACTTCTCCACTCACTTCTAACCCCAAACATGTGTAGGTTTATCAAGGAAAGGAAGTAGCTTGGTAAGATTTGGAGGAAGGATTCGATGGAGAAGAGAAATGAGAGTAGGTTTTCGGTGGATGAGTAATATAAACAATAGAAATTCCTCCTTTCCTTCTTTTCTAAGGCAATAACCGAGAGAGGATAAGTAGGCATTAATTAGTGAGGGCTAGGTGGCGATATGAGAGTAAAGAAGAAAAGTCAAAGTTCATTACTTTAATGAACTTCATTAATAAATTCTAGTAATGACATCATTAATGCATTATCAAAGGGTCCCATGGAATATTCCAAAATATTAAACCCAATAGTCCAAGCCCATGAAATCAGCAAATTGCGGTTCGAAGTCGATCGGTTCGCCACTTGGCGTTTTTTCCGGTCCGAAATTTAAGAATTTTCCCAATTATTTTTCCGAGAATTAATGAAATTCCTAAAATTGTAAAGCACATAGCAATGCACTCCAAATAATTTTTCAATCACGAAAATCACCTTTTCTACCCCAAAACATGTTTAGGCTACCACGGCATGATTTTGCCGATCCGGAATTTTCTCCGAAAAATTTCAGAAAAATTCCTATAATTCCAGTAAAATAGAAAACAATTTAAGGCGCACTCGAATAATTTTTTCAAATTTCATAACCACGTTAATCACAATAAAACGCATTGTTAGGCCCAATTCACGGAATGTCATGAATGCATGACCAAACATTCGTGTGCACAAATTCACTAATCACGCATCAAGATACCGACACTACTCACACATCCCTATTAGTCTCATCCAATGACCCATTTCCTATTTTACCCTTCCAGTAGGGGGTGGGATGTTACACTACAGATGCTATCACCTCCCAATATCAGGTTTCCATCCCCGCGCACAGACCATGTTGCAGTTGATCGAACCTATTCCCTAAATCGTTCCATCTTGTCCCCTTTTAGTCTCCACCACTTAATTCTATAATAATGCGGGTTAAAAAACTGTGACCTCCATCCTTTAATCCCGAAATCTAAAACTAACAATTTATGTTGAGTTGATATGCATGCAACCGACAATACTTTGCATTCTTTACATCATGATCTGACACCTCTACTGACAAGGAGATAATCTATTTGTGTCTTGGTGGTGCTATTATGAAAAGTTACCAAGTGCGCTACATTTTTTTAAAAAAGGGAATTAGCTATGACCAACTCATATGCTACGACCAAGTCCAATAAAGCAATCCCATTATCATTTCTAATGCCGTAACCGAAGCCCCCATGAGCTCCTATATAACCATCTGTACCTGCCCTTATATGCCCATTAAAATCACCACCAATGATGATATGCTCCATATCAGCGACTTGTTGCAGCACCCCCTCTAGCGCTTCTCAGAACAGTCGTTTTTGTTGTTCTTTTGAACCCGCTTGAGGTGCATACGCACAAACGACATTGAGAACCACATTGCTAACAACAATTTTAGCCACCATAATCCTATCATTGACCATTGTAATCCCCACCACTCTACTTATAAGATCCTTGACCACCAGGATACCTACCCCATTTTGCTTCCGAGTACTTCCCGAATACCATAGTTTGAAACCTCCTATCTCCTTCGCTTTAGGTCCTGACCATTTGGTCTCCTGTAGACAAGCTATCTGTATCATATACTTGTATAAAATGTCCACTAATTCTAAGGACTTACCCGTTAGGGTCCCAATGTTCCAAGAGCCGAATCTCAAAATGTTCATGCCTTTTTTATCTTGGCCTACTGCACGCATCGACCCGCTCACACTGGTCCCAACCGCGGGAATGGAAGACATCCTTCCTTCCTTGGGCCTGCATTCGTCCCTCAGGTCTACGTCTAAGGAGCCTCTAAAATACTGTCTCTAATACTAACAACAAAACTAAAATATAGTCACCTAGAAAAAAAATAAAAAATAAAAATAAAAAATAAAAAATAAAAGAAAATAAATGATGATGATGATGATGATAATAATAATAATAATAATAATAATAATAATAATAATAATAATAATAATAATAATAATAATAATAATAATAATAATAATACTAGTAGTAGTAGTAAAAGTATATATAAAATATAAAAGTATATATAAATCTACTAAATTAGATTAAAATAATAATTATTATTATACAAAATAATAGTACCGATAAAAATACCCAAAACTCAAAATATGGGGAAAAGAAATGCAAACAATACTAATAATACTAATCCCAATTAATAATAATAATAATAATAATAATAATAATAATAATAATAAAGTAGAAAAATAACAATAATAATACTAATAAATAATAATAGTAATAGTAATAATAATAAATTTTTTTAATATAATACTAATAAGAAAAATAATACTGAAAAATTTAAGCTAAAAAGAGACGTAATAAAAGGGTAATAATAGTAGAAAAACTGCCAATAATAATAAAATAATAGTAATCTCACTAAACTCCTATGAAGAATTTAAAAAAATGAAGATAACATGAATAATCCAATAACTTGAATAAAAATAATAAAAGACTAAGGGAAGATAACATGACCAATCAGCCTATTAAGAAACTCTATTGATAGGGTGAACAAATAAGGAGAAATGTTGTCTCCTTGCCTAAGCCCCTTAGCACCTTTAATGAGTTTGGTAAATTTTCTATTTACTAACTAAAGGATTTTACGGAGAAGCATTGCTCAATCCAAATTATGAATTTACAGGAAAAACAAAAGGTTGAAAGTGCATGAAATATGAAACTCTAATTGATGGAGTCAATAGCCTAGTGAAAATCAATCTCATTTACATAATTTTTGAATGATATCTTCCTTTTATAGTTTTTGAAAAGCTCTAAAGAAATAGTTTTTGAGAAGGACTAATATAAAGACCAAGTATAACTTAGATTCTATAAGCTAGAATCTTAAATATGATTTTGTCTATGGTAGTGCAACAAGAAATAGGTTTGAAGTCCTTTAAGAAGAGAGGTTAGGTGACCTAGGGATAAGGATTATAAAGGTTAATTCAACTCTTTCAACATCTTTCCCTGAATGAAGAATTCCACCATAGCTATTATCACAAATACTTTGGTATGAGGCTAACTTTCCTAGAAAAAGAATGCATTAAATCCATTTAAGTCAACAACTTTATTTGATATAAAAGGTGATAAAGCTTTCTAAGAATATAAGGCATTAACTTGCTTGATCAATAGATCAACCTCTCTACTTATAGTCTACGAAAAAATGAAGGATTTAAATATGAGCACATAAGATGAGCAAGGAGAGGAAAAACCAAAAAATTTGGTGAAGAACAATTAAGTTTCATGCAATAATTTTGGTTAAAAATTGATTAGAGGCCCTCATCATTTAGAATGGACACAACTACATTGTAATTCCTTTTATATATCATTAAATTATGAAAGAAACCTAAATTCCTATCCTTGTCTCTAAGTCATTGTATCCTTGATCTTTATTTCAAGATTGAATTGTTAATCTCCATTACCCTTATATAACTATTAAGTGTAGATTTATTCTTTTACTATTTATTAAAATCTAAATTTTAAAAATAGAGATTATTTTGAGCAAGGATAAGCATAGGTCTAGTGTTAATCACCTCTTATTAAGAATTTACAATAATCCTAAAGTTGAGGAACTTAAGTTCAACCTTGACTTTCTTCAATGGCAACTTGTTCAAATCCTTCAATATTCACCAAAAGATTGTTGAATCCAAATGGAAACTTTCTATTGAGAGAGTTGGTAATATCATTTAGAAAAGAGGATTGTTAAAAAGAGGTTTGCTTTAAGAAAAGGTTGTAAGCCAGAGGGCATTAATTAGAGCCTTATCAAGCTTCTTTCTAAAGAAACATCTTCCTTATTATTTATTGTTCCATGTGTAAAAGTGTCCCTCCATCTTAAGATTAATAGCTTTAATGTCGGAGATACATTGGAATAAATCATTAATATGGTTCCTGAAGCATACATTTCTATCTACCTTAGAAAATATGAGCCATGTTATTAAAATCATGAAGGATGATCCAAGGGTACTCATGCCCAAATAGATATCATTTAGATTGATCTATAAGGGAATTATCTTAAAATATAGTTTAAAAGAATAAATAAAAGAAATATGGATGATTGGCTTGGTATGAAAAAGCTTTACAGAAAGATGGGCAAATGATAAATGCTTAGACCATATTTTTAATCCCATGTCTAGTGGATTTTGTTTAGTTATTAAAGAGTTTTTTTTCATTTAATTCATTCCTATTATGTTAGTTTTTAGATCTTAATTTCCTTTACGGGTTGAAAGGAGTAGAAATCAGAAACAATGAAGGTAAAAATTGAAGGATTGGAATTGTCCTTAAGGGCAGGACCATGTCAAGTCCTATATAGTATATCTTTTTAGAACTATGTTTCTATATGATTTTCAAAGAATTGAATTGAGATTAAGGGATATAGTCATACACATAGCCGTGTGGGTGATATCCACTTTAGAATCCCTAATTTTTGAGCTATAAAAAGGCAAAACTAAGAGAAAAAGATATAGGGTAGAAAGAGGCTCAAGGGAAGTTTCAAAAAACATAAATTGACGACCTAAGATGATAAAAAGAACAAAGAATAAGCAGAGAAACATATCTAGAGCGGACTACCATCAATTTAAAGTAGATATCATGAAGATTAAAAGGGATTTCATCATGTTTCTTTTAGTTTTCTGGTTTTTCCTTTAGTTTTCATGTTATGTCTTCTGTAATTAGGAACTAAATCTTCGTTAATACTTAGATCAGATAAATCTCAGGTTAGACCTTGTAGTGATTTTTTAATTTAATCCATTCTTTAATTTCATTGAGATTCAATTATGTATTTTTAATTATTCTTTAATTAATATTACTAGCATGATCATTCATGTATTATTTCATGCCATTAAATTGAGAAATCCAATGTCTAAATAGGTATAGTGTAATTGAAAGGAGTTGCATACAAACCAAGAGATAGATCAACATAAATCTTCTAATTTATAGTCAAAGCTAATAGAGTAATTCTTAAATAAATTAAAACAATCTTAGCGATTTTAACTACAAAGAAAATTTATTTAATTATTTGAGGATTAGAAGTTAATACGCTTAAGAAAGATATTAGCATAATTGAGGAATCTCCACGGTCTAATAAATTATAAATTAAATTGAGTAGTGAAATCATGATTGTATGAGAAGTCTTTGGGGGATTCATAGTCTATGTACCATTGCCTTATTTGATTGTTTCTTAGTTTAATCTTCATTCTAGTCAGTTAATTAAGTGAATTTTTTGAGTACCATTCATAAGTGTGAATTGCATCATGTTTTAGGACTTACTTTGATATGGATTTAATTATTAACTCAATCGTTTAGTATAGTTAATTATTTGTGTTTAAGTATTTTTATAGGTTAGTACAAATATTTGAGCTTAATTATTATATTTTTTGGGTACCTTGATGTGTTTGTTAGTGTTTCAAGGGCAACATCGAAAACAGAGAAGTTTCGGAGACACTCGGGTCTAAACGCCGCCCCATTATCATGGCACAATAACCCATCATCGTGACAAAAGCACTGTAGTCAGCCCACGATCGTGGCCCATATGCCATAATCGTGACAGAAGCCTAGTACATGGCCCATGATCATGGCCTGCTTGCCATGATAGTGACAGAAGGCTAGGAAATGACTCAAGATCGTGGCCTGCGTCGAGCAGACATGCAAATGAGGAACTCTTGGACCCTAAAAAAATCCTAGGGCTGCCCAAAATAGAAAAGGTATATAAAGAATAAGACAAAGAAGATGAGGAGCTTTTGCATCAACCACTTTTGGAGAGAAACCCTGTAGAGAATTGTAGAAAGATTGAGAAAAAGAAGAAGGAAGAGAGAAGTGGAGAAGAAGCTGACATTGACGTACTTCCCGGAACAAGAGTTTCCGACATCGCTGCCTCCCGTCTCCATCCAAGATCATATTTCCTATTATTTTCAATTTTTATTATTGTATAGAATTAGGAATAACAGTTTGATGATAGGATTTGTGAATGTTGAGATGTTCTAAACTCACCTTCAGGTTTTTATTATCTTTGATTTAATAAAATTTGATTGTTTTTATGTTTATTGGATTTATTTTGATTGATTTCTATGATTGCACAATTCGATAATAAACTAAAAGGGTGAACCGAATGAAAATTTATTAAATTAATGAGAGTTAGGTGATTTGATAAGAAGGAGAAATTATTCAAATCGGTAATTATGTGAAGAGAAATCTCACATAATTTCCCGATAGTTTATTGGACAATTTCATATCTAATTAGGGTTTTAGATAGGTTGTTAATTAAGAAATTGTAATTTCCCAAAACTTGATTGGGGTTTATAATTTATGGTTATAACTTGAGAGAGAGTAATCAACCCTAGGATCGTCTAGAACCAATAATCTAGTAAGTCATAATCTATTAGGTTAGTGTTAAAGACAGGTAAATTCCCCTTTCTCTTAATTGATAGTTTTTTTAGGTTAATTCTTAAGTATGTCGTAATAGCCAAATTGTTAATATTTTCATAATTGATGCTTGGATTGATTTGCGTGATTGAATTGAATTCTTGTTTTAATTTGTCTATCTTTTGAATTTCTACGAATTGTGTTAGCTTTAGTTTTTAGGCCTAGATTATCCCTTCACGTAGAATTGACACCTTAGGTACTATGCGAACAACCCGTGAACTTGTGGATTATTGAGGTTAAATAATTAAAACTTACACACATTGAAAAACCTTAAGTTTTTGGCGTCATTGCTAGGGAAGCGATTAGTTTTACTCTATAGCTTAAGGCATTTAGTTAGTTTTTAATTTTCATTTTCGTTCTTTCTTCCATATTTGAAATCATGATCTTGCAAGAACACAAGAGTCATGAAAAGATCGAGTTGTGCAGCTGAAACTTTAAATTTAGACATAGCTCGATTAGAATGATCTATTAGGAAAACTCGAAGTGAAGAAGAAGAGGAAATTGAAAAGGTAATAATGGCTGAGGAATTTCAGCGAGATTTGGACTATAGAGTAAACCAAGGATGCCAACAACAGACCCTTATAGACTTCATGAGACCTGGGTTTAATGTGGATAACCAAGGAGTAGCTAGGCCACCCATACAGACAACATCATTTGAAATCAAACCAACCTTCCTAAAAATGATTCAACAAAACATGCATTCTTATGGACTAACGAACGAGGATCCTAACGCACATATAGTGAACTTCTTTGAAATTTGTGATACCTTTCGATACCATCAGATGTCGGAAGATGTGGTCAAAATTAGGTTTTTCCCCTTTACCCTTAGAGATATAGCAAAGCCTTGGTATCATTCCCTCAACCTAATCAATGTCATGACTTGGTATTAGCTAGTTTGTGCCTTTTTAGATAAGTATTTTCCCTTGACTAAGACTATGAAGATCATTAAAGAGATTACCAACTTCCAGCAAAGTGACGGGGAATCAATCTACGAAGCCTAGGAAAAATACAAAGATTTGCAATAGAAATACCCACAGTATAACTTACCCAAGGAATTCTTGTTACAAACATTCTATAAACAAGAAACCCTACATACGAGAGGCACGATTGATGCAGCTTTAGGAGGATCTCAGATGAGGAAGACAGTAGATAAAGCATAAGAATTGATAAAGGAGAACGAGCAAAGTAAACAAACTACTACCTTTCAAGAATAAAAACTAATTGTGGTTGTTGATCAAAGGACGGAAATGCAAGTGAAAATTGATAACTTGACTCGATAACTAAATATTATGAAGGCTTCATCCTTAGCTTCGGTAAAAGTCGAGCAACTTAAGTGTGAACTTTGTAGACAAATGGACCATGATACAGTGGACTGTTTCCTAATGAAGGAAAGTGATCCATAGCAAGTGATTATATGCGAGCTCAATATGGAAGAGAAGGAGGAAACAATCCGTACTCCAACACCTATAACCTTGTTAGAGTAATGCCCTAAAGGCAATTACCTTTAGCACGTTTTGTACAAAGTTGTGTATATACTTTATGAATAAATAAAGAAAGGCATATTTCATTAATTTGATGTTCATTATTCATGAATTGATATTGATCTATAAGCAAATTAATGAAGTCCATGATATATGACATAGCATGAAGGAAATTATGATGTGATCATACTACTGAGATTCCTATCATGTGCAATTATGTCAGTATCTAAATTATCCCTAGTCATAGGATTACTGAAACTGGACATCGTTAATCCGGAGAGATTAGCACATGTCAAGCTTCTTGATTTGATCAAGCAGTGGATTTCAGAAACTGTAAATATGAGATGTTTAGTGTTGAGATGTGAATGCTTACTAGAGGTAGTAAGTACATTGGATGACCTGCTATGAGATCATCATATGTATGTCCTATTCTAATGTCAGTGATAATCTCATCATAGCAATGGTGCAAATATCCTTAGACTTGAGGTACTCAAGGATATCTTGGATACTGATTCTGTGTTTTGACTCCATTCCTTGTTGCCTTACACAGGTCGCTCATAGGGTGGTGATTGGGTACAGCTTGAGGTATTCGAAGGTAATTGAGTAGCCAATAAAGGATTCATCACTTCTGTGATAGCAGAAGATGATACCTATGGCCTCTTGTCAGGGTCATTACTTGGAAATCTTTGGCCGGAGTTCATATGTCATGAAGAGTGTCTTTAGTGACATATAAAGTAATGAGTCCCAGGACAAGAACTGATATCACTTGGACTAGATTTGACGTAGTCAGTCTAGTAAGAGTTGACACTTTGCCCATACTCATAACCAAGTGGGGTATAGCATGGTGAAAGGACGAATTGCAAAGTAGTTGTCTATGGAAAGGTTCGTGATATGGTTCGTGATGAACATAGGTTCATTCGTCAAACCAATTACTTTTCGGTCAATTGGGGGTCATGATGTGTTGCTAGATACCGCTCATGACTTGCTTGGATTAAGTGTTAATCTAAGTGGCCAACATAACCGGGAACCTAATGGGTCACACGCATAAGAGTGACTCGGAGAATTTGTAAAATAGTTTTGGATAGAGATCGAATAAATGGAGATCAATAGAACTAAATGGATCCCGATGAGATCGGGATATGTCCCGATGAGATCGCGACATTGATATTGCTGAAACAGGTCTCCGATATTTTTTCCATATCGGGACCTGTAGGCCGGTAAGACTGACCCCAGTGTGACTGGACCACTTCAGCATTATATATATATATATATATATATCTTATTAATTAATTAAGTAATATATAGATATGATAAACATGGAAGGAGGAGGAGAAGACTTGTCTTTATTATATATATATATATATATATATATATAAGGCTAACGTGGAAAGCTCACCACTTTAGCATTTAATGTCTTGAAATAGTTAAAGACAATTGGCAAATGGAAGGATGAAGTGTTGATGGTCGTTGCTTTTAAGAAGAAAGGGTTTTAAAATCAAAAGCTTCTCCTCTCTTCATCATCTTTCTCCAAGCTTCATCTTCTTCTTCTCCAAGCTTCATCGTCTTCTCCTTGAGCTCTCCAAGAATAAGGTAAGAGCTACCACTCTCTCCCTTATTCTAGCTATTTTCGGGTCAAAGGGTTTGCCCCGGTTAGGTTTTTCGACCTCTGCGTGGATACCGTTAGAGACGGTCTCCTTTGGTCGTTATGGTTTGACTTTGTTATATAAACACATAGATCCTGGCTTTCGGGAAGGTCCCGGAATAAAAATTTTTGTTTTTCCGCACCGTGTAAATGTGATGTACACATCGGGATTTTCCTACAGTGGTATCAGAGCCACTTGTGTCGTATATAAAGAAGATAGCATGACTAGGTTGATGCTGCCTAATGCTTGTGACCATTGTGCATGTTGACTATGTTAAATTCGAAATCAGTGTAGAAATCTTGTTTTCGGAATTTTCTAGCCAAGATTTGCTCATAAGATGTTTCTGAATATGTATGTGGAAGGAAAGAACTTATCAATGTGGTTTGATATGGTTTTCCTAATTTATTCCCTTATGTTCTGGTTGCTGTGTTTGTGCACATTCCTTGAACAGCCATGCTTGTAAATTCGAGAATAAATTGTAGAATTTTTTTTTTCAGATTTTCTTTCACCGAAATGTTTCTAAGATGTTTATAAATGTCTATGAGGATGGAAAAATGTTTTAGAGGTGATTTACTATTTATTTGAGAATTTATTGTGTGCTGCTGGGAATATTTGTGTTGAGGAAGACAGATTCAGCATTGTCTTGGTTGCTGAGGTTGGTTGAGTTTTTATTGGAAATAAATCCTGAAAACATTCATGGAGCATTTTGTGAATATTTTGTAACCTCTGTAATTTTCTCAGAATTTATTGAAATTTTTACAATGATTTTTCCAAGCGAAAAACAGAGCTTGGCAGTTTTGAGAAAGTTACTGGAACTGTTTTGTTTGGAATGATTGATTGTGTATTTTCGGTTCCAATGCCTTGGATCATTTTTAATGTGATTAAAAAAATGTTACATTGATGTTGTATGCTTGCAAAACTGATTTTCTTGAAATTGGGTTTCCAAAAATTTTCGGATGTCAAATGTGACTCATTAGCGTCTCGTTAGTATATTTCCTTGTCTTGATTGTTTTGGCCGTCACCAATTTTGTGACCAGTGCCGAAGTAGTCTTGATAAAGTGTAGACTACCTAGAGATACTTAGGAAGATAATTTGGTTTTCTCAAAATTATTTGGAAATCTAAGAGAATAATATGTATTAATCAATTTCAAGTTTTTCATGTATAGTATGATTATATATGGTAAGCATGATACAATGAAAGTGTTTCATTGATACATCAAAGTAAAGTATATTACACTTGGTATTGTGAATTTGAACTGCACGGATTGAGAAATTAGCCGATTAGAGAGCACTTCTAAATATAAGTCGACTTACACATGCATAAGTCGACTTGCATTCTCGTAAGTCGACTTACATGCACAATCGACTTGCTCGTGCTGCGATAATCGTGTAAGTCGACTTATACATGCACAAGTCGACTTGCTTGTGCACAGTAGTCTAAGTCGACTTACACATGCATAAGTCGGCTTGCATTCTCAGGTAAGTCGACTTACACATGCACAGGTGGGATGATGGATGATTATAGGTATAAATTTGATGTGATTGATGAAATGCCCTAAATCATTCCATATAGTCATTGTGACTATAATCCTACAGCTTGGATGAGACCAAAGTTTGAAATCCCTCACACATAATATGAAAACTAACGCCTTCCATTAATATGGAGAGAACCAGAGTTCTTATAGAGTTCTGGTTGTTGGGTAAACCCAAGCTCACTCTATACGGATATGTTCGAACCATGGAAATAAGATTTTCGGATTAATGGATCGGTTTTCACTAGAAGCGTTGATTTTTTGAGTAAACTCAAGGTTAACGTAGACAGAGGCGAAATTGGGTAGTGTACATCAGATGTACGCGCATCAAGAGTTGATGACCCAATGTGTGTGCATACATCATGAGTTGATAGCACTAGATGATAGTTGCATCTATGATGCAATTGGTATGCCCGATACCTACCGATTGACCTAAGGTGGTTTGTTGGGTAAACCCAAGGTCATTCTTAGCGATGTCGGATATCGACCCACTAAGACACTTTGTCATAATGTTTCTTGGATTCGTAGTGAGGGTTATGGATTCTTTGAAACTAGTGGGAGCCATATGTATGTCATGCAAGTCCTTATGATCATGCATATATTAATATTCTAACATTCTTTCTCTCTTTCCCTTTAGGTTTATTGAAGATGTCTTCTAGTGTGAATTTGCGCTCACTTATGGAGTCTAATAAATTAACTGGACCCAACTTTCTTGATTGGCTGAGAAATCTGAGAATTGTTCTCAGATCTGAGGAGTTAAGTTATGTCCTAGATGTTCCACTTCCTGATCCACTTGCTGTTGATGCTTCTGATGAGGATCAGAAAGTATATCGTAAGCATCTCAAAAATAGTGACATGGCTACCTGTATTATGCTCGCCTTTATGTCACTAGAGCTGCAGAAGCAGCATGAGTCTATGGATGCTAATACCATAGTGTTTCATCTTAGAGAGCTTTTTGATGAGCAAGCTCGGTCTGAAAGGTTCGAGACCTCAAGGCTGCTCTTCACGACTAAGATGACTCCGGGGACATCTGCAGTGCAGTATGCACTGAAGATGAATGGGTATATTGAGAGGTTGGCCATCTTAGGTTTTGTTATGGATTATGAATTAAGTGTTGACTTAATTTTAGTTGGATTGTCTGATAGTTATTCACAGTTTGTGTTAAACTATCGGATGAACCAAATATCAACAACAATCCCTGAGTTGATCAATTTGCTCAAGACAGCAGAGCAATCTATCAAGAAGGATAGCAAGCCAGTGCTTGTGGTGGACTCTTCTTCTTCTGGTTCAAAGATAAAGAATCTAAAGAAGAAAAATTCTAAGAAACCAAAAGGAAGTACAGCCAAAAAGAAAACCAAAGAAACTGCACCAGAAGGAACTTGCTTCCATTGTGGCAAGATTGGCCACTGGAGGCGAAAATGCAAAGTCTATCTGGAATCATTGAAGCAGAAGAAGCCATTAGATGCCTCGACTCCTTCAGGTATGTTTGTCATTGAGGTTAATACTGTTTCTGATCATAACATATGGGTATTGGATACTGGTTGTGGCTCACACATATGCAATGATATCACGAGGCCTCGGATGACGATGAGACGACTCGTGAAGGAGAACTAGACTGCGTGTAGGAAATGGAGCAAGAGTTCTTGCATTAGGCTGAGGCACTTATTTTTGTCACTCCCGGTGGGCTTGTAATTAAAATGGATGAATGTTATTTCTACTGTTTTAACAAAGAACATATTGTCTGTTTCTTGTTTAAATAGAGCTGATTTCCATTTGACTTTTAGTAGCAATGGTTGTTCTATTAGTTTGAATGAAATGCTTTATGGTACTGGTACATTATGCAATGGAATTTACATATTAGATATGTCACATCCAATTATGAATGCCAATGACATGAAAAGACCTAAACGAGATAATTTAAAATCAACTTACTTATGGCATTGTCGCCTTGGCCATATAAATGAGAGACGCATAGCTAAGCTCCATAAGAGTGGTAGTTTAGGGTCATTTGATTATGAATCATATGACACATGTGAATCTTGTTTATTAGGCAAGATGACTAAGTTACCCTTTAAGGGAAAGGGTGAACGAGCGACTGGAGTATTAAACCTAATACATTCAGATGTATGTGGTCCGATGTCCATCCATGCTAGAAGTGGTTGTCTTTACTTTATTACCTTTATCGATGATTATTCTCGATATGGGTACCTGTATCTGATGAGATACAAATCTGAAGCATTTGAAAAGTTTAAACAATTCAGAAATGAAGTAGAAAACCAACTTGGGAAATGTATCAAGACATTACGATCCGATCGTGGTGGGGAATACTTAGACCAACAGTTTTTAGATTATCTCATAGATAATGGGATTTTATCTCAATGGACTCCACCTTACACACCACAGCATAATGATGTGACTAAAAGGAGAAATCGAACCTTGTTAGACATGGTAAGGTCGATGATGGGCTTTGCAAAGTTACCAAAATCCTTTTGGGGGTATACACTCGAGACAGCTGTTTATTTGTTAAATAGAGTTCCATCAAAGACAGTTGATGTTACTCCATATGAGATGTAGACTAAAAAAAGACCCTATATTACTCATTTGAAAGTTTGGGGTTGTCATGCTTACGTGAAGCGGATACAGTCAGATAAACTTGATGCAAAGTCTGACAAGTGTTTGTTTGTAGGATATTCTAAAGAAACAATGAGATATCAATTCTACCTTGATGAAGAACAAAAGGTGTTTGTTTCAAAGCATGCTGTCTTTTTAGAGAAAGAGTTTCTTTTACAAGAAGACAGTGGGAGCAAAATTGAACTTGAAGAAGTTCAAGATGCTCGAACAGACGTAGATCAACTGCCTGAACCTGAAACTGTGACTCATACAGATGAAGTAACAGTTCAATCTTCTACAACATATGAAGTTCGTAGGTCACGTAGATACGCCTGCTGTTTCGAGAGATATGGATTTCGTGAATGAACAGAATGACGTATTGCTCATAGAAGATAATGAGCCTACCACCTATGAAGAGGTTCTGAAGAGTTCAGAGTCTGAGAAATGGCTTCATGCCATGAAGGCTGAAATGGATTCCATGTATGAAAACCAAGTATGGACTTTGGTTGAGGCACCCGAAGGAATAAAACCCATAAGGTGTAAATGGGTTTTCAAAAAGAAAACCGACATGGATGGTAATGTGATTACCTATAAAGCAAGGCTTGTGGCTAAAGGTTTTCATCAAAGGCAAGGAATTGACTACGACGAGACCTTCAGCCCAGTAGCAATGCTTAAATCCATTAGGATACTCCTAGCCATTGCCACTCATTATGATTATGAGATATGGAAAATGGATGTGAAGACAGCTTTCCTAAATGGAAATCTAGCTGAGGATGTGTATATGACACAACCAGAGGGCTTCACGTTCTATGATGACAAAAAGGTATGCAAGCTTCAGAAATCCATTTATGGATTGAAACAAGCATCCAGGAGTTGGAATATCCGTTTTGATGAGGTAATCAAAGAGTTTGGTTTCTCACAAAATCCGGATGAACACTGTATGTATAAGAAGGTTAGTGGGACTGCAATCGTATTCCTTATGCTATATGTAGATGACATATTATTACTAGGAAACGATGTCTCTATGCTACAATCTGTGAAGATTTGGTTATCCAAACAATTTTTCATGAAATACCTTGGTGAAGCAACTTATATCCTTGGGATAAAGATTTATAGAGATAGATCAAAAAGATTGCTTGGTCTTTCACAATCAACGTACATAGACAAGATGTTAAAGAGGTTTAGCATGGAACAATCCTAGAGAGGGTATCTTCCCATGAATCATGGGATAACACTCTAAAAATCTATGTGTCCTAAGACACAAGATGAGAGGAAGCGCATGAATATGATCCCGTATGCATCTGCAGTAGGATCTATCATGTATGCTATGCTATGTACGAGACCCGATGTATCATATGCTCTAAGTATTACGAGCAGATACCAATTGGATCCTGGTGAGGGTCACTGGATGGCTGTCAAGAATATCCTCAAGTACTTGCGAAGGACTAAGGATGTTTTCTTGATATATGAAGATGGAAATCTAAAAGTGAGCAGATATACAGATGCTAGTTTTCAATCTGATATGGATGATTCTAAATCCCAATCAGGTTATATATTCACACTGAACGGCGGGGCGGTCAGTTGGAAGAGTTCCAAACAAGAGATAACTGTCGATTCAACAACCAAGGCAGAGTACATTGCCGCTTCAAACGCAGTAAAGGAAGCAGTTTGGATCAAAAAGTTCATTACTGAACTTGGTGTGGTTCCTAGCTGTGATGGGCCCATACAGTTGTATTATGAAAACAATGGGGCTATTGCGCAGGCGAAGGAACCAAGGTCTCATCAACGATCCAAACACGTACTCCGCATATATCATCTGATTAGGAAGATCATTGGTTGAGGTGATGTCCAGATAGAGAGAATTCCCACCGAGCAAAATATTGTTGATTCGTTGACGAAGCCATTATCACAGAAGAGCTTTGATTCTCATGTACTCGCCTATGGTATTAGATATCAAGGCGATTGGCTTTAGGTCAAGTGGGATATTTTGTTATAGTAGTACCCTAAAGGCAATTGCCTTTAGCGCGTTTTGTACAAAGTTGTGTACATACTTTATGAATAAATAAAGAAAGGCATATTTCATTAATTTGATGTTCATTATTCATGAATTGATATTGATCTATAAGCAAATTAATGAAGTCCATGATATATGACATAGCATGAAGGAAATTATGATGTGATCATACTACTGAGATTCCTATCATGTGTAATTATGTCAAGATCTAAATTATCCTCGTCATAGGATTCTTGGCTCGACATCGTTAATCCGGAGAGACTAGCACATGCCAAGCTCCTTGATTTGATCAAGCAGTGGATCTCAGAAACTGTAAATATGAGATGTTTAGGGTTGAGATGTGAATACTTACTAGAGGTAGTAAGTACATTAGATGACCTGTTATGAAATCATCACATGGATGTCTTATTCTAATGTCAGTGATAATCTCATCATAGCAATGGTGCAAATATCCTTAGACTTGAGGTACTCAAGGATATCTTGGATACTGATTCTGTGTTTTGACTCCATTCCTTGTTGTCTTACACAGGTCGCTCATAGGGTGGTGATTGGGTACAACTTGAGGTATTCGAAGGTAATTGAGTAGCCAATAAAGGATTCATCACTTCTGTGATAGCAGAAGATGATACCCATGGCCTTTTGTCAGGGTCATTACTTGGAAATCTTTGGTCGGAGTTCATATGTCATGAAGAGTGTCTTCAGTGATATATAAAGTAATGAGTCCCAGGACAAGAACTGATATCACTTGGACTAGATTTGACGTAGTCAGTCTAGTAAGAGTTGACACTTTGCCCATACTCATAACCAAGTGAGGTATAGCATGATGAAAGGACGAATTGCACAGTAATTATCTATGGAAAGGTTCGTGATATGGTTCGTGATGAACATATGTTCACTCTTCAAACCAATTACTTTTCGGTCAATTGTGGGTCATGATGTGTTGCTAGATATCGATCATGACTTGCTTGGATTAAGTGTTAATCTAAGTGGCCAACATAACCGGGAACCTAATGGGTCACACGCATAAGAGTGACTCAGAGAATTTGTAAAGTAGTTTTGGATAGAGATCCAATAAATGGAGAGCAATAGAACTAAATGGATCCCGATGAGATCGGGATATGTCCCGATGAGGTCGTGACATTGATATTGCTGAAACAGGTCTCCGATGTTTTTTTCATACCGGGACCTGTAGGCCGGTAGGACCGACCCCAGTGTGATTGGACCACTTCAGCATTTATATATATATATATATATCTTATTAATTAATTAAGTAATTAATATATATATATATATATATGATCAACGTGGAAGATGGAGGAGAAGACTATTCTTTATTATATATATATATATGTATATATATATATATATAAGGCTAACGTGGAAAGCTCACCACTTTAGCATTTAATGTCTATAAATAGTTAAAGACAAATGGCAAATGGAAGGATGAAGTGTTGATGGTCATTGGTTTTAAGAAGAAAGGGTTTTAAAATCAAAAGCTTCTCCTCTCTTCATCATCTTTCTCTAAGTTTCATCTTCTTCTTCTCCAAGCTTCATCTTCTTTTTCTCCAAGCTTCAACGTCTTCTCCTTGAACTCTCCAAGAATAAGGTAAGAGCACTCTTTCCCTTATTCTAACTATTCCTGGGTCAAAAGGTTTGCCCCGGTTAGGTTCTCCGACCTCTGCGTGGATACCATTAGAGACGGTCTCCTTTGGCCGTTATGGTTTGACTTTGTTATATAGACACATAGATCTTGGCTTTCGGGAAGGTCCCGGAATAAAAAATTTTATTTTTCCACACCGTGTATATGTGATGTACACACCGGGATTTTCCTACAAACCTTGGGTGGAAGAATCACCCTAACTTCTCTTGGATGAATAATGTTGGAGGATAGTTTAAACCTCAAGGACAATCAGGCTTCCAACAAGATAATCTAAGCTTAATGGAATCCAAGTTGGATAAGATTTTAGATAAAATTGGAGGCATGGAGGATGCGCATAGGAGGCTTGAAAGCATATTCAAGTAGGTTTCTAAGAACCAAGCCTCTTCAATATACAATTTGGAGGTCCAAGTAGGTCAACTAGCAGAGGCAATTTCTACTCAGAATGCAAGACCCTTCCAAACAATACTGAGTCCAGCCCAAAGGACTGAATCATAGCCATTACTCAAACCCAGGAAATGAAATATGAACATACAAAGGAAGAAAAAGACAAAGGATAAGGACAAGCAATTATGGAAGTCCTTCCAAGAGAGCTTGTAATTGAGCAAATCAAGGAACCTTGACTTGAATTTCCATACCCTATTCTAGCTCAGCGAAAGTCAATTGCAAGTAGGGCTACGAGAAATTCTAGGGAGGCTGAATTAAAAAAGGTTGAGGACTTAACAAAACATCTACAAATGAGGCTCACGCTAAAGGAACCATTCAAGAAGAAGGTTAAAAAGCACATAGCAGAAGAAAACCCTCATATAGCACAAAAGAAAGAGGACCTAGGGGATTTAAACCCTCACATAGCATAAAAGAAAGAGGACTTAGGGGATTTAATATAGAACAAAAGAAAGAGGACCTAGGGGATTTTTACATTCCTTGCAGTATCAATGGAGTCAACATAGATAGGGCATTCACAAATTTGGGAGCAAGTATCAATAAGATGCCCTATACCTTTAGTCAAAAGTTAGGGTTAGGAGAGTTAGAACCCACAAAGATGCTAGTAAAGACGACCGACAAAGCAGTTCACGACCGAAGGGGATTATTAAGGATGTGCAAGTACAAATTGGTAAATTTACCTTTCCCATAGACTTTTATATATTGGATATTGGAGAAGATGTGGAAATCCCTATAGTCCTTGGATGACCATTCTTAGCCACTGTTTGCTCAATAATTGACGTTGATGGGGGGTGAACTAACGATGAGGTTAGGAAAGCACCAAATAACCTCTAAAGTGTCTAAGAAGGATAACAACTCTCCTTTACTTCCAACTAATATTAAGGAACCTGAACCTCAAGAACAATGGGAGGATAATAAGGATCCTGGGAATGCATTCAGAAAGAAATGATCATGTATAAGAAGTCGAAGGAAGGAGAATCACAAAGAAGGTGGAATCCAAGGCATAGTAGCTCATGTGCAAATTGTGAGATCAGTGACTGCACTACTATTGCACCAATCATTTGAACCACCGTGAGTAAAAAAAAGAGTGTCGAGTTATCGACATTAAACGAAGCTTTGCATGGGAGTTAACCTATGGAATTTTATTTCCTTTGATTGTTTTAGAAAGTTTAAAATCTATGGTTAAGTTATTTCATTTCCAAATAAAATTGGGAAGGCATAAAAGTTCGACATGAATTTAAAGATTGATGAAGTAAACAAAGAGAGGTGAAAGGGCCATAAAGAATTAGGAAGTGATTTCGAAAAATGGAGAAGACCAAAAGAAGAAGAAATATTTTAAAAATTGGTTAAAAATTGCAGGTCATGATTATGGCCTATGGTAGGGTAATAGGGGGACATGCAATTTTTAAAATTCAAATTTTACCATTTTACCCTCTATTACCTATATATTCATTTCTAACATCACTTTTTCACTCACTTTCATTTTTACTTTATCTCTCTAAGCTTTAAACCTCTAAGCACTCTCACTTCTCTCAACTCAAATTTCAAACTTTCAAAGTTCTTCCAAGTTCCATCGACTTACAAGCTAGTATGTCGTGCATCAAGCAAACAACAAGGAACGATCAATTAGCAAGGTAAGCCTAAGTCTCAGGATGAGGGAAAAGGAATAGGGCACAGCTGATTATAGAGCACCTTTCCTGATCTTCTCAAATGAGGAAGTTACCCACTTTCATTCTCTTCGCAATAAGCAAATTATGGCTCCAAAGTATTTTCATTTTAAAACTTTAGATAGATTAGAATTGCGAGACAAGGTTCAAAGTTATAGATTAGAATTGTGAGACAAGCTCAAAAGTTTAGTAGAGAGAATTCAATGGGGACAGTTCATTCAATTTCAATTCAAATGTTATGAAGAACTTATCTTAAAATTCTTTACATCCCTTTAATTCAAATCCAACAAACCTAGGGAATTATGGTTTAGGTTGCGGGGATAACCTTATGTGCTTGATCATGAAACTTTGCATGAAATTTGTGGTTTCCCTGAGTCATTCGTAGTGGATCAGCATGATGATTTCTGTAACATCCCACCCTCAACGGGAAGGATAGAATAGTAATTTGGCATAGGATGAGAGTGATTGAGCTTCATTAGGACTGTTCATGCATACTAGTATTGGTACACAGTGAATTTTGTGCAAATGAAATAACTGTACATGCATACATGACATTCCCGGTTTTTGTGCCTAATGTAGTTTTACTGTGATTAACGTAGTTCTTGCGTTTAAAAAATTATTTTGAGTGAGCCATTGAGTGTTTTATATTTTAAGGGATTTTTAAGAATTTTTCTGGAGAAAATTCCCGGATCGGAAATATCGCTAAGCGGCGAACCGGTTGATTTTCGGTAGCGAAAATTTTTATCCAATGGCACTATAATATTGGGTATATTATTTTGGGATTGAGATGAGTGCCATTGGACTTGAATGGGTCAAATTTCATTAGGGTTCTCAAGAAATCCCATTGCTTGTTTTGTTCTTTAGCTTATTTTGTCTTTTAGTTCAATATGCCAAGTGTCCTAAGTGAGTAAATGCTTTTGTCTTCTTCCTCTCCTTGTGTTTTCGGTGGCTTCACATTAAAGGGATGAAAAAAGAAGAGTTATTGCTCATTTTCTCCTCATCATCTGAAAATCTTCACTTCTTTTCATCTCTATCGATTTTTTCTCCTTCTTTAAGTTACTTCCTCCCACCTTAAGAGTTTCTTCTCGTAAACAAGTTATTTTCTTTCCATGGAGAACTTACCCTTGCATGGTGTTAGAAGAAGTTGTTAGTGAGAGTAGTAAAGAAAGAATTGAAGGAAGTGAAGAGTGGAAGCTTTAAGTAGGAAAGTTTTTAAGTTAAGTTTTAATTATGCTTTGATTATGCATTTAATGAATCATAGTTGTTAGATGCATTCATTTGAAGTTATGGTTATTGTGTTTATTGATGCATGAATTGAATGAAAATTTAAGTTTGAATTGGTGGGTAAGATTATGTTAGGTATGACTTGATGAAGTAGTATGAATGAATGTTTTAGCTTGATTTTGGATTGAATATTGATGACTAATCTTGCATAGAAATTAAGATTTTAATGCTGCAAAATTTTGACTATGGGTATAAGTGAGTGTAGGAATGATCTAGGGACTGATTTTGTGTCCAATTTGGATGCTTATGGTAGTAGAAGTTCAATTGGCATGATAGGAAGTGTATTTGAGTGGTAAAGCTTAAAATTGGTTTCTGAACTACTTTACTGTTTTGAGCATAAATCATTGTGTGGTTATGCAAATAAGGTGAGGTTTGTTTCAAATGAAACTTTGGCTTGTTGGCTACATTTTTGTGTGAAATAGGTGTTGTCTAATTTTAGCCTTAAGAGGGTGAATTTTGGTTTGGAAAGTTACTGTTGATGTCTGTATGAACAGTAACCGAACCAATGACCTAAGTGTTTTGATGATTTTTATAAATTAATTTAGAAGGAATTGATGAAAATGGTCTTCATGAGAGTTGAAGCCTATATTGTTAGATTTCCATTTCCACTGATTTTGCAATTTTTAGATATGTATATTGGGAGATATCCACTGTTAACTATTGACTGATTTTGTACATTGTGGTGAAACCTAGCCTAAGTGTCAGATTTGTTGGACCCCGAACTTTGATTGGACGTCAAAATCGTTAAACAAGGAAATTAGTGTGGTATTTGGGTAATATTGCTAATGATGTTGGGGGTTAATGTATGAAATGAGCGTTCTCAGTGTACATGCATTATGGGTAACATCTTTATAATTGAAAAAAAAAGTGAATTTGTATAGTTACTATTTATGTAACTTCTTTGAAATTTCAATAAATGAGACTTCGATTTATTGGGGCTAGAAATGCCGCAAAAGCTTGTAAGAACCTTTTATCGTGTTTTGCAAATGATTGTTCAAGTATGACTTGCATTGAATTGAAAATGTGTCATAAGTTGTGTAAATGAACTTTGTGTGATATGTGGTTGCTTTCAAAATTTATTCTAAAGTATGTATTTTGTGGTTTATGGATGATTTGAGAAATGGCTTAATGTTTGTCATAAGAATGTGTTGAATGAATTGTATATGGAGGATTTAAGTATGGAAAGAATGAGTATTTTGTATATGTATTATGTTATAGATTAAATTGTGGAGATTGAATCGTGTTTGAAGTAGATTGGACGAAGAGTATTGTGGTAGTGAGGAAAATGTGAAATCAAGATGGAAAGAATGGATTGGTCTTGATGACTTTGAGGCTTTAAAGAGATATGTATATGTTATGAAATGTCGAGTGAATATTATGAGTTAATGAAAGTTAAAATGAATGAGATGATTAAGATGATTGAAATGGAAGTTGAAAGGTAGGAAATAAAGATTGAAAGAGTGAGAATTGGAAGAATTAGTGAAGGTGTGAAAATATGAAGAATTATGAAAGTTTGACTTTTGGGGATGAATAGTTGACTTTTGATTTAAGTGAAATTTGATAAAATGATATTCATGAACATGTAGTGCTTGTTGAGGGCTTTCGTAGCCATAAAGTTTGCGAATTTTCGATATCGGGCTAGAAGTTATGATAGATTGAAGTTTTGATGTTGTTTAGGTGATTGAAAACCCGACGATGCATCAGAAAGCAAAAACTGCACGATGTCTGTAGCAAAACCAGCTGATAGGAAAAGTGGACGCTACAGAATGTAGGAGATAGAATCAGCCTTTGTAGTCTTCATAAGAGTTATAGATCTAGATGTCTACTTTCTAACCGTCTAAAAATGAAGTCATTTTGACACCTATAGAGAAAGTTATGGCATTTGTGCCAAAACATGTCTGATAGAAAAAAACCAGCTGATAGAAAAACTAGCTGAAGCAAAAGTAGACGATATGGACTTGATATCGATAGATTTAGACAAAATTTCCTTCTTGAAAGTTGTAGATCTCTCTTTTCTCTATGAGATAGATATCAAGTTTGCCCAATTTGGATATCGGAGTCAAAAGATATGATCAATATAAGTGGACATGTGCTGGATAGAAAAAAAACCAGCTGATAGAAAAACCAGCTGATAGAAAAACCAGCTGAAGCAAAAGTAGACGATATGGACTTGATATCGATAGATTTAGACAAAATTTCCTTCTTGAAAGTTGTAGATCTCTTTTCTATGAGATAGATATCAAGTTTGCCCAATTTGGATATCGGAGTCAAAAGATATGATCTATATAAGTGGACATGTGCTGGATAGAAAACCAGTGATAGAAAACCACTGATAGGAAAACCGGAAGATGCAAAATCAGACGAAAGATTAATTGAGATATTTGACCCTTTTAGAGACTGAATTTGGATTTAAGTTCTTCATGAACATTGTAGATCAGTCTTTTCTCTATGAAATAGACATCAATTTTGTCCAATTTGGAGTTCGGAGTTAAAAGTTATAAGCGTTTAAAGTTTGAGGAAAAATCACCGATGAAAATCAGTGATGAAAAATCAGCTGATGGAAATCAGCTGATCCAAAATCAGCTGATGCAAAATCAGCTGATGGAAAAGTCAGACGAAGGAAATCAGACGATGAACAGTAAATCAGACGATAGAAAATCAGACGATGAACAGTAAATCAGACGATAGAAAATCAGATGATGAACAGTAAAGCAGATGGAAGGAAAACAGTCTGCACACAGATCAGTATTTTGAGGATATATGAAGCTACAGAGCTCGGATTGAGGTGATTCAAATTGGAGATTAAACTAAAGTTATAAGGCTACAACTTTGATGAAGAACCCCGATCAAGATGGAGCCTCTAAGACTGTCGGATATTGGAATGAAACTCAAAAGGTGCAGTCTCAGATTTTTGTACAGATCTGATAGTATTTTAGCCATAACTTCTTCGTTTTAGATTCGAATTGAGCGTGGTTTGTTGCGTTGGATTCGTATGATCGAGGGAAACATTGTGAAGAAGAAATTATTGTAAAAATTCCTTTATTTACCTGATCGGAATTTGGAGCCAAGATATCAACTTTTAAGGGCAATTTTGGAAGAACACTTAAAGAGTTAAGTTAGTAGGCTTATAAGGAGGGGCATGAGAGTCTTTCCTCATTCATTAAATGACATGGCATGTGGATGTAGTATAAATAGAGGAGAAGCAGGCTGTGGTCGTGAGAGTTAGAGAAACAGAATAAAGAGAAACGAAAGAAAGAAAGAAAGAAGAGAGAAAAGAGAAGAGTGGGTTTGGTGGAAGGAGAAAAGAAAGGACAGCAGCTAGGGTTCGATTTTGTGAGCTTTCCAGAGGATTTCAACATGCTCCAAGAGGGAAAAAGATGAAGGATGAAGAGAGCTCTAGGATGAGCTAAGAAAATCCAAAAATGGTGAAGAGTGAGGTAAAAGCCGATTTTCAAGCTTCAAGCTTTTCTTAAAATTTTTGGTGTAGAATCATGGAGAATATTATGGTTTTGTGGATTATGAAATTAGTTATGATGTCTATGCTAAGATGGTGGTTTAATTTTGGATTAATGTGAGTTAGGTTTATGCCCAATTTTGGAAATGGGGCTTTGTAAATTGATGCATTAGATAGCTTGGAAATATGTTGGAATTGGGTTTCTATAGTAAATTTTGAGGGTTATGGTATTTATGATGATGAATTTGGATGATTTCGGTCTAGGAAATCTCAAAGTGGCTAAAGAAGGAAGCTTGGAGAAATTAGAGCTTTGGACAAGTTCCTAGCATGGATTCGAGGTGGTATCTGCTTATAATAGAATTTATAAGCCATTACCGCCTTTCTTTAAACAAAGAGATTTTCGACTTAAATTGCATCATAATTGTTGCATCATTGCCTAAATGATTTGAAAAATCATTTTGATTCGATACATGAAATTTTGATGAATTGCAAAATACATTGTGTTATGCCTTGAAAGACTTCATGGTGTGTATATTCGGAAAAGAGCATTTGATAAATTGATTTGAGCATTATATGTGCTTTTGTGTGGGCAAGAGAGTAACGTTGTGATAGTCTCGCACGAGACAAAAATAATGTGATAGCCTTCTCCTACTGCCCGCCAGGGCTTACGAGATCCAAAAAATGGACTCGTCGTGTTATGGAACTCTCTAGCCATTTGTGTGTGCATTGCTTACGTGAATTGCCAAGTTGATGCATTCATGTCTTGTGACCTATGGATTTGTGGCTGAAAGCCTAAGACGATATCGATTTGTAAAATGTGATTTTGATTACAAGAAGAAAAGAACTTCTTCAAAATGTGCTTTACGGATTTAAAAGAAATGTTTTCTAAGACCGTAAAAGAAAAGATTTCAAGAGTTTTGCTTATTGTTTTGTTATAAACTGTTACCCATTGAGCGAAAGCTCACCCCCTCATTACCATCCACGTGTAATGAGAAGAAGATCCGTGAGTAAAAGAGGATTTTGTATCTTTGTATTTGCATTCGGATTTTATATTGTGATTGTATTATGGCTTGTAAGGCCATTAAAATTTGTATATGATTATGGGATGGGATTATGTAAGTGAAATATGGTTAGTATTTATGAATGTGAATTATGATCATGACTTGAGATATGACCGAGAATTATGGAAGTGTTTAGATATAGGATTGTAAATGTGTATGATGGGATTCGGATGAGGTCCAAGATTTGTGTGATGGGTTGAAAATATTGAAGTGCTTTCATGTATGGATTTGTGTATGGATATGATATGGAAATTATGTATGAATGGCATAAGATGGATTGTCGAAATTCAAATATTTGGTAATAAGCTTAAATTGGGATAAGAGAGATATGATCAGAGCGAATGATAAATTGTTTTCGAATGCTAACGCGATATGATCGAATATGAAGGATTTAAAGGATCGAGGAATTGATGAAATACAAATTGAAATTGAAACTACTTTGAACAATGTGTAAGTGGAAAAAAATGAAGCGATATTAGTTAAGTCGCGATTAGATTCGTTATGAGTTGGGTTCAAACGGGTCCCAACATTTATGGTATCGAGCGCCAAGATATGATCTTACATGGCGCATGTGTATCGTTAGACGACAAGAAATTGTGAAAAGTTTGAGGTGATAGATCTAATAGGAAAAATGATGATACTCTTATATGAGGAAAGGAAGTTGTGGATAAGTAGAGGCAATTATGGTAGATACGGATTCAATGCCATTATATTGGAAGTGTCGAAAGTCTTTGGTTGAGAATTTGAGTCTCGGATCGTTAAGTTGACGTCCTTAACGGTCAGATGATTTAGACCTCGATCAGAGTACTTATCGACATTCCTTTTGATGGTAATCATTCGCATTAAGAAGAGATTAGTGGAATTGAGGTCAAAATTTCATGATGAATATGTATCGATAATTTCGAATTGGATGAGAAATAAAGGAGTAGTGTGCCACCTCGTAACAGGATACGAGGAGTTTTGCAAGGATCAGTTATACCTGATTTCGCACCCTTAAAGGAGGGCACGGATGAGTATAGAATAAGTCATATGTGTGAACTGCTGCTAAATGTTTGGACTATGAGAGACAATAGGAAGAAGGGTATTTTGTTAGAATATAAGGCAATGAAAGTGTGGCTAATTGGAAATAAGAATTTTCGTGGTCCGATATGTTAGACATGAATTCAGATTTATGGATATGTCGGTGACTTGGTAATGGAATTATCTGCAGGTAAGTGTTTGAATCGATATGGATATATCATTACCGCAGGAATTGAATGAAAAGTAGTATGCAAGCAAAGTGGAACCGGTCGAAGCCGATAAGTTAGTGTATGACTAGAGAATGCGTGTCTTCCTTGACCAAAGAGTGGGATTATAAGCTCTTACCTCGATTCAACAATGGAATTTGGTAATTCTTCCATAGTCCAGAGGACAAGGACCCCGGTATGGATCAACCAAAGTTGCTTCGTAAAGGAACCGATAAACGCAAGGAAGGAAGTTTGAAATGAGATGATAGATTTCTAGGAGTTGTGATGTGAATCTCATACTCCTTTTGGATCGACTTCAGAATAGTGGACTCGGAAATAAATTTCCAAGAGTAGCAACCAGTTATTGAGAGTGCATCTTTTTGATCGTGATTGAATATATGAGATCTATTTTCAAATATAGCTTATGGAGTCATCTTTGATCCCTTGAGTTAAGTTATGAAATGAATCGAGGAACCGAGATAAAGTATGGTATAGATGATTTTCTTTGAAAGGTAAGCTGCGATGGAGCGAGTAAAATTTGAATAGAGGTGATATTCAGAGGTTATTCGGAATTAGTATGATTGGTATATCAGTAGCATAAGATATGAATTGGTGACATGCCGAGATATAAGAGTAAACGAATGTGTCTCTTATATCATAGGGTTTGATCGTAAAGGCTATTGGATTAAGCAAATCGACATGCTTTATTTCAAGGATGATCGATGAAAGGACAAGTCAAGAAATGAATATGTAATAGCTCGACGAGAAGTATTGGAGTCCCGCTCTAATGGAGACTCAAGTAAAAGGGGTGGAATAAACTGCTGAGAAGGTATGCATTTCGTTTGATGTAAAGAGAAGTATGCTGTGTAAGTATGTTTCGGAGACTCAAGTATGCCTTATTGAATGTGTTTCAATCACAAGCAGTTAAGTGTGCAATTGAGTTGCAATGTGATGAAGTTTGTATGAATGAGCAAACATGAAAATAAACAAAGGGAGGTATGAGGAAATTCAAGGAATGGAAACAATCATTCGAAAAAGAATGTCAATTGGAAAATTGAAAAGAAAGTGTGATAATGTACCTTAATGAGGAATCGGTTATTTAAGAAATCGCGAGGACTAATCAAGAAGCACACGGAATATGATAATAATTGAGGTGTTAACCAAAGGACCGATAACACAATAATATTGGAGACCGAAGTGATCAAAGAGTAGATGATGTATTAAAAGTATTCATTTAATTGAGAGACTAGTCGAACACGTGAGGAAAAACGTGTGAAACTTATGATAAATGGAAGGAAGGAGAATTTTGAAGAATGATTTTAATGAAAATCAACTGCATGAATTTGGAAAGTTTGTCGATGCACCGATATTGTATAAGAGATTTGGATAAAATCTAATGGAGCATAATGAAGTGATTGCATATGTATGGAGCAACTAAGGTCCCATGAGTTAAGGAGTTGATACATGTTTAAGAGCTGCTACACTAATGATTGCTTTAAAGTTTAGAGACAGTATGAAAAAAAAGAACATCTTGGAAGTATTTATGCAAGTACAGATCGTAAAAGCGGAGACAATCATTGAATTGAGAGCATGGAATAGGAATACAAAAAGATTTTGATTGTATGAATGAGAAATTCCTATTAAGGCTAAGTATTTTGTCAAATGCATAAACAGAAAATCGATATCGAGGTTATTGGAACCAAAAGCAAAAAGGAAGCATAACATGTGGGGGGCTTGGTACGTCCCGAATTAAGGATCAAGAAATTGTGAATCGTTCTGAGAGGTTGAAAACAGATCTGAAGTTTGAGTTCGAATAGAAAGAGGGCTACATGGTGATTGTAATAAGAAGAATGTGAAATTAATAATGATGGTTGAGAAAGGGAGAATTTGTTAAGCCGATATGAATTGGTTCGTATGGAGTCTTATGAGATAGTGTTACTGACAAAAGATGTCCCGGATTCGAAATGCGAATATGCGATTATGTTTCGGAAATATATGATATTGATATTATTGATACAAGAAGTTGAAAGTTGTGAGTGATCTGAACACGAATGAGGAAGCAGTCCAGAAAGTGATATAAATTTCGAGGACGAAATTCTTTTAAGGAGGGAGAATTGTTGGACCCGAACTTTGATTCGACGTCAAAATCGTTAAACAAGGAAATTAGTGTGGTATTTGGGTAATATTGCTAATGATGTTGGGGTTAATGTATGAAATGCGTTCTCGGTGTACATGCATTATGGGTAACATCTTTATAATTGAAAAAAGTGAATTTGTATAGTTACTATTTATGTAACTTCTTTGAAATTTCAATAAATGAGACTTGATTTATTGGGGCTAGAAATGCCCGCAAAAGTCAGAAGAACCTTTTATCGTGTTTTGCAAATGATTGTTCAAGTATGACTTGCATTGAATTGAAAATGTGTCATAAGTTGTGTAAATGAACTTTGTGTGATATGTGGTTGCTTTCAAAATTTATTCTAAAGTATGTATTTTGTGGTTTATGGATGATTTGAGAAATGGCTTAATGTTTGTCATAAGAATGTGTTGAATGAATTGTATATGGAGGATTTAAGTATGGAAAGAATGAGTATTTTGTATATGTATTATGTTATAGATTAAATTGTGGAGATTGAATCGTGTTTGAAGTAGATTGGACGAAGAGTATTGTGGTAGTGAGGAAAATGTGAAATCAAGATGGAAAGAATGGATTGGTCTTGATGACTTTGAGGCTTTAAAGAGATATGTATATGTTATGAAATGTCGAGTGAATATTATGAGTTAATGAAAGTTAAAATGAATGAGATGATTAAGATGATTGAAATGGAAGTTGAAAGGTAGGAAATAAAGATTGAAAGAGTGAGAATTGGAAGAATTAGTGAAGGTGTGAAAATATGAAGAATTATGAAAGTTTGACTTTGGGGATGAATAGTTGACTTTTGATTTAAGTGAAATTGGATAAAATGATATTCATGAACATGTAGTGCTTGTTGAGGGCTTTCGGTAGCCATAAAGTTTGCGAATTTTCGATATCGGGGCTAGAAGTTATGATAGATTGAAGTTTTGATGTTGTTTAGGTGATTGAAAACCAGACGATGCACTGTAGCAAAAACCAGACGATGTACTGTAGCAAAAACCAGCTGATAGGAAAAGTGGACGCTACAGAATGTAGGAGATAGAATCAGCCTTTGTAGTCTTCATGAGAGTTATAGATCTAGATGTCTACTTTCTAACCGTCTAAGAATGAAGTCATTTTGACACCTATAGAGAAAGTTATGGCATTTGCGCCAAAACATGTCTGATAGAAAAAAACCAGCTGATAGAAAAACCAGCTGAAGCAAAAGCAGACGATATGGACTTGATATCGATAGATTTAGACAAAATTTCCTTCTTGAAAGTTGTAGATCTCTCTTTTCTCTATGAGATAGATATCAAGTTTGCCCAATTTGGATATCAGAGTCAAAAGATATGATCTATATAAGTGGACATGTGCTGGATAGAAAAAAAACCAGCTGATAGAAAAACCAGCTGATAGAAAAACCAGCTGAAGCAAAAGCAGACGATATGGACTTGATATCGATAGATTTAGACAAAATTTCCTTCTTGAAAGTTGTAGATCTCTCTTTTCTCTATGAGATAGATATCAAGTTTGCCCAATTTGGATATCGGAGTCAAAAGATATGATCTATATAAGTGGACATGTGCTGGATAGAAAAACCAGTTGATAGAAAAACCAGCTGATAGGAAAACCAGAAGATACAAAAATCAGACGAAAGATTAATTGAGACATTTGACCCTTTTAGAGACTGAATTTGGATTTAAGTTCTTCATGAACATTGTAGATCAGTCTTTCTCTATGAAATAGACATCAATTTTGTCCAATTTGGAGTTCGGAGTTAAAAGTTATAAGCGTTTAAAGTTTGAGGAAAAATCGGTGATGAAAATCAGTGATGAAAAATCGGTGATGGAAATCACTGATCCAAAAATCAGCTGATGCAAAATCAGCTGATGGAAAAGTCAGACGAAGGAAATCAGACGATGAACAGTAAATCAGACGATAGAAAATCAGACGATGAACAGTAAATCAGACGATAGAAAATCGATGATGAACGAAAGCGGATGGAAGGAAAACAGATGCACACAGATCAGTATTTTGAGGATATATGAAGCTATAGAGCTCGGATTGAGGTGATTCAAATTGGAGATTAAACTAAAGTTATAAGGCTACAACTTTGATGAAGAACCCCGATCAAGATGGAGCCTCTAAGACTGTCGGATATTGGAATGAAACTCGGTGCAGTGTGCAGTCTCAGATTTTTGTACAGATCTGATAGTATTTTGGCCATAACTTCTTCGTTTTAGATTCGAATTGAGCGTGGTTTGTTGCGTTGGATTCGTATGATCGAGGGAAACATTGTGAAGAAGAAATTATTGTAAAAATTCCTTTATTTACCTGATCGGAATTTGGAGCCAAGATATCAACTTTTAAGGGCAATTTTGGAAGAACACTTAAAGAGTTAAGTTAGTAGGCTTATAAGGAGGGGCATGAGAGTCTTTCCTCATTCATTAAATGACATGGCATGTGGATGTAGTATAAATAGAGGAGAAGCAGGCTGTGGTCGTGAGAGTTAGAGAAATGAATAAAGAGAAACGAAAGAAAGAAAGAAAGAAAGAGAAAAGAGAAGAGTGGGTTTGGTGGAAGGAGAAAAGAAAGGACAGCAGCTAGGGTTCGATTTTGTGAGCTTTCCAGGAGGATTTCGAACATGCTCCAAGAGGGAAAAAGATGAAGGATGAAGAGAGCTCTAGGATGAGCTATGAAAATCCGAAAATGGTGAAGAGTGAGGTAAAAGCCGATTTTCAAGCTTCAAGCTTTTCTTAAAATTTTTGGTGTAGAATCATGGATAATATTATGGTTTTGTGGATTATGAAATTAGTTATGATGTCTATGCTAAGATGGTGGTTTAATTTTGGATTAATGTGAGTTAGGGTTTATGCCCAATTTTGGAAATTGGGGCTTTTGTAAATTGATGCATTAGATAGCTTGGAAATATGTTGGAATTGGGTTTCCTATAGTAAATTTTGAGGGTTATGGTATTTATGATGATGAATTTGGATGATTTCGGTCTAGGAAATCTCAAAGTGGGCGAAAGAAGGAAGCTTCGGAGAAATTAGAGCTTTGGACAAGTTCCTAGCATGGATTCGAGGTGGGTATCTGTTTATAATAGAATTTATAAGCCATTACCGCTTCTTTAAACAAAGAGATTTTCTGACTTAAATTGCATCATAATTGTTGCATCATTGCCTAAATGATTTGAAAAATCATTTTGATTCGATACATGAAATTTTGATGAATTGCAAAATACATTGTGTTATGCCTCAAAGACTTCATGGTGTGTATATTCGAAAAGAGCATTTGATAAATTGATTTGAGCATTATATGTGCTTTTGTGTGGGCAAGAGAGTAACGTTGTGATAGTCTCGCACGTAGACAAAAATAATGTGATAGCCTTCTCCCGGCTGCCCGCCAGGGCTTACGAGATCCGAAAAAATGGACTTGTCGTGATTACTAGTAAACTTCGGTTTCGTCGTGTTTATGGAACTCTCTAGCCATTTGTGTGTGCATTGCTTACGTGAATTGCCAAGTTGATGCATTCATGTCTTGTGACCTATGGATTTGTGGCTGAAAGCCTAAGACGATATCGATTTGTAAAATGTGATTTTGATTACAAAGAAGAAAAGAACTTCTTCAAAATGTGCTTTACGGATTTCAAAGAAATGTTTTCTAAGACCGAAAGAAAAAGATTTCAAGAGTTTTGCTTATTGTTTTGTTATAAACTGTTACCCATTGAGCGTAAAGCTCACCCCCTCATTACCATCCACATGTAATGAGAAGAAGATCCGTGAGCGAAAAGAGGGATTTTGTATCTTTGTATTTGCATTCGGATTTTATATTGGATTGTATTATGGCTTGTAAGGCCATTAAAATTTGTATATGATTATGGGATGGGATTATGTAAGTGAAATATGGTTAGTATTTATGAATGTGAATCATGATCATGACTTGAGATATGACCGAGAATTATGGAAGTGTTTAGATATAGGATTGTAAATGTGTATGATGGGATTCCGGACAGGAGGTCCGAAGATTTGTGTGATGGGTTGGAAATATTGAAGTGCTTTCATGTATGGATTTGTGTATGGATATGATATGGAAATTATGTATGAATGGCATAAGATGGATTGTCGAAATTCAAATATTTGGTAATAAGCTTAAATTGGGATAAAGAGAGATATGATCAGAAAGCGAATGATAAATTGTTTTCGAATGCGAACGCGATATGATCGAATATGAAGGATTTAAAGGATTGAGGAATTGATGAAATACAAATTGGAAATTGAAACTACTTTGAACAATGTGTAAGTGGAAAAAAAAATGAAGCGATATTAGTTAAGCTGCGATTCGTTCGTTATGAGTTGGGTTCCGAAAACGGGTCCCAACAAGATTTGTGAGCATTCTGATTGGAAGCAATTTTAGCAATTTCTGTGAATTTAATTGGCTTGAGTGATCTTCTGAAGATTTGTAAAGGAGGAAATTATCTTGAAAATGGTATATCGCATGTGATTTTTGGAGATCATATTTGGGAGTTATGAGTTTTAAAAAAACTGAACCTGCGTTAGATTTTTAACTGCTGCAATGATCAGTCACTTGTTTGGAAGTTTTGAACTTATTAGGGATGGAAATGGAATTTGAATCCTTCATGAAAATTGAAGTATGAGATCTTATCTTTCCAGTGACATAAGGTAGTGATTGTTTTGACATTTTTTCTAGGAGATATGCTGCTTTGAAATGTACTGTTAAGATTGGGAAATTTCAGTGGGCAGATGCTTTGGTGAATTGTTTGGCCTAGTTAGCAAATGAATTTGATTTTAGGTTGTGCATTAAAGTTGTAGATAACGTTGGGATATTTATGAGCATATTTATTGTGTAATTTTTGACAAAGTAAATGAGAAGTTATTGAATTTACAAGATACTATACTGTTTTAAAACCCATTGACTAGGCAGTAGGTTTAATTGGATTTTTGACACCCTTAGGGGTGAAATTGATTTTTATGGTCTTCATGAAACTTGTAGAGTTTTTCATGATCTTTCCAACGAGATATGGTTTGTAATTTTATGAATTCTTTGTAAAGAGTTATAGGTGTTCGAATTTCGGTTTGAAAATAGGAAAAAGAGAAGAAAATAGGAGATATATATATATATTAATTGTTTTATTTGATTTTTGTGTTCTATTGGGACTTTTGGACGGGAAATTGACGTGGGTTCGGGTAATAGTTCTTTAGTCACTGTTTTATTTATTTTTGGACCGATAGGGGTCCGAATTGAGTAATTTCTGTGTTGTTAGATTTCTAATTTTTAGACGGATTTTTATGATCTAAAAGTTTGGTTTAGGGCCGGGAATATTATGCACATGCATTGTACACCTTTTAATTGTTACGTATGCATTATTAACTCGTTTTGATTGGAGAGTTAGTAATAGTTATCTTCTCTGATTATTATAGAGGCACAATTGGAGTGTCGATCGACCGACGTAGCAGAGACTTCCCGGCATTAGCTCGGAAGTAATAAGTGAGTAACCTAGATGGGTTTCTCAATTATTATTTGTCTAATATGAGGATAATGGTGGGATCAAGAATGTGTAAATTGTGTGACTTGTTTGTCCTTATTGGGATTACTGTGATTAATTGTGACTTATGGACTGTTAATTGTGAATTATGGACTATTAATTGTGACTGATGGACTGTTAATTGTGCATTATGGACTGTTAATTAACTATTCAATTGGGCATAGGCATTTCATACACAGATGCATAAACGGATAAAAATAATTGTGAACCGAGTCGCCACTGAAACTGAAAACGAGCCTAGAGCTCGAAGGGAGATAATCCTCCCAGACGATCTCATCGACATCGACATCGCTAAGCGCCGGTCACAACACTGAAATAAAACTGAAAAAAGAGTCACATGTGCATTGCATACTGGACTAAATACCTTAAATGACTTTTGTCAGATATGACCGTGTGATTCTTGAGCCAGTATTACCATGATCGCCGACATCGAACATGCTTATGTGATGCATGAATTGGGCGAACCATCGATGATGGTTCCGCATTGAGTTCGCAAACTCATCCAAAATTGTAATCTATTTTCGTGGTTAAGAGTAGATCGTTAGCTCCTCGAGATTGTAGAGCCTCGACATCGGATTGACGAGAGGTTATGGCTCAAAAGGTCACCAGGATTTCTTTTGGAGACTTGTAGTTAGAATCGTTTTTGTGCCTTATTGTATAGTATTTAACGTAAAGTGTTTTGAAGGGTTGTATAGACCTAAAATACCGACGCTTGTAAATTTCTAAGTTTGAGTAAATGAAATGAAATACAGTTTGGTTTTAAAAGTTACCAATTTCTTATTTCGCTTTTATTATTGTGATGCCATGGAGAGTTTAGCGGTGGTTGTCAGTAGTGGTCTCTTATCGTAGGATATGTACCGGAATGACCTACGGGCGTTCCGGTGGGTACTCTATGGTAAGGGGCGCTACAATTTCTGTGTCGACCTTTACTGGACTGAATTATTTGGGTTAGAGCATTTTGATGCTAAAAATGCCCACAACAACATCATCAAGAGCCACAAACACTTATTACTGCATAAATTCATGGGGTAAAACTATTTTTGACAAAACGGGAACTAACAAGTGTTCAACGATAGAACTTTTCATATTGTGGTGTATGGATCATAACATCCTAGTTTGCATAAACACCCACATCTTTAACGTAATTATTGTCGGTCGAAAGAAAAGGAGCAATAACTTAGGAATGGGTTACTTGGTTTTGGCCATAGATAATTACTATAGAGTTGAGTGCAACGAACTCACAGTCTACTACCCTGAATTCATGAACTATCATCATTTATGGCGAGTTGAAATCCTGAAATCCTATAATATGGAACTTTGAGGTATTAGTGCTAAGACACACGTAAAGGCTCAAACTGGTCAATTGAGTTCAAGTGATCAATAATAACAAGAAGAGGATTCGACCAGCGAGGAATTCGAGGAAGAAGAAGAAACAAAAGAATCGGGCTTGAAGAAAGTACTGGATACAATCTCAACAAACACCAAGGTAATTACAGATACACACGCAAAGACTTCCAAAAGGATGAAGGAGATGGCCTGAACTCAATGACATTAGAGCTAGGATATACATCATATCCATCGTTATTTCGAGGATCAGGGCATTCAACTGCCACCTCCAATACCATCCCCACCTCCATCACCATGAGGCTTTGTTCTAAAACCCTTTCTTTTTAAATCTAGTCTTTATTTTATTTTAGTTTTATTTTAATTTATGTTTCTTCTTTCCATATGTGTTTGTTTGCCCCCTTCTCACATTGAGGACAATGTATTGTTTAAATGTGGGGAGGATTATATGTTTTGCATTGAATATGAATTTTGCATGATAGTTATCAGTTTGAATTTCATGGATCGTGTGAATGTGTCAATGGCTTCTATGGATTGAAATTGATTTAATGTTTACATAGTCTATTAGGTTATAAAGAACCATTAGCTCTCAAAATTAGTGAATTAGGGTCTTTGACTAAATATGTAATTTAATTAGGATTTAGTTTTAGATTGTTACCCTTTAAATTGTCACATTCATTCATAATTTGAGGCCTTTCGACTTAAGTAGCTTTGCTATTATTTTCTTCATGGAAACAAGTAGCTAAAGCAATAAGGTAGGCAATAAAAAATGTTTGTTAATTTTAAATAAATAACAATTTCGTTGGCCTTCGGTGTAATATCCCATGTTTGGGGCTAGACCCTATAATTACGAACTGAGCGTACTGAGAGCAATTAGAGTGCATTGCATGCTCATGCATCATTGAATTTTCACACACACGTGAATATTAATTATTGGCATATTGAAAATAATTGTTCATGCATTCATTGATATTTTCGGGTATAATTGACTAAATAATGTGATTTGAAATGTGAATTGTGACATATTGATAGGAAAAATTTATTTGGAGATTGTTGGCATTATTTCAGAATTTTTGGTGAAATTTAGGAATTTCTAGAATTTGGAGTATTTTTTGGACTAGAAATAATGGACCACTTATACTATGACACATAGACTAAATAAGTATAAGTGGAACTCGTAAGCAGTGACACATGAAGGACATGCAAGATCACACATATTATTATGTTTTGGTTAGGAAGAGACTACTATAACTTCAATCTTTACTAAACCGAATTTCTCTTCCTTATTATCCATCACTGAATAGATTTTTGTGTGGAAATTGATTCACCCTTATCACTGGTACTGTTGCTATTTCATGTAAGTGAAATTGATGATGTAATACTATTGTTGATTCTACATATAAATGAATACATGCATAAGAAGTTTAGAAGTGCAATTTCGGTGGTAATGAATCGGAAGAATGATTTGGGAAATAGTGATACGAAATGGGGTTCTGTTTTAGGTATGCAAAAGTGTTGGAAAGTTGATGTAGAAATATCTATACATTGTTTTTGGTATAGAGAAATTTGAATATGGTGATATCACTGTTCATACATGCATCTGTAAAGTATTTTTAGAAATTGATTTACATGAATTTAAATGAGTTTACTGATATGAACTGATGTTTTTGTGAGGTTGTGACTTAGAGTTGTTTAAATGATAAATTTATGATTAAATGAAAAAGTTAAAAATATGGAAAGAAATGCAACAGGTGAAAGATGGAATAGTGCAGAAAGCTTAGAAACACAGTAGTTAGAGAAAGCATGGGTGAGGTTTCGGGTTGTTGAAGATTATTATATAAAGTCACATTTGATCTGTTTAGAAATTGTACTGTGTATAGAAAGACTGAATTTATGATTTAAGAATGAAGACTATATGAGTTTGGAATGGAGAGAAATGTTTTCTAGTAATTTGGTATGAACCACTCATGAGTGCGCACGAAAATCTCACACTCGTGATAAAAATTTCTAGGTTATAAATGAACGTTAAAAGTTGCGATCGTGAGAAGAGGGAAAGAAATAAGCAACTTTTTAATGTCTGAAGTTGCGATCACGACTCAAAGTGTGATCTTACGCACGATCATGACATCACAGGTCTTTGGGTGATCTCACGATTATACAGATGCACGATCATGATTGCACGATCGCGACTTTCAATTATTTTTCTGAAAGTCATTTTTCTGAACATCCTTTGATATTTTTGTTATAACTTTAGCTCCTGATATCCAAATGACATGAGACTTAAACTAATGGATTCCTAATACATTTTTATACCTCTTCATAAAAATTGGTAGTTTTATGAATTGAATTAAAAAATATTGATTGAATGAAACTGTGAGAATCTGCTGGAGTAGTATGAACTGGAATATTTTACTGAACATACTTTGGTATTTTTATTAATCTTGACCTATAGAGTTTCAAATGAGGTGATTCTTAATTTGAAATGAACTAGAGCCATAAGACCATAAATGTTCTGAAGAGATCAAATTTTAATTCTATCATTAAGAATTAGAACATCTGACTTGAAGTGGAATACATAATACAGTTATGTTTCCTCTAACTCCTCTTGCCTCTCTTGCCCTTCATCAAAACGCAAGAATCCCAACATTATAAGGGATATCGAAATTGGGAAATTTTAAGCAATAAAAGCATGAAATTGATTCTATATAACCTTACCCATACTTTTCCTAAGCTATTAGAACCAAAACCCATTAGAAATTCCAAAGGATTTCGAAAATACCTTACCTTAAAAGCCACCCACGAAAATGCTTCTTGCTTCTAATGGAAGCTTAAACCCTTCCTCTTCCTTTTCCCCCCTTAAAGAACTCTTAAATTACCTTTCTAAAGCAAGAAATGACAAAAATCCCTAACCTCTTCTTCTTCTTCTTCTTCTTCACTCAACCGAAGCTCTCCCTTTCTTTTCCTTGTAAGTGTCGTAAGTCTCCTTCTAAAGACCTAGCCAACTTGTTTCTTAACTTAAAAAACTAAGTCTAAAACTACGTAGTTTCACTCTTCCTCTCTTCATACTTGCAAATTTTTGTCCTCTCCTTTCATTTAATACGACCACACCTCTTGCTTCTTTCCTTCTTCCTTTAAAGACTCTACAAAGACTAATTTACCCCTCCTTCTTAGCCTTAAACTTTAAAAACCTAAGGATCTACCTAAAATGACCTTACTCATCTCATTCCTTTAATTTCTAACTCCATACAAACTCTAATTTTAACTAAAACCCTCCATTAATTTTTATTAACTTAAACACTAAAATCTCAAATTATTCTAACCAAAAGAAATTAGGCAAACTAAACCTCAAAATAAAATAAACATGCTTCCAATGGCTCCCACGTGGCCTCTTCCATCGAATGGTACCTCCATAAGACTTTTACTAGCTACATTGTCTTGTTCCTGAGACCCTTCTCTTTTGTATCCAAAATCTACACTGGAAGCTCCTCATAACTCAAATCATCACTCAACTGAATTTCATCGGCTTGAATGACATGAGAAGGATCTGATCGGTATCTCCTCAGCATAGAAACATGAAAGACATCATGAATTTGGGATAGCTTAGGAGGCAATGCTAACTTGTAAGCCAACAGACCAATCCTCTCCAGAATCTCATAAGGCCCCACATATCTTGGACTCAGTTTACCCTTCTTACCAAATCTCATAATCCCTTTCCAAGGAGAAGTCTTAAGAAAAACTTTCTCGGCTACCTCATACTCCATCTCCTTCCGGTAAGCATCTTCTTAACTTTTCATCCTGTCCTGAGCTGCTTTTAGCCTGTGCTTAATCAAGTTGACCTTATCAACTGTCATCTGAATCAACTCTGGACCCAAAAGTTTCCTGTCTCCCTCTTCATCCCAACACACTGGAGGCCTACATGTCCTCCCATACAGAGCTTCATAAGGAGCCATCTGAATGCTTGAATGATACAAATTATTGTAAGCAAATTTGATCAATGGCAAGTGTTCATCCCATGCTCCCTTAAAATCCATCACACATGCCCTAAGCATCCCCTCCAGGGTCCGAATAGTCCTCTCAGATTGTTCATCTGTCTGAGGATGAAAGACAGTGCCAAAACTCAACTTAGCGCCCAAAGCTTCTTGCAAACTTCCCTAAACTCTCGAAGTAAAGCGAAGATCTGTAACATCTCATCACCGATGGCAAGGGTAAAACGGTAATTTGGAACGGGTTAGGAGTAATTACAAGTGTTTTGCTATGTTCATGCATAATATGGCCTCCATATATATATGAATTTTTGCACATGCACATGATTGTACATGCATTCATCACATTTCCCGGCATATGTGTCTATAAATGTGATTTTTGTGAAAAATGGGATTTTAGTGCTTGAAAATTTAATTGGAGTGGGTTTGTGAGTTTTGTTTTTTTTAGAATTTTAGAAATTTTTCTGAAAAATTTCGTCACACCGGAAAAATTTCCAAGTGGCGGACTGATTGGATTTTCAATACTGGAAATGACTGTCAAATGGCACTGGAATTTTAAATACATGATTTTTAAATTTATTAATTTGATCCATTGAAAATTGGGGAGAATTTGGAGTAGAAATTGGAGAACAAATGGACATGTTACGAAAGTGGACCAATTGGAATCCCCACCACAAATTAGGCCACGAAATTTGTTACATGAAAGACCACATTTGGGTCTTTCATTTACCCATTCAATATTTCTCATTTGAAGGAATTAAAAGTGATTTAGATGGAAGTTCTCCATCATATACGTAGCCTCCTTCATCTCCTTTTTCTTCATTTCTTTGTTCATGCCTCTTCTTTAAAGCTTCAACGTTGGACTTTGCCTTCTTTCTTATCCAACCTATTCCACCTCACCTAGGTGAAGATAGTGTTTATGGAAGAGCTAGGGTTGCTTGTGATTTGAAAGAGCTTTGAAGTAAGTATCTTGATAACATCATGGGTTTTAGTTAAATGAAGCAATTGTGATGATAGTTTAGAGGCTAATTGCATGACATGGATTTTGGGTATATGTTGTGGATAGTGATGGGTGTATGTGTATAAATTTTTTGCCTTGATGAATGAAAGATGATATAGAATTTATTGAATGTGTGTTGGGATAGGTTTTGGATGTGAAAGTAGAGGTAGAAGAGTGTAGGAAATGTATGGATGTTTGAAAGTTTTGTGCTGCAATTTTGTGGATTAGTGTTCAAGGCTAAAATTGTGAGCTAGTTATGGTGGATTTATAAGGTGAATTGAGAGAAAATTGGATGAGAAATGGTATGGAAGAGGTAGAAATTAAGTTAGGTTGAGAATCTGGAAAATTGGATGTGCATATTTTTTAATGTTTTTGGTCATAATTTTTTATATGGTTATGCTATTGATATGAGGTTTGGCTTAAAACAAACTTGAGACGTTTGGATAGAATTCTTATGAAGGAAGTTCTGTCTAATTGTGGCTTGAAGGGTTCTGAATTTTGCCTTGAAAGGAGGCAATATGTGCAAGGTAAATAGTCATGATTCTAACATTGACAATTTGTGACCAGAAACTTTGGGAAATTTTTCTAGGCTAAAGTAGACAGATTTTGGAAAATTGGTCTTCATGAAAGTTGAATATTTGCTTGTGAGCTTTCTATTGCCACTAAGTATGAAATTTTTTGATTTTTAGGTTGAAAGTTATAGATTGTTAACTTTCAGATTGGTTATAGATTGTTAACTTTCAGATGGTAATTCATATATTAATATGTTTTGGTGTCAAACTGTCTTTAAGTGTATGGGTTTTGTGAGTTCTGTGTTCTGCAGCCAATTTTGGATTGTTATGGTTTAAAGTAGCTCAAGTGATCTTATATACAGTTGTATAGGAATGTCTTAGCTTTGTAATGATGTGTAATATGCTAATTTTGGATGTAAGGATTGTAAGTTATAAATTTTTAAAGGTTGGACAAGGTTTAGGTGATATGTTGATTTAACACTCTTATACAAGGCAGCCACAATAATGGGAGAATTTGACCTAGTTAGAGTTAGAATTTTCTTTTAAGTCCTTCATGAGAATTGTAGCATGTTTTCTGATCTTTTCAGTGATATAAAGCATGGAATTTTTTGATAATATGATAGGAAGTTATGAATTTTGGAAGATTGTGTTACTGTTGAGAATGACACTTATATGGGCAGAAACTTTGATTGAGAAATTGATTTGGTTAGAGGTTAAATTTGCTTCCAAGTTATTCATGGAAGTTGTAGAATATGTTTTGATGTTTCTTTTGATATAAAGGTTGGAATTTTTGGCAAAGTTAATAGGAAGATATGATTTTTGGAAGCATGTTGCACTGTTTTAGCAAATATGTGATTAGGCAGAAACTTTGATTTACATTTTTGACACCTTTAGAAGTGAAATTAGTTTTCAAGCCCTTCATGAAACTTGTAGAATTTTATGTGATCTTTCAAATGAGACCTTATTTGTGATTTTTGGATACTTGAGTGAAAAGATAGGGTTTGGGAAAGGAGAGAAGGATTATTAGTGAAAAATGGAAAAAAAATTGGAAATCGGAAGCTCGCACCTCGCGAGGGCGATGCGAGGACTGCTCAGCTTCTTTTTATTTTTTTAAATTAATAAAATTTGTTATTTATTTTGGCCATTTTCATTCTTTCGTCAATAACTTTTTCTTCCGACATCCGATTGACCTGATTCTCGAGGCATCGGATTTTTGAAATATTTAATTTTATTTCTATATGAAATTGGAAATTTTTGGAGATGAAATTGACATGGATTAATTAGTTCAAAGTGAGGGGACCGAGTAATTATTTTTCTAGTCCGTGTTTTATTAATAATTGGACCTATAGAGATCCGAATTGAGTGATTTTGGTGTCTATGAGTTTCTAAAATTGAGAGCAAACTTTTGTGATGAGAATTTTTGGAATAATGCCGGGAATGTCACGAGCATGCATTGTACACAATTTAATTGCTACATGTGCGTTATTAAATATTTCTAATTGTACATTTGGTAATGTTTGTATATTTTGACTGTTATAGAGGCGCATTTGGAACGTCAACCCACAGACGTTGCCAAGACTTTCCAGACATTAGCTCGGAAGCTATTGGTGAGTGACCTAGATAGTTCCTCAATTATTACTTGTTTATAATTCTGCGGTGAATAATGTTGGTATTGCGTTTTGATTGTGGATTCCGGACAGAAAGTCTGATGTATTGGGGAGCTATGACATAGAAGTGCTGTTTGTTTGTGAATTTGTGATCTACTTGCTTTTGATGTAATAAATTTTGGCATATGTGTTGATTGTGATTGTGACATATATATTGCTTCATTGTTACATGTGCATTCCCTGCATGAATGCATAATCAGTTAATGATAGTTGTGACCGGAGCAGCCACCGAGAGCTAAAAGCTCAATGTATTTGGACCTTGAGTCCACAGTGATTCAGAGCCTCAGGCTCAACGATTAATGCGCTCATATTGGGACAGTTTAGGCGCACAGTCACAACATCGTAATAAATTGGGAAACTGTCACATAGGCATTTCATATGCATTTGATTTAATCTTTTTGATTATGCTTATGTGATAGCAATCATGTGGTACTTCTGAATGTGGAATAATGAAATCAGTGTGATGTGTTTGATACGGGTCGGACTATGGTCCGAGAATATGTGAAAGTGAGTGAAAGTGATTGCTGCACCATATGGCATAAGTGCACGAAATATAATGGCTGTTATGACCAGAGTCGCCACTGATCAGAGCCTTAAGCTCAACGAGTGAAAATGAGCTTCGAGCTCATAAGTGATTCAGAGCCTCAGGCTCAACGTTTAATGAGCCCTGTATCCAACAACGAATAAGGGACAGTTATTAATGAGCCCTACAAGGGACAGTTTAGGCACTTGGTCACAGCAAGATAATAAATGGAAAGTGAGTCTCATATGCATATATCAAATATGAAAAATATGAATGTGAAATTCTGTAAATGTGTGAATGTGAAATATTGTAAATGTGCATTATGAAAAAAAGTTAGATTTATGCAAATTGTATTATGAGATTGGGTGAACCATCAATGATGGTCACTCACTGAGTTCGCAAAACTCACCCAAAATTTGCAATTATTTTTCAGGACCCAGAAGAATACCCCATTAGGCAACGGGCTTATAGCATCTGCTTGTGAGTGAGAGAAGAGGTCGGGATCAGTTCGCGTCTGCATTAGTGTCTGATAAAATTGTATTTTCTGAATTTTTGTATTAATGATTAGGTCAATTTATGAAAAGGGCCCCCATGGCCATTGTATTTACCGGTGAATGTGTATGTTAATTGTTTTCCGCATAGTGTATGCTTGTTTTTTTTAAAAAAAATTTACTGAGTTTTGAGTGAGTGATGTAGCACGCCACCCTCGTAGGGCACAGACTCGGATATCACCATCGATGTCTGGTTCGGGTCATGCGGAGTGGGGTGTTACATTTAGGTGGTATCAGAGCCCGAAAGTACGAGCTTATATGGGCATTTTCTGAAATATGGGTCAACTCACATATATTAAAGTCATGACATACCAGACCGTGGCAACTGATTCCTAGTCTGAGTCGCATGAGTACGAGTTATACGCATGAATGTACGTTAAGTGTTTAAGTGTGAAAAAAAATGATGATATGTCACAATGTGAGCCAATGAAGGTTTATGGGCAATTAGAAATGGGAAAAGAATAATGGAAAATGACATTCATACGATACTGTGGTAAGAAAGCCTCGAATGTGATACGGATGTGGATACATTGGCATGGGCTGATTAAGGATAAAAGTGATATTACACTGAATAATGAGACCTAAAGTGTATACATCGAGTTGAAAGAAAACGACATTTGCGATAGCCTGGAAGAGGTCAAATTTGTACATGAGAAGAATATCGGTTAAAGTGATAAGAGTATGATTTAGCATAAGTGTTGCACCCCACTCCCACAAGACCTGAACCTGATATCGATGGTAATATCTAAGTCCGTGCCCCGCAAGGGTGGTGTGCTAAATCACTCAATCGTTCGAAAATCGGTATTTTTTTTTAAACCACAAACATATATGCGGAAACCATACTCACATCGGGCCCACATTCATTCATAAACAATATCAATAAACACAATTTTTAATAGTCATTCAAGCCCTTTCACAATTTCAAAACACTTGAGTCATTGAGAAATACAAAATTATACAAAAAGTTAAGAAAAATACACTTCAATACAAAATAAAGAAATGCAATGCAGACGCGAACTGATCCCGACCTCTATGCTTCACTTGAATGCTATAGGGATACTCCCGTTGGCCTAACGGGGTATTCTTCTGAGTCCTAAAAAATGTTTGAAAATTTTGGGTAAGTTTTGAGAACTCAGTGAGTGACCATCATCGATGGCTCACCCAGTCACATAACACATAATCGCATTCACAATGTTTCACACTTCACATTCAATAGATATAATCACTCATATTATACATATGCAATGTACATGAGACCCACTTTCCATTTGTTATTTTGTTGTGACTGAGTGCCTAAACTGTCCCTTATAGGGCTCATTGAAAACTGTCTCATATAGGACTCATTGATAACTGTCCCATATAGGGCTCATTGATAACTGTCCTATATAGGGCTCATTAAACGTTGAGCCTGAGGTTCTGAATCACTTTTGAGCTCGAGGCTCTTTTTTACTCGTTGAACTTTAAGCTCTAATCGGTGGCTACTCTGGTCACAACTCCTGTTATGTTTCATGCATTCATGAAATGGAATGCATCATCTTATTTGCATGTTCCCATTCAATCTCATTCCCATATCATCGGACCTTAGTCCGACATTCAACATTAAATTGAGAAACACATTTTCACTTACATGCAAATGCACATTCAAAACACATTTAACACTCCCATTAAGTACACTTAGTTCTTCTCATTCACATACAAGCAGGACTTCAATATCTCATCAATCATCACAATCATCAGACCTTCTATCCGGAATCAACAATCAAGATGCATTCATTTCGCCATTCAGTAATCAATTAATACAAAAATCAAATGAAACAAAACAAACAATGAAATGAGACCATCTAGATCTACTCACAGTATGCTCCAGAGTAGCATTAGCTTTCATGATCCGAAAACATCTGGATGTGGACATTCTATCCTGTACCATCCATATGCAAAACACATTTTGTACACACATTATTAATTTTACAATCACATTCAGTTTTTCACACATGTATATGTGTAATGTATAATGCATGCTCAATGACAATCCCGGGTATATGTTCTAAATTCACATCTTATGCTCATTCTCAATTCATGATTCATATAATCTAATTGAACTTAGACTTACACTTCATTTGCATATGATCACTCTGAATTATCCATTCAATCTTTACCCTTTTATGTGTCTAGTTCATTCATAAGCTTACACCTCAAGAACACTTGGTCACTCTATATCATAACTTAATTTCTTGTCATCTCTTTTCTAACCTTATATGATCTCATAATATCAAATTCTCTTTCACAATTAATCACTTAACACATATTACTCAACTTCCTTCAACATAATTACAATCATATAAACATTTTCATTTCCATTCTACTCATGCATTTGATACTTTGATTTCATCCATTCGTTCACAAAGTTTTAACCTTCAATTTCACTTCAAACTTATCATACATTAGTCCCATAAACGAAGGATCATTCTAGGTTCACTTTAAGACCCATTTAAGCCTTAATTAGTGTCACTTGACCCGTGAATGTTCGTTAAACGGACATCCATGTTCGTTAAAAAGACCTTTACGGGTCACTTACAGAACTTTGAAAATTTGACCCTATACTCATGCAATCACATTCACATATCATCAAAACTGTAATTTCTTCTTATAAATTCTCCAAAATTCGAGACCTTCGGGTCCACTGTTCACATTCAATTAGAAAGTGAAACTCAGGTAATTTGGTCATACTCACATAAGCCTAATTTCTTAACACATATCATTACAAATTCTATTTTATTCTTAACCCAACAGCATAGGTCTCATTAGTGAAGGCATAACTTCTTATACATAGGTCCAATGTTTTTCAAACTTCCCAGAACTCTATTTAACACATAAATTCACATTTCTTCTTTTATGCCTATGCTCTAATTCAGTCATTAAGGGAATCCAAATCTCCCATTTACAATCAGCCTTAACAAGCAGTCATAGGTTGGACCTTTTCCGACTCAAAACCTTATAACTCATTTATTTCTCATCCAATTAAGGTGATTCAAAGCTTAATTTTAAATAAACTCATATGGCTATCACATATCCAAAAAAAGTTCAAAAATGATGTAAATTGGATTTATTTTGATTTTTAAAAGCCTGACCTGTTTCTGTTCTCTTCTGTATCACTAAGGTTAGTAACAACCTTCACTTATTCGGCTATATCTAACAGAATACTCATCCAATTAAAATTTCCTTTCTAAATAACTTAGATGAAACATTTTGGAGCATTTAGTAAGCAGAAATTATCATCAAATTCTAACTCTAAGGTCTTCAAACAATTAACTTTCAGTTCTCGTTTCAATCTCGCTAATATTCTGAAGCAGTACCAATTCAGGGCCTATTACTCTTATTCTGCTCACCCTAAAATAGTGAAAAAAAATCATAGAGATAGTATACATCTAGATCTACAACTTCTATGTTTTGAGTTTCCCCAGATTCACACGTTAAAAAGCTCAAAAAAAATAAACAAAGAGAGCCACGAATCTGTCTCCATGACAGCTTAACCTTCAAAACCCTAGGTTTTGATTTAACCCTCCAAATCACCATAAAAACGAAATCCCTTCAAATATAAGTGTCATTAGACATCAAAGAACAATAATCCATCATCCAAATCATGCAACTCATACTTTCCCTCAAATGGGTTTCACAAAAGAAGAGAGAAACCAAGCTTTAATCCATGGATCTAAGCAAAGGAATAGAGGCTTACCTTTTTATACTACCCAAATGGCTTGATTCTCCTTCTAAATCTTGTTACAAAAGTTGAAAAATCTTGAGAGCGATCTCCCATGGAGGTTTCGGTGGTGTAGAGAGAAGAAGAAGACAATCTTTTGTCTTATTCTCCAACTTGGCTTCTTATATACTCCTCTTTTCCACTTAATTACAAAAATGTCATCCTTGTTCTGGTTTTTAAAACATCTGTCCGTATAATTTCCTATGACCACCAAAAAATGTCATACATCATTACATTGACATCACTAAAAATAATTATCCACTGTCCTGGTTTTAATGACATTATTCTCAAATACCGATTTATTTCGGTGTACCGGGTAAACTAGATACCGGAATTTCTACTCCAATTTTCTCCCAAAGTTTTCAATGCCATTTGTTAATACATCCAAAAATCATTTATCTAAATTTCCATTGCCACTTGACAGTAAATTCTACTACCAGTTAACAATTGTCTTGCCACTTGGCATTTTTTTTAATCTAGAAATTACCCCGAATGTTTTTCAGGAAATTTTTTCCACAATTCTCTAAAAATTGTAAATCAACAATCATACTTCCCAAGAAAAATTTTTTATACCAATAAACCACAATTCTCAATAACAATCACATTAATTGATACCGAGAAAGGTCATGAATGCATGTACATTCATTTTCATGTACAAAAAAATTCACTATTCACGTGTATGAATATGTTATACTATGCATGAGCATGAAATGTTTTTCTAAGCTCTCTTTGGTCACTCATATTTACAATTCTAACCTTCCCGCAGGTAACGGGATGTTACAATAAGAATATGTCTATGTGAGAGAAAAAGTTCAGGATGAATAGGTATTTATGATTCTGACTTATATGTACGATAAAATATGGATAATTGGAAATGAGAAAAGTACAGGGTTCGATAAGGCAGATATAGCTTCACTACATTTATGTTGGTGTGTATTATGGAAGATGATATCGATAGTGTATCGTACTGTTTTACCTCTGAATGAAATAGAGAAGTGAAGATATTGTCAGAAAGAAGTAGAAATGGTGAGATTAAACTTTTTTATGACTGTCAAAGGATAGACTTGGATTCGAACTTTGATAAAAGTTCTGATTTAGCGTAATAATATGTCTGTGATAATGAGATTACATTTTTTGATGATTCTGTATCTATCATTCTATATGCATGCGATTATGGAAAAGATGATAAATAAAAAGGGGAAGAGTAAATGCACTCAAAATACACGAATGCAAAGATCATGCTAGGATGTTGCATTATAAGAAGAGGTAAATATTGGAAAACTGGAGTAGAATCACAGTCAATATGTGTGGTAATGTGAGAAAAAAGTGCAGGCCACGATAGGGGCCTACAAAGAATCGGTCTCTATTATGATCATATGGTGAATCACAATCATGGGCAATAGATGATTGACAAGGATTTATAAACAATATCGAGGTTTATACCAAGAACTCACTGAGATAGAGTCAGAAAGCCGGGTCATGTAGTTTATGACAAATGAAGGCAAGCTTTCCATGACTAGTAGCTGAGATCATAAGCTCTTCTCTCGATTCAACAATGGAATCTGGTAATTCATCCATAGAGGTCAAAGGCCCCTCGCTTGATTCAATCGGGTTTGCTTTAGAAAGGAACCGACAGACGCAACGGAGGAAATTTTGAAATAAGATGGCGGGTCTCCAGGAAAAGTTGTGATGTGCTATCTTCCTTCTAAAAAAATGAAAATGAATAAAGAGTGAGTCAAAATTGAATATTGGAATTACATCCATAGTCAAGACTCAAGTATAAGAGTTAGAAAAGGATAATGTGAGGTGAACTTATGTCCACATCATAGTCTGTATAAATATCATTGGGAACCATAAATTATATCTGATGAAGGTGTTACCAATATAGGAGTTATGTTTGCAGATAAATTGGACTGTGTGGAGTAACAGATATGAATGAACAGACATTAGAATAAGTCAATGTGGAATCATCAGGAAAGTGAAAGAACTGCTGAAATCTGTCGAGAAAAAAAAAATAGAGGATAGTAAGTGATAATACTACTACACTGAGGAATTAGTTACTCAAGGAATTACAAGAACTAAATATAAGCACAATGAGTTTGAGGTTATATCTATTAACATGATATCAATGAGAGACTATGATTATATTGAAAAAGTGTGCGAAATATATGTAAGTTGCATTAATGATGAAGGTAAAAAGAATTTTTGAGGAATTCACGATTTTGTTGTATATGACAAAGTTCCCTCATTAAGATACAATATATTGCAATAGTAAATTGATTTTGTGTACTTAAGGACAATTGTAGTCTTATGAGCTGAATTTGGATACATGACTTGAAAGATGTTGTGTAGTAATGGGTTTGAAGGCTTGGAATTTTGATATACGTATGAATAGACAGATTAGTGGAGATGGAGGTAAAAAAAAATTGAATTGAAAAGGATTGAAAGGATTGTGCAGAGGAACCTGTCCTAATAAAGTTAATGTTACAATCAACTGTATCGAATAGAACATTTCATAGCAGAGTACCACATATGTGGAGTGTATGATATAGCAAAAAGGAAAAGGGGAAAGTTCAAATTAAGGAGTTGAGGGACTATGATTAGTTGAAAAAGTATGTGTATTACCTTATCCAGATATATGTTCTAGTAAGAATACATCAAAAGAGCAATTGGCGGCTAATAATAGCAAACTGAGTGATTACATGTTTAAGTTCCTTATAGTCTTGCCTAGTGGAGACAGGTATAAAGCATATATGTCAGGAGTGTTTCAGTATATATGAGATTAATATATAGTGCAAAGTGACTACAGACATAATCAACATTATCCTGGTGATACCATTAGAGGCGTCAGGCGACAAAAAGAGTCGATCACTCTTAGTGAAAGCCATAACAAATTTGGGGATATTGTTAGTGAGTGAAATGATTTTAAAATCTAAATAAGTGGTTTTGAAAGATGAATGGATTTTTGTGGATCACATCGAAGTTGTGACTATATGAAGAAAGATTTGATGGTTCAGTATACTAACATCGATGAGAAGGTCTAGCTAGATAAGATACAAGAGTAATAAGGGAAACTAAGTGTGACATAAAGTAGTCCATATACAACCATGGCAACAATGGGACTATGACATTATGAGTGATTTCATGGCTAGTATTGTTATAATCCGATATATGTGGTATTGAGATTGGAAGTAAAGAGTTGCAAAACTCATCAAGGACACAATTGAGGAAGTATGATATCTAAACAGATAATTGAGAGACCTATCGACGTTACCAATTATGATTTTATGGGAGGAAGCATCGAGTAGAAAAATGATATAAGAAACGGAGGAGTGTACCCCTACCTTATTCAATATTTAAAAAATGAATTTCGAGGACGAAATTTTTATTAGGAGGGGAGAGTTGTAACATCCCATCACCGATGGGAAGGGTAAAACAGTAATTTAGAACGGGTTAGGAGTAATTACAAGTGTTTTGCTATGTTCATGCATAATATGGCCTCCATATATATATGAATTTTTGCACATGCACATGATTGTACATGCATTCATGACATTTCCTGGCATATGTGTCTATAAATGTGATTTTTGTGAAAAATGGGATTTTAGTGCTTGAAAATTTAATTGGAGTGGGTTTTGTGAGTTTTGCATTTTTTTAGAATTTTAAAATTTTTTCTAGAAATTTTTGGAAAAAAATTTTGGACCGAAAAAATTGTCAAATGGCGGACTGATTGGATTTTCGGTACTGGAAATGACTGTCAAATGCCACTGAAATTTTAAATACATGATTTTTGAATTTATTCAAATGGCACTGGAATTTTAAATACATGATTTTTGAATTTATTAATTTGAGCCATTGAAAATTGGGGAGATTTTGGAGTAGAAATTGGAGACCAAATGGACTAGTTACGAAAATAAACCAATTGGAATGGCAAGTGACATGTGTCACTTGCCCCACCATAAATTAGGCCACGAAATTTGTTATATGAAAGATCACATTTGGGTATTTCATTTACCCATTTGATACTTCTCATTTGAAGAAATTAAAAGTGATTTAGATGGAAGTTCTCCATCATATACGTAGCCTCCTTCATCTCCTTTTTCTTCATTTCTTTGTTCATGCCTTACGACACTTTCTTCTTTAAAGCTTCAACGTTGGACTTTGCCTTCTTTCTTATCCAACCTATTCCACCTCACCAAGGTGAAGATAGTGTTTATGGAAAAGCTAGGGTTGCTTGTGATTTGAAAGAGCTTTGAAGTAAGTATCTTGATAACATCATGGGTTTTGGTTAAATGAAACAATTGTGATGATGGTTTAGAGGCTAATTGTATGACATGGGATTTTGGGCATATGTCGTGGATAGTGATGGGTGTATGTGTGTGTGTGTGTATAAATTTCTTGACTTGATGAATGAAAGATGATATAGAATTTATTGAATGTGTGTTGGGATAGGTTTTGGATGTGAAAGTAGAGGTAGAAGAGTGTAGGAAATGTATGGATGTTTGAAAGTTTTGTGCTGCAATTTTGTGGATTAGTGTTCAAGGCTAAAATTGTGAGCTAGTTATGGTGGATTTATGAGGTGAATTGAGAGAAAATTGGATGAGAAATGGTATGGAAGAGGTAGAAATTAAGTTAGGTTGAGAATCTGGAAAATTAGATGTGCATATGTTTCAATGTTTTTAGTCATAACTTTTTATATGGTTATGCTATTTAGATGAGGTTTAGCATAAAATAAACTTGAGAAGTTTGTATAGAATTCTTATGAAGGAAGTTCTGTTTAATTGTGGCTTGAAGGGTTCTGAATTTTTCCTTGAAAGGAGGCAATATGTGCAGGGTAAATAGTCATGATTCTAACATTGACGATTTGTGACTAGAAACTTTAGGGAATTTTTCTAGGCTAAAGTAGACAAATTTTGGAAAATTGGTTTGCATGAAAGTTGAAGATTTGCTTGTGAGATTTCTATCGCCATTAAGTATGAAATTTTTCTATTTTTAGGTTGAAAGTTATGGCTTGTTAACTTTCAGATGGTAATTCATGTATTAATGTGTTTTGGTGTCAAAATGTCTTTAAGTGTATGGGTTTTGTGAGTTCTGTGTTCTGCAGCCAATTTTGGACTGTTATGGTTTAAAGTAGCTCAAGTGATCTTATAGACAGTTGTAGAGGAATGTCTTAGCTTTGTAATGATGTGTAATATGCTAATTTTGGATGTAAGGATTGTAAGTTATAAATTTTTAAAGGTTGGACAAGGTTTAGGTGATATGTTGATTTAACACTCTTACACAGGGCAGCCACAATAATGGGAGAATTTGACTGAGTTAGAATTAGAATTTGCTTTTAAGCCCTTCATGAGAATTGTATCATGTTTTTTGATCTTTTTAGTGATATAAAGCATGGAATTTGTCGATAATAGGATAGGAAGTTATGAATTTTGGAAGATTGTGTTACTGTTGAGAATGACACTTATATGGGCAAAAACTTTGATTGAGAAATTGATCTGGTTAGAGGTTAAATTTGCTTCCAACCTATTCATGGAAGTTGTAGAATATGTTTTGATGTTTCTTTTGATATAAAGGTTGGAAGTTTTGGCAAAGGGAATAGGAAGATATGATTTTTGGAAGAATGTTGCACTGTTTTAGCAAATATGTGATTAGGCAAAAACTTTGATTTGCATTTTTGGACACCCTTATAGGTGAAATTTGTTTTCAAGCCCTTCATGAAACCCATAGAATTTTCTGTGTTCTTTCCAATGAGACCCTATTTGTGATTTTTGGATACTTGTGTGAAAAGATATGGTTAAGGAAAGGAGAGAAGGATTATTAGTAAAAAATGGAAAAAAAAAAGAAATTGGAAGCCGGAAGCTCGCACCTCGCGAGGGCGACTCCTCGCGAGCCCTCGCACTGAGCTAAGTGCGAGGGCTGCTTAGTTTCTTTTTATTTTTTTAAATTAATAAAATTTGTTATTTATTTTGGCTAATTTCATTCTTTCGTCAATAACTTTTTCTTCCGACATCCTATTGATCTAATTCTCGAGGCATCGGATTTTTGAAATATTTAATTTCATTTCTATGTGAAATTGGAAATTTTTGGAGATGAAATTGACATGGATTAATTAGGTCAAAGTGAGGGGACCGGGTAATTATTTTTCTGGTCCATGTTTTGTTAATAATTGGACCTATAGAGGTCCGAATTGAGTGATTTTGGTGTCTATGAATTTCTAAAATTGAGAGGAAACTTTTATGATGAGAATTTTTGGAATAATGCAGGGAATTTCACGAGCATGCATTGTACAAAATTTAATTGCTACATGTGCGTTATTAAATATTTCTGATTGTACATTTAGTAATGTTTGTATATTTTGACTGTTATAGAGGCGCATTTGGAACGTCAACCCACAGACATTGCCAAGACTTCCAGGCATTAGCTCGGAAGCTATTGGTGAGTGACCTAGACGGTTCCTCAATTATTACTTGTTTATAATTCTGCAATGAATAATGGTGGTATTGCGTTCTGATTGTGGATTACGGACAGAAGGTCCGATGTATTGGGGAGCTAGGACATAGAAGTGTTGTTTGTTTGTGAATTTGTGATCTACTTGCTTTTGATGTAATAAATTTTGGCATATGTGTTGATTGTGATTGTGACATATATATTGCTTCATTGGTACATGTGCATTCCCTGCATGAATGCAAGATCAGTTAATGATAGTTGTGACCGGAGTAGCCACCGAGAGCTAAAAGCTCAATGTATTTGGGCCTTGAGCCCACAGTGATTCAGAGCCTCAGGCTCAACGATTAATGCACCCATATTGGGACAGTTTAGGCGCTCGATCACAACATCGTAATAAATTGAGAAAGTCTCACATACGCATTTCATATGCATTTGATTTAATCTTTTTTATTATGCTTATGTGATAGCAATCATGTGGTACTTCTGAATGTGGAATAATGAAATTAGTGTGATGTGTTTTATAAGGGTCGGACTACGGTCCGAGAATATGTGAAAGTGAGTGAAAGTGATTGCTGCACCACATGGCATAAGTGCACGAAATATAATGGTTGTTGTGACTAGAGTCGTCACCGATCAGAGCTTTAAGCTCAACGAGTGAAAATGAGCTTCGAGCTCATAAGTGATTCAGAGCCTCAGGCTCAACATTTAATGAGCCATGTATCCACCAACAGATAAGGGATAGTTATTAATGAGCCCTACAAGGGACAGTTTAGGCACTCGGTCACAGCAAGATAATAAATAGAAAGTGAGTCTCATATGCATATATCAAATATTAAAAATATGAATGTGAAATTCTGTAAATGTGTGAATGTGAAATATTGTAAATGTGCATTATGAAATAAAGTTAGATGTATGCAAATTGTGTTATGAGTTTGGGTAAACCATCGATGATGGTTACTCACTGAGTTCGCAAAACTCACCCAAAATTTACAATTATTTTTCAAGACCCAGAAGAATACCTCGTTAGGCAACGGGCGTATAGCATCTGCTTGTGAGTGAGAGAAGAGGTCGGAATCAGTTCGCGTCTGCATTAGTGTCTGATAAAATTGTGTTTTCTGAATTTTTGTATTAATGATTAGGTCAATTTATGAAAAAGGCCCCCGTGGCCATTGTATTTACCGATGAATGTGTATGTTAATTGTTTTCCGCAGAGAGTATGTTTGTGTTTTAAAAAAATGTAATGAGTTTTGACTGAGTGATGTAGCACGCCAGCATGGACTCGGATATCACCATTGATGTCAGGTTCGGGTCATGCGGGAGTGGGGTGTTACAGGATCCTTGTTAGACACTATCGAATCCGAGATCCCATGCAATCTCACAATCTCATCAATGTACTTCTTGGCTAGCACATGCAGAGGATCAGTCTGTTTGATTGCCAGAAAATGGGCTGACTTCGTCAATCTATCCACAATCACCCATATGGCATCATGTCTCCTACTGGTCTTGGGCAACCCCGTCAGAAAGCCCATGGTCACTTTCTGCCACTTCCACTCAGGAATGGATAATGGCCTTAATAGGCCTGAAGGTGTCTAGTGTTCAGCCTTGACTTGCTGACACACTAGACACTTACTTGCATACTCGGCCACATCTTTCTTCATACCTCTCCACCAGAAATGCTCCTTAAGATCCCTGTACATCCTGGTGCTACCTGGGTGCATAACATAAGGTGCATTGTGCGCCTCATCCAGAATCTCATCCTTCACCTCTTTGACATCTGGAATACAGAGCCTATTCCCGACTGTCAAGAGTGCATCATCACTCACCACCACATCAGACCTCTTGCCCTGCTGAACCTCTTCTCGCAGCTTACTCAGTTCTGCATCCTGAACCTGCAACTCTCTCACTTTTTCTCTGAGGATCGGCCTCACCCTAAAAGTAGCAACCACACAATCAGACTCCTCCTGCTTCAAATTGATTCTGAGATTAGCCATCTCTTCCAATAGCAGCAGATAGACTATCTTAACATGTGCTATGGAAGACTTCCTGCTCAAGGCATTTGCTACTACATTTGCCTTGCCTGGATGGTAATCAATCAACAGATCATAGTCCTTAAGTACTTTAATCCACCTCCTCTGTCTCAAATTCAACTCCTTCTGACTCAATAGGTATTTGAGACTCTTATCATCAATAAAGATCCTAGTCTGAACCCCATACAAATAATGCCTCCAGATCTTCAAGGCAAAGATCACAACTGCCAATTCCAGATCGTGGGTCGGATAATTTAACTCATAAGGTTTTAGCTGTCGTGAGGCATATGCTATCACCTTATCTCCCTGCATCAGTTCACAACCCAACCCCTTTCTGGAAGCATCGCTATACATTGTATAACTCCCCTCTCCTGTAGGCAAAGCCAAAACTGGAGCACTAGTCAATCTGTGCTTGAGCTCCTCAAAGCTTTGCTGGCATTCATCACTCCAAACAAACTTCTGATTCTTTCTTAATAATTTGGTCAAAGGAGCAGCAATCAGGGAAAAACCCTCCACAAATCTCCTGTAGTAGCCTGCCAAACCCAGAAAGCTCCTTACTTCTGTCACTGTCATCGGGGCATGCCAATTTACTACTGCTTCAATCTTCTTTAGATCCACATGCACCCCATTCTCAGAGATAATGTGATCAAGGAAGACCACTTCATGTATCCAAAATTCACATTTGGTGAATTTGGCATAAAGTTCCCTCTCCCTCAACCGCTGCAACACAATTCTTCAGTGTTCCTCATGCTCTCCTACACTCTTTGAATACACCAGAATGTCATCGATGAACACTATCACAAACTGATCTAAGAACTCCTTAAAGACCCTGTTCATCAGATCCATGAAAGCAGTTGGGGTATTGGTCAGTCCAAAAGGCATAACCAAAAATTCATAATGCCCATACCGTGTCCTGAAGGCTGTCTTGCTCACATCAAACTCCTTAATCCTGAGTTGATGGTAGCCAGGCCTAAGATCAATCTTAAAGAAGACCGTTGCTCCCTGTAGCTGATCAAACAAGTCATCAATCTGAGGCAAAGAGTACTTGTTTTTAACTGTCACCTTGTTGATCCTCCTGTAATCAATGCACATCCTCCAGGTTCCATCTTTCTTCTTGACTAACAGGACCAGTGCTCCCCAAGGTGAGGAACTCGGCCTTATGAACTCCTTTTCTAACAACTCTTGCAACTGCTCCTTAAGCTCCTTCAGCTCAGCTGGAGCCATCCTGTAAGGTGGAATAGAGATAGGAGCTGCTCCGGGAATCAAGTCAATAACAAACTCGATCTCCCTCTCCGGTGGCAAACCGGGTAACTCCTCTGGGAATACGTCAGGAAATTCCCTCACAATAGGAATATCCTGCACCCTACTGACACTCACACCTGTGTCTATGACATACGTCAAGAAAGCTTCACACCCGCTTCCCATCATTTTATCAGCTAACAAAGCTAAAACAAGCCTTGGCGGTGATATCTTTCTGTCCCCTCTGAAAGTTACCTTTTGACCATCCCCCAGATCAAACTCCACTTCTTTTAGGCCACAGTCAAGCTTCGCCCGATACTTATCCATTACATCCATCCCCACAATAACATCCAACCCCTTCAGATCTAAAGGTAGCAGATCTACTACCAAACTAGATCCTTCGATAATAAGCTCATAGTCTCTAAAAATTCGACTTACAATTACATTTCTCCCTAACGGAGTGCTAACAAGAAGAAAGCTATCCAAAAGAACTGAATGCAAATTAGGTAAGATCATGCTTGCAGAAACAAAGGAATGAGTGGAACCAGAGTCAAATAGAACATAAACATCAGACTAAAAAAGCTGAGTCATACCAGTAACAACTTCCGGTGTGGCTGTAGCTTCCTCCCACGTCATAGCAAACACCCTAGCTTGTGCTTGCCCTCTCAATCTCCCTGGAGGAATAGGCTTCCTGATTAACCCAGAACTGCCCACCCCAGCAGCTGGCCTGGTTCCCACAGTTTTTGCTCTCCTCGGAACTTGAACCTGTGATACATCCCCTCTAGTCATCTGAGGATAGTCTTTAATCCTATAACCCTTCTCTCCACACTTTAAGTAGGCTCCCAATAGTTTGTAACACTCACCCTGATGTAGCTTCCCACAATGCTCACATTGGGGGTTCTGGTTCCTGTTTCTCTATGTTCTGCTATTTCCTCCCACTGAGGAGGCTGTCATATGCACTCGCCTCAACCGCTTTCTCGATGAGGGCACCACGCCACCCGACTCTGAGTACGGGCGCTCTTCTCACCCCTGTTAGCTGTCTAAACACTACCCCCTTTTCTGGATGACTGCTCTCTACTCTTTCTCTTCCTGCTCACCTCATGCCTGATGTTTTCCAGCTTCTCAGCCTCAAGTGCAACATCCACCAGCTACTGATAATCACAGAAATTGTGAATTATTACCTTCTCCTTGATTCCCAGGTGGAGGCCTCCCTCGAACTTGCGGCACTTATCTTCTTTATTGGCCACAATGTGAGCTGCATATCGAGATAGCTGGGTGAACTTTAGCTCATACTCGCTCACCTTCATCTCCCTCTGAGTCAGATTCAAGAACTCTCTGGCCTTCTCCTGGATATAGACCCGGGAGAGGTACATCTTCCTGAACACCTCCCCAAAATCACTCCACGTAAGCACTGGAGACACAACCTGACTCTGTGGAACTAACTCCCACTAGTGGAGAGCATCCCCCTGTAGTAAGCTGACTGCATACTAGCTTCTCTTTATCTGTGCACTTCATTTGTACCAGGACTCTCTCTGTCCTCTTCATCCAAGATTCTGCTTCTTCTGGATTGGTGGTACCGTGAAAATCCACCGCTCCATACTTCCGCAGTTTGTCATACTGCCCGCCCCTAACCACTATAGCTAGCACTGGAGCCCGTGATCCTTGGCCCAAGCCATAGGTGAAAGCCTGGGCAAAAGCCTGGAAGAACTGCGGATCCATCGCAGGCATAATGGGAGGAGGAGGTGGTGGCTCCTCAAGATGCACACTAGGTGCCTCTGAGCTAGGAGCAGAGTGTGTCCCCGCATCTTGTGGGACATGGGACTCATCCGTGCTCTCCTGGCGAGAGCGAGAGCAAGGCAAAGCTCCTCGAGTTCTACTCCGAGGCGACATATTTACTCCTTCAAAATAAAACCAGTGAAAATCCTTAGTTTGTGCAAAAACAATTTTCAAAGTGTATAGTATGAGTCAAATCATGCAAAATCAACATTTAGACATGAAAATAATTGAAAACAATGCAAAACAATACAAATAATTCAATCTTAAAAGAATGCATAATAGGTTATAAAAACCCTAAATTTCTCCTTACACCCGGACCTAAACCGGAACGCTCTGATACCATAAGTGTTGAAACCCCACCCTGGAGGGTCACGTGTCCGACGTCCTATGTGACATCTGGACACGCATCCCACGAGGAAGGAAACCATGTCAAACCATAAACCCGAACCCATTTCTATTACTTTCGAACGGATCTCGAAACATTCATCCTAATTTTCCTCCTAAAAAAATGATCTGCTTAGGGCCCAAAATTAAATCCGATTCTTAAGCTAAAATGAAAATTTCATGTCTCCGTAATATTAAGGACCAAATGTAACATCCCACCCCTGACAGGAAGGGTAAAATAGTAAATTGTCATAGGATGAGATTGATAGGAATTAATTAGTATTGTTCATGCATGCATACTAGTATTAGTAAACAATGAAATTGAGCACATGCAAATTTCGGTAAATGCATACATGACATTCCCGGTAGATGTGCCTACTGCAAGATTATTATGATTAACGTGGTTATTGGGTTTGAAAATTTATTCTGAATGCATCATTGAGTGTTTTATATTTGAAGGGATTTTTAAGAAATTTCCTAGAATTTTTCAGGGAAAATTTCTGGACCGGAAAAACCGCTAAGTGGCGAACCGGTTGATTTTCGGTAGCGAAAATTTCTATCCAATGGCACTGTAATATTGGGTATATTATTTTGGGATTGAAATTAGGGTCATTGGACTTGAATGGGTCAAATTTCAATAAGGTTCTCAAGAAATCCTATTGCTTGTTTTACTCTTTAGCTTATTTTGTCTTTTAGTTCAAGATGCCAAGTGTCCTAAGTTAATAAATGCCTTTGTCTTCTTCCCCTCTTTGTGTTTTCGGTGACTCCTCATTTAAGGGATGAAAAAGAAGAGTTATTGCTCATTCTCTCCTCATCATCCGAAAATCCCCATTTCTTTTCATCTCCATTGATTTTTTTCTCCTTCTTTAAGTTACTTCCTCCCACCTTAAGAGCCTTCCTTATGTGCTTGCAAACTTAAACCTTCTCCCTCCTTACTATGATGATAACCATGCATGGGGTTGAGAAGTGAGGAAGTAGAGTGGTTGAAGAAGTGAAGAGTTAAAGCCTGATTAGGTAAGGTTCATGCTAAGCTCTCATTATGTTCTTTCATATGGTTGTTAGAAGCATTTATGTGATTTTTATGTGCATTAATGTCATGGAATTTTGGAGATTTATGTTCAAGTGAATGTTTAGGTGAACTTAGGGCTGATTTTATGGCTCAAGTTGATGCTTATTGATGTGTTATTGGCATTGGAAGTGATAGGATCTAAGTTTAGTAACAAAGCTGGAAAATTGATTTTTTGAACCTATTGCAATGTTTTGATCATAAATAATGGTGTGGTTGTGCAAATGAGGTTCGGTTTATGCCAAATGAAACTTTAGTTGATTGGGTACAATTTTGTGTGAAATAGGTGTTGTCCAATTTTAGCCTTAAGAGGGTGAATTTTAGCTTGGAAAGTCACTGTTGATGACTGGTGTGTACAGTATCCGGATCAATGACTTACTAGTTTTGATGATTTTTCTACATTAATTTAGAAGGAATTGGTGAAAATGGTCTTCATGAGAGTTGAATCCTATATTGTTAGCTTTCCAATGCCACTGATTTTGCAATTTTTCGATATGTATATTGGGAGATATGCATTGATGACTATTGGCTGGTAAAATGCATTTTAGTGAAACCTAGCTGAAATGTCAGTTTTGTGAGCATTCTGATTTGAAACAATTTTAGAAATTTTGGTGAATTGAATTGGCTTGAGTGATCTTCTGAAGAGTTGTAGAGGAAACATTGATCTTGAAAATGGCATTTAGCATGCAATTTTTGGAGATCAGATTTGGGAGTTATGAGTTTCCAAAAATGGAACTAGCATTAGGTTTTTAACTGCTGCCCTGATCAGTCACTTGTTTGACAGTTTTGAATTGGTTCGAGATGGAATTGGCTCTTAAGCTCTGCATGAAAATTGAAGTATGTGGTTTAATTTTTCCAATGATATAAGGTAGTGATTTTTTTGACTTGTGTACAGGGAGTTATGCTTGATAGAACATTACTGTCCAGATTGGGTGATTTCTGGGCCAGCATCATTGATTGAATTATTTGGCCTCGTTAGCAAATGAATTTGATTTCTTGTTGTCATGAAATTTGTAGATAACATTGGGATATTTCTGAGCATATTTATTGTGTAATTTCTTACAAAGTAAATGAGAAGTTATTGAATTTACAAGATACTGTACTGTTTTAGAACCCATTGACTGGGCAGTAACTTTGATTGCATTTTTGACACCCTTAGAGGTGAAATTGGCTTTTGTGTCCTTCATAAAACTTGTAGAGCTCTCTTTTCTCTATGAAATAGACACCAATTTTGTCTAAATTGGAGTTTAGAGTAGGGAGTTATGACCTAGACAAGTTGGAATGTCAGAGGAAATGGTTTCAAACTTGTCATTTTAATAGGGCTAGTCGACTAGGATTCCTAGACTAGTCGACTACAACCTGCACTAGTCGACTAGGATTCTTGTACCAGTCGACTTGTACATGTATTTTCCTGCACTAGTCGACTATAACCTCTGACTAGTCGACTAGGATGTGTATTTTTCCTTCTTTTGCTCATATCTTTTCCGTCCGACGTCTGATTGACCTAATTCTTAAGACATCGGATTCACTGAATATTTAATTTCATTTTATGAGGAATTGGGAATTTTTGGACGGGAAATTGACGAGTGTCCGGGAAATGGGTATTTCATCACTATTTTATTTCATTGGGGACCTATAGAGGTCCAAATTGAGCGCAGTTAGCACCATTGGATTTCTAATTTTTAAACGGATTTTTCTGATGGAAAAAAAATGAGAGTAGGGCCTGGAATTCATGAACATGCATTATACACCTATATGTGCATCATTAACGAATTCGAATTGGATATTTAGTGATGGTTTTGTTCTCTGATTCTTATAGCTACACAACTGGAGCGTCGATCGACCGACGTAGCAGAGACTTCCTGGCATTAGCTCGGAAGTAATAGGTGAGTAACCTAGATGGGTTTCTCAATTATTACTTGTCAAATATGGGGATAATGGCGGGACCAGGAATGTGTACATTGTGTGACTTGTCTGCCATTACTGTGATTGACTGTGATTGATTGTCAATTATGAACTGTTCATTGTTGTGAATTATGGATTACTTGTGCATACCGATCGTTAATTGATCCGGCGTGACTATGAATGATTAACTGTTTATGGGAATGTTGTAACTGGGCATGTGCATTCATACACAGATGCATAAACTGATAAAGGAAAATTGTGAACCGAGTCGCCACTGATACTAAAACGAGCTGAGATTTGGAAGGAGATAATTCTCCCTGACGCGCTCTCATCGATCATGAATATTGTTTACACGCTCGGTCACAACACTTTAATAAAACTGGAAAAAGAGTCACATGTGCATTGCATCATTACTGGACTGAATACCTCAAATGGTTTTTATTGTATGTGATCAGATTGGATCGCTCATAAATTGTTGTGTCCATGATAGTATCATTCTTGTGATCAGATTGGATTGTATGACTTGGTGATGTATTGTAAATGGATGATTCTCGTGCTCGTATTCTTACTATAGCGATCTTGTGACTATTGTGATCAGATATTTCTTGATCGAGACCGTAGTATTACTGCAACTGTCTTATTACTGTGATTTGGTTATATGATGCATGGATTGGGAGAACCATCGATGACGGTTCCTCATTGAGTTATAAACCGATCCAAAATTGCAATCTATTTTTCGGGACTTGAAGAGTACCCGTTTGACACGGAGTAGGTCTCTTGTAAGCAAGTGAAGGATAAAGGTCGGGATCGGGTTAGCGTCGCATTAGTGTCTTATCGAATTAGTTTCCGTAATCATTGTACAACAATGTTTTATATTTATAATGAGCCCATTGTGGTTTTATTGTTTTATACATTGGTGATTGTAAATTATTATGGATGGTAATAATAGCGAAAATGGTTAATTGTGAACATGGACTCAAGATTGTATTCGCAACCTTTGTAAACCGATTAGTATGTGAACTTTATGGTTACTGTAAAATATTGTAATAACTGCAAATGTTTTCTACTGTCTACTGTTCTTGTCGCGCTAATGTACGGATAAAAAAAACGAGAGAGAAGAAAATGATATACTGAGTTTTCACCGATTGATGTAGTAGCCACCTTCGTGGGGCACAGACTCGGATATCACCAATGATATCGGGTTCGGGTCACTCGGGAGTGGGGTGTTACATTTAGGTGGTATCGAGCCCAAGAATCTGAATGTATCTGGCGCGATTTGAAACATAGGTCAAGTTGCATGCATTTGAGTCGTGTCGTTGCAGACCGTGGTAACTGATCCCTAGTCTAAGTCGCACGATGATGAATCCTACGTGTGCATACGTGTTAAGTGACTAAGTGAGAGAAAAGTGAGACCGTATTAGAATGTGAGCCCATGAATGTGTATGGGAAATGAGGAATGGGAAAAAGAAAACATCGATAATGAGAATTATAATGTACTGTGGTTAGAATGACTATGTTGGCCTAGATTGATTAAGGAAAGAATTGATAACAAACTGAGTCCCCTGATTAATGTGGCAATATTACGGCGACAGAAAACGAATATGTCTAGAACTTGGAGAGGTCCACTGGAGATATGAGAAGCATACTGGTTATAGTAGGACTAAGTGAGATGAAAAGTCCGGGATGATTAAGGAATTAGAGTTCTGACTGTAGATGCGATGAAATGAAAAACATTGGAACTGAGTAAAACATAGATGGTCCGATCTGGCAGATATTGATTCACTACATTTGTGTTCGATATCAGTAGATATCATAGGTAGATGATGATAGCGAGATGGTAATAAGGTCAATATTGTACCGTAACGATCTACCTAGAACTGAAAGAACTGAAAGAGCAAAGTGCCTAGTACGGTAAGAAAAAGTAGAAATGGTGAGATAAAAGTGTACAGATAAACTGAAATGAACTCGTGAAGCGGGTATGATTATGAGCGCGTAAGCTTGAGACTGAAATGGTTATGCGAATATGGTGCTAAGATTTTGGAAATCATTATAATAAGATCGTAAGGGAAAAAGACAGACTGACAATTTCTACTGATTGTATATCGGGAAATTCTGGATTGGTTGAAAAGATGTATATGGATACAGAAATGGTAAATGGATGGGTAAATAGATAGAGATACAGTGGAGTTGTATCACCGATTTTGTCGTGTTTTGGGGACTGTGAATACCCTATTATAGATTATTTGAGGAAGATAAAGAGATATGTAGCAATAAGGAGATGACATTGTATAAGCCAAGTGGATATGACCTTAAAAGGTCAAGCTGACACATGAATGATATGGGAATGAAACTAGGGAAATGAAAAAAAAATGAAACAATGATAGTGATATATGAAAAAGTTGTCGCATTTAAGTCGATTTACCGTTGGGAGTATCTATTCGACGATAAAGTTGATCATGATTAATGAAGCATTATGTGAAAGATACATGGAAATCATAGAGGAGATGATCGGTGAATGATTAGAGTGGCTATAAGTGTAACGTTCATAATGGGTTAAAGTAAGACATAAGAGGATGAATGTACCTTTATAAGAGGAAATGAACAAAAAAATTATGGCATCGGTCCTCTATTTGAGGATTAGCATAAGCGAAAGGAGTTTTATGGAAGTCTGAATTGTATAGGTTACTAATTGGCTTCCGGATAAGATGAAATAAGTTCTGGTGAGATGTAGATTACGGAATAAGTGTTAAAGAAAGTGTTTATGTGACTGTCAAATGAAACCTTAGTGCAAGGAATGTTTTGATCTTTTCAATTATGGCATAACATTGTTCTGACTGAAATAGTGCGTATAGTTAAGAATGATTGAAAAGCAATTAGGGACACTAATTGGCTGATGAGACTTTCGTGAACAGTATAATGATGGTAGCAAGACTAATGGTGTAACATCCCGTTACCGATGTGAGGGCATATCGGTAATTTGGATGAGTGAGCAGTGAGTGCATTCATAATTGAATTGCACGTATAGTGATTCTGCAGTAGTGACATGAGTTAATTGCACATGCTTATATATAGTGACATGCATTCATGATTATTCCAGCATTTAATTGTGTCATGAGTTGCTTTGTGAATTGTGAGAAATTGTGTGAAGAGTGATTTATTGAGAATTGAGGAATGGATTTATTGAGGACTGAGAAATAATTTGAAGTGAGTAGTTGAATTAATTAAATTGAGATTTGAGTATAGAATCTAGTGTCTTATATTTTTGAGAAATTTTGAGACTTTTTCTGGAATTTTTAGAGATATGTGATCGGACCGGAATATGGACCTAGAGACTGATAACTGTGAATTTTGTTCCGAAAGTGAGTGACTAACGGTTTGAAAAATTAGATCTGTGAGTTTGAGAAATTTTGTGATGAGTCAGTGAAATTAGAGATTAAAATTAAGTGATTTGAGGACTGATAGATTTTGAGTATCAGTTGAAATCAGCGCTGGATATATATATATAAGAGGTTTGGGAGTTAGGGTTGAAGAACCTTTTCCTTTTTCCCTTCTCCTTCGCCGTTGTCGATCGTGAGCTTCCTCCTCGGAGATTTCGTGAGTTTCTCTTTATTGTGAGTGAAAAAGTTGTAGAGAGCTTGGTGAAGTTGATTATGGCTGAGGATTGAGAGTTGATTTAGAGAGGGATTGAAGCTTGGAGGTTTCGGACGTTGCGATTTTCTAGGCTTTCGATCGATCGTTGTTTTGGTAAGTTTTATTGTGATTAATGTTGTTATTTGTGTTGATTGTTGCATTTATGGTTATTAATGAGTTAGTAGAGTAGTTGAATGGGTTTAAATGAGCTTTGAGGGTGTATTAATGGCGGAAATGAGAATCGGAGAAGATGAACCAGTCGCACGTCGCGACGTAGGAATTAAATAATTAATTGAGACGTCGCGACGAGCGGAAGGATTTAGACGCCGCGACGTGAGGTGCGTAGACGTCGCGGCGAGCAGGCGAAATTCCACGCCGCGACGAGGGCTAGAGGACGTCGCGTGACGATCCTGTCTTGCCATGGCGAGAGTCCTGAGGCATGCTGAAGAGCGAAAATCGAGAGAAATTGTTTTGGGTTTTATGGCATATCTTTTAGTGTAGACCTCCTATTGAGATGAACTTTAATTCGTTGTGAGCTAGAGAATGAGGTCTCGATTGTGGTAGAGATTGAGAGTTTGAATTTGATTAGTAAATTTTAATTAGCGAAAGAGAGTCAATGTCAATAGTGAATTACGGTTGTGAAGCGAGAGATAGCGGGACGAAATAATAGGCTGGAAAATCATGACCATGCATCATATCATTGCGAATTGAATTGAGACATGTGCATTAGTGAATTTAATTAATTGAGCATTCAGTGATGAGAATTCATTTGAATTGCTATAGAGGCGCCGTTGGATCGGCAAATCCACGGATATTCTTTGGGACTTCGAGCAATGAGTTCGGAAGTTACTGGTGAGTAACCTAGTTGGTTCCTCACTTTTAAGTGATTACATGTCTTTGTGAATATGTGTAAATTAAGTGTAAAAGTGAGTGTTATAAATGCGAAGTGAATGAGCTAAATGCGATAGATATTAGTGATTGTGTGAATGTGAATAAGTGCTCTGAGTATGTTGAGTGTAATAAGATGAGATACATGTGAAATGTGTTACAAATATGAATACTTGTGATAGTGAACCGAGTATAGTGATATGAGCAAGTGTATGGTGTGACAAGAGAGTGAAGTGATATATTGTTAGTGCATGCCTAGCATGATAATAAGCGGTAAAATTTACATTTGTGACTAGAGAGCATGTTGATTGAGCTTTGAGCTCAATTATCGATGAGAGGGCCTAGGGCAAAGCGGCGATAGTGTATACCCGGAGGGCTCTCCTACTTGCCTAAATTGTGATTATTGTGAAAAGGAAATAGTGCATACCCAGAGGGCTCTCCTATTCCTAAAGTGAGTGGGCGATGGTGCATACCCGAGGGCTCTCCTACTTGCCAAAATGTGAATATTGGACTCAGTCACAACAACGTCATAAAAGGAATTTGCATACTTATGCATTTGATTGTCTGATGTGATTGAGAATGTGAGAGATATGTGATATTGTGATTTGTGTAATCGACATGTTTGAGTAGGGACATAGTGTTAATGTGTAAACTGTGTAAAGTGTTGATAGTGTTATAAATTGTGTTAAAATATATATATATATATCTATGAGATATATTATGTGTATCTGCATGTGTTGGGTAAACCATCGATGATGGTTTCTCAATGAGTTCGCAAACTCACCCAACATTGCAATATATTTTTCAGGTCAGCGTTAGTAGGACTCTAGCTCCGTGATAGACGCGTTTACTGCGATGGCGTTCGAGATCAAGTGCGTGATGGATCGCAGTTGGTCATTTGGGGTGACTTCTTTGGGACATTATTTTGGGATGACCTAGTATAGATGTTTTTATCAGTTTCCCTTTTTGAGATACTGTATTGCGACTGTAGGGGACTGATAGATGTGTCTATATTTTGGATTAATTTATGAAATGAAAAATTATTATTATGGTTTTAAATTTCAGTGAATTCCATGATGCTGTTTATTTATATTGATGCCATGCGAGTGTTTAGTGATCGTTTGCGATCGTAGCACTTCCATAGCGTGAGATATACGTCGGAACGACCCACGAGCGTCTCGGTGTGTACCCTATGGTGAGGGGGCGCTACAAATGGTCAAACGACATAACAAGAGGAGATTTAGACATAACAAGTGAAATATACTACTGAGGTTATCTGCTTTGTGTGTACGTGTAACATCTCATCACCGATGGGAAGGGTATTTTAGTAAATTGGGACGGGTTAGGAATATTGAATTATATCTCGGCATGAACATACATCATATAGCCTCTATAATAATGATTGTTTTGCACATGCACTTGGTATACATGCATTCATGACATTTCCCGGCTTAAGTGTCAAATTGAGATCTTTTGTGAAATTTATGTGAAAATGGTATTTGAAAAATTATTCGGACTGTGCCATCGAGTGTTTTACATTTTTAAGGATTTATAGAAATTTTTTTGGAATTTTTCGGGGTTCTTGCCCGAACCGAAAAATTCCAACTGACTGACTGAGTGAGCTGTTTTGTACTGAAAAGGATTGCCTAATGGCATGAGATTAGTGGATAAATGATGTTAGGATAATATTCTAGTGCCATGATTAGAGATTAATTGGGATTAGTACTTAATTAACTAGGATTAGCTTGATTTTGTCTTTTTCCCTTTCTAATGCCAAGTGTCCTCTTCATTAAAGAAATTTGTCTCCTTATATTCATCACCTACGACTTTTAAAGATCAATTTCTTGAGTCTCCCTTGTCATTTACGGCTATTCCTCTTAAGTGTACAAGTTTATCTTCTTGAAAGTTGAAAAAGGGTTATTTTAAAAGTGCAAAACTTCATCATCCGAAGGTGCCTTGTTCTCCTCTTTCGAATTTTCCTTTTACCTATCCCATATAAGATTTGTCTCCTTGGTTCCTTGCTTGCTCTTCTTCACACACAAACCAAGATGAAGCTTTGAGTTGATGAGAACCTTTGGAATGCTTGTGAAGGTCGTAGGTGAGGTGTTAAGTTAGGAAGTTGTGGAGAAATGAAAAGACTTGGAGAATTGATAGCTTGAACTTATTTAAGGTGAGTATTGATGGTTGTTTTTATGCTTTTGATAGTTAGAAGCATTCATGGGAAGTTCTTGTGCATTTATTTCATGATGATAAGGGTATTTTTGAATGGGTTTAATGCATGCTTGTGTGAGGGAATTGGTTATGGTAGTTAAAGAATGTGAAAGAGATGTTTTAATGATGTTTATGATGTTTAATGAATGGAAATAAATTATGGAAATTGTGTATATGTGTGCTGCCAACTTTTGTGTAAGTATACAAATAATTGTTGTGTTGAGTTTGTGGCTGAATTGGAGGTGTAAATGAATGTATATTAATGTAGGTAAAGTGATAGAATGGAAGAGGATGAAGTATAGATGAAATCTGGAAAATTTGGTGTTGAGCCTATTATAATGTTTTGATCATAAATAATTGTGTAGGTGAGTAAATGAGGTGAGGTTTGTGCCCAATTAAACTTTGGGATGTTGGCTACAACTTTGTGTGAAATAGGTGTTGTTAAATTGTAATGCCAGAAGGGCGAATTTTTGCATGGAAAGTTACTGTTTTATTGTCTGTGAACAGTAACCGCAACTATGACCAAAGAATTTTGCTGATTTTTACAAATTAATTGAGAAGGAATTAGAACAAATGGACTAAATGAAAGTTGAAACCTATTAAGTTATCTTTCCAATTCCACTGATTTTGCAATTTTTCGATATGTATAGTAGGAGTTATGGACTGATGACTATTGACTGTTTTCATGCATTGAATGAAACCTAGCTGGAATGTCAAATTTGGTTCACATTATGATTTTGAGCAATTTTAGTAATTTATGTGAACTGAATTGGTGTGAGTGATCTTCTGAAAAGTTGTAGAGGAAGGAATTATCATGAGAATGATTTATTGCATGTAATTCTTGGAGATCAGATTCGGAAGTTATGATTTTGAAAAGAACTGAACCTAAGTTAGGTCATGGATTGCTGATCATCGCAGAAACTTACATAACAGTTTTGAAATTGTTAGAGATCGAATTGGATGTTGAGTTCTTCATGCAAATTGAAGTTTGAGATCTTATATTTTCAGGTATATAAGATAGTGAATTTGGTGACATTTGTGCTAGGAGATATACTGGTTGGAAATTTACTGCTCATATTGGGACAGTTTAGTAGACAGATGCTTCGGTGAATTATTTGACCTAGTTACTAAATGAAATGGGATTTTGGTTATTCATTAAAGTTTTAGATAACATTGTGATCTTGATTAGCATATTTATTGTATAATTTTTGATTGAAGATAATGAAAGTTACTGAATTTACAAGATACTGTACTGTGTTGAGTGACTTTGAGTGAGCAGTAGCTTTCATGGTGTTTTGACACCCTTAGGGGTGGAATTACTTTGAATGGTCTAAATGAAACTTGTAGAGGGTTTCATTATCTTTCCAATGAGATATGGTTTATAATTCCCTGAATTGTGTGCAAAGAGTTATGGATGTTGTAAGTTTGGTTGGAAATCAGCAAAAAAAAAAAAGGGAAGGAAGTGAGGTAGAACCTCGCCGGATCGCGAGGGCGACGCCTCGCCCTCGCGAGGCGACGTAAGATGGCCGGATCGCGAGGGCGACGCCTCGCCCTCGCGAGGCGAGGTAAGATGGCCCGGTCGCGAGGCCGACGCCTCGCCCTCGCGACGAAGCGAGGTGAGTCGGCCTCGCGAGGGCGACGTCTCGCCCCCGCGAGGCAGGCGCATATATATATTTATTATTATTATTTTTTCTATTATTTGGCATTAAGTGACCTAATTGTTTCTTTTATCAATTTCTTTTCCGTCCGACGTCCAATTGACCTGATTCTTGAGGCATCGGATTCACTGAATATTTAATTTCATTTTCTGAGAGATTGGGGATTTTCGGACGAGAAATTGACGTGGCCCCGGGGAACGGAGCCTTTAATCACTGTTTTGTTTAATTGGGGACCTATAGAGGTCTAAATTGCACACCGTCAGCGCCAATAAGTTTCTAATTTTTAGACGGATTTTTATGATAGAAAAAATAGGATTAAGGCCGGGAATTCATGAACATGCATATTTCACCTACATGTGCACAAATTGCATATTTAGTGACTCGTTCTTTCTCTGATTCTTTTAGAGGCCCAAGTGGAGCGTTGTTCGACCGACGGGGCGAAAACTTCCCGGCATTAGCTCGGAAGTAATAAGTGAGTAACCTAGTTGGTTCCTCAATCTTTATGTGATGGAAATTATGTGGTTATGCCATGTGGAGACAATGGAGGGATTATGTGTGTTTGCTTTTGATTGATTTCGGACCATAGGTGTCCGAAGTATTGGGAACTTGTTATCGAAGTGCTATTTGTGTGTAACTGTTTGTGAATGATTACATTTGAGATCTCGGATCAAAGGTCCGAGGGAATGGGAAATTGATATTGAAGTGTTAATTGTTTGTTTCGATAAATTGGTTTTGACTTTCAATGTGATATGGTAGAATTGTAATAAATGAATTCTGTACATGATTAATTGATAACAGTTGTGACTGGAGCTGCCACCGAGAGCTATATGCTTAACATTTAATGAGCCCGAAAGGACGATTCGAGCTTCATTCGATACTTAATGAGCGAAAAGGCGATTCGAGCTTTATGCTCAATGCTTAATGAGCCCGAAAGGGACATTTCAGAACCATAGGCTCACTGATTAATGCGCCCGGATTGGGACAGTACAGGCCCTCAGTCACAACACATAATCTAAATGGGAAGAAATAGAAAAATGTTATGCATGTATTTGATTGTACTATGAATTGGGAAAAGCACTGAATCACTGAAATAAAATGGAAAATGTCATGTATTTGAGCTTTGAATTCTTTCTGATTATGTTGTTGTGAAAATCTATAAATTGTCATATGATATTCTGAATGTGCAATTGTGGTAATCTGTACGCTATACGCGTAATGCATGAATTGGGTGAACCATCGATGATGGTTTCTCACTGAGTTCGCAAAACTCACCCAAAATTTGCATCTATTTTTCAGGACTAGAAGAGTACCCCGTTTGACACGGGAGTATGTCTGGTGCAAGTTGAGATAGAGGTCGGGATCAGTTCGCGCCTGCCTTTGTGTTTCCTAAGTTTGTAGTCCGCAATTGTTGTAACTGATTTGTAGTTGTACTTTATGGTTACAGTAAAATATTATTAAATGATTGTATCTCTTAAAAGATTTACTCATTTCGCTTGTTCGCGTAATTATGAAATGACTGAAACTGCTTCCTTTTAACATGGAATGAACGGTTGAACAAAACAAAACAAAAAGTATACCAAGTTTTACCGACCGACTGATGTAGTACGCCACCCTCGTGGGGCACGGACTCGGATATCACCAACGATATCGGGTTCGGGTCACTCGGGAGTGGGATGTTACAGTACGGAAATGTAACGTATCCACATAGGTGAGTGGAATTTTAATTTGAGGTGATTCTATTGCAATGTGAAGTGAATAAATCTCCGTATGTGATGCAAAACTGTTGGGAAATCTTGATTTGAAACTAAGAATTAAATAGTCCCGAACTGCGAAGTGAAATACTCAAATGAAGAGGAATTTATGGAGGTCCAAGTACGGATGACTAGGTATTGACATATGTCGATGTGGATGACAGGAAATCAATTGAAAAGAGAAAATGAATAGAGACACGAAGTCCTAAAGGAAAACTGGCAATGACGTGATGTAGTGTTATCATCATAAAGGAATTTGATACTGATGATAAGCATACCCTTGGAGAGTGGGCAATGTGTGATGAACTGAGACATTATGTTTAAAAAGTATAAGATAAATTGAATTGACTTTGATAAATGGTATTGGTGTTATGATCGCAATTGTTTAAATTCTTGGAGACCTTAGATTCCTATAAGGATACATTGTGTTTATTCGAGGAAAAAGATGGGCATAAATGATTACTATACCGACAATGAACAGATCAATTACAGGTATTGGGATTTCCAAAGAATGTTAAGTAGATTATGGGTAATTGTGAAGTGTTACTGGAAAAATTGAAGTTGTAGATCTAGTGATATTGGATAAAGGTAAGAAAGGTTAAGAGTGCAGGAGTTAAAGTAGTGAGTCCTATGATGAGTCAGAATATGCGAGTGAAATCAGAAAAAACAATATTGCACGCTTCAAAGAAGAAGTATGTGTACCCGACAAAAAGTGCTAGAACAAGAAAGTGAACAGTTGAAGCTAGACATTCTAATAAGTATATGCGAAAGTGAAATTGAATAACTATGGGTATAGAACGAAGTGGTTATAGATTCAAGTTCGTAGAGGTTTGAATGTTCAATAGGAAAAGTGCTTAAGTATTTGGACTATAGAGGATTATAACCTCATGATATAGTTTTGACTGAATGAATATATAAATAATGGTGAGCACAAGATGGAATTGTACACGCTTGTATTACACAGAAAAAAAATGCCTAACAAGAGGCAAAGACCAACAGTGAGTTGAGATGCTTGTGATGAGTGAAACAAAGGAAAGTGACTGAGGAAAGCTGAATGGGTTAGACGAGGTGACAAATGAAATAGCATAAAATGCATATCCGAATAGAGTACGTGAACGCTAAAGAACAGTGAATTGATAAAGGAGAGGAGAGCCAATGGAATAGAAAGAATAAATGCGTTAGGTGAATTATCACCGGTTATAGCGAAATGGACATAAGTGTCACTGTGTTAGTACCAAAGGAAAAGGAAGTGACAAAGACGAGATGAAGGGTTTTATTGTAAGTATCACCTTGGTAAGGTGTACTCAGGGTTGGAAAAAAGGGTATCAATGGAATGTGAATTAGTCTATATATTACTGGTGAAAGAGGTGTTGGATTTATAACACTTGATAAGTGAACAGGTTCGGAATTAATGACCTGATCCATAACATCCGAAATAAAGTTGGCGTCTATTCTGAAATACTATAGTGAGATAGTTAAGATAGTAAGATTTGCCAAATAAGTAACCGAACAACTGACTGAGTGTGGTTATTGTGACCTTTCGGAAAATGAATCATTGAGTGGAAAAGTGTATGGGACATGTAGGGTCATTTGATAACTGTCATAGTGAACCGTTGACTGAGAATTTCGAGGACGAAATTTTTTTTCAAGGAGGGGGGAGTTGTAACATCCCACCCCTGACAGGAAGGGTAAAATAGTAAATTGTCATAGGTTGAGATTGATAGGGATTAATTAATATTGTTCATGCATGCATACTAGTATTAGTAAACAGTGAAATTGTGCACATGCAAATTTCGGTACATGCATACATGACATTCCCGGTAGATGTGCCTACTGCAAGTTTATTGTGATTAACATGATTATTGGGTTTGAAAAATTATTCTGAGTGCGCCATTGAGTGTTTTATATTTTAAGAGATTTTTAGGAAATTTCCTAAAATTTTTCGGGGAAAATTTCCGGACCGAAAAAACCGCTAAGTGGCGAACCGATTGATTTTCGGTAGCGAAAATTTCTATCCAATGGCACTGTAATATTGGGTATATTATTTTGGGATTGAAATTAGGGTCATGGACTTGAATGGGTCAAATTTCATTAGGGCTCTCAAGAAATCCTATTGCTTGTTTTACTCTTTAGCTTATTTTGTCTTTTAGTTCAAGATGCCAAGTGTCCTAAGTTAATAAATGCCTTTGTCTTCTTCCCCTCTTTGTGTTTTCAGTGACTCCTCATTTAAGGGATAAAAAAGAAGAGTTATTGCTCATTCTCTCCTCATCATCCGAAAATCCCCATTTCTTTTCATCTCCATTGATTTTTTCTCCTTCTTTAAGTTACTTCCTCCCACCTTAAGAGCCTTCCTTATGTGCTTGCAAACTTAAACCTTCTCCCTCCTTACTATGATGATAACCATGCATGGGGTTGAGAAGTGAGGAAGTAGAGTGGTTGAAGAAGTGAAGAGTTAAAGCTTGATTAGGTAAGGTTCATGCTAAGCTCTCATTATGTTCTTTCATATGGTTGTTAGAAGCATTTATGTGATTTTTATGTGCATTAATGTCATGGAATTTTGGAGATTTATGTTCAAGTGAATGTTTAGGTGAATTTAGGGCTGATTTTATGGCTCAAGTTGATGCTTATTGATGTGTTATTAGCATTGGAAGTGATAGGATCTAAGTTTAGTAACAAAGCTGGAAAATTGATTTTTTGAACCTATTGCAATGTTTTGATCATAACTAATGGTGTGGTTGTGGAAATGAGGTACGGTTTGTGCCAAATGAAACTTTAGTTGAGTGGCTACAATTTTGTGTGAAATAGGTGTTGTCCAATTTTAGCCTTAAGAGGGTAAATTTTAGCTTCGAAAGTCACTGTTGATGACTGGTGTGTACATTATCCGGAATAATGACTTACTAGTTTTGATGATTTTTCTACATTAATTTAGAAGGAATTGGTGAAAATGGTCTTCATGAAAGTTGAAGCCTATATTGTTAGCTTTCCAATGCCACTGATTTTGCAATTTTTTGACATGTATATTGGGAGATATGCATTGATGACTATTGGCTGGTAAAATGCATTTTAGTGAAACCTAGCTGAAATGTCAGTTTTGTGAGCATTCTGATTGGAAGCAATTTTAGCAATTTTTGTGAATTGAATTGGCTTGAGTGATCTTCTGAAGATTTTTAGAGGAACATTGATCTTGAAAATGGTATTTAGCATGCAATTTTTGGAGATCAGATTTGGGAGTTATGAGTTTTCAGAAATGGAACCTGCATTAGGTTTTTAACTGTTGCCCTGATCAGTCACTTATTTGGCAGTTTTGAATTGGTTCGAGATGGAATTGGCTCTTAAGCTCTTCATGAAACTTGAAGTATGTGGTTTAATTTTTCCAATGAGATAAGGTAGTGATTTTTTTGACTTTTGTACACGGAGTTATGCTTGATAGAACATTACTGTCCAGATTGGGTGATTTCTGGGGCAGCATCATTGATTGAATTATTTGGCCTAGTTAGCAAATGTAGATAACATTGGGATCTTTCTGAGCATATTTATTGTGTAATTTCTTACAAAGAAAATGAGAAGTTATTGAACTTACAAGATACTATACTGTTTTAGAACCCATTGATTGGGCAGTAACTTTGATTGCATTTTTGACACCCTTAGAGGTAAAATTGGCTTTTGTGTCCTTCATAAAACTTGTAGAGCTCTCTTTTCTCTATGAAATAGACACCAATTTTGTCTAAATTGGAGTTTAGAGTAGGGAGTTATGACCTATACAAGTTGGCATGTCGGAGGAAATGGTTTCAGACTTGTCATTTTAATAGGGCTAGTCGACTAGGATTCCTAGACTAGTCGACTACAACCTGCACTAGTCGACTAGGATTCTTGTACCAGTCGACTAGTACATGTATTTTCCTGCACTAGTTGACTATAACCTTTGACTAGTCGACTAGGATGTGTATTTTTCCTTCTTTGGCGAGTGTCCGGGAAATGGGTATTTCATCACTGTTTTATTTAATTGGGGACCTTTAGAGGTCCAAATTGAGCGCCATCAGCGCCATTGAATTTCTAATTTTTAAACGGATTTTTTTTATGGAAAAAAATGGGAGTAGGGCCGGGAATTCATGAACATGCATTATACACCTACATGTGCATCATTAACGAATTCAAATTGGATATTTAGTGATGGTTTTGTTCTCTAATTCTTATAGCGACACAACTGGAGCGTCGATCGACCGACGTAGCAGAGACTTCCTGGCATTAGCTCGGAAGTAATAGGTGAGTAACCTAGATGGGTTTCTCAATTATTACTTGTCAAATATGGGGATAATGGCGGGACCAGGAATGTGTACATTGTGTGACTTGTCTGCCATTACTGTGATTGACTGTGATTGATTTGTCAATTATGAACTGTTCATTGTTTTGAATTATGTACTGTTACTTGTGCATACTGACTGTTAATTGACTGTGCGTGACTATGAATGATTAACTGTTTATGGGAATGTTGTAACTGGGCATGTGCATTCATACACAGATACATAAACTGATAAAGGAAAATTGTGAACCGAGTCGCCACTGATACTGAAACGAGCCTAGAGCTCGAAGGGATATAATTCTCCCCAAACGCGTCTACTGATCACTGAATATTGTTTATGCGCTCGGTCACAACACTGTAATAAAACTGGAAAAAGAGTCACATATGCAGTGCATCATTACTGGACTGAATACCTGAAATGGTTTTTATTGTATGGATCAGATGTGATTGCTTCATCAGTAAATTGTTGTGTCCATGACAGTATGATTACTGTGAATGTATGACTTCGGTGACTGTATTGTAAATGGATGATTACTGTGCCTGTATTCTTACTATAACGGTATTGTGACTATTGTGATCAGATATTCTCGTGGATCAGAGACCGTAGTATTATCGCGAATCGCTTTATTATCGTGATTTGGTTATATGATGCATGGATTGGGAGAACCATCGATGATGGTTCCTCATTGAGTTCACAAACTCATCCAAAATTGCAATCTATTTTTCAGGACTTGAAGAGTACCCCGTATGACACGGGAGTAGGTCTACTGTAGGCAAGTGAAGGATAGAGATCGGGATCAGTTCGCGTCTGCATTAGTGTCTTATCGAATTAGTTTCCGCAATCATTGTACAACAATGCTTTATTATTATAATGACCTCATTGTGGTTTCATTGTTTTTATACATTGACTGATTGTAAATTATTATTGGATGACTGTAATAACTGAAAATGGTTAATTGTGAACATGGACTCAAGATTGTATTCCGTAACCTTTGTAAACTGATTAGTATGTGAACTTTATGGTTATTGTAAAATATTGTAATAACTGCAAATGTTTTCTACTGTCTACTGTTCTTGTCGCGCTAATGTATGGTTAAAAAAAACGAGAGAGAAGAAAATGATATACTGAGTTTTCACCGACTGATGTAGTACGCCACCCTCGCGGGGCACGGACTCAGATATCACCAATGATATCGGGTTCGGGTCACTCAGGAGTGTGGTGTTACACCAAAAATCTCCCCAATTGGATTCCTAAAAATCGAGAAATCGCACAAATACGGAATCATATTCAATATCTTTATTCAATTGTCTCCCTTAGATTTAATCTATAAAATTCAACTCAATCCCAAAAATTCTAAATTTTCCATTAGAGGGTAGAAATATTTTTTAGAAAACCAATACTTCGAAAATCAATTAAATCGGAGATCAAACGAAAAAGTTACAATCAAAATAGTGGGAGAAGGTTGAATTTGGAAAAGGAAAATCAGAAAAAAAAAAAAAAAAAATTTGGAAACTGACGAACGGCGTCTCCTAGAGTGTGAGTGCTCCTGAGCGCGCTGCGAGATCGGAAAATAAAAAAAAATTTAAAACGAATTTAAAACAGCAGAAACTTTGAAAAATTATAACTATTCCACCGAAATCCAAAATTCGAAAATTTAGTATCAATAAAAAAGATAAAAAGAAGCTCTACAACTTTCATGAAGGATTCAAAAACTAATTTGTCCCCTAAGAGAGTCAAAAGCTATTTCAAAGTTTCTGCCCAAACTAAAATTATTCCATACAATAACAAAAATTCGAAAATTCATATCTTTTAACACAAAAGTCTAAAAATGTCGTATTTTATATCAAAGGAAAGATAAAAAGACGATTTACAATTCTCATGAAGGAAGAAAAAATCAATTCAGTCTCTAAAAGAGGTAAAAACTCTTTCAAAGCTACTGCCTATAAAATGACCCTTTAAACAGTAACTGAATCTTTCTAAACCTCATAACTTTTACTCCTATTGCCAAAAATGGCATATTATACCTCAATGGAAAGAATATAAGACAATATATATCTTTCATGAAGAATGCAAAAATTAATGTAGGCTCTAAGGAAGTGAAAAACCCTTCCTAATGTACTGCCTGGGCAATACCCTTTTCAACAGTAACTGCATTCATTCAAACCTTATAACTTCTTATTTCTAAGTCCAAAAGTGACATATCATACACCAATGCAAAGCTCTAATCATGAACTACAATCTTCAAGAAGACTTCCCAATCCAATTCCAACTCTAAGAGGGTCAAAAACTCAGTCAAAGATTATGCCCTTTTAGAAAATTTTGACAGCACCTCCCCTAAAATTTCACTAGCCAAAATCTTCAAACACATCAACCAAAATTCCAGCACCTGCACAAAACTTCAACTTCTACATTCTTCAATCTCCCAAATCACAAACCAATCCATACGATCCTAAAAACTAACTCAAATGGCAGCAACCACAATCTTACTCTTTTTGACAAAATTCAAACCATACAACAATACATTTTTATGGAACATACACAAGATACTTTAAAAACTCAATTCTCTTGCATTTAAATGGAAGGTATAAGTTATTGCAAAGCTTTAGAGGACATTTTAGCCCTAATACATCAAAAGTATCAAAAGATAAAATACAAAGAAGGGTCAATTGTCCAAAAGGCTATCTAAAGCCTTGTTTTCCAAAAGATGACTTCAAAGTTAAAAGACATAGGAGTAATGCCTCAATCCTAATGCGCTTACTCGTTTTCTCGCTCATCGCCTGTGGAGGAGAAAAGGGGTGTGAGCTCGACGGCTCCGTGGGTAACAATTTAATAACTAAGAATAAGCATGTAAAAAAAATTCTTTAACAAATTCTTTTCAAAGCAATTTTACCAAAAACACTTTTGCCATAAAGAATTCCTCATCAAGTTCAATTGAGTTAAAACATTTACAAATTCAACAATTACAAAGGAATGTCACATAAACACATAGAAGATGGTTTGGGTGGATCCATACGGAACATACTACACATTCCCACAAAGCGGTCATGTGTAGCCGTGAACTTATGGGAGTCCGTGAGGAGCTCGAATGCCATTAGCGGGCAGGCGAGAGAATCCTATGAAATAGACAAGTGCACTTGACTCTTAAGGGACCACCACAAACCCATATAAACATGCATTTCACATAATTCACACATAATTGCCCAAAATGACATTTTTCCGAAATCACATGTTCTAATTTTTTTTCACTTCACAAACACTTGTTACAATTATTTCCATGCAAAAGACACACAATACAAGTTGAAAACATCCCAAAGAGTGATAAATACAACATTTGTAAGTCATTGGAAAGCACTAAATGGCATTTATGACAAAATCTTTAATATGTTTATTAACTCAATTATTAAAAAAATCACCCACCTTAATTCCTTTAGTTCTAAGCTTGATCAATTTGCCTTTCCTCTAACTCCTCTTGCCTCTCTTGCCCTTCATCAAAACACAAGAATCCCAACATTACAAGGGATATCGAAATTGGGAAATTTTAAGCAATAAAAGCATGAAATTGATTCTATATAACCTTACCCATACTTTTCCTAAGCTATTAGAACCAAAACCCATTAGAAATTCCAAAGGATTTCGAAAATACCTTACCTTAAAAGCCACCCACGAAAATGCTTCTTGCTTCTAATGGAAGGTTAAACCCTTCCTCTTCCTTTTTCCCCCTTAAAGAACTCTTAAATTCACCTTTCTAAAGCAAGAAATGAAAAAAAATCCCTAACCTCTTCTTCTTCTTCTTCTTCTTCTTCACTCAACCGAAGCTCTCCCTTTCTTTTCTTTGTAAGTGTCATAAGTCTCCTTCTAAAGACTTAGCCAACTTGTTTCTTAACTTAAAAACCTAAGTCTAAAACTACGTAGTTTCACTCTTCCTCTCTTCATACTTGCAAATTTTCGTCCTCTCCTTTCATTTAATACGACCACACCTCTTGCTTCTTTCCTTCTTCCTTTAAAGACTCTACAAAGACTAAATTACCCCTCCTTCTTAGCCTTAAACTTTAAGAACCTAAGGATCTACCTAAAATGACCTTACTCATCTCATTCCTTTAATTTCTAACTCCATACAAACTCTAATTTTAGCTAAACCCCTCCATTAATTTTTATTAACTTAAACACTAAAACCTCAAATTATTCTAACCAAAAGAAATTAGGCAAACTAAACCTCAAAATAAATTAAACGTGCTTATTTAATAAGAAGGAGGAATCGGGACCTAACAAATTGTAGTAATATACGCGTCTGAAGATAGAATATAATCTTCAACAATCTCAAAAGTCGGTGGTTGAACCGATAGGTTGGGCTCAGGAAGGTCTAAGTCATAAGGAGCAGGTAGCATTAGCACTTGTCTTCCTCGCAGGGATAGGGCTTCTTCTTCAATTGACAGTGTATTAGATAGTGGCCTAATATGCACTATTGTCTGCATAAGGGATTCAGTAAACGTCCCTTTAGTCAGCTTTCTCCCACTGGACAGTGTTCATCCTTCTCTGTAGAACTACAACTGGCTCCTGTAAACGTCTTCTTTGAAGTGCATGCTTCATCTGTTCTTTCCACTTCTTTTTCAATCTGATCTGTGGACAGATCATGAATTACTCCTTCTAGGTATAACTTCATCTTCCCCTTATTAACATCCAAGGGATATCTTGGTTGAAGGTTTGGTACAACCCTTATCACCGTATGCTCTATAATCGGGTAAATAGTGTACGGTTGACTAGTCATCTTTGTAGGGTATGGTTTTGTGGCAGCATACCTCAAGGCTTCATAAAAATTCCTTTCATCTTCATTCAACAGATGCCATGTCTCACTATTTATCGGAATAGGTTGTAAATATGCCTTTACTAACCTCCTCGGTGTATCCCTGATGATTATTGAAGTACTCTTTTTAGTCACAGGCTCAACTACTTCAATCAATCTGACTTCCAATTCGTCTTTCCTCAGAAATTCAGAATAATTGTATGGAACCAGATTGAGTTCTTCATATTCTTCTTATTGAACCTGTACCAAACTAAGTTCTGTTGCTTCCCGTCGATGAACCTCAGTAGGAATAACATTCACCAGACTTCGTTCTGCTGTTGTCTCTTGTAGAACAGCAATAGAAGTATTCTACTTCTGACTAACTTCTACTGATTTCTCTGTTAGAACAACAGTAGGAGTCGCCTTCTCCTGTATTGGTATCTCAACAATTGAAGTAGTCGTTTTCTGACTAACTTCCCTAGCAATAGTAACACTCTTCTTCTAACTAACTACCTTAGTCTTCTTCAATGCCTCAGTCAGTCTTGGAGTTTTCTGAGATTGGGGTCTCTACTTCTCAGACTCCAATGTTCTTTTCCTCTCAGTCTCCTTAGCCTGATTGGCTGATTCTTCACTTAAGATCGAGACTAGAGATCTCGTAGCCTTCGGTGCGCGAGTCACAGAGACTTCTGCCTGACTTCGTTCTCTGGATCGCTTTTCTTCTTACTGTCTCAAGGTTCGAATCCTGGGTGATCTCTTCTCCTTCTTAGAAATATCACTCAGAAGCTTCTCCCCTTTTCTCTTTAAGACATTTTCATCTACACTCCGAACTTGGCTACTTTCTTTTTAAGAAATCATTTTTTCTTTCAAAACTTCTTCAGATGATTTTTTTCTTTCAATAATGGGCATATTTGTACTAACTTGAGATTTAGAACTCTTTGTGGGAGACTTCTTCTGTATCCGCTCCCCCTCATTTCTAGTTTTATTCTCAGAATCTACCTCTATTTTGTCCAGATTCTTCAAGCCCATTTTTCTTATAGTACCCGAGTCGATAACACTCTTAAAAGGGATCATTCGTCTGATTCCTCTATCAAGACGAACTCCAGACTCCCTGAAAATCCTTGTTAACAACATTCCGTACGAGTAACTATTTGTATCCTTCATTCCCTTAACCATATACTGAAAAATAAAAAATGGTAGGTCAACTAGTTGGCGATTCAGCAGGTAGAATAGGCACTGTTCATCCAGAGTAGTCACCAAATGCCTTGAACCTGCTCTCGGTAAGACGCAGTTAAACAGAATCGCATGTAAGACCCTCGCCTTCGGCACCAGACTCGAGGTCTTCCTCTCCGTAGAGTCATTTACTCCATACAACTGTCTACTAACTTCGTCTTCCTTTAAACTAACCTTTGTCATCCATCTGGCTTTGCTCGTTAGCTTCTCTCCAACAGATGGGCATCTAGTCACCTTCTCGATTAACTCCGTTGTTACAATAATAGACAGTCCGTCTACTGTAGAAACAATATCTTTGTCTACCATCTGCACATTCTTCCAAAACTCAAACACTTCATTTTGATAAACATACTCCCGCACCTGGAAAAACTTCCTCCAACCGGCTTCTACGATCTCTGGTTTGATGTCCATATCATCTCTCCTCAGAGATTCAAAATCCACATGCCTTTCGTAGATCATCACTTACTCCATTGATTCTGAATAGAAACTGACTTCGGTAATCTGTTCTTTAAAGTTAAGGTTGATTTCAGAGGTTTGAGAGAGCTGAAAAGTTTGTGGGTTGAGAGTATTCGAAAGGTTTCTGATTTGAGGCTACTCAAAAGGTCTTATCAGGCATGTTCTAGAATCGGTGAGATTCTCAAGGCTATGAGACTTTCCCTCCAAAATTTCCTTGTGAGAGAAGTTACCAACTGTAACTCACTGTTTCTAACGTTGTTAACTTTGACGACCTTTTTAACTTGGCTGTGAAATGTCAGACGGTTGGTCATTTAACATCACCATGTTGAGGTTCCGTCTGATTTTCTTGAACCGTTCTTCACTCAATGGTTTAGTGAAGATGTCCGCCCATTGAAACTCTATCTCAACAAACTGTAGACTCACAACCTTTCTCTGAACGTAATCTCTCAAGAAATGATGTCTGACTTCGATATGTTTTACTCTCGAATGTTGTATAGGATTTTTCGATAAGTTGATGGCACTAATGTTGTCACAGAAAATTGAGATCTCCTCTTTTCAAACTGAATAATCTTCTAGTTAGTATTTAATCCACAATGTTTGTGAACAACAACTTGCGGCAGACATATACTCGGCTTCGGCAGTTGATAACGTGATTAAGCTTTATCTCTTGCTTGACTAGGAAACTAGGTTTGAGCCAAGAAAGTGACAGCCTCTACTCGTACTCTTCCTTTCAACTCTATCTCCAGCATAGTCCGCATCGCAATATCCAATCAACCTGAAATCTTTACCTTTCTCAAACATTAAGCAAAGATCAGTAGTACCTGCGAGATATCTCATAATTCTTTTAACAGCTATGTAATGAGACTCTCTAAGATCGGCCTGAAATCTTGCACACAAGCATACACTAAACATTATTTCAGGTCTGCTTGCTGTAAGATAAAGCAAAGAACCGATCATCCCTCTATACAGGGTTTGATCCACCTTCTTACCAACTTCGTCTTTCGACAAAAGGTTTGAAGGATGCATCGAAGTTGCCATAGGCTTCACATTATTCATATCAAATTTAGACAATAGTTCTTTCACATATTTTTGTTGACGAATAAAGATCTTCTCTTCAGTTTTCTTAACTTGCAACCCAAGAAAGAACTTCAACTTACCCATCATACTCATTTCAAACTCATTTTTCATCAGACTCTCAAAACTCATACATAAATTCTTTGATGTAGCACCGAAAATGATATCAATAGAAATTTGCACTAAAATAAACTCATTCTCATAGTTCTTCCTAAAGAGCGTCTTATCTACCTGACCTCTACTAAAACCACTCTCTAAAAGAAAGGTACTTAGACGATCATACCAAGCTCTAGGAGCTCGCTTCAAGCCGCATAAATCTTTATGAAGTCTATAGACATGATCTGGATATCTAACGTCCTCGAAACCAGGAGGTTGCTTAACATACACTTCTTCGTCTATAAAACCATTCAGAAACGCGCTTTTCACATCCATCTGAAAAAACTTTATATCATGATAAACCGCATACGCCAGCAATATCCTAATCGCTTCAAGTCTCGCTACTGGAGCATATGTCTCATTGTAGTCTATTCCTTCTTGTTGATTATAGCCTTGTGATACTAATCTAGCTTTATTCCGACTCACTTTTCCTGATTCGTCTAACTTATTCTTAAAAACCCATCTAGTTCCTATAATGGATTTCTTTGAGGTCCTCTTGTATGGCTAAAATCCAAGCTTCGTCCTGAAGAGCTTCCTCAATCTTCTTAGGCTCTATTTCATAGATAAAAGCTACATTAGCTTCTCTTCTGAATTTGGACCTTATTCTGACTCCTTCAGAGGACTCTCCAATAATTAACTCTTCTATATGAGAACTCTTATATTTCCAATCTCTTTTTAATCCAATAGTTTTTGGAATATCCTCAACCTCATCTACCTGAGTTCCTGATGATGGAGCTTCTATTGTATCATCTAAGGGCTTTGAAGGGACTTCATTCTCCATGTCATCTTCCTTACATGGTTGGGAACTATCATCAAACTTGACATGAATGGTCTCCTCAACTGTCTTCGAGGTAAGATTATAAACCCGAAAAGCCTTGGATGATAAGGAGTAGCCTAGAAAGATTCTTGAATAGGTCTTTAAATCGAACTTATCCAACAATTCCTTTGTATTCAGAATAGAGCACTTGCAACCAAATGGATGAAAGTAAGATATATTCGGTCTCCTTTCATCCCATAACTCATAAGGAGTTTTCTTCTGCAATGGTCGCAACAATATTCTATTCTGAATGTAACACGTTTTATTCACAGCTTCTGCCCAGAAGTACTTAGGAAGATTCATCTCACACATCATAGCCCTTGCCATCTCTTGAATCGTCATGTTCTTCCTTTCAACAACTCCATTCTGCTGTGGAGTCCTAGGAGCAGAGAAATTGTGGAAAATTTCATTCTCCTCATAGAATATTCTAAACTTCTCATTCTCAAATTCTCCATCATGATCACTCTTGATACTGGCTATAGACATTCCTTTTTCATTCTGTAACTTTCTATTTTACCGATTCTAATTATCTTACCCTACTGGTTGTCTTCGAAAGTTACCGATCCTCCCTTCTTATACTGAAGATCTAAGAACATAGACCTTCTTCCCGTCATATTTCGCGAGCATCCACTGTCTAAATACCAACGGTGCTTGTCGCATCTTCCAAGAAAGGATATCTACAAAAGAAACTATTTTATTTTTTGGTACCCATATTTTCTTAGGTCCTCTTGGGTTAGTAATATGCACAGAATAATTCATTTGATAAGTTTGTTGATGAACGCGTTTTTGGCGATACTTCTTTTTCTGAAAGAAAAACTTTCTTTCATGTTAAGGCTTATTTCTCGTAAACCTTAATCCGGTTTTATCACTCGGATGTCTACATTTTCCTAACATCTCATTCATTTTCCTTGTACTCTCAGTAAAGGTAGCTAAATCAGCTTAAAGATTCTTAATCCTAAGCTTCAACTGATTGATCTCTTACGATCTATCTACAACTTTCTTTTTCTTATTCTCCTCTATTTGCTTTTTCAAGCATATATTTTCTCTCTCTATTTCTTCTGTATGTTTAAGGTTTTCTACATACTTTTTCTTTAACAGTTTGTACTGTTTCAGAATACCATGAGAATCTTCTAGTAGTTCTGAATATGCATTGTGCAAGTCATCGTATTCAGAAGTTACCTCCTCGTCACTTTCTTCCTCGGCTACTAGGCAAATGTTTGCATGCTTTGATGTCTCGGAGCTTGTATCTGATTCTGACGAATCTAGATCCTCCCAAGTTGCCATCATGCTTTTCTTGCCTTCTCTACTCTTCTTTGGTTTCTTCTTTAGAGTAAGACACTCGGACTTGTAATGTTCAAGTTGATTACACTCGTAGCATATGATGGATGTCTTTTCTACTTTTCCATCATCTTTTTCGTTCTTCTTGAAGAACTGACTTCCTTTGGACTTCTTCTTCCACATCCGTCTGATCTTCCTGGAAATGAAAGATAGCTCATCATCTTCATCACCTGACTCTTATTCTGATTCGCTAGAGTCATCATGCTTTGATTCTTCAATCTTTAATGTTTTTGATGACTTTCTCCTCCTTTGAGTTTTGTGATTCTTCTGTCCGGCCTTCAATGCTATTGACCTGTCCCGTTTGGGCTTGTCTTTAGCATCGAGCTCAACTTTATGAATCTTCAACGATCCAAGCAACTCGTCAAGCTTTAGCACACTCAAATCCTTAGCTTCCTACACAGCAGTAACTTTTGGTCTCCACCTCTTTGGAAGACTTCTTAAGATCTTACGTACATGATCTTGGTTGTCGTAAGTTCTTCCGAGAGCTTTCAATCTATTGATAATTGTTTGAAATCTTTCAAACATTTGATCAATAGATTCTTCATCTTTCATCTTGAAAAGCTCGTACTGGTGCACAAGAATGCTTATCTTGAATTCTTTGACTTGGTTTGTACCTTTATGTGCAATGGATAACGTGTCCCACATCTCCTTCGCAGTATCGCGTCCGTGGACCTTGTCATACTCACTTCTGCTTAGGGCACAACTCAAGAAAAACTTCATCTTAGAGTTTAGTTGGAATCTCGCCTTTTGATCAGCCGTCCATTCTCTATCACGTCCCAAAGGTCAACATGAGTAGATTCTATAAATAGCCGCATCCTATCTTTCCAGTAGTGGTAGTCTTCTCCGTTGAATGCTGGAGGTCTAGTAACTGAGGCACCTTCTGCAATGTACGTATGTGATTCCGTCATAATTTTCGATCCACACTTTGTTACAGTGATCCTTGGACACCGAGCTCTGATACCAATTGAACTGAATCACACGTTATTACAATGCTTATTATGCGATGTATAAATGCATAAGAAGGGGGGTTGAATTGTGCATTTCCCCTTTTTGAAAAATCTTCAAAATTGTTTTGTCAAAAGAAAAACTTGTTCTTTTCACAAGAACTACTGTAAATCAAAGTTAATCTTATTCTCGAAAACTTGTTTGAAAACTAAGTAAAAACGAAACTTTGAATGATAAGAGAGATAAGGATAGAGAAAAGTTGACACAATAATTTTTATACTGGTTCACCCCAAACTGTGGGCTACATCTAGTCCTTAGATGTCTTTCTGAGATTTCACGATCTCTCAACAACTTTACAAGTATTCTTTCTTTCTGAGCCTCTTCAGGTCTCTTTACACTCAGTATTCTTTTACTCTTAGCCTCTTTAGGCTATCTGTACTACTTTCTTACGAAAAGATGTTTCGAGCTTCGTTACAGTAAGATAGCTCTAGCTATTTGCACAATAAACTCTCAAGTAAGCTTTTTAACGTTCACGTATATGTATATCAACTAACTTTGCAATCTTCTCCTTCGACTCATATTTATAGCCTTCGTCTGTAACTGCTTCTTGAATCTTACTTCTTGAATCTTGCTTCTTGATTCTTGAAAGAAACGGTTATTCAGTTGAGTTCTGTAACTAACTCGAACTAACTCTTGATTTTCTTCCGTCTGCTTTTCATCATCTACTTTTTCTTCCGTCTGTTTTTGGCTTCCGTCTGCTTTTCAATATCTTCCGTCTGTATTTCTTCTTTTGTCTGTTTTTCAACTTTCTTCTGCTTTTCATTTATCGTCTACTTTTCTATCTTCCATCGGTATTTATTGAGCGTCGTTTCTAGAACCCAACTCTTGCCTTGAAACCATATGACGTGAATGTACTCCAATGAAGTCTCCTTAACCATCATCGATTTTTTTTCCTCTTGCTCTGATGCCACACATGTTGGACCCATTTTTGGAACCCAACATCTGGAAACCATTCATAAAACATGAGCATAATAACCTGTAGGGTTATTTTATGGAATCTTTTTAGCCATTATCGGTTCGTCATCATTCTCATAACATCTCAAGCCATAAGGGTGAGCCCACACAAAGAAATGACAATAACATCAATTGATTTTCTTCAAAACAATTGTAGCTCTATGTCTCTAGTTCATTTTGGAGAAAGAACCAACTTAATCGGAGTTCTATAGAGGAAGATATGCTTGAAAATCCAAAGTGTGTTCATACCTCAATCATGGTCTCCCAACCGGCCCCTCAATTTCTTTCCTCCAAACTTTTTCAAATCAACTCTAAAAGATCTAAATTTTTATGGAGAGATTGATACATGTCTTAGTAATCAATCTCCTTAAGAATCACCTCATTCGGAGGTCGGACAAAGGAGTTATGGCCAAACAAATCTGATATGTTCATATCCTGATTCCTACTGAACATACTTTTGCGCAAATGCCATAACTCTCACCATGGGTATTATATTGATTTCGTTGTTAGACCATTAGAAACAAGACATATAGGGCTACAACTTTCATGAATACCAAAATTTAAAATTCAGTCTTTATGAGGGTCAAAATACACGGACCGTGTAAAATCACACTGTCAGACCGTGTAACCTTCGGGTGAAATAGCATCCATACGCCCAGAAAAACACAGGCAGGCCATGTAACCTTCGGGTGAAACAAATTTTCACCCTCCAAGACCCCTCCAAAGGGTCCTAAATCCATCCTAACTTTTCCTATACTCATAATCTTGCCAAAATCTACTCTTTCAAGTCCGAGATTCACTTCATATATGCTAATGGTTCAGAAATTTCGTCCACTACAACATCCTAATTTGGAATGATTATAACTTACAACTCGGATATCGAAAAAATTGCATACTTTATAGCGTTGGAAAGCTATAAAGAAGAACTACAACTTCTATGAAGACAACTTGGTCTAATTCAATCTAAATCAATACAGTTTTTCCTTGGAAGGCAGCATATACATATTTTATCCTCATGAAAAACTTACAATTTTGCCTTATACGAACTTGGATTTTTATGAACATAACCATTCAACTACCAATTGGAATTCCTCAACTCTCAACCTTAATCCATACGACCCTTCCTATTCAACATCTCATGCTTCATGACATTCCTATCATTCCTTTCCATATTATCTCACACATATATATAACAATAGGTCATACTCAATGTTTGTCAACTCATCATCCATACACAATTTCACATTTCAAAATCCATACACATATTCATATTTCATTTGCATCATAAATTAAGAGTTTACCCACTTCAATAGCAACTCATGCCACAATACATCGTCAATGTCAAAATCCAATATACAAAACATGCCAAACCCAAAATTTCTCAAAATCTACTTGAAGCCTTGTTTTACATCAATAATTCCAAAACACAACAAAACATGCATATTTGGAATTATGCCTTGATTCACTTTCACTGGATCTCTTATTCTTCACCTAAAGATGGGGAAAAAGAGGGGGTGAGCTCGAGAGCTCGTGGGTAACAGTTTACAACGGAAAAATAAGCAAAACCATTTAAAATTTTACTATCATAGAAAATTCTTGTTGAAAATCCATAAAACGTTCGTTTCTCAAATTTCCATCATGTATTCAAATTCATAAGTCACAAAACATGAATGCATCAACTTGTCCACAAATCATGAACACATAAGCATAGAAATGGTTTAGGTAGATCCATATTCATGACGAACTACACATTCCCATATACTGGTCCTGTGTAGTCGTAAACTTGAGGGAGTCCTTGAAGGAGCTCCGTGCCACTAGCGGGCCGGCGGGAGAAGCCTATTCTTGGGTCAACGTACACGTGACGGTTCTTGGATGGACTACCAAACCCACATAACATGTAATTTATGAACTTGAAAACCAATTGCCCAAATGGCACATTTTGAAAACTTATCTTTCATGAGCATGAAACATTCCATATGCAATTTCATCATCATTTCTCAATTCATACACCAAAACATGCGACACTATCACAAATCATTCAAAAGCAATAAAGGCAACAATTGTAGCAACTTCTCAATTCAAAAGAAATGAATGCAACAATTATGGAGTACTTTAAAATAATTTTATTTTCTTGCTTCAAAAACAAACCTTTATTTCTTAAGTTGGAAACAGAAACCTTAGTGGCTCATTACTCAATCATAAACATGAAACCCACATAACACATGTTTCATGAACTTGCAAACTTTTTGCCCAAAATGGCACATTTTCTTGAAAATTTTCTTTTCATATAAAAATCATTCTTGAAAACATGATTGTATGAACGCGTGTTCTTTTCAAACGAAAAGCACTTTCATAAAACATCACACAATTCACATATCAACATGTAGAAATTTCTCAATTCATCCAAGGCACAATTTATGCAACAATTATGATGCAATTTAAATCATTAAATTTCCTTGATTTATAGAAAACAAAGTGGCTTATTTACTCTATTATAAACATGTACCCACCTTAATTCCTTGCTTGAAAATCCAACCTCAGTTGTTCCCTTCCTCTTGGTCTTGAATAGGGTTTCTTTTGATTTCCTAAAACAAACCAAAATTCTCATTCAATTTTGATTCAAATGGAAATCCCCCAATTTTCACAAAATCACTAAAACTTCAAAATCACAACAAATGAAATTAACCCTAATCAAACTCAAATTCAATCTACCCATAGTCCATATAGGTTAGGAAACTCAAAACCCAACTTAGAAACCCTAAAAATCAAATGGGTTCCTTAAATCATATTCTTCAACACCCATTCTCTACCTAAACACTTTCTCTTTCTAACTCTTTCTCTAACAAAGCAAGAAGAAGAAGATAAACTTACCTTAGTAAAATGATTCCCTTTCTTTTTCTTCTTCTTTCTTCTTCCTTCTCTCTTCTTCTTTCCTTCTTCTTTTCTTCTCTCCATGACTCTCTCTCCCTCTTCTCTCTAAATTTTTGTTTCCCTCTCTTCAAATGAGAAGACCACTCCTTTCTCTTGCCTTTTATACCACTAATGATGCTAAAAAGTCTATATTACCCTGACTTAAAAGCCTAGAAACTTAAATGCTTAAGTGGTCTTCCAATTTTGCCCTCATGCATAAGTTACCACCTTAATTCAATTTAAATCCATGTCATAAGATCTTACTCACATTAACAAGCTAATAAACTCCCATTAACATGCTAATTAATTCCACAAAATACTCTATTATGACCTCAAAATTCATTTAAATCATGGTTAACTCCTAAAAATCAACGCCTTTTCTACTCATTCAATTACAGGAATTTGCTTGTACTTCCTTCTAAAGAAATGTTCCTCATTGTCTTAATTTTCTAATGACATGAAAATCATTCAATTTGGTTCAGTAATCTGAAAGTTATACCCAAACATTTCCAAACTATTCTTATGCTAAAACAATATGTTATGCTCAAATTCTACCCAAAAATTGACTTTCTTAGAGACTGAATTAGAACTCAATTTCATCAGACCATTTATAGCCTTATCTCTCTAGTTTAATCCAAATTAAGAATCATCTGATTCGGATAACTAGAGAAAAAATTATGGCTAAAATACCGAAGCATATTCAATGATCATGTTTCAACTTATAACTTCCAATATTACATATATAACCCATCTTGCACATAACTATCTTTTCTACTTCATTTCAAATTCAAGAATTCTTCTATTCTTTACACATGAATAATCGCCAAAATTTCTCATTTCATATTTCTAAATTCCAAGAAAAGTTCGGGGTCCAACAGTTTTTCTATCTTCCGTCTGCTTTTTATTCATCGTCTGCTTTTCTATCTTCCGTCTATTTTCTATCTTCCGTCTACTTTTTATTCATCATCTACTTTTCTATCTTCCATCTGTTTTTTTATCTTCCGTCTGCTTTTTATTCATCGTCTGCTTTTCAACCTTCATTATTTGTACTTCATCAAAATCATTAATGTAAAGTAATTTTGACTTAACAGATAGAGGCAGTGATGAATTAGGAAGCTCCAAGAAATGTGTCAGAGATCCTAAGCTTCTTAGGATTGGCTGGGTATTACTTGAGGTTTGTCCAGGGGTTTTCTTTGATTTCGACCCCTTTGACAAAACTTCTGAGGAAAAATGTAGTGTTTAGGTGGAGTGAGAAGTGTCAGAAGAGCTTTGAGGAGATGAAGCATTGGTTGATTACTGCACTGGTGTTGACTATTCCATCAGGGACTGTAGGTTGTTTGGTATATAGTGATGCATCGCATCAAGTTTTAGGATGTGTATTGATGCATCATGGTAAGGTGATTGCCTATACATCGAGACAATTAAGGTCTCACGAGATTAATTATTTGGTACATGATTTAGAGCTAGCGGCAGTTGTCTTTTCTTTAAAGATTTGGAGACATTACTAGTACAAAGAGACTTTCCAGATATACACAGATCATAAGAGTTTAAGATATCTGCTGAGTCAGAGGGAGTTGAACTTGACACAAAGAAGATGGATTGAGCTATTGAAAGACTATGATTGCATTGTTGAGTACCACCCATGGAAAGCTAATGTGGTGAAAAATGCTTTGAGCAGGAAGTCTAATATCAGTGCAGCTCAAATTCAGTTATCGAGGTTACCCAATTTGATTTATTTGAGAGCCCTGAATGTAGAGTTAAATTTGTAGCAGGATAGGGCCTTGATTGCTACATTGAAGTTGAGACCGATGTTACATGACAAAATCTTAAGAGTACAGAGAGAAGATCCTAATATGGTGAAGCTTATAAAGAAAGTAAAGATAAATCTGGATTCCAAGTTTGAGTTGAGGGATGAGACATTATGGTTGAGATAGAGGTTGTGTGTGCCTCATGTGGATGACCTAAGGAAGGATGACCTGAGGAAGGAGATACTTGAGGAAGCTTGTATCGCTGCCTATGTTATGCATCCTGGTACTACCAAGATGTATAACACATTGAATCAGCATTTTTGGTGGCCAGGAATGAAGAAACAAGTGGTCGAGTGTGTATCTAGATGTATGACATTCTAGCAGGTGAAAGTTGAGCACCAGGCTCCGATAGGGAAGCTCCATTCGTTTCCCATTTCGAAGTAAAAATGGGAACGAATTTATATGGACTTCATCATGGGATTACCTAAGACTCCGAGGTAGCATGATGCGATTTGGGTCATAGTGGACCAGTTAACTAAGTTGACCCCACTTCTTACCAATGAGAGAGAATAACTTACTTGATTAGTTAGCTCGGAGACACGTGGATGAGGTGGTGAGACTATATGGGGTTCCAGTGTCCATAGTATCGGACTGGGATCTCAGATTTACTTTGAGATTTTGGAGGAGCTTGCAGTCTGCTATGGGGACTAAGTTGAACTTCAGTACAGGATTTCATCCTCAGACAAATGGACAGAGTGAGAGGACAATCATAACTGTTGAGGATATGCTCAAAGCTTATGTATTGGAGTTTAGAGGAGCTTGGGATCAATATATGAAATTGATAGAGTTTGCCTACAACAACCATTATCACAGTAGTATCGAAATGGCACCGTATGAGGCACTGTATGGTAGGAAATGTCAGTCGCCATTGTATTGGGATGAAGAAGGCTTGAGAATTGTTGAAAGCCCATAGTTGATACAGGAAACAGTGGATAAGGTAAAGTAGATCCAAAGTTGAATCAAAGCGGCTCAAGATAGACAAAAGTCCTATGTGGATCAACATCGATGAGATATGGAATACAACGTGGGGGACAGAGTATTCCTAAGAGTGTCACTGTGGAAGAGAGTATTGAGATTTGGTAAAAAGGGCAAGTTGAGCCCTAGGTACATCGGTCCTTATGAGATCATTAAGAGGATATGACCTTTGGCATATAAGTTGGCTTTACCGAATGAAATGTCTCAAATGCATAATGTGTTTCATGTGAGTATGCTACGAAGATACCGACCGGATCCAACACATGTGATACCGACTTATGAGAATGAGGTTGCTAGTAACTTAAGCTATGTAGAGGAGCTAATCAAGATTGTGGGATCGTAGATCAAGCAGTTGAGAAACAGGGTCATTCCATTGGTGAAAGTCCTGTGGAGGAACCACTCAACTGAGGAAGCAACATGGGAGACAGAGGAGCATAAGAGGAGACATTATCCCCACCTGTTCGAACAAACAGGTAAGAATTTCGAGGACGAAATTTCTTTTAAGGAAGGAAGAGTTGTAACATCCCATCACCTGTGGGAGCTTAGAATAGTAAATATGAGTTATTAATGAGAGCTTAGATGTTGGACCCCGATCTTTAAGTGAATTTTAGAAATATAAAAAGTATGAAATAAGTAAGTTCGTATGTGAAGTTTGTATTAGATGTGATTATATTTTAAGAAAATTGATGAGAAAAAGAGTTGATGGAGTTTGATGATTTTGAAATTTGGATAGCTTTGTATGGATGATAAAAGTTCAAGTGGATGAGTTGATTGAAATTAAGTTGAAAATCATAACTAAAAAGAGAAAGTGTGAAAATATGAAAAATTGTAAAAAGTTTGACTTTTTGGCCTTTGAGGGTTGACTTTTGATTTAAGCCAAATTTGATAAAATGGTCTTCTGAAAACTTGTAGATTATGTCAAGAGCTTTCCGTAGCTATAAAGTTTGAGATTTTTCGATATCGGGAGTGGAAGTTATGATCAGTCAAAGTTAAGTATAAAATTTGTTTGAAATTTGACTTTTGGCGTTGACAGTTGACTTTTGATCTAGACAAAAATTGAGAAAATGATCTACATAAAATTTGTAGTGTTTGTTGAGAGTTTTCTGTGGCCATAAAGTTTGCTATTTTTTGATGTCGGGATTGAGAGTTATGATTGTCCGAAGTTAAGTGATCTAGCTTTGTTTTGTATAAATGACCTAAGTGTATATTTGCATGTGCTATACTTCGAGGCCACTCGTCGTATGGATTTAATCTGAATTGGAATAAGTAGTCTTAATAAAAGTTGGAGCTTGTATTTCGATCTTTCCGACGCCATAAAGTATATAATTTTTCGATATCGGGGCTAGGAGATATGATCTTTGAAAAATTCAGTTATAAGTGGGTATTTAAGGTTTTGTAAATTTTGCTTGAACTCCGACCCTTTTGCAATCTTTTGTTATAAATCTTTCGTCCGACATCCGATTGATTTGATTCTTGAAGCGTTGGATTCCTAAGACAATTACGTTCATTTTTATGAAGAATTATAATTTTTAGGAGATTAAATGAAAAGAGATTGATTGAACCAAAGTAAGAGATGGGTTATAGGTTATAAGTTGGATAATTTTCTGAACATGGTTCAGTATTTTGCGATTTTCGGGAGCTGTACAACTCCGATTGAGTTGATTCTTGAGGGAAAATAAAGTTAAGATATGGGGCTACAAATCATATGAAGGGATCGAAATTTAGTTTCATCCCCAAGATTGTTAATTTCTGGACTGAAGTTATATTAAAGTTCAGTTTCGGATTTTGTGCAGGTCAGTTAGTAATTCGACCATAACTTCTTCGTTTTAGATCCGAATTGAGCGTTGTCAGTGGCGTTGGATTCTTATGATCTAGAGGAACAATTTTCATGAAGAAAGATTGTCCAAATTATTTCTTTTAGATGCTGGAAATCAGGACGCAAGTTATCAGTTGTTCAAAATCCTGCATAGGGGTAATTTTGGAATTAGTCAAATAAGTGAGGGCGAAATGGTCATTTGCCCTCCATTTTTAATGACAGGAAGAACACAACAAGGAGGCTGTCTTTTATTCTAGAAGAATCCACGAAATTGCTGGAGAAATGAGAATAAAAGAAAGAAATAAGAAGAAGAGAGAAGAAGAATAAGGAGAAGAGAAGGAAGAGGCTTCGTATATGGAGAAAGAAGAGAGAGCTTTCCTTTTTTTTCGAATTTTTGAAGCTTTAGCATGAGTTTTAAGTGGGTTTCAAGAGGAAAGAAGGAGAAAGAAGATGAAGCTACCTTTGGAGCTTAAAAATTTCGAAATTTTAGAGAGAGAAAGAGGTAAGAATTTGAGTTTTTATTTGGTTTTTGGTTTAGAATCATGGAAAATGGTATGGGATTGAGTTTTCCTATGGTTAATTGAAGTGTTTATGCTTTGATGATGGTTAATTTTGGATTTATGTGAGATGGAGTTTATGTCAAAATTGAGAATTGAGGATTTTTGAAATTGATGATTTAGATAGCTAGGATTAGTGATGAATTTGAGATATCCTAAGTTAATTTTGATGTTTAATGTTTAGGTGAAGTTTAATTTGAAAAAGTATGAATTGGGGGTTTAGGCCAAATTAGAGATTTGGGGGTTTTCCCAAATTTTGTGAATTAAAGGTGTAGAATCATCAAAAATAGCATGAATTGATGAAATATGGAATTAATTTTGAAGAAATTATGTTTTATGAGATTGAATTTGGGTGTATTGGTTTAGGCCAATTTTGAAAATTGGAGATTTTCAAAAATGGAGATTGAAATAGCTTGAAAATATGATAATTATGAATTTCCGATAGTTAATTTTGGGAATTATGCAAATTTATGATATGAATTTGGGTGATTATGGCTTAGGTCATTTTTAATTGAAAGAAGGAAAGAAGCAAGGATCAAATTGGAGCTTGGAACAAGTTCTAGCGTCATTCGAGGTGGGTAGCATATTTATATTTTGATTTGTAAGTTATATATTACTTTTGAAAATTCAAGGAAATGAAAGAAAAGATTTTCGTACTTTATTAGTTTCCAATTACTTTTGAAACATTACTACAAGCTTAAATTTATTGTTTGAAATGATTTGATAAATCGATAGAAATTCTGAAAATTCATATGTTATGAGTGCATTGATAAACTGTGCAAAGTGTTGAATTTGTGGAATTACTTGATTTGATTTAATTGTATGAATTGTGTAGAACTGAGAATGTGTATAGTATGCTGCGTATGAAAAACAAGATTTTTGAAAAGTGCCTTCGGGCAATTTGAATTTCCGTTTTCGATATGTGTTATGTGGGTTTAGTAGGTCCTTTAGTGAGTCAGCGCTGTCTCTATTCGTATAGCCTTCTCTCGGCTGCCCGCTAGTGGCACGGAGCTCCGATTTCGGACTCATTTCACCGCTACACTGAACCGCATTGCGGGGAAGTGTAGTACGTTCTGTTCACGCGGGACTGTGCAGTACGTTCTGTTTGGACCTAGCCAGACCATTCTGATATGTTATGTGTTTTCAATTTTGTTTCTGTATGTTGCATTCATATTTATGAAAATTCGAGAATTTTTGGAAAAAAATAAGAAAAAGTGAGATGACTATGAAAAGTTCTAAAAATATGAAAAAAAAAAGGGGTTTGAGGAAATTGTTTGAGAAATTATAAAATTTGAAAAATTAGCCCTTTTGGCGAAAGATTATGAAAAATGATTTCGGCTTATTTGTCACTTTATAAATGTGTTATCCACGAGCTTCCGAGCTCACCCCCCCTTTCATCCCCATCTCCGTGGTTTGACGGGAGATCGGATGAAAGAATGTGAAGACATCAGTTTCGACATTTGTATAAGTTAGATTTCGAGTATTTTAGAATTTGTATATGAATTTGTGTATGATTTTTGGAATATATATATTTATGTTTGATTCTGGGAATGAGTTTGATTGATGAGACTAGTGGATTGAATTACAATTTAAAGCAGTTTAGAATAGGTTTGTGTTTATCTGCTGAGATCCCGGACGGAGGGTCCGGTTGATTTTGATGTGTGTATGATTGTTTGGGCTTTTAGAAGTGTATTTTTGAACACTTTGCAGGTTTGGGTTAAGATAAAGGCAGCCGTTATGCTACCGAATTTTCGATAAAAATTAGTATGAATATGAATTTTGGGATTGATACCAATGTATAAGAATATGGTTAAGAGTTGAGTTTTGGCATGGGAAAGTCTTTCCAAGAAAAAGGATATAAGATTTCTTTGTATGAGTTTGATGTATGTGTATAAGAAAAAGAAAAAAAAATTATACCGGATTTTGGAACGTCTTAGGATTTCCAACGCGATTGTGATCCTGTGTTCCTTCTTGCGCTTTCGGATGTCGGCATTTGTTTCTGCTTGCGATTTGCATTTCGTTCCGCTTTCGTTTTAGTCTGTTTCCGTATGATGCGATTCGGTTCCGTTTCGTTTTTCGTTTCGCGTCATCTATTGTGTTGTTTCCGATTCGATATTTCGATGCAAAATTTCCGTTCCCATTCGATTCCGTTCCCTTCGTTCTCCTTCGTTTTCCGGTTGGGATCCGGTTCCCCGATCGGGTCCCAACATTAGAAATGCATTTTTCATGCTCATACGTAATATGGAATGTAAATACACGTGAATAAGTAAAGGTTTTGCACATCAAAATAATTGTACATGCATTCATGAATAATTCCGGGTATAATTAAATTGAATTGGGATTTTTGAAATTTTAGTAAATTTTGAATTTCTTTATGTCGAACATATTATTGGTTAGTAGAATTGTGAGATTTATGAATCTCGGTGAATTTAGGAATAAATTTCGGAGAAAAATTTTAGAAAATAAGGGAAAAGAAATCAAAAGAAGATTTGGAGATAGTTGGATTGTAAAGATAGAATTAATGGAGTTAGTTTCAAAGAAACTTAGTTAGAGTTAGACCTTAGGAAAAGTGACAAGTGTAAAGTTGCCTTTATTATATGTCAGAAGTAAGTTTGAGTTATTCGAGAGTTAAAAAGGGGTTTGTTCTTTTCCTAAGTTCTTTCGTTGTTATCATCTTCTCCTAATTTCTTCCTATACATAGAGTTTTCCATCAAACTCCTTCTAAGAGTTAACTTTGATTTTTTATATCCCTCACCACTTCCTCTACTGCTAAGTGTTTCTACTGCCTTAAGAAAAACTATAAGTTGGTTAGTGTTCACAGGGGTATACGAAATTTTGTATGGAGTTATGGCTTGAAGATAGTTGAAGCTTTTGGAGTCTTCAACAAGTAAGTAGTGAATAAAATTGTTAGAGTTTTGGATTTTTGAAATAAAGTTGATGAATTTATTATCAGTGCATGATCATGGCATTTATGTATATTTATATTCTTGAACATTGTATTAAGGGGATGAAAATTGGGGATATAGTGTTATTTGGTTTTTTATGGATTGTTAGTGATCAGGTGTTGTGGAAATGGTTCTTGGAGTTGAAATAACAACGAAATGATGTATAGGATTAGTGTAGAGAGTTAGATATAGAAAGGTGATATGCTCTGTTTCTTCACTGAGCATGCATGAATATATAGGTGTTTATACGAGAGTTGATGAAGACTTAGAGATGTTCAAAAAAAAGGTTTTTGAGTTAAGGAGTATAGATAGCATCGTCTGTGATGACATCGTATCGTCTGTGATAATATCATATCATCTGTGAAAAAGTATCGTCTTAGGTTGACTTTTGCTTCGTCTGCTTTCTGCTTCATCTACCTTTTGCTTCGTCTGCTTTCTGTTTCGTCTGCTTTGTGTTTTGTCTACTTTCTGCTTCTTCTGCTATCTACTTCGTCTGCCTTTTGCTTCGTCTACTTTCTACTTCATCTACCTTTTGCTTCGTTTACTTTCTATTTCGTCTACTTTTTGCTTCATCAGTTTTCTACTTCATCTACCTTTTGCTTCATCTGCTTTCTGTTTCGTATACTTTTTGTTTCGTCTACTTTCTGATTCGTCTACCTTTTGCTTCTTTTACTTTCTGTTTCATCTACTTTTTGCTTCGTCTGCTTTCTGCTTTGTCTGCTATCTGCTTCGCCTACTTTTTGCTTCGTCTGCTTTCTGCTTCGTCTATTTTTTGCTTCATCTGCTTTCTGCTTCTTCTGCTTTCTTCTTCATCTACTTTCCACTTATATGATCGAAATTTCTTCTTTTGTACACTATTGTCTAATGCTATCGTCCGGTCCATTTTCCCTTCAGACAATAGAATTTGTCTTCAAAACCTTCATAAAAGTGGTAGATCTTGAAGTCCTTTTTGAAATCGTCCCAAGATTTATCTTAATCCGACATCTGTAAAGAGAGAGTTATGCCAATTATCCCGAGATAGGTTCTGTATGATTGGGGAATACTTTTCTAGAAGAGGGTATGACCAAATTATATCAATTGCACTTTTTGATTTAAAGTGAACAGTAGACTCGAAAGAGTATCGTGGAAATATCTGAGAGTAAGCCAATGGGAAATGAATTGTGATTTTAATGGTTTTAGTGAGGCATAAACCTAAGTTGAATTATACTTAGATGAGTTTTGATATGAGAGAGATCTTTGTGAAGAAACTGATAGAAGGATACCCGGGATTTTCATGAACATGCATTTTACATAATTCATTTCCTACATAGGCATTATTGAAGAATTATACTTGTGCATGTTGTGATATATGTGTATGTTTTCCCTAATATAAAGGAACGAGTTGAGCAACATCCTCCAGACGTTGCCGGGTCTTCGAGGCAATAGCTTCTGGAGCAAACAATGAGTAACCTAGACAATCTCACTTAATTACTTGTTTGCTTAAATTATGTTTTGAATGTGTTTAATTGTGGATTCCAGACAGAAGATCCGATGAATGTGAATGTGGATTGAGATATTGAAGTGCTTTATAATGTGAGTAATTATGGTGCATGCATTCCATACGTGAATGCACAATCAGATAATGGCAGTTGTAACCAGAGTAGCCACCGATTAGGTGTAACATCCAGTTTCCATACAAAAGGTTTGAACCCTAGAAATTGGTACATGTGAGATCAATCAAAGAAATTAGGAAAACACATCTCATGCTCATGCATTATATAACACACACATACACGTGAACAGTGCATTTTGCACATGAAAATGATTGTACATGCATTCATGATATTTCCCAGTATATTTGTTAATAAATGTGATTGTTATGAAAAATGCGATTTGCGTGCTTAAAATTTGAGTTGGAGAGGGACATTGTGGTTTTTGAATTTTTGGATAATTTTATAAATTTTTCTGAAAATTTTGGGGTAATTTTTTGTAACATCCCGTTACTGTTAGCAAGGGTATTATGGTAATATTGAGTCAGACTGATAGGTTTCATTGCATTCACTGATTGAGCATGTTACTGGCCTCTGATTATAGAGGAATAAGTTTATTGCATGGGCATTTATTGATAGGTACATGCATTCATGATTTTCCGGCATTTTAATTGTGATTATGAATTGATTGGACTGTGAACTGAAACCGATAGGAATTGACTGGATTATGATTGATTGATTGAGAAATTAAGAGTAAGTGGGCTTGAGTGACTGATTTAAAATAGTCTAAGAGTGATTGGCTACTGATAGTGACTTATAGGAAATTTTCGAGAAATTCGGGAGAAAATGCCCGGACCGGAAATTTTGGAGTGACCGACTGATTGACTGTATAGTACCGAAAGGATTGTCTAATGGCAATGGAAAAATTAGAGTTATACTGTTAGGAAATTAAAATGTTGAGCCATTGAAATTTAGAGACTGAAATTTGAACTGATTTAGAGACCTATGCCTATAAATACCTAGGTTTGAAATTGGGGATTTTCCTAAGGCATTGTCGTTCTTCTCTTCCTTCTCCCACGGCGTTCATCGATTCCTACCCCATTGGTGAGATTCGTCGATTCTTCCTTATGGTTTCTTCTTATTGTGCTAGGCTAAATGGTTTATTGTGTTTGATGAAGGTTGAGAAGGATTGAGAGTGGGTTATCGTTGATTTCGAAGGATTTTAGGGTTACGGAGATTTACGGTGATTTGTGGAATTGATCTTCGATTGGTAAGTTTTAATGGCATTAATGTTGTTATTAATGGTTTTTATTGCATTTATGGCATTTATTATGGTTGAGTTGAGTAGTTAAGAGTGTTTAATGGAGGTTTTAGAGAGCTTTAATGGCAGAAATCGAGCGGAGAAGAAGAGGAAATCCTCGCACCTCGCAACGTCTGGTGCGGCCTCGCAGCAGCGAGAAAATTAAGTGCTCACCGCGACGAGTGCAGCGAGACGCCGCAGTGAGCGTCAATTTATTTGCCCATAATGGATTGCTCGTCGCGGCGGCGATCTTCTGCCGCCAATGACGAAGCGTTCTGTGCATGGCGAGAGCCTCTTGGCCGCGGCGAAGGGGTTTTTCTGATTGAATGAGTGTTTGTTTATTGGGCCTAACTTATGGTATAGACCTCCGATCGAGGTGATTCTTGATTCGTTACGGACTAGGAAAAGAGGTCTACAATTGAGGATAATTATGGGAGTTAGAATGTAATTTAATTGGTATTGATTTATCGAGATTAAGGTCAATTATGGTTCATAGTGTGACCTAAATATTGAATTGAGACAATTGGAGATTTAATTGGGATTCAATAAAGGTTTTCCAATGGATAGGGAATTACTATAGGGAGTATAAATTGAGGAAATTGAACTGAATTATAGGATTGGATCAATTATTATCGATTAATTGAGCGAAGAGTTAGAATGGGAATTAAGAGTTCAAAATTGGGTTTTAGCGCCGGAAAAATCGTGAGCATGCATTATACGTAATTCCACCGAGACATATGCATTACTGAATCGTTTTGATTGAGCATCTAGTAATGGAACTATATTTTACTGTTATAGAGGCGTCGTTGGATCGTCATTCCACGGACATTCTTTGGAACTTCGAGCGAGAGCTCGGAAGTTCTGGTGAGTAACTAGTTGGTTTCTCAAATTCGATTGTCTAAGTGCTCGATGTGAATTACTTGCCAAATTTGAAATTGCATGATTACTGAAATATACATGATCGAATGGAATGCTTCTACTGTATTGGATTGGACTTCTATATTGGATTGGATTACTGTATGACACTGAGAAATACAATACTGGGCTTTTATAGCCATACACTGAATTACTGAACACTGCATTGCATGCATAAATGCATGATCAAATAATGGATATGTGACCCAAGTGCTATTATCACTGAAAAGAGCCTCGAGCTCGAACATTGTCTCGACAAGGCCTCGAGCACGAGGGAGAAATCACGACGCGTCCCCATCGAACACTTCGGTCGAGCATTTGGGCACAACACTGAATAACTGGAAAAGAGTCTCATATGCATTGTATATACATGACTGATTGATTTGCAAGCTTACTAAAGTATATGATGACATGAGAAATTGCAAATTGTTATGTGCTACTGTAAACTGTTGCATAGTACTGTAAATTGTTATATGTTATTGTAAATGGTCATTTGACACTGCAAACTGTTATAAATTACTGTAAATTGTTATATAATACTGTTAATTAAATATTATTGTGCCGTGCTGTACGCAATTTGCGTAATGCATGATTTGAGTGAACCATCGATGATAGTTTCTCACTGAGTTAGCAAACTCACCCAAAATTGCATCGAATTTTTCAGGATCGATAGAGTAGACCCCTAGCTCCGGAGATAGTCTTTTCTGCCGCTTGAGTGTCTTTGGCAAGAGAAGCGATGGCACATGTGAGTCGGTCAAATTGGGTTGGACTTTTGAGGATGACTTAGGATAGATGCTTGTATCAGTTTCCTTTTTTTTGTTTTGTTTAGGGAACTGATAGACTTGTCTATTCTGTTATTGGATGACTGTATCATGATCATTTGGATTTTAAAAGTTACTGATTTCTGATATATTATGATTTTAATTTATTGTGATGCCATGTGGATTATTAGCGAAATGTTCTGGTGGTGCACCTTTACCGTGGGATACGTGTCGGAGCGACCTTCGGGCGTCCCGATGTGTACCCTACGGTGAGGGGGCGCTACATTAAGTGGTATCAGAGCATGGTTTGGCATCTTTTGGGATTAGTGAAATTAAGCTGGAATCACTGTAAGAATAGCAGAACTGATCGGAATTTCTTGTCTGTTTTAGGTCATCCGTCCTTAGAGATCGAGTTGAGTTACTAGCTGACCTAGAATCGGTAGGAGCTAGTAGGGAGTCTCCTGCGCCTCATTCAGAGGAGTTGCCTCCTCGAGTTCCTGTGAGACGGGAACGGAGATATGATCAATTGCCTAAGCAGGGGGCGGTTGACTTCTATAGCAGCACCGACCCTGCGGAGGCTGAGGGATGGCTAGAGAGGACTGAGAGAGTCCTCGATCAGATGGACTGCGACCCGGATGAGCATTTTGACTATGCGGTTTCTCTGCTACAGGGTCCTGCATATCAGTGGTGGAAGACTGTCCTGGGCAGTACCACCAGGCCTTGTACACTGACATGGGATGATTTTCTGAGGGCTTTCAAGGATAATTTTATGCCCAAGATCTATCTGGAAATGAAATTCAGGAGTTCTAGAGTGAGGCGAGGCGATTGACCGTGGCCGACTATGAGTCTTGATTCAGCGAGTTAGTGGTTTATGCTTCTTCATTGGTAGCTCTTGAGGTGGCGGTGTCGGCGTTTTGAGGGCGGACTCAATTTGGAGATCCGTACCCTATTAGCTAGATCCGATATGGGCGGTTTATTGAGTTGAGGGCATGCAGATGAGGATCGGCATTCTTGAGACAACAGATGGTGAGGCTAGTCGGGGACCGGGATTAAGAGATCGATGATAGCTGTGAGGCGGTCTTTGGCAGAGGTATAAGCGTGAGTAGGCCCTTGGATCTGCGGGAGGCTAGACAGAGTGGTCACGGGCGAGAGGCGATTTATGCAATTGTTAGTGGTGGCGGCGGTGCGAGTTTGAGCGATCTGCTCCTTTATGTGAGCATTGTGGCAAGAGACACGATGAGAGTGTCGATGGTATGCGGAGCCTGTTTGAGGTGTGGTTCGATGGATCACCTAGTGAGGAGCTGCTAGAGACTTTGGGAGCCCAGTCTACTATGGTTGGAAGATCAGCGATAATACCACGGTCGGTAGAGCCGTGGAGGTGGATCAGGATGGAGAGGCCGAGGCCGAGGTGAGGTCGAGCAAAGGGTCCTGATGAGATCGGAGGTCTGCGCAAGCAGTGTAGCGATCTCGGGCCGTGGTCTATGCCATAACTCGGCAGGAGGCCCAGGATTCCCCGGATGTTGTTGCGGGTATGCTTCTTATTTCTGGTTTTGAAGCTTACGCATTGTTGGATCCTGGATCCACTCATTCCTTCATTGCACCGCATTTAGCATGTAGACTTCATGGGGATAGGCAGAGGTTACAATATGGGTTAGAGGTGAGTACACCTCTAGTGTAACACCCCACACCCGTAAGACCCGAACCCGATATCGTTGGTGATATCCGAGTCCGTGTCCCACGAGAGTGGCGTACTACATCAGTCGATTTAAAATTCAGTATACACTTTTTTTTTCTTTATAGCCATTAACTCCACGTTCACACGGCAAACACAGTAAGTAAATAAAATCCGTATTCAAAATAAATCCGTTTCAGTTATTACAGTCATTCAGTATTAATTACAATCAGTCAATGCAGTAAAATATTACTACCACAATGGCTCAGTAAAAATACAATGCCTTGTTATCTGATGATTGCGGAATACAATTTACTAAAACACTAATGCGGAACCTAACCGATACCGACCTCTAACCTTTACTCGTCTCGGTAGATATACTCCGTGTCAGCGGGGTATTCTTGAGGACTGAAAATAGATGCAAATTTTGGGTGAGTTTTGCGAACTCGGTGAAAACCATCATCGATGGTTCACTCAATTCATGCATGTTCAATCGACTTGCCAAATATCACATCTGAACACGGTTCACAAATGAAATCTCAAATAGTACATACCATTACATTTCACAAATGTAAGGCGTATCGCCTTTCATACAATCAAATTCAATCATACCATATATGCAATGCACATGAGACCCTTTCCATTTTCATTACGTTGTTGTGGCCGTGCGCTGGCTCGCCCCGATAGCGGGCACATTGCGTTGAGCCAATGGCTTTCGAACATTGGGCTTGAAGCCTAATACATTGAGCACGAGGCTCGAATACGTTGGACACGAGGTCTCGTGCGTTGGTGAAAGCTCTCATATCGTTAGGCGTGATATGCCCCGACGTTGGTGGTTGCTCCGATCCAACCGCCTTTATCGATCATGTCCTTATGCATGAATGCATATGTTCCAATTTTCATTTACGATTATTTCTATCACTTACATTCAATGCCATTTCCCATTTCCTCGGACCTTGATCCAGTATTTCAATCATATATTTTTCCAATTTATTGCGTCATACCATATCGCATTTATAAATCACATCCCATGTATCGAGCGGATAATTAACACCGATATCAATCCTATTTCCTCGGACCTTTGGTCCGAGATCTCAATGTAAACATTCACAAACGATCACACACAAGTAGCACCGTTATCTCATTTCCAATATTTGAGACACCTATGGTAGAAATCAATCAAAGTCAAACACACATATACCCATCCATTATCTCCACATGGCATAATCGCGAAATATTAAACACATAAAAAATTGAGAAACCATCTAGGTTACTCACCTATTGCTTCGAGCTAATCTTTGGAAAACCTCTGTGACGTCGGTCAATCGACGCTCCAATTGGACCTCTATATGAATCAGAAAAAGTACGAGTCACTAAATATGAAATTTGTACTCATGTTGATGAGATATGCATGTTCATGAATTCCCGGTCCTAATTCAATATTTTTCCATAATAAAATTCTATGAAAAATTAGAAATCCATAGGCCGACGGTATGCAATTAGGACCTCTATAGGTCCTCGATTAAATAAAGCAGTGTTTACATGTTAAAATCAATAGGGGCTACGTCAAATTCCGTCTAAAATTTCCGTTTTCTCATAATATGAAATTAAATATTCAACGAATCCGATGCCTCTGGAATCAGGTCAATCGGACGTCGGACGGAAAGAAATTGACAAAAGAACAATTGGATCAATAATGCCAAATAAAATCAAAAACAATAATATATATATATATATCAGGAAGCCTGCCTCATGAGGCGAGGCGCCGCCCTCGAGGCTGAATCACACTTCTTCGTCGCGAGGCGATCCGTCGCCCTCGCGACCAGGCTAATATCTCGCCTCGAGGCGAGAAGTCGCCCTCATGAGGCGGCGAGTTCCCCTGCTTGCCCTTTTCTTTTTTTCCAGATTTCAATTCCTAATTTCCAACTACTCTAACTTTTAGCACACAAATCAGAAAAATACCCACTATACCTCATTGGAAAGCTTATGAAAAGCTCTACAATTCTCAAGAAGACCCAAAAATTCAAATCCAACCTTAAGAGTCTCAAATAATCCATCAAACCTTCTGCCTTCAAAATTTCCCTCAACACAGGGCAGTACATTTACAATTTCATAACTCACTGATTCCTTAGTAATAAATTACCACAAAAATATGGTCAATAAGTTCACAATGTCCTCTACAACTTTCATGAACAACCCAAAATCAAATTCTATTGTAAACCAAGTCGATTAATTCATCTAATGTTACTGTCCCTGAAATCCTTCACTTTGTGCAGTAATTTTACAAGAAGCATAACTTCCAGTATATAAGTCAATAAAATCAGAACTTTATATCCTTGTAAAGATAACATCATAAACTTCATTTTTCATGAAGCACTCAACACCCAATTCGATCTCTAACAATTTTAAAATTGTTATGAAAGTTTCTGTTATCATCAGCCATTCATAACCTAATGTAGGATCAGTTTTTGAAAAATCATATCTCCCAATTCTGACTTCTAAAAATTACATACCAAATATCAATTTCAAGATAATCTCTTCCTCTACAACTTTTCAGAAGCTCACTCACACCAATTCAGTCCACATAAAATGTTAAAATTGCCTCAAATCAGTAAACTCACAAAATCACACTTAAACTAGGTTTCATCCAAAATGCTCAAAACCAGCCATTAGTAATCAATTCATATCTCCCAATACACAATTCTAAAAATAACAATATCAGTAGCAATGGAAAGATAATCAAATATGCTACAACTTCCATGAAGACCATTCTCCCTAATTCCATCTTAATTAATTCATAAAAATCAACAAAACTCAGATGTCATGGTTGCGGTTACTGTTCACAGGCAATGGAACAGTAACTTTCCATGCAAAATTTCACCCTTCTATCATTGGAATTCAACAACACCCATTTCACACTAAATTGAAGCCAACATCCCAAAGTTTAATTGGGCACAAACCTTGCCTCATTTTCATATCTACACAATGAGTTATGAATAAAACAGTAACATCAATTAAAATTCCAACTTTCCAGATTTAAGGTTAACCTTAGTTCACCCACTTCTAATTCCTTTTCACATCACTAGACATCAAAATAAATACAAATTAAATTTTAATACAGTCATACATATATTAGGGTTAACACTGAAAATTTACAGCATTAACTTCCTCAATTCAAGGACTCGAATAATTATCCTATTCAATTCAAAATCAAACCATATCATTAACTTCAATGCATCTTCATCTAGCCTCATCCCCTTTTCTTCAAATCATAACTCAACAATTCAAACTATCTTTTTCATAACATTTAACCATCATCACTCAAAATAAAATCAAAGCATAATTAAACACTTACCAATTCAAGCTTCTTTTTTTTTCCATCTTCAAACTCTTCAATTCTTTAGCTACTACTCTTACTCAACACCTTCTCTACTCTATTCTAACACATGCAAGTGTAAGGTCCTCTTAGAAAGGAAGGAGCTTGGTTGCATGAAGAGGAGCTCTTGAATTTGGAGGAAAGTTAATGAAGAAGATGAAAAATTCGATGGAGGATAGCATGAAGAGGGTTTCGGATGATGGTGAAATTTCAAGGAAACAATCAAAATCTCCTCTTTATTCCTTCCTTTAAGCAATCACCGAGAATGAGCATTAAAGAAGGGGAAAAGGTGGCAAAAGGCTATTTGGCCAAGTGTATAAGAAAAGTCAAAGAAGGAGATTAAATATAAATTGATCCAATTCACAATAATTTCCACCCAATTTCGGTGGGTCCCTTTATAGGTCCCAACACAATATGCAATAGATCAATACCAAATATCAAGAGAAATTCAATAGGTTAGCCATCGGACGATTTTATCCTATCAAGGAATTTCCGGGAATTTCCCCCAAATCATTTTTCTGAGAATTATCTAAATTCCCTAAAATTATAAAACAGATAACAGTGCACTCCAAATAATTTTTCAATCACAAAAATCACCTTTTCTCTCCCAAAACAAGTTTAGGCTAATTCTGGCATGATTTTGCGGTCAGGAATTTTCTCGAAAAATTCCAAAAATTCCTGAAAATCCTTAAAATCGAAAACGCAACAACAAGACTCGAATAATTTTTCAAATCCCATAACCCCGTTAATCACAATAAAATTGCTTTAGGCCCAATTACCGGGAATTATCATGAATGCATATACCGTAATTCCATATACACAATTGATCATGTATCAATCCTATTATGCACAAACAGTACTAATTATTCCTTACCAAACTCATCCTATGCCAATTTTACTATTTTACCCTTCCGGGAGGGTGGGATGTTACAATTCTCCCTCCTTATAAAATTTCGTCCTCGAAATTCTCGGTCAACAATTCCTATATGCAAGTAATCATATGATTCTTCATATCCCATATACTTTTCCACTTAATAATTCACTTATCGAGTGATCACTACAACTACTCTCAGTCTGTGGTTCAGTTACTGATTTGGCTAACTCGTTATCACTTAGATACGATGTGGATTTGACAAGACTATCGGTTGGCGATCTCATTTTCTTAGCTATCTCACTTACCATTTCTAGAATTGTCACTACCTTTGGTTTCGATATTTAACTCGATTCGGTATTTTGAACCTATTCACTTATCACATTTTATTCCTCTAATACCTTTTTCCCCAATGTTATATAGTCAATTTACATTCCATTGAGTCGTTTCCATTTCTTTGGTATCTCTCTTAATCACGTTAGGAACGATTTACATTCCTTTGGTACCAATCTGGTGACATTTAATTCCAATTCACTATCATCGATAACAATGTACCTAATGCGGTCATTTATCATATGTCATTCACTTTATATTCAAATTCGATTCTCGTAAGACAATTCACTATTCTATAATGTTCACACACTTTATCCGGATATCAGATTTACTCTGTCTCATTTGTCCGATCCAATTCCACTTTAGCTAACCATGCGGTCTTCCTAAGTCACTTTCCTTTTCTCACACATTTTAGTCTCAAATCCATTATGGTCTTTAACTCCCAAAGAGTAATCGCTTGCGATGTAACAAGATATATATTTTCGGTGAATCAAAGCTCTATAACACGACCATAATCAAACCTTTTCCTATTGGACATTCAATCTATAAACTCTTGAGCCAAGAATCACTTCATTCTATACCTACAATTACTCAATTTCACTTTTCAAATATCTTGACTAGAATGTCTAACTTTGATTTGTTCACTTTCTTGTTCTAATACCTTTTATCGGTACACTTATTTCTCCTTCGACTTTTGTTCACTATAGTTTTCCAATTCCATTTGTATATTCAAACTCATCATAAAACTTCCTCTTTACTTTCTCGCACTCTTAACCTTTCTTATCACGATTTTTACAACTTCATTTTTCCGTAACACTTCACAATTACCCCGATATGCTTGACATTAATTGAAAACCCTAATATCCGTAATGGATCATTCATTAAAGCATTATCATGCTCACTAGTTAAGGGTAGTAGGCGAATTGTTTGTTCATTCTAGCATTGTCGTATCTTTCCTCAAATTAACCCAGTGTATCCTTATAGGAATCTACGGTCTCAAGGCTTTCAATGTGAGCATGACACAGTACCATTTATCACAGTCGATTCAATTTATTTCATACTCGTTCAACATATTGTCGCAGTTCAATACTCACTGCCCACTTTTCCAGTGTATGTTTATCATCAGTATCAGATTCCTCAATTCATCCTATCGTTCTTTTTACTTTTCACTGTTCAACACTTCCAAACACATTACATCTCTAATCACGATTACTACCATTTGCTTACCTCGCATACTTCCCTATTAGGGTCTTATTGACTTTACTGTACATCTTTTACCCTTTTCATTAAGTCTACAATGAGTGTATCTACAATTTCTTTATGAAGTTGTCACTACATCACCTCATTGTCGGTTTCCTTTTGACCCTCTTGTCTCCATTCGATTACTCTTTTTCATTTCTCTTCTCATTTGTTTTCATATCATTCCTATCAACATATGTTAATACCTTGTCATCTATATTTAAACCTCCAAAATTTTCCATTTTATTTTAGTATCTCTCTTCTCGATTCGGGACTCTTTCATTTTTGTTTCAAATCTAGATTCCTCAGCAGTTTTACATCATAGCGGAGATCGATTCACTTCACATTGCAATAGAATCACCTCAAATTAAAATCTCACTCATATGGAATTCTTTACATTTACTGTACATACAATGCAGATAATCTCGTGATATGAGCTAGGACCCAATTTCACTTTTAATTTTGTCCACAAAAGTCTCATCAACCAATGATTATTCCTAATTGTGTTTCAATCCTTCTTCACTATATCGCATAATCTCAATCAAGACACTCTTATGTCATCATTTAATGATCGAACATTCCTTTCGCGAAGGTTCCTTGTGCGACCACTTAAATACTTTTTTTTTCACACTTATTACGTAATCTATACGAATCACTTTTGATTCCTCTCATATGTGTACACTCATTCCACCTTTGTCTTACTTTAACCTCTTAAGAACTTCACACTTATAATCCTCTAAACATTTACCGCTCATTTCCTCTATGATTTCCATATATCATCACATACATTTCATTAGTCACAATCAACATTCTTGTCGATAGATATCCCCAACAATAAATCGACTTAAATCTGATAACTCTTTTCATACACCACTATTGTGGTTTCATTCTTTTCAAGATCTTTATTTCATTCTCACCATATCATTAAACCTGTATGTCTCATTCCCTATCCGTTCGTGCTACTTGACCTTGTAAGGTCATATCAATTTGGCTTATCGACTTATGATCATTATTCCTATTTTTTTATTACATTTTCGCTACTTATCTTCTATTTTCCTCAAACAGTCTATGATCAGTGTTCACGGTCCCCAATACTGACATAAAGTCGTTGATACTACTCCATTTTATCTCTATCTATATACCTATCCATTTACCATTTTCGTGTCCATATACACCTAATTCAGTATTTCCCGATACACCATCAGTAGAAATCATCTGTCTGTCTTTTTTTTTTAATAATGATTTTATCATACGAATTTCCAACCTCGAAGCACCATAATCACCTAACAATTTCAGTCTCAAACTTATGCGGTCTAGTTCATAACCATTTCCCGAATTCATTTCAGTTTCAGTTCTCAATAAACCATTACAGTACTCTATTGAGCTTCTTTCCATTTCACTATCATCATCTGCTTATAATATCTACTAATCTCTAACTCGAATACCGTGAATCAAAATATGCCCGATTGGATCATCTACATTTTACTCAATTCCAATATTTCCCCATTCATGACATATACAGTCAGAACTGTAATTTCCTAACCATCCCGGGCATTTAATCTCACTTAGATCTACTATAACCAATAAGCTTCCCATATCTCTAATGGACCTCTCCAAGTTCTCAACATTTGCATTTTTCTGTCACCATAATATTGTCAATTTAATTCGGAAATTCTTAATCAGTCTAGGCCAACACAGTCATTCTACTATCACATATGAGGGTTTCTATATCAACCTTCTTATCCATTTTTCCTTTATCCTTTCCTAATTGATTATCCCCTTTTAGGGATTTTCACTCTAATCCAGTCTCACTCTTCTCTCACTTAATCACTTGACACTTATGCACCCTTAGGCTTTATCCTCGTGCGACTCTGACTAGGGATCAGTTACCACGGTCTGCAACGACGCGACTCAAATGCATGAAACCTATGTTCCAAACTGTGCCCAGATACATTACGTACTACTGGGCTCTGATACCACCTAAATGTAACACCCCACACCCGTAAGACCCGAACCCGATATCGTTGGTGATATCCGAGTCCGTGTCCCACGAGAGTGGCGTACTACATCAGTCGATTTAAAATTCAGTATACACTTTTTTTTCTTTATAGCCATTAACTCCACGTTCACACGGCAAACACAGTAAGTAAATAAAATCCGTATTCAAAATAAATCCGTTTCAGTTATTACAGTCATTCAGTATTAATTACAATCAGTCAATGCAGTAAAATATTACTACCACAATGGCTCAGTAAAAATACAATGCCTTGTTATACAGTGATTGCGGAATACAATTTACTAAAACACTAATGCGGATACCTGAACCGATCGACCTCTAACCTTTACTCGTCTACGGTAGATATACTCCGTGTCAACCGGGTATTCTTGAGACCTGAAAAATAGATGCAAATTTTGGGTGAGTTTTGCGAACTCGGTGAGAAACCATCATCGATGGTTCACTCAATTCATGCATGTTCAATCGACTTGCCAAATATCACATCTGAACACAGTTCACAAATGAAATCTCAAATAGTACATACCATTACATTTCACAAATGTAAGGCGTATCGCCTTTCATACAATCCAAATTCAATCATACCATATATGCAATGCACATGAGACCCTTTCCATTTTCATTACGTTGTTGTGGCTGCGTGCGCTGGCGTCCCGATGCGGGCACATTGCGTTGAGCCAATGGCTTTGAACATTGGGCTTGAAGCCTAATACATTGAGCACGAGGCTCGAATACGTTGGACCCGAGGTCACATGCGTTGGTAAAGCTCTCATATCGTTAGGCGTGATATGCCCCGACACGATACGGTCGCTGCTCGATCCTCGCTTTATCTCGATCATGTCCTTATGCATGAATGCATATGTTCCAATTTTCATTTGATTATTTCTATCACTTACATTCAATGCCATTTCCCATTTCCTCGGACCTTGGTCCGTATTTCAATCATATATTTTCCAATTTATTCGTCATACCATATCGCATTTACGGTCACATCCCATGTATCGAGGCAGATAATTAACGCCGATATCAATCCCTATTTCCTCGGACCTTTGGTCCGAGATCTCAATGTAAACATTCACAACAATCACACACAAGTAGCACCGTTATCTCATTTCCAATATTTGAGACACTATGGTCCGAAATCAATCAAAGTCAAACACACATATACCCATCCATTATCTCCACATGGCATAATCGCGAAATATTAAACACATAAAAAATTGAGAAACCATCTAGGTTACTCACCTATTGCTTCCGAGCTAATCTTGGAAAACCTCGTGACGTCGGTCAATCGACGCCCAATTGGACCTCTATATGAATCAGAAAAAGTACGAGTCACTAAATATGAAATTTGTACTCATGTTGATGAGATATGCATGTTCATGAATTCCCGGTCCTAATTCAATATTTTTCCATAATAAAATTCTATGAAAAATTAGAAATCCATAGGCGCTGACGGTGCGCAATTCGGACCTCTATAGGTCCTCAATTAAATAAAACAGTGTTTACATGTTCCGTCAATAGGGGCTACGTCAAATTCCCGTCTAAAAATTTCCGTTTTCTCATAATATGAAATTAAATATTCAACGAATCCGATGCCTCTGGAATCAGGTCAATCGGACGTCGGACGGGAAAGAAATTGACAAAAGAACAATTGGATCAATAATGCCAAATAAAATCAAAAACAATAATATATATATATATATCCGGAAGCCTGCCTCGCGGGGGCGAGACGCCGCCCTCGCGAGGCTGAATCACCCTTCTTCGTCGCGAGGGCGATCCGTCGCCCTCGCGACCAGGCCAATTATCTCGCCCTCGCGAGGCGAGAAGTCGCCCTCGCGAGACGGCGAGTTCCCCTGCTTGCCCTTTTCTTTTTTTCCAGATTTCAATTCCTAATTTCCAACTACTCTAACTTTTAGCACACAAATCAGAAAAATACCCACTATACCTCATTGGAAAGCTTATGAAAAGCTCTACAATTCTCAAGAAGACCCAAAAATTCAAATCCAACCTTAAGAGTCTCAAATAATCCATCAAACCTTCTGCCTTCAAAATTTCCCTCAACACAGGGCAGTACATTTACAATTTCATAACTCACTGATTCCTTAGTAATAAATTACCACAAAAATATGGTCAATAAGTTCACAATGTCCTCTACAACTTTCATGAACAACCCAAAATCAAATTCTATTGTAAACCAAGTCGATTAATTCATCTAATGTTACTGTCCCTGAAATCCTTCACTTTGTGCAGTAATTTTACAAGAAGCATAACTTCCAGTATATAAGTCAATAAAATCAGAACTTTATATCCTTGTAAAGATAACATCATAAACTTCATTTTTCATGAAGCACTCAACACCCAATTCGATCTCTAACAATTTTAAAATTGTTATGAAAGTTTCTGTTATCATCAGCCATTCATAACCTAATGTAGGATCAGTTTTTGAAAAATCATATCTCCCAATTCTGACTTCTAAAAATTACATACCAAATATCAATTTCAAGATAATCTCTTCCTCTACAACTTTTCAGAAGCTCACTCACACCAATTCAGTCCACATAAAATGTTAAAATTGCCTCAAATCAGTAAACTCACAAAATCACACTTAAACTAGGTTTCATCCAAAATGCTCAAAACCAGCCATTAGTAATCAATTCATATCTCCCAATACACAATTCTAAAAATAACAATATCAGTAGCAATGGAAAGATAATCAAATATGCTACAACTTCCATGAAGACCATTCTCCCTAATTCCATCTTAATTAATTCATAAAAATCAACAAAACTCAGATGTCATGGTTGCGGTTACTGTTCACAGGCAATGGAACAGTAACTTTCCATGCAAAATTTCACCCTTCTATCATTGGAATTCAACAACACCCATTTCACACTAAATTGAAGCCAACATCCCAAAGTTTAATTGGGCACAAACCTTGCCTCATTTTCATATCTACACAATGAGTTATGAATAAAACAGTAACATCAATTAAAATTCCAACTTTCCAGATTTAAGGTTAACCTTAGTTCACCCACTTCTAATTCCTTTTTCACATCACTAGACATCAAAATAAATACAAATTAAATTTTAATACAGTCATACATATATTAGGGTTAACACTGAAAAATTTACAGCATTAACTTCCTCAATTCAAGGACTCGAATAATTATCCCTATTCAATTCAAAATCAAACCATATCATTAACTTCAATGCATCTTCATCTAGCCTCATCCCCTTTTCTTCAAATCATAACTCAACAATTCAAACTATCTTTTTCATAACATTTAACCATCATCACTCAAAATAAAATCAAAGCATAATTAAACACTTACCAATTCAAGCTTCTTTTTTTTTCCATCTTCAAACTCTTCAATTCTTTAGCTACTACTCTTACTCAACACCTTCTCTACTCTATTCTAACACATGCAAGTGTAAGGTCCTCTTAGAAAGGAAGGAGCTTGGTTGCATGAAGAGGAGCTCTTGAATTTGGAGGAAAGTTAATGAAGAAGATGAAAAATTCGATGGAGGATAGCATGAAGAGGGTTTCGGATGATGGTGAAATTTCAAGGAAACAATCAAAATCTCCTCTTTATTCCTTCCTTTAAGCAATCACCGAGAATGAGCATTAAAGAAGGGGAAAAGGTGACAAAAGGCTATTTGGCCAAGTGTATAAGAAAAGTCAAAGAAGGAGATTAAATATAAATTGATCCAATTCACAATAATTTCCACCCAATTTCGGTGGGTCCCTTTATAGGTCCCAACACAATATGCAATAGATCAGTACCAAATATCAGTAGAAATTCAACCGGTTCGCCATCGGACGATTTTATCCGGTCCGGGAATTTCCGGGAATTTCCCCCAAATCATTTTTCTGAGAATTATCTAAATTCCCTAAAATTATAAAACAGATAACAGTGCACTCCAAATAATTTTTCAATCACAAAAATCACCTTTTCTCTCCCAAAACAAGTTTAGGCTAGTTACCGGCGATTTTGCCAGTCCGGGAATTTTCTCCGAAAAATTCCAAAAAAATTCCTGAAAATCCCTTAAAATCGAAAACGCTTAACAGCGCACTCAGAATAATTTTTCAAATCCCATAACCCCGTTAATCACAATAAAATTGCTTTAGGCCCAATTACCGGGAATTATCATGAATGCATATACCGTAATTCCATATACACAATTGATACTGTGTATCAATCCTATTATGCACAAACAGTACTAATTATTCCTTACCAAACTCATCCTATGCCAATTTTACTATTTTACCCTTCGGGAGGGTGGGATGTTCTGATTCTCCTCCTTATAAGAATTTCGTCCTCGAAATTCTCAGTCAACGATTCCCTATGACAGTAATCATATGATTCTTCATATCCCATATACTTTTCCACTTAATAATTCACTTATCGAGTGATCACTACAACTACTCTCGATGCGTTCAGCGATTCTTGATTTGGCTAACTCGTTATCACTTAAGACAAGATGTGATTTGACAAGACTATCGATTGCGATCTCATTTTCTTAGCTATCTCACTTACCATTTCTAGAATTGTCACTACCTTTGGTTTCGATATTTAACTCAGTTCAGTATTTTCGAACCTATTCACTTATCACATTTTATTCCTCTAATACCTTTTTCCCCAATGTTATATAGTCCAATTTCTGTTCCATTGAGTACGTTTCCATTTCTTTGGTATCTCTCTTAATCACGTTAGGAACGATTTACATTCCTTTGGTACCAATACAGTGACATTTAATTCCAATTCACTATCATCAGTAACAATGTACCTAATGCAGTCATTTATCATATGTCATTCACTTTATATTCAAATTCGATTCTCGTAAGACAATTCACTATTCTATAATGTTCACACACTTTATCCGGATATCGATTTACTCGTCTCATTTGTCCGATCCAATTCCACTTTAGCTAACCATGCAGTCTTCCTAAGTCACTTTCCTTTTTCTCACACATTTTAGTCTCAAATCCATTATGGTCTTTAACTCCCAAGAGTAATCTTGCTAAAGGTAATAAAGATATATTTTCAAATGAATCAAAGCTCTATAACACGACCATAATCAAACCTTTTCCTATTGGACATTCAATCTATAAACTCTTGAGCCAAGAATCACTTCATTCTATACCTACAATTACTCAATTTCACTTTTCAAATATCGACTAGAATGTCTAACTTTATTTGTTCACTTTCTTGTTCTAATACCTTTTATCGGTACACTTATTTCTCCTTCGACTTTTGTTCACTATAGTTTTCCAATTCCATTTGTATATTCAAACTCATCATAAAACTTCCCTCTTTACTTTCTCGCACTCTTAACCTTTCTTATCACGATTTTTACAACTTCATTTTTCCGAACACTTCACAATTACCTGATATGCTTGACATTAATTGAAAACCCTAATATCTCGTAATGGATCATTCATTAAAGCATTATCATTCACTAGTTAAGGGTAGTAGGCGTAATTGTTTGTTCATTCTAGCATTGTCGTATCTTTCCTCAAATTAACCCAAAGTGTATCCTTATAGGAATCTACGGTCTCAAGGCTTTCAATGTGAGCATGACACGGTACCATTTATCACGGTCGAGTTCAATTTATTTCATACTCGTTCAACATATTGTCGCAGATTCAATACTCACTTGCCCACTTTTCCGGTGTATGTTTATCATCGATGTCGATTCCTCAATTCATCCTATCGTTCTTTTTACTTTTCACTGCTCAACACTTCCAAACACATTCATCTCTAATCACGATTACTACCATTTGCTTACCTCGCATACTTCCCTATTAGGGTCTTATTGACTTTACTGGTACATCTTTTACCCTTTTCATTAAGTCTACAATGAGTGTATCTACAATTTCTTTATGAAGTTGTCACTACATCACCTCATTATCGGTTTCCCTTTGACCCTCTTGTCTCCATTCGCCATTACTCTTTTCATTTCTCTTCTCATTTGTTTTCATATCATTCCTATCAACATATGTTAATACCTTGTCATCTATATTTAAACCTCCAAAATTTTCCATTTTATTTTAGTATCTCTCTTCTCGATTCGGGACTCTTTCATTTTTGTTTCAAATCTAGATTCCTCAGCAGTTTTACATCATAAGCGGAGATCGATTCACTTCACATTGCAATAGAATCACCTCAATTAAAATCTCACTCATATGGAATTCTTTACATTTACGTACATACAATGCAGAGATAATCTCGCAGATATGAGCTAGGACCCAATTTCACTTTTAATTTTGTCCACAAAAGTCTCATCAACCAATGATTATTCCTAATTGTGTTTCAATCCTTCTTCACTATCGTGCAATCTCAATCAAGACACTCTTATGTCATCATTTAACGGATCGAACATTCCTTTTGAAGGTTCCTTGTGCGATCCTTAAATACTTTTTTTTCACACTTATTACGTAATCTATACCGAATCACTTTTCGATTCCTCTCATACATGTACACTCATTCCACCTTTGTCTTACTTTAACCTCTTAAGAACTTCACACTTATAATCACTCTAAACATTTACCGCTCATTTCCTCTATGATTTCCATATATCATCACATACATTTCATTAGTCACAATCAACATTCTTGTCGATAGATATCCCCACGATAAATCGACTTAAATACAATAACTCTTTTCATACACCACTATTGTGGTTTCATTCTTTCAAGATCTTTATTTCATTCTCACCATATCATTAAAGCTGTATGTCTCATTCCCTATCCGTTCGTGCTACTTGACCTTGTAAGGTCATATCAATTTGGCTTATCGACATGATCATTATTCCTATTTTTTTATTACATTTTTCGCTACTTATCTTCTATTTTCCTCAAGCGATCTATGATCGGTGTTCACGGTCCCAATACCGACAAAGTCGTTGATACTACTCCATTTTATCTCTATCTATATACCTATCCATTTACCATTTTCGTGTCCATATACACCTAATTCAATATTTCCGATACACCATCAAGAGAAATCATCATCATCTTTTTTTTTATAATGATTTTATCATACAATTTCCAACCTCAAGCACCATAATCACCTAACAATTTCAGTCTCAAACTTATGCGGTCTAGTTCATAACCATTTCCCGAATTCATTTCAGTTTCAGTTCTCAATAAACCATTACAGTACTCTATTGAGCTTCTTTCCATTTCACTATCATCATCTGCTTATAATATCTACTAATCTCTAACTCGAATACCGTGAATCAAAATATGCCCGATTGGATCATCTACATTTTACTCAATTCCAATATTTCCCCATTCATGACATATACAGTCAGAACTGTAATTTCCTAACCATCCCGGGCATTTAATCTCACTTAGATCTACTATAACCAATAAGCTTCCCATATCTCTAATGGACCTCTCCAAGTTCTCAACATTTGCATTTTTCTGTCACCATAATATTGTCAATTTAATTCGGAAATTCTTAATCAGTCTAGGCCAACACAGTCATTCTACTATCACATATGAGGGTTTCTAACCCAGTACAACATCAACCTTCTTATCCATTTTTCCTTTATCCTTTCCTAATTGATTATGCCCTTTTAGGGATTTTTACTCTAATCCAGTCTCACTCTTCTCTCACTTAATCACTTGACACTTATGCACCCTTAGGCTTTATCCTAAATGCGACTCGACTAGGATCGATTACCACGATGCGCAACGACGCGACTCAAATGCATGAAACCTATGTTCCAAATCGTGCCCAGATACATTACGTACTCTTGGGCTCGATACCACCTAAATGTAACACCCACACCGTAAGACCGAACCCGATATCGTTGGTGATATCCGAGTCCGTGTCCCACGAGTGGCGTATTACATCGATCGATTTAAAATTCAGTATACACTTTTTTTCTTTATAGCCATTAACTCCACGTTCACACGGCAAACACGGTAAGTAAATAAAATCCGTATTCAAAATAAATCCGTTTGATTATTACGGTCATTCAAGATTAATTACAATCGATCAATGCGGTAAAATATTACTACCACAATGGCTCGGTAAAAATACAATGCCTTGTTATACGTTGATTGCGGAATACAATTTACTAAAACACTAATGCGGAACCTAACCGATACTGACCTCTAACCTTTACTCGTCTACGGTAGATATACTCCGTGTCAACAGGGTATTCTTGAGAGACTGAAAATAGATGCAAATTTTGGGTGAGTTTTGCGAACTCGGTGAGAAACCATCATCGATGGTTCACTCAATTCATGCATGTTCAATCGACTTGCCAAATATCACATCTGAACACAGTTCACAAATGAAATCTCAAATAGTACATACCATTACATTTCACAAATGTAAGGCGTATCGCCTTTCATACAATCCAAATTCAATCATACCATATATGCAATGCACATGAGACCCTTTCCATTTTCATTACGTTGTTGTGACTGATGCGCTGGCTTGTCGATGCGGGCACATTGCGTTGAGCCAATGGCTTTCGAACATTGGGCTTGAAGCCTAATACATTGAGCTGAGGCTCACGAATACGTTGGACGAGGTCACATGCGTTGGTAAAGCTCTATATCGTTAGGCGTGATATGCCCTGATACGGTGGCTGCTCCAGTCACAACTGCCTTTATCTGATCATGTCCTTATGCATGAATGCATATGTTCCAATTTTCATTTACAGTTATTTCTATCACTTACATTCAATGCCATTTCCCATTTCCTCGGACCTTGATCCAGTATTTCAATCATATATTTTCCAATTTATTCGTCATACCATATCGCATTTCAAATCACATCCATGTATCGAGACAGATAATTAACACTTCGATATCAATCCCTATTTCTCGGACCTTTGGTCCGAGATCTCAATGTAAACATTCACAAACAAATCACACACAAGTAGCACCGTTATCTCATTTCCAATATTTGACATTTTGTGGTCGAAATCAATCAAAGTCAAACACACATATACCCATCCATTATCTCCCATGGCATAATCGCGAAATATTAAACACATAAAAAATTGAGAAACCATCTAGGTTACTCACCTATTGCTTCGAGCTAATCTTTGGAAAACCTCTCGTGACGTCGGTCAATCGGCGCTCAATTGGACCTCTATATGAATCGAAAAATACGAGTCACTAAATATGAAATTTGTACTCATGTTGATGAGATATGCATGTTCATGAATTCGGTCCTAATTCAATATTTTCCATAATAAAATTCTATGAAAATTAGAAATCCATAGCGCCGACGGTGCAATTAGGACCTCTATAGGTCCTCGATTAAATAAAGCAGTGTTTACATGTTCAATCAATAGGGGCTACGTCAAATTCCGTCTAAAATTTCCGTTTTCTCATAATATGAAATTAAATATTCAACGAATCCGATGCCTCTGGAATCAGGTCAATCGGACGTCGGACGGAAAGAAATTGACAAAAGAACAATTGGATCAATAATGCCAAATAAAATCAAAACAATAATATATATATATATATCCGGAAGCCTGCCTCATGAGGCGAGCGCCGCCCTCGCGAGGCTGAATCACCTTCTTCGTCGCGAGGCGATCCGTCGCCCTCGCGACCAGGCTAATATCTCGCCCCGCAGTGAGAAATCGCCTCATGAGACGGCGAGTTCCCCGCTGCCCTTTTTTTTTCCAGATTTCAATTCCTAATTTCCAACTACTCTAACTTTTAGCACACAAATCAGAAAATACCCACTATACCTCATTGGAAAGCTTATGAAAAGCTCTACAATTCTCAAGAAGACCCAAAAATTCAAATCCAACCTTAAGAGTCTCAAATAATCCATCAAACCTTCTGCCTTCAAAATTTCCCTCAACACAGGGCAGTACATTTACAATTTCATAACTCACTGATTCCTTAGTAATAAATTACCACAAAAATATGGTCAATAAGTTCACAATGTCCTCTACAACTTTCATGAACAACCCAAAATCAAATTCTATTGTAAACCAAGTCGATTAATTCATCTAATGTTACTGTCCCTGAAATCCTTCACTTTGTGCAGTAATTTTACAAGAAGCATAACTTCCAGTATATAAGTCAATAAAATCAGAACTTTATATCCTTGTAAAGATAACATCATAAACTTCATTTTTCATGAAGCACTCAACACCCAATTCGATCTCTAACAATTTTAAAATTGTTATGAAAGTTTCTGTTATCATCAGCCATTCATAACCTAATGTAGGATCAGTTTTTGAAAAATCATATCTCCCAATTCTGACTTCTAAAAATTACATACCAAATATCAATTTCAAGATAATCTCTTCCTCTACAACTTTTCAGAATCTCACTCACACCAATTCAGTCCACATAAAATGTTAAAATTGCCTCAAATCAGTAAACTCACAAAATCACACTTAAACTAGGTTTCATCCAAAATGCTCAAAACCAGCCATTAGTAATCAATTCATATCTCCCAATACACAATTCTAAAAATAACAAGATCAGTAGAAATGGAAAGATAATCAAATATGCTACAACTTCCATGAAGACCATTCTCCCTAATTCCATCTCAATTAATTCATAAAAATCAACAAAACTCAGATGTCATGGTTGCGGTTACTGTTCACAGGCAATGGAACAGTAACTTTCCATGCAAAATTTCACCCTTCTATCATTGGAATTCAACAACACCCATTTCACACTAAATTGAAGCCAACATCCCAAAGTTTAATTGGGCACAAACCTTGCCTCATTTTCATATCTACACAATGAGTTATGAATAAAACAGTAACATCAATTAAAATTCCAACTTTCCAGATTTAAGGTTAACCTTAGTTCACCCACTTCTAATTCCTTTTCACATCACTAGACATCAAAATAAATACAAATTAAATTTTAATACAGTCATACATATATTAGGGTTAACACTGAAAAATTTACAGCATTAACTTCCTCAATTCAAGGACTCGAATAATTATCCCTATTCAATTCAAAATCAAACCATATCATTAACTTCAATGCATCTTCATCTAGCCTCATCCCCTTTTCTTCAAATCATAACTCAACAATTCAAACTATCTTTTTCATAACATTTAACCATCATCACTCAAAATAAAATCAAAGCATAATTAAACACTTACCAATTCAAGCTTCTTTTTTTTTCCATCTTCAAACTCTTCAATTCTTTAGCTACTACTCTTACTCAACACCTTCTCTACTCTATTCTAACACATGCAAGTGTAAGGTCCTCTTAGAAAGGAAGGAGCTTGGTTGCATGAAGAGGAGCTCTTGAATTTGGAGGAAAGTTAATGAAGAAGATGAAAAATACGATGGAGGATAGCATGAAGAGGGTTTCGGATGATGGTGAAATTTCAAGGAAACAATCAAAATCTCCTCTTTATTCCTTCCTTTAAGCAATCACCGAGAATGAGCATTAAAGAAGGGGAAAAGGTGGCAAAAGGCTATTTGGCCAAGTGTATAAGAAAAGTCAAAGAAGGAGATTAAATATAAATTGATCCAATTCACAATAATTTCCACCCAATTTCGGTGGGTCCCTTTATAGGTCCCAACACAATATGCAATAGATCAGTACCAAATATCAGTAGAAATTCAACCGGTTAGCCATCGGACGATTTTATCCTATCAGAGAATTTTCGAATTTCCCAAATCATTTTTTTGAGAATTATCTAAATTCCTAAAATTATAAAACAGATAACGATGCACTCCAAATAATTTTCAATCACAAAATCACCTTTTCTATCCCAAAACAAGTTTAGGCCGATTCTGGCGATTTTGCCGGTCAGGAATTTTCTCGAAAAATTCCAAAAAATTCTGAAAATCCTTAAAATCGAAAACGCTTAAACGGCCTTTTCGAATAATTTTTCAAATCCCATAACCCGTTAATCACAATAAAATTGCTTTAGGCCCAATTAAGGAATTATCATGAATGCATATACCGTAATTCCATATACACAATTGATACTGTGTATCAATCCTATTATGCACAAACAGTACTAATTATTCCTTACCAAACTCATCCTATGCCAATTTTACTATTTTACCCTTCCAGGAGGGGGTGGGATGTTACATCTAGGTAGTACGACTGTATTGGGGGAGGTCTGTATGGGATGTCAGGTTCAGATCGATCGAGAAGTTTTGAGTGCTGATCTGATCGTTTTGCCTCTGAGAGAGAATGACGTGATTTTGGGGATGGACTGGTTGACTGTGCATAGGGCTATCATGGACTGTTATACCAAGGAGGTCGTATTGGAGTCTCCTGGTCAGCCCAGAGCTGTGTTTCGAGGAGTTAGTCAGGCAGTGCCAGCGAGGATGATATCCTTCTTGAGTGCCCTGAGATTGATGCAGGGAGGTTGTGAGGCCTATCTGGCTCACGTAGTGGATACCAGAGTCGAACCGAGATTGCAGGATGTTCCCGTAGTCAGGGAATTCCCAGATATGTTTCCCGAGGAGTTATCGGGATTGCCGCCAGAGCGGGAGACAGAGGTAGAGTTAGAATTTGCTTCTAAGTTCTTCATAAGAATTGTATAATGTGTTCTGATCTTTCCATTGATATAAAGCATGAAATTTTTGGACAATGGGATAGGAAGTTATGATTTTTAGAAGATTATGGTACTGTTTAGGATGACATTTAATGGTCAGTAATTTTGATTGAGATTTTGACTCCCTTAGAAATCGAATTCGTTTTCTAGCCCTGCATAGAAATTGTAGAGCTTTCTATTATCTTTCCATGGATACCAAATTTGTCAAATTTGGACTCCTGAGTGAAAAGTTATGCATATTGGAAGAGGAGAGGAGATATAAGTGAAAAAATGAAAAAAAATTGCTAAGAGGCAGCTCGCGGCCCCGAAGACGTCGCGTCGTGAGGCGGCTCAAAAAGAGTCGCCTTGAGATCGCGAACCGTGAGCCGCTTATATGGGTGAGCCGGCTCGCGAGCCAATGAGCCAAGCCGCGCCTGCTCGCTCACCCTCCCTTCCTCCACACTTTTGCTTATAACTTGACCATCCGACCTCCGATTGACCTGATTTTTGAAGCGTTGGATTCGTAAGATATTTATCTACCTCTCCATGAGAATTTGTAAATTTTTAGATTTAATTAAAAGTGATGGATTAAATCAAAGTGAGATGATCGATTAAGGTAATATGAATTGGTTAGTTTTCTGGACATACTTCAGTGTTTTGGCAATATCTGGACCTATAGAAATCCAAAAGTGAGTAATTTTGGTGTCTATGGATTCCTAAAACATAAGGGATCCTTTTTATGAAAGAGAGGTTGCCTAGGTTACTTTACGTTGACTGTCTCATTGATCGGGAGTAGTAGACCCAAAAGTGTGTGTTTTGGGAAAAACTGAATTAAGTCAGTAAGTAATAAATTGTGAGTTTAATGGTTTTAGTGAGGCATAAGATGAGTTTGATATAGAAATGGGTTTGTGATGAAATTTATAGAATGATACCGGGATTGTCATGAACATGTATCGTACATATTCCATATACACACATGTGCATAAATGAATGCTTATAATTGTGCAAAATTATTAATGTGTGTGCAATGTATTGCATAAATGGGTTGTGCAGTTTAAAAATCCGCAGTTAGGCGATTCCAAAATTTAGAAACAAATGCTAATCTGGAGCGTATTGTGAGTAGACCGAGATGGTCTCATTTCATTATGTGTTCTGTTTGAATTTGTATTGATTGACTGCTGAATGTTCATATAAATGGTGATGGATTGTGATTTGATTGTGGATTCCAGACAGAAGGTCTGATGACTGTGTATTGGGAGAGTTGTGTTATTGAAGTGCTACTTGAATGTGAATTGGATGAACAATGTGTATTTAATGTGATTGAAAATTATATTTTAAGTGTGCATTGTATGATTGATAAGTGTCGGACCACGGTCCGATGACAAATGTCTTTTGAATGTGCATTGCATATGTATGAGAAATGTTTCACAACTTTACTATTGAATGTCGGACTACGGTCCGATGACATGTGAAAGTGAGTGAATAGGATTGATGCATTTTATTGCATAAGTGTATGAAACATAATGGTTGTTGTGACTAGAGTAGCCACCGATTAGAGCTTAAAGCTTAACGAGTGGAAATGAGCTTCGAGCTCAAAAGTGAATCAGAGCCTCAGGCTCAACATTTAATGAGCCATGTATCCTCCAAATGGATAAAGGACAGTTATTAATGAGCCCTACATGGGACAGTTTAGGCACTCGATCACAACAAAATAACAAATGAAAAGTGAGTCTCATGTGCATTGCATGTGCATAATATGAATGATAAGTGTATCGAATGTGAATAATGTGAATGTGAAATAATGTGAATGTGAAATAATGTGAAATGTGAAATAATGTGAGATGTGCAAATTATGTGTTATGTGACTGGGTGAGCCATCGATGATGGTCACTCATTGAGTTCGCAAAACTCACCCAAAATTTGCAAGTATTTCTCAGGACTCAGAAGAATACTCGTTAGGCAACAGGAGTACATCTATTGCATGTAAGTGAAAGAAGAGGTTGGGATCAGTTCGCGTCCGCATTGTGTCTCTTTATTTTTGCACTGAATTATATTTTCCGCAAATCATTGTATTTTGTGTATTTGCGTATATTATTTGTGTATAACTTTCCGATTGAAAAAAAAAAGGTTTTGTAAAACAATTTGATCAAAGTGTAATATGTTTTGTTTTAGGAATGGACTAATCGAACTTCTGGTATGTGAAAAACAAAATTGGCAACTACTATAAATGAAAATGTTTTTAAATAAAAGTGGACCCAAATTTGCGATTATTGAAAAAAAAATTATACCGACTTTTGATTGTTTTAGTGCTCTAACACACCACCCTTGCGGGATGCGGACTTGGATATCACCATCGATGTCGGGTTCGGGTCTTCCAGGAGTGGGTTATTACATTAGAGCTTAAAGCTCAATGAGTGAAAATGAGCCTCGAGCTCAAAAGTGATTAAGAGCCTAATGCTAAATATGTAAAATGATTCATGTATCCCCCAAGCGGATAAGGGACAGTTATTAATGAGCCCAGTATCCAAAATGGATACGGGATAGTTCAAGCACTTGGTCACAACAACGTAATAATTGGAAAGTGTCTCATGAGCATTTCATATGCATATTGTTAAGTATGTTTTCTAGAATGAAACGCTAAATTTGCCTATGCTTAAGGGAAAATGTGATACTTATGTAAAGTACAGTATGTGATTATCTGTTATGTGAAATGATGTGTTGCATGAATTGAGTGAACTATTGATGATGTCATTGAGTTCGCAAAACTCACCAAAATTGCAATGTTGTCTTTTTAGGATCAAGAGACGACTCTAATTACTGAGAGGCTCTACCAGCCGTGTAGGTTGTGATTGGCAAGAGAAGTCATGGCTCAAAGGTCGGTCAGCTGGCATTTTTTTAAGATAGATTAGTTAGATTGTCTATATTTTCCTTTTTCATGTAGTATTTTTGCATTAGGTTTTGATGGTGTACTTGTAGAAAATGTTGAAAGACACAATGTAGACATTCGGGTTTTATGAAATGAAATGAGGAAAAAGTTAGTTTTAAAAATATTGTGATTTTTTTATTGATGCTTTATAAGTGTATATTGATATGAAGCCATGTGAAGTGAATATAGTGATCGAACGTAGCTCACCCTTATTGTAATTTATGTACCGAAATGACCTTAGAGTTTCCCGATGTGCACCCTAAGGTAAGGGAGCGCTACATTCATGTTCCCCAAAGTTTACAGAACATCTGAACTTTACATAGCATCCCCTAAATATTAACCAATTGAATTAATCACCTACAATTAATTTCAAAACTATGGTACGTGGCATTGTTTACACCTGTGAATCAAGAAAAACAAGTTCTCGTTATGACTCTTAAGCTCATGGAAATTTTAGAATCCTAGGTTCTTGGAATTTATAGAATTCGATCAATATGCAGACTTTGTGTACATTTAACATGAGTCAAATGTTAAAGAGTCTTCTTTGTTCATAAATCAATACATAAACTTCCCATTCCACCAACTCTCCTATTTGATGGAATTGATGAGTGGAATTCACAATTTATAATATAATAGAGTTTCTCTTAACAATCCAGAGGAGCACAAACCTATTAAAAATGCACATAGACCATATAGTTATAATACAATATCTTCTCTTAATTGCTATTCACTTTACTATAGTTAAACTTAAAAGTTTTAGTATATAAAGGCATGAACTTACTTTTAACTATCAGAGTTTTCTTTCTACTAGTGAAACTATGACCAACAACATTTAAGCCATAAGAGCTCAAGTGCCAAGTAGAAATTCCAATAAGAATTTTACCAATTCCAACATAAATCAATAAAAACCTAAGAAAAATACTAGCAAACTAGGCAATGTAAATTTCCATAATTATGGTAAGGTTTATAGCCATTGCTCAACTACTTAAAATACAAAGAAGTAAAATAAATTACTAGAACACAAGAGACTAAGGATTCAACCATCTCCAAAGTCCTAGAATTATGTACGTTAATATTATGTAATATTTAGTTGATTTGTTTTTTAGTTAAAGTCACTTAGAGTATATAAACAAGTAGATATACATCAATTTTACATTTCTTCTTCGTTCTTTATTTCGGAAGCAACTCAACCAATATCCTATATTAAAGTTCCTCAAAACCCCTAAAATCATTCATTTAACAATCCCATCACAAAACAAATATACGTTCAGACCATAAACTTAAATTTAGATTAACAATACATAAAATTTAAAGCCATAAACTAAAGTTCATACCACAAACAACTTTCGGTTGGTGTATGTTGGACCCCGATTTTGAAGTAAAAATAAGAAATATTCAAAAGTGGATGAGTTGATTGAAATGAAGTTAAATGGCTAGAACTAAAAAGAGAAAGTGTGAAAATATGAAAAAAAAATTGTAAAAAGTTTGAAAGTAAGATTTCGAAAAGTGCCTTTGGGCAATCCGAATGGTTCGGTTTCGAATTATGTGTTATGTGGGTTTGGTCAGGTCCCATCTGTGGGACGAGTGCGCACTTGTCTGTTTTATAGCCTTCTCCGGGCTGCCCGCTAGTGGCATGGAGCTCGATTTGGACTCCTTCACGGCTACCTTTGGACCGCTATGCGAAAAAGTGTAATACGTTACATTCACTGTTTACCCAGGACCGCTATGCAGGAATGTGCGATGCGACGCTTTTGGACGAACCAGACCATTTGATGTGTTATGTGCTTTTGTTTCGTTTCTAAGTGTGATGCATTCATGCTTTTAAATTTGATTATGAAATAAGAAGGAATTGAGAATTTTGAGAAATGAGAAGATAAGATTTGCAAATGTAAGATTTTGGAAATGTTTTATGAACGATTTGAAAAGTGAAAGATTTGAAAGATAAGCTTTGAAAGGTTTCTACCGTGAAATGTTTGAAAATGTCAAACTTCTTAAAAAAGAGTTTTCTGCTTATTGTTCAATTTATAAATATATTATCCACGAGCTTCCGAGCTCACCCCCCTTTCATCCCCATCTCCAGGTTTCGAGCAGGAGATCGGATGAAAGAATGTGAAGACGTTTGGTCCGATTTTGCTTCGTTTGTATTGTTATGTGAATTGATATTTGGAATATTTTGTAAATGGCTTCAATTGCCATAAGTAAGTGATTATGATGTATTTCAGAATGTATGAAGATTATGAATGAATGAATGAGAATATGAAATTGTATATGAAATTGTGTATGCATTTGGAAATGGGATTGAGTTATGAGATCAGTATATTGAATTACAGTTATGAGAATGTTTTAGAATTAGGTTTGCGTTTGTATATGCTGAAATCCCGGACGGAGGGTCCGATGGATTTTGATGTTTGTATGTTTGATTAGAAATTTTAGAAGTGTATTTTAAACCCTTGCAGGTTTTGGGTTAGGTCAAAGCGGTAGTTATCTTTGCGAAATTTCGACAAAAATTTGTATGAATATGAATTTTGGGATTGATACCAATGTATAAGAATATGGTTAAGAGTTGAGATTTGGCATGAGAAAGAATTTCCAAGAAAAAGGATACAAGATTTCTTTGTATGAGTTTGATAAATGAATATAAGAAAAAGAAAAAAAAATTACCGGATTTTCGTATTGGATTAGTTTTAGGTTTCCAACGCGACGCTTCTTTAAGATAATTTATGCACGGATGTCGGACATTTGTTATGCTTTTCGATTTGGCTTCATTTGTATACTTTGATTGTAAGGTTTGAATTCGATCTGTCTCTGTTGCGCCTTTGATTGTAACCGTCCCGATTTGCTACTTCGATTCTGTATTCGAGTATTCGCTTCGCTCTCGCTTCTTTTGCTTTGTGATTCGAGTTTGTTTTTGCTACTGGCTTCCGCATTTTTTTTCCGATTTGAAATTTCGATACGAAATTTCCGTTTCCTTTCGCCTCATTCTTCGTATCCGTTTCCTGACTTTTCGGTTGGGATCCGGTTCTCAGATCGGGTCCCAACATTTATAAATATACTGCCCACCTCGAAATGATGCTAGGAACTCATCCCGATCATCAATTTGATCCTTGTTTCTTTCCTTCTTTCAATTTTGGGATTAAGAATGTTAATTTCTGGATGGAAATAATCGTACATGAAAAATGTGTTAGAATATGGATATAACAGAACTGTTTTACGCATAACTTTTGGTGTAGTGATCCGAATTGAGCGCGGTCAGTGGCGTTGGATTCGTATGATTGAGAGGAACATTTCTCTAGAAGAAAGTTTTAATAAATTCCTTCAACATGATGGTGAGAATCAGACCCGTAAGTAAGCATGACTAAAAGTAAATGTTAGGGGCATTTTGGGAAATCCACTTAAAGAGAGGGGCAAAAGGGTCATTTGACCCTCATTTAAATGACTTGGCATTATAAGAAGATGAAGTTGTCGTTTTTGTTAAGGAAAAACACGATTTTGGAAGGAGAAAAGAAAGAATAAGAAGAGAAGAGAAGATTGAAGTTTCGGATGAGAGAGAAAAAGGGGGAGAAGAGGAAATGACTTAGGATTTCGACCATGTGAGATTTTAAGAGTGATTTTCGTTGGTTTCAAGAGGAAAAAGATAGAAGAAGGTGATAGCCCTCTTATGGGACAAGAAAAATCCGAAATTGGAAGAGAAAGAGGTAAGTGTTGATTTTTTTATCTTTGAGTTTTTAGTAAATTTTTGGTTTAGATTACTTGATATTGGTATGGGTTTGTTAAGTATAAGCTCACTTTTGATTATTGCTAAGTATTATAGGCTTAATTTTAGTTGGAAATTAATTGGAGTTTATGCCCAATTTTGAAATTTGAGATTTTTAGAAATTGATGATTTGGATAGCTTGATTTTATATGGAATTGGTGTTTTCAAAGTCCAATTTGAGAAATTAAGTTATTTATGAGATTGAATTTGAGTGAATTGGTTTAGGTCAAGTTTTGAATTTAGGGATTTTAGAAATTCTTGTTTTAGAAAGCTTGGAAAAATGATAAATTTGGGTTCCCTATAGTTAATTTTGAGAATTATGCAAATTATGATGTGGAATTTGAATGATTATGGCTTAGGTCAATTTTAATTGAAAGAAGGAAAGAAGCAAGGATCAAATTGATGATCGGGATGAGTTCCTAGCATCATTTCGAGGTGGGTAGTATATTTATTTGTTGAATTTTAAGCTAAGCATGTGAAATTGAAAATTTAAGAAGTGAATTTTTGATAAATTAATGTTTATATAAGTGTTTGAAAAATTATGATTTCGAAGGATTAAATTCCTTCTTGTGGAAATGATTTTTAGAAAATGCAAGGTTTATGAAATTCAGGGTTTTCGAATTATTTGAATAATTTGAGAAATGTGCTTTGTAAATTTTGAATAAGTTTGAATAATGATTCAAAGGAATTATTGCATTCATGGTTATGAATTTTGATTGATTGTGATATGTGATTAAATTGATGATTTGAATTGCATTAGAATTGTTATATGATTTTCATGTGTTATGAGAATGTGTCAAGTATTGACACTATTTGATGTTATGATATAAAAAGTTTAAAATTAAGATTTCGAAAAGTGCCTTCGGGCAATCCAAATGGTTCGGTTTCGAATTATGTGTTATGTGGGTTAGGTCAGGTCCCATCTGTGGGACGAGTGAGCACTTGTCTGTTTTATAGCCTTCTTCGGGCTGCCCGCTAGTGGCATGGAGCTCCGATTTCGGACTCCCTTCACGGCTACACTGGACCGCTATGTGGGAAAGTGTAGTACGTTCTGTTCACGGCTACACAGGACCGCTATGCAGGAATATGCAGTACGTTCTGTTTTGGACCGAACCAGACCATTTGGTGTGTTATGTGCTTTTGTTTCGTTTCTAAGTGTGATGCATTCATGCTTTTAAATTGATTATGAAATAAGAAGGAATTGAGAATTTTGAGAAATGAGAAGATAAGATTTGCAAATGTAAGATTTTGGAAATGTTTTATGAACGGTTTGAAAAGTGAACGATTTGAAAGATAATCTTTGAAAGGTTTCTACCGTGAAATGTTTGAAAATGTCAAACTTCTTGAAAAGAGTTTTCCGCTTATTGTTCAATTTATAAATATATTATCCACGAGCTTCCGAGGTCACCCCCTTTCATCCCCATCTCCAGGTTTCGAGCAGGAGATCAGATGAAAGAATGTGAAAAAGTTTGGTCCGATTTTGCATCGTTTGTATTGTTATGTGAATTGAGATTTGGAATATTTTGTAAATGGCTTGAATTGCCGTAAGTAAGTGATTATGATGTGTTTCAGAATGTATGAAGATTATGAATGAATGAATGAGAATATGAAATTGTATATGAAATTGTGTATGAATTTGGAAATGGGATTGAGTTATGAGATCAGTATATTGAATTACAGTTATGAGAATGTTTTAGAATTAGGTTTGCATTTGTGTGTGCTGAAATCCCGGATGGAGGGTCCGGTAGATTTTGATGTTTGTATGTTTGATTAGAAATTTTAGAAGTGTATTTTAAACCCTTGCAGGTTTTGGGTTAGGTCAAAGGCAGCCGTTATGCTGCCGAAATTTTGACAAAAATTTGTATGAATATGAATTTTAGGATTGATACCAATGTATAAGAATATGGTTAAGAGTTGAGATTTGGCATTAGAAAGAATTTCCAAGAAAAAGAATATAAGATTTCTTTGTATGAGTTTGATAAATGAATATAAAAAAAAGAAAAAAAATTTTTACCGGATTTTCATATTGGATTAGTTTTAGGTTTCCAACGCGACACTTCTTTAAGATAATTTATGCACGGATGTCGGACATTTGTTATGCTTTTCGATTTGGCTTCATTTGTATACTTTGATTGTAAGGTTTGAATTCGATCCGTCTCTGTTGCGCCTTTGATTGTAACTGTCCTGATTTGCTACTTTCGATTCTGTATTCGAGTATTCGCTTCGCTCTCGCTTTTTTTGCTTTGTGATTCGAGTTCGTTTTTGCTATTGGCTTCCGTATTTTGTTTCCGATTCGAAATTTTGATACGAAATTTCTTTTTCCTTTCGCCTCGTTCTTCGTATCCGTTTCCTGACTTTTCGGTTGGGATCCGGTTCCCAGATCGGGTCCCAACATTTATGATATCAGAGCCCAGTATTAGGATCTTAACTGGGCATATAAGATTGATAAGAGTGCGTGAGAATAAGGTTGAATTAGTGAAGATTTGTTAAGTGATCATTTGATTTTGATGAAAGAAGTATGATTGTCTTTAGGAATTTGAAATTAATGTGCATGATTATTTGACGAATTCAAGTGATTGGTTCGATTTGGGTGTTAAGAATATAATTGATTTTCGGAATGTGTTGAGGAACTTAAGATTAGAATTTGTTGAGAAATTGTGATGAATTGATATGGATGAAAGAATGATGACATAATGAGACAGATTAAACGATGATTGAACCATATTAGGGTTTCTTAAGAAATGGACCATTGATTTGTGTCCATAAGTGTAGAAATAGTGAGTTATGAATAGAGCATTTTGATATGATATGAGTGGTATGTGATTTAAGGAAGTGAAAATTGTGAAAAAAAATTGAAAATATGTATGAAGAGTAAATCAGATAAAAAAAAGTGATTAATTATGAGTTTTGGAAAGAAATTAGTAAGAAAGTTCTTGATGATCTTTGTTTAGAAAGAAATTTATGCAAAAATGAGTTACTTGGAGTAAGTAAGTATGAATTTCGAGGACGAAATTCTTTTGAGAGGGGGAGAAATGTTGGACCCCAATTTTGAAGTAAAAATAAGAAATATTCAAAAGTGGATGAGTTGATTGAAATGAAGTTAAATGGCTAGAACTAAAAAGAGAAAGTGTGAAAATACGAAAAAAAAAAATTGTAAAAAGTTTGACTTTTTGGCCTTTGAGGGTTGACTTTTGATTTAGGCAAAATTTGATAAAATGGTCTTTTGGAAATTTGTAGATTATGTTAAGAGCTTTCTGTAGCCATAAAGTTTGTAATTTTTCGATATCGGGAATGGAAGTTATGATCAGTCAAAGTGTATGTGAGATAGGGTTGACTTTTGACTTTAATTATGACTGAATCTTTGACTGAGAAATTAACCTAGTTAGAGGTTTCATGAAAGTTGAAGGATTTGATTTGGTCTTTATTTTGACATAAAGTATGTCATTTTTCGATCTCGGAATAATAACTTATGATTTTTACAAGTTTATGTTATGGTTTTAGCATGAATATTAGAGGACAGAACCTTTAACCGGAAAATGGACTCCCTTAGGAGTCGAATTGAGTTTTATGTCCTTCGTGGAAGATGTAGAGCTTCCCTCAAGCTTTCTATAGAGACTAAGTTTGTCAAAATTGGAGTTCAAAATTAAGAATTATGAATTTTGGAAGTTTCGGATTTTTCATGTGGAAAAAAAAGGAAAATGGAAAATGACGTATCGCAGTCGCTAGGGCGACGCATCGCCCTCGCAAGGGCGGGCGTCGTATCCGTTTCCTGACTTTTCGGTTGGGATCCGGTTCCCGGATCGGGTCCCAACAGTGTAGACCATTTACTTTAAAAATGTAGCAAGTTTAAATGGGATGTTGGACACCCCGCCCTTGTGAGTCACGAGCTCGGCGTCCTAAGTGGCATCTGAATGCGTATCTCACAAGGATGGCATGCCCCCACCAATACAAACTTCAAGATAGCTTACTTCTACTATTTTCGAACAGATGTGTCTCTATGTCTCCAGTTTATTTAAAGACAAGAAGCGACTCATTTGGAGATCCTATAATAAAGTTATGGCTGAAAGAGTTGAACAAGGTTTTGACCTCAATCATATCGCACCTGCCTTAGGATAAATGTCATTAGGGATATCAGATTAAGATCATCTTAGGACAATTTCAAAGAGGACTTTGAGATCTACAACTTTGAAGAAGACCTTGAGGTCAAATTTTATCACCTGGAGGGTCAAAATGGACCAGAAGGTAGGTACAGATGAAACCAAATGAAAAAGCAGACAAATGGGGAAAATTGCCATAGCTTTCCCTACAGATAATGAATTTGTGTGTTCTTTAGATGGTTCAAAAGAAGACTTCAATACCTAAAACTTTTATAAAGAACTAAAAGATAGATTATATCTTCTAAAGGGTCAAAAATGGAGCAGAAGATAAGAACAAACAAGACCAAATGAAAAAGCAGACTAATGGAAAAAGACAGATGAATCAAAAAAATTGTCATAACTTTCCCTAAAGATATTGGAATTGTGTCTTCTTTATATGGTTCGAAATAGGACTTCATCATATACAACTTTCATGAAGACCTAAAAGACAAATTCTATCTTTTGAAGGGTCAAAAATGGAGTAGAAAATAGGTGCAAACGAGATCAAATGAAAAAGCAGACTAATGGAAAAAGACAGACAAATCGGGAAAATTACCATAACTTTCCTTATAGATATTGAAATTGTGTGTTCTTTATATGGTTCGAAAAAAGACTTCAAGATCTACAACTTTTATGAAGATCTTTAAGGCAGATTCTATCATTTGAAGGGTAAAAAATGGAGTACAAGATAGATGATAGTAAAAGACAAACGACACGTCATCACAGACGACACATCATCACAGAAGAAACAAAACAAAAACGACATGTGATCACAGAGGACACGTCATCACAGAGGACATATCATCACATAAGACACGTCATCACAGAAGACACGTCATTACAGACGACACGTTATCATAGAAGACACGTCATCACAAAAGAAACGTCATCATAGAAGACACATCATCACATAAGACATGTCATCACAGAAAAAACAAAAAACAGACGACACGTCATCACAAAAGAAGCAAAACATAGAAGAAACAAAATGCAGATGATACCTCTTCCCTTATAAGGACCATAACTTTCAGCTCAGACGTCCAAAAATTTTATATTATATACTATTGGAAAGATAAAAGAAAGATCTACAATTTTCTAAAAGAACATTTGCCTAAATCAGCCTAGATTAATCCAAATTTTTCCCCAAAGTCAGAACACAAATTTTCCCTTATGAAAACTTTTAAACAAAGACAACGCACAAACTTGAGAGAGTCATAGGCAAAAATGCAAACATATTTCATTTACAGCAAACATAAAAGTCTTACAAAGCTTTAGTAAGCATTTCAAGCCACAAATACATTAATACATCAAAATCCCAAATTACAAAAGATACATGAACCATGATTTGCTCAAAATGCAACTAAAGTCTTGCTTTACAAAACTTGCTTTAAATACAAAATAACCAAAACTAGGAGTACTACCTTGCCCCTTGACCTACTCCATATCCTGCTCATCACCTAAATGTGTGGGAGGAGATTGGGGGTGAGCTTAAAGCCCATGGGTAACAATTTTATAGTTTGCAACAAGTAAAAACATTTATAAGTCATTTTCAAGGAAGAAATTCATATGTATGCAAATCATGAATGCATCACTCATATCAACTTGTCATGAACACATAAACAGATCAAATGGTTTGGGTAAGTTCAAAACATGACGCATTACACATTTTCAATATAATGGTCCTGTGTAATCGTGAATTCTTGAGGGAATCCTTAAGGGAATTCCATGCCACTAGCGGGCAGGTGGGAGAAGCCTACACTTGGGTCAACGTGCACATGACAGTTCTTGAGGGACTACCACAAACCCACATAACACATAGATTTCAAAATCTTGTAAGCTTGATGCCCAAAATGGCACATTCTCTTAAAAACTTGCTTTTCACATGCTTGTTATAACTTAAAAACTATTTCCAAAATTATGGTTTCATAATCATGCATTCTTTCAAAGAATCATTTTAAAAATAACTTTTCATAAATCATCACACAAATCATGTATAAACATGTAGCACAATCTTGTAACATTTAAAAACATTAAATGCACATGAATGAGGTAGTTGCAAAATTATTTACTATCATTTCTTGACAGAAAACTTTTATTGGCTTATTACTTAACTATAAAAGTGAAACCCACCTTGAAGTCATTGATTATGGCTTGTTCAAATATGCCTCTCTTCTTGCTCCTCTTGTCCTTCTTGATTCCCTTTTTAACATAAATACAATTTCCAAATCAATAGGAATTTCCAAATGAGAACCCAAAGAAACTAATGTATAAATTGATCCTAAAACACTTAAACCCATACATTTACTAAGCTCTTGAAACCAAAACCCTTCCAAAAATCCCAAGCCTTAAAATGCTCTTACCTCAAATCTTCACCAAATGAAGAGATGCTTAGTTCAAAAGAAAGCTCTTATCTTCCTCTACCTTTTTTCCCTTCTTGCACAACACCTAAATCTCTCTAGAAGGCTTAGAAAAGATGGAACCCTAGCTCAACTCTCTTCTTTCCTCTCAACTACCGAAACCTCTCTTTTTCCTCTCTTTGGCTTTGTTATTTCACTTCTTCCTTTCCCATTTTCGTTTTTTCCCCTTTTTAGGAAGAAGACAACACTTCTTTCTCCCCATTTTACCCTTAATGATTGAAAAAAGTCCACCTTGCCCTTCCTTTAATGCCTTATGGTTTTTAAACTTAAGTGACTTGCCAAAATTGGCCTTACACTCTCCCACTACGTTAATAGTTCAATGCCTTTAACCTATGTCATATTATCTTACCCATATTAACATGCTAATTAATTCCAACATAAATTAATTTGGCAAGACCCCAAAATTAATCTAATCATGCTTTTTTAAAAAAAATCAGGTGCCAACATGGGAGGTTCAAACCACAAACAAATACCTAAATTAAATCGAGTACACAAAAACCTAGTAAATAACAAAACTCACTTATCTCAACCGACACACAGAAGAAGTCACTGAAGCATCTGAAGGAAGAAGATGACAGAGTTAGAGTGAGCTGACGGCTAAAAAAGATAACCAAAACAAAGAAAAGAAGATAATGACAATCAAAGCAATACACAAAACACAGTAATGAACAAAATTCAACGACATCGTTAAAAAATCAAAGATTAGAGCAATGGCTAGGAGAAAAGATGGTTAACTATACATGAAAACAAAAGATCATCCTTAAATGATGTGTTGTACATCTTTAATTTCTCACATTTTATTTAAAAATAGATAGGAAATCCTAAAGTAAGCTAGATAGAAAATCCTAAAAGCTATAATGAGGTTCCAATTGATAGAATCAAAAGCTTTGAAATAAATAATCTTCATATTGTAACTTTAGTTAAGTGTTTTCTTATAGTGGTTTATGGACTTAGATCATCTCATCATGATTTAAAAACCAAAAAATTTAACAAATTAACTCATAATCATGCTATATGTTCTCATATTAGCACAAATGAGTGATGCAACACCTAATGTTAAGTATATGTAAAATGACAATTTAGCAACTATAAAAAAATGTTAAAAATGTATGGATTTGGCATAAAAGTCTTGGACATATAAGCATGGACCTTATCTCTAACCTCAACTCTAAATAACTTTTCAATAAACTTCCAAGGGTAAAATTTAATAAGGACAAGATTTATGGAGCTTTCTAAATAGGAAAACAAACCAAAAGCTCTTTCAAGAGTAAAAAGTTGATAACTTCCACTATACTTTCACAACTACTTCATATGTTTTTATTTAGACCAGCTAAAGTTGCTAGTCCAAGTGGAAACTTTTATGCTTTTATCATAGTTGATGACTTTAGTAGATATACTGGCGATTTATGCTTAGCTAAAAAAGATTAATGCTTTGGGGAATTTCTTAAATTTGTAAAGAGGATTCAATATGAAAAAAAAATCTCTATTACATCTGTTAGGAGTGACCATAATAGGAAGTTCGAGAATGAAAGATTTGAAACCTCTTTATGAGGATAATGGTATCTTTGATAACGTTTCTAATAGAAGATCTCCTCAATAAAATGGGGTTGTTGAGAGGAAAAATAGGACTTTGTCAGAAATAGTTAAGACTATGATAAATGAGTATGATCTCCCTACATATTTTTGGGCAAAAATTATGGCTACAACATGTTACAGTTTAAATAGAGTCTACATAAGACCAACTTTGGATAAAAAAACCCGTTATGAGATTTGGAATGGGAAGAAGCCAAAAATTAGTTACTTTAAAGTTTTTAGATGTAAATGCTACATTTTGAATACTAAAGATAACTTGAAAAGTTTGATTCAAATATGGATAAAGGAACTTTTTGGCTATTCCTTAACAAGCAAAGTATACACAGTATTTAATAGGAAGAGTCTTATTATTAAAGAGTCTTTACATAGTATGTTTGATGAATCTAACCCTATTGTATCTAAGAAAGTTCTTAAAGATGATGATGTAGGTATATCTAAGGAGTTATAACAATTAATCCTTGAAGAAAACAAGAGAGCTTACCAACACACCTCTCGTGAGCATATTGTTAAACTAAATGAGGGAAATAAGAAGGATGAGGAACTCCTAAAAGTTTGGAAATTTAAGAAGAATCATCCTCCAAATTAAATTCTAAGTGATGTTCAACAAGAGTAATCGCTAGATATCATCTTATAGACTTATCTCATCTTGCTTTCATTTCTCAAATTAAACCTTCTAAAAGAAAGTCTTAGTGATGGAAGTTGGGATCTTGCTATGAATGAGGAATTAAACTAATTTGAGATGAGTAAGATATGGACTTTAGTAGCTAGACCTATAGATCATCAAATGATAGGTACTAAGTGGGTCTTTAAATACAAATTAGATGAATCATGTACCATTATAAGAAATAAAGTTATATTGGTGGCAAAAGGGTGCAATCAAGATGAGGGCATAGACTTTGAGGAAAAATTTGTTCAAGTGGCTAAGTTAAAAGCTACTAGTCTCTTACATACATTTTTTCATATATGAAGTTCAAATTATTTAAGATATATGTTTAAAGTGTTTTTATAAATGTTTTTATTCAAAAAGAAATTTATGTTGATCAACCTCTCAGGTTTGAAAAACATAATGCACTTAACTATGATTACAAACTTTCAAAGGCTCTATATGAGTTAAAACAAGCTCATAGAGCTTTATATGATAAGTTAAGTGCATTATTTTAAAAATGATTTCTTTATAAGTAAAGTTAATACTACACTCTTTACTAAAACACATAAGCATGATATTTTGATTGTTTAAATTTATGTTGAAATGACATTATTTTTGGTGCAACTAATAAGAGCATATGGAAAGATTTGTCCAAACGTATAAGTAAGAAATTAGAGAAGTATGATAGGAGTGCAGCTTCTTTCTTGAACTAAAAATCAAGTTTAAAAAAAGGAAGGTATTAAATTAAGCAAAGAATCCTAAAAAATTACTCAAATATTAGTATATCAAAATTAAATTTAAATATTCAATTTTAATTAAATTTAAGCTCAGATTTTCGAACCTTTAATTAAACTCGATCCATTGCAAGTATAGATCAAAATCTTGTATTACTATGAGCATTGATAAATGAAATGAAAGTCAAAGACAAGCAAATTTTGTCACAAGAATCAAGTGTTTAAGTTTACAAATTCACTCGGAAATAAAACTCACATTTTTTTAAAAGGGTTGCTCTGATACCATTTATTAGAAATGGTAGCAAGAAAAGAAATAAATAATGATTTTTCCTCTAAATTACATATTAATTTCATTTTATCAATCTAATTAAACGCAAGACATAAGAGAGATTTTTAAACATAAAAATCTTAGCTACTAATTACATAATTATTTTTAATTCAACAAACAACAAACCTTATCTAAAATTTCAAGAAATACTTTAAAATTCAAATAAACATATATTTAAAAAATAAACTAAGAGAAGACATGAGAAATGAATATTGAAAAGTATCTAACAAAGAAGTTTAACAATGGACTTCATTCGACTGAGACAAATTTTACTGTCAACACATTTATAGAACCAACTCCACATTTACAAAACCAATGATGTCGTAATGAACCTATACGTTTACAGGATCACGACAGCAATGAGGTGTGGCGCACAAGATACGATTATACAATACCTGAAGTAGATGCGAGGACGAGTGGCGACGAGGTGTGATGACACAACAAGCGGTGGCTTTCGGTAGCAATAGAGATGACGACGTTGGCTCGCCAAGGATGGTGGCATGCTGAGGATGCACAGTGGCACGATGATGACGATGTAAACAATCTAGAAGGGGGTTGAATAAATCTTTAAGTTTTTTATAATTTTATTATTTTTATAGAGGTTCGGTGCTAAGACCTACGTCCTCTACCTAAGCTCCCACTTAGAATTTTGCAAACCATTTTATTGCACACTTTGTAGTTTATTGTGAATTTTTTACAATACCAACTCGATTTCCGGTTCAAGCTACCTTTACACCCAATTTGTTTTCCGGCACAAATCCTACCTCACACGTGACCTTTCACTAGTCACTCAAATTGTAAGAGAAATAAGATAAAGTTTAAAGAACAAAGCTCAATACAATGGTGTAACAAGATAAGAGCAATAGTGAGCAGAATATGGAGCAATAATGGAGTCTTTTTCTTGTAGAACTTATCTCGTATTTTTCCTTGATCATCCACTCTTATACTTGAAGGAAAACAGCTGTTGGAATCCATTCTAGTCGTTAGATGATTGTTATGACCGTTCCTTAACATCCTCCTTTCCATTTGTGACTAATTGACTTGTTGGTATTAATTTCCTGTACCCATAAGTCGACTTGTCGTCATGTATAAGTCGACTTGTGACAACATTTTTTGTAAAATTTTATCTCCGCTCTTCTATAGGTCGACTTGTGTCGTGTAAGTCGACTTGTGTTTCTCGATAAGTCGACTTATGTACTATTAGTCGACTTGTGTTGACATATCTTCATATGTTAATCGACTTATGTTGTTCTAGTCGACTTATGTTGTTCGGATCTTGATGTATAAGTCGACTTATGATGTGCAAGTCGACTTATGTAGGCTTCAACGGTAATATCCACTCAAAACTTCTATAATCTTCATTATTAATGTCTCTTGCACTTATAAGGAAACTTCCATCTTGATTCTTCAATGATTAATCACTTGCCCATCTTGATTTGCACAATAATAATCCCAAAATACTTAAAATAATTTCTTAACTAATTCTAGATATTTTATTATTATCAAAACATAAAAGGGATTTAATTTTTCAACCACCATTGGTCCAACAATCTCCCCCTTTTTGATAATGACAAAATATTTAGAAATTAAAAAGAAATTTGAAAAACACGAAACTTGATCAAGGTTTTTAATCCCTTGTCTTGATTGTTAGTTTGTCTCCCCCTTAATTAATAAACCAATGAATTTAATAGAAATCAAGATAATCTCAAATCAAACACACTCCCCCTCAATCAAATGACTGTGACCAAATATCAATTTCCAATAGTACTCCCCCTTTTTGTCATAATCAAAAATCAATATGAAAAATGGTCTCAAAGGCAGTTCATAAACAAACACAACATCAAACACAAATAGAGGCAATAGTCATTACAAAATATATCAATCCAACAAACGCAAAAAGGACCACAGACACTAAAAGAAAACATAAGAGTAAATCTTGGTCAAGGCAAAAGTCAATACACATCATGATGAAGAATCATCATACCTATAACCTAACTTCTTAAAAATCTTCCTAAGCATACGGTGTTGAGCATCAACCTTCTTTGCCAACCCAACAAACAGACTCTGAATATTATCAACACGATCATTTAGGTCATCCAATTGATCGTTGATTTCATTTAGCTCCTCATGAGATACCTCACTCCTTCTCACATTATTGGTTCGAGAGCTACTCGGACGATCCGCTGCCCTCTTAGACCGTTGTCTTGGAGGCACTTGCTCACCCTCCAAGGTCAGACCAAGTTTCTCTACATGATAGGAGTATACCCATCCTTTTTCAACAGTTTTCACCAGCTTCATGCTTCGCAAATTATAAGGAGTGAATCTCCAACTCTGAGGATATGGATAATGTGCATAATTATTCAGATCACACCTTTGTAACTGAGCGAGTGAGGAGATCAAGGCTGCATACGGCATTTCTTTATGTCGGTCTGGTTTCCCTTTCAGCTGACCTCGTAATAAACTGGCCTTTTTCCTCATCATTTGAATAATCAAGCTGGGGTAATTGATCTTCCTCCCTTCTTCCATATGCCAAAGAATTTCTTTGCCCAATGAAGTAATTTGATTATTACTTGCCTTCTTCGGATAAACAACCCTGTTAATAGCATAATGTAATAACTGATAATTTAAAGGCAGATCCATAGCTTCAAAGGGAGGGGAATGATCAGAACATAATCAACTAAGCAGTTCAGCCCCTTTTTTTTCAGTATAGCCGAAATTTTCTTCGGCTTCCTCATCGGATTTACCATCCTCATTTATCAAAATATCAAAATCTATAAATGATGCCCTAGGCCGGACTCCCCCTCTAAGTAACCGAAATAATGTGCACATATTTGCTTCACACAGAAAAATTTCCTTTCTGTTAATTTTGGATTGCAGATTAACTACATCCTCAACATTACTACCAGTCACAGTGAGATTCGCATAAAACTCCCTAACTACATCTTCATAAATCTCATTCTGATAACCCAAAAAATCTCGCAGTCCAAGATTAGCAATTTCAGAAAATACATCTGTAAACTCACTATTGTTTACTTCACTCCAATCAAATCTCATTGAAGGAATCAATACCTCGTTTTAGAGTACCTTGTAATACAGAGTTTGTGCGTCCTTTGACACAAACCTAGGTTCAACCACATCATCTTCCCTAGCAGCATCTCCCCTTAATGAAGACCCACGAACTCATAGTCCACAGTGAAAACGAGGACCTTATGGAGGAGCGGGTTCTTTGCCTTTCCTTGTAGATTTTCGTGGAGCCATGGATTTTTAGAGAGAGGGTGAGAAAAACGCAGGTTAGGGTTTGAGAAAGATGAGAGAGGGTTTTTCGAAAAGGAGGTTGATTTGAAGAGACAATGAGAGGGTTTTGTGATAATGGAGGTCGAAGGTTGATGGGTAGAGTGATTTTAGGAGATTGAAGGCTATAAGTCGACTTGAAGAAGATGGATTTCAGAGGTTTAGAGAGATAAGGTTTACGAAGAATGAAAAGAAGAAAAAGTTTTAAAGACTCCGTGTAGACGTAAGTCGACTTATTACCTTCATAAGTCGACTTATCGACCTTCATAAGTCGACTTGTCGATCTTTATAAGTCGACTTATCCTGAAATATCTTCATTCCCCAAAGGCTGTGTTATCATAGGTCGACTTATTAATCCACAGAAGTCGACTTGTTACCAGAATTAGTCGACTTATATACCCATTAGTCAACTAGAATATGTCAAAACTCCAAATCAGTCACATTTCATCCCAGATTTAAATCATGATGATGGAATCTTCAGATTTGATTGCACATTTGCCTCATAATTTGACCATTTGATATATGAATGTAGCCAAAAAAAAAATTCAACCAAAAGAATTTAAATCACACATGCCTAGTTTTAATTTAATATTCACAAACACATCTTCCTTAAGAGGTTTTGTAAAGATATCAGCTAATTGGTCACTGGATGATACATGCTTCAAGAAAATGTCACCTTTTAAACAATGATCACGGATGAAATGATGTCTAATTTCTATATGCTTTGTTCTACTATGCAGAATTGGATTTTTACTCAGACAAATTGCACTAGTATTATCACAATAAATAGGAATCTTTTAACCACAATACCATAGTCAAGCAATTAATTTTTAATCCAAAGAACTTGGGCACATGCACTCTCAACTGCTACATATTCAGATTCAGCAGTGAAAATAGATACACTAACTTGCTTTTTACTAGCCCAAGAAATCAAAGATGATCCTAAGAAATGAAACAAGCCACTAGTACTTTTTCTATCAATCCTACAGCCACCATGATCAGCATCACTAAAAGCATATAAGTCAAATGATTCACAACTAGGATACCATAGACCATGATTAACAGCTCTACTCAAATATCTAAAAATTCTTTTGCAAGCACTCAAATAAGAGATTTTAGGACAAGATTGAAATTTAGCACAAAGACATGTAGCAAACATAATATCAGGTCTAGAAGCAGTTAAATACAAAAGAGAGTCGATTATACCTCTATAGAGTTTTTGATCAACATCTTCTTCATGTTCATGTTTTTCTAAGACCACATTTGTTGCCATTGGCGTTGCTGCCACTTTGCATCCTTCCATTTTGAACTTCTTTATAAGCTCCTTGGTATACTTAGATTGGTGAATGAAGATGTCATTTTTGAGTTACTTGATTTGCAATCCAAGAAAGAACTTGAGTTCTCCCATCATGCTCATTTCAAATTCACTTTGCATTAAATCACTAAATTCTTTGCACAAAAATTCATTAGTGGCACCAAACATAATATCATCAACATATATTTGACAAATAAGCATATCTTGAGCAACATGTTTAATGAACAAAGTATTATCAATCTTACCACGAACATACCCATGTTGAGTTAAAAAAGTACTTAACCTTTCATACCATGCTCTAGGTGCTTGCTTTAATCCATAGAGTGCCTTCTTGAGTTTGTAGACATAATCCGGATGTTCATGATCTTCAAATCCTGGAGGTTGTTTGACATAGACTTCCTCTTGAATATATCCGTTGAGAAATGCACTCTTAATGTCCATTTGATTTAATTTGATCCTTTTATGAGACGCAAAAGCACATAATAGTCTAATTGCTTCCAATCGAGCTACAGTAGCATATGTCTCATTATAATCAAGGCCTTCTTCTTGATAAAATCCTTGAGCTACTAACCTTGATTTATTCTTTATTGCTTCACCATTCTCATCATATTTTATCCGATTTACCCACTTGACTCCAATACCAATGACCTTACCTTTGTTGTTGTCTCCAAAAAGTGACATAACCTTGATTCTTTGGCTTAATTTCCGCAAATAGGTTCTTGTCTCCACTCATGTGCCTTGAACATCCGCTATCGATGTACCAAGTGCTTGACGATTTTTCATCCTTTGCTTGTACCTACAATAGCAACATCCTTTCTTCTTATAGGTACCCAAGCCACTTTGGGTCCATTTTGGTTAGCAACATAAACCACATTAGGAGGTGTGGTACCTTTAATTACCCAAATTTTCTTAACATTGATACATCTCCTAATACTTTTACAAGCAATTTCTATATGACCATCTTTTAAGCATCTAGCACATTTTGCAATTTTTCCATCTTTAGTAAATTTGGAAATTAAAGAACAATCTCTATCAAAAGGATCATATCCTAATCCATGTCTAGAAATTGAATATTTTTGCAAAGATAACAATTTTTCAAACTTTTCGTTTCCATTTGCAAATTTTCCAACCACATAAGAAAATTCCTTTCTAAGTCTATCAAGCTCACATATAAGATTTTCCTTTTCAACAAGACATGTAGAATGATCTTCCTTTGGACTATCTAAATCATCAATAGTCTCATGTAAGGCACTATTTTCAGCAACTAATTCCCTTATTTTCTTTCTCAATTTCTTGTTGATTTCAATAGCTTCTTCAAAATCAATTTGTAAAGCATTAAAAGAATCTCTAAGATCTTGATCAAAGTAAGTTACCTCATCTTCGTCATCACTTGTTGAGGAGCTATTAGCCATAAGAGCTAGGTTGTTTTCATCATTGCTTTGGTATGCTTCCTCATCATCACTCCAAGTGGCTACTAGGCTAGCTTTCTTTTTCCCTTTGTCATATTTGTCATTTTTCTGGAAATTTGATGTGGAAGATGTGCTCTTGCATTCTCTTGCATGATGTCCCCTTTTTCCACATTTCCAACATTCTTCATTGCTCTTCTTTTCATCATACCCCTTTGATTTTCTTTCCACGACAAACCTCTTTCTTTCTCCATTTCTTCCACCATTTAATTCCTTCCTCCGATTTTTGAGAAGTCCTTTGAATTTTCTCATATTTCTGGCGTACATTACTATTTCTTCGTCTTCCTCCTCTTCATCTATTTCTTCATCACTTTCATCAAGAGAAGAAGTATTAGCTTTTAACGCAATTGACTTTTGTGACTTACCTCTACCTCCTCTCGATTTGAGAATGATCTCATAGTTGATGAGTGATCCCACCAAGGCGTTGAATTCCAAATGATTAAGATCCTTGGACTCCATAATAGCGGTGACTTGTGAGTCCCATTCTTTTGGTAATGAGCGAAGAATCTTCTTCACCTTCTCGCTATCCGTCATGTGCTTTCCAGGGTTGCCTAATCCATTTATGATTTCTGCAAAACGATCAAGCATAGTGGAAATAGACTCACCTTCCTTCATGACAAACATTTCATAGTCATGGAGAAGCATGTTGATCTTTGTTTCCCGAACTTGATTAGTTCCTTCATGAGTGATGCGAAGTCTTTCCCACATTTCTTTAGCGCTGGTACAAGAATTGACTCGGTTTCTTTCCTTAACCGTGAGAGCGCAATATATTAGTTTAATAGCTTTTACGTTGATGTAAGCTTGCTTCCAATCACTGTCGTCGTATTCCAACTCCGTTTTTAACTCACCATTTTCTTTCAATGGTGTTTGTGGACCGAAGATGATGATCTTCCAATATTCTACTCCCTCACTTATAATATGATACTTCATAGGATTTTTCCAAGAAGAATAGTTAGTACCATTAAATAAAGGAGGGCGATTGTTTGTATTACCTTCTTCCGTTAGGTTATTGTGTGTCATCCCTGGATACTTCTGCTTTGATACCAATTGTAAACGATCTAGAAGGGGGTTGAATAGATCTTTAAACTTTGTATAATTTTACTGTTTTTATAGAGGTTCGGTGTTAAGACCTACGTCCTCTACCTAAGCTCTCACTTGGGATTTTGCAAACCACTTTATTACACACTTTGTAGTTTAGTGTGAACTTTTTACAATACCAACTTGATTTTCGGCTCAAGCTATCTTTACACCCAATTTATTTTCCGACACAAATCCCACCTCACACGTGACCTTTCACTAGTCACTCAAATTATAAGAGAAATAAGATAAAGTTTGAAGAACAAAGCTCAATACAATGGTGTAACAAGATAAGAGCAATAGTGAGCAGAATATGGAGCAATAATGGAGTCTTTTGCTTGTAGAACTTATCTCGTATTTTTCCTTGATCATCCACTCTTATACTTGAAGGAAAATATTCATTGGAATCCATTCTATTATTGCATGATTATTATGACCGCTCCTTAACATCCTCCTTTCCATTTGTGACTAATTGACTTGTTGGTATTAATTTCTGCATCCATAAGTCGACTTGTCGTCACGTATAAGTCGACTTGTGACAACATTTTCTTAAAATTTTATCTCCGCTCTTCTATAAGTTGACTTGTCTTTGTGTAAGTCGACTTGTGTTTTCGATAAATCGACTTATGTCTTATTAATGACTTGTGTTGACATATCTTCATATGTTAATGACTTATGATGTTTCAATGACTTACGTTGTTCGGATCTTGATGTATAAGTCGACTTATGATGTGCAAGTCGACTTATGTAGGTTTCAACGGTAATATCCACTCAAAACTTCTATAATCTTAATTATTAATGTCTCTTACACTTATAAGGAAATTTTCATTTTGATTCTTCAATGATTAATCACTTGTCCATCTTGATTTGTATAATAATAATTTCAAAATACCTTAAATAATTTCTTAACTAATTCTAGATATTTTATTATTATCAAAATATAAAAGGAATTTAATTTGTCAACCACCATTGGTCCAACAGACGCACGGTGGTACGACGAGGAGGTGTGGTGGGACGACGAGAGGCACAGTCAGATGGCGACAACAAAAATGGGGGGAGGAAGTTGCACTTGATTTAGCTTAAACAAAAACGACATCGTCTATCCATCCAAACGATGTCATTTTGTGCATTGTTTTTAATGTTGAACGAAAAACAAATGACGACGTTTATGACTAAAATTACTGTCAGTAAATTCAAAACTTATTTACTTCGTTAAGTATTCTCACTTTCTTTAGCAACGGACATTTCTTACTGTCGTTATATTCTGTCAAAAAATTTACTGAGTTGATTTTTCTTCATATTTACTGATGAATATTTTTTTATTACAAATTGAAATTTTTATTGTATCAACAAAATATAATTTTCTGTCGGTAATTTCTAACAATTCTATTTTTTGTCAGTAATTATCCACCGCTAACAACTAATTTTTTTATACTGGCTCCTGCCGATTCCAAACCTGGCATATTTACAAAGTTGTACATCGCTTTCGGATAATTTATTAGCCCCTGATGGTGGGGTATGGAAGGCAGAGAATATGACCGACCGACCCCGTAGGGCTTTCTCTATAATTAATGTATTCTGTGGACAAAACAGTCTCAGCGCTCAGCCATCAACTTGTGTTAATATAAGTTTGAAACACGTTACGTCAATCAATCTTTTCATGTTTGCGTCCATAGTGTACCAAGAGATTCACAATAATCCAAACAACCTTCTATCTTTCTTTTAATGCTTTTGTTCTACTTGATTTTCTTTTTTTAACTCAGATTGTTAAGTAACAAGTAAATCGAGTTTTGCTGATTTTAAGTTAAATGACTTAGGTATTTTTGAATTGATTTGAGCTCAAAGTAAACCAACTTAATTATTTATTATCGTAAACATACAAAAAGAACTCTTAAAAGAGCCTGCCGACACATTTATCACTGGGGTTATTTGATTATAGTCATAGTTTCTGGGAATTCACAACAAAATCTGTATATGCAAATTCTACCATCAGCATATTAACTTATATAAATTCTGGAAATCTGAAACACTTCATATTATGATTGCAGACAAAGATATTTGAGCCTTTTGCCTACTTTTTCTTGTGCTATACTTGCACTCTAACTTGTAGCATTCCATATTTGATAATGCTCATCAATCTAAGGCCACCTAATTCAACTCTAGATGTAATCTCCAAGAATATGCGATTGTACTATTATAGCATTTAGTTTCAGCGTTGATAATTAGTTGGCTCCTAATATAGTTAGTTAATTCCTTTCTAACTATTAATTATTATGAGACTCTCCACCCCTTGAAAACACCTATTATTTCTTTTCTTCTAGAGGGACAACATGCATAAGCTAAAAGTTATGCTATCTCAACCACTGCTATATCTCCTTTGGATAATGTGCTATCCATCTGCAACCAGTCCAAGAATTTAGAGTGATTGCCATCGTATTTATTAATGTGGAAAAAATTAAGAACACTTCTTCAAATATCATAAGATGATTTGTAGTTGAAGTCATATGCAAAAGGGATTCCAACTCGTTTTTGCATAAGAAAAATCTATTGTTAAGGTTGAGGAATTTTAGCCTGTACAGAGAGGCCAATCTTTTCCTGGCTGCCAACCATATAAAGAAGGATATTTTAGGTAGCAAATTTTATTATGACCCTGTTTGACAATTAGCGGATTACATTAGTTACTAACTGATTCTATCAGCGATTAATTAATAGTAGATTATATCAGTTGATTTGACCGGTGAATAACATTAGCTAGTTATTAAAGACGTTTAGTAAAATTAGTTGTTTAGTATTAACTGTTTATATATAAAATGATTTATAAGGGCATAACTTTAAAGTAGTATTTTCATAAGAATTCATATTTTATATATTTAATTGTTCAAATTTTAAGTTTATAACTATAATAAAAATATAGAGTGGTAGTAATAATAATAATAATAATAATAATAATAATAATAATAATAATCCTAAAAGAACAAGAACAACCCAATACATACATTTATATATATAGCCCAAGAGAAAGATTTTCTTTTTTTTTACTGTTTCATCTTTGGGTTTAAGGGATTTAGGTATGTTGTTACGAAGGGTGTTTAAGATGATGTTGATCGTTATATAAAATAAATAAAGAACAAGGAGATGGGGACAGAGAAGAGAGGAACAGAGTGTGAGGATGAGTGGACAATTGACTTTTCATATATTGAAGCATCAAAACGTTCCTATCTACTAGCTTTTTCAAAATTAGCTGAGTGGGTTCAATCAGCCAATCCAATAAGTTGATTACCAAACATATATATCAATTGTTTGACTAAAACCCTTCAATCAGTTAACAAATGACTGATAAGCCATTTATCAAATAAGGCTTATGTGCCTCTCCACTAGTTCATCAACTGGCCTCTTCATCTAAGAAACTCTCTGCATGATTTATTCCATGCCACTCTCCACCAGTCCATCATTTGGCCTTTTCATCTAAGAAATTATCTGCATTGTTTATTGGTAATTTTTTCAAACGAGTTCCATAAGCCATATGTAAACATCTTTCTTCTCTTGGTTTAGATTATAACCTGACAAATATATGCTCCAGCTCATGATGATAACTTATCCACCAATTAGAGTGAACCCAAACACCTAGTTTAACATTATTTGGATAGCTACTAAGGATTGTTGGTATATATTGTTTGACAAAGAGTTTTAATACTACTCTCCTTGTCAAAGTAAAGAGAAGTTAATTCACCATTAATAATCTTTTACCTAATGTTTTCAACTAAGCTACCCTTCAGTTTTAGTAGTTAAGCTAAAAGCCAAGAGTATGAGAGTCTATTCTTGACTTCTCAGACACTTTTTTTTTTTAAAATAAGAGAACATCCACTTAACCCATAATAAGTCCTTATTCTCTAGCAATCTTCATAGTCTTTTCCCTATAAAAAACTTTGTTTCTTATACTAATTGGAGTGTTCTCCAACCCTCCCTCTCTCATTGGTTTACTCACTTCTTACTAACCTACCTTGAAAAAATACTTACTTTCCTTGCCCCTTATCTAAAGGGATCTCCTCATTTTCTAGGGATAACAAATTCTAAAGTGCCCAAACTTTTAAGATTTTTGCAATTCAATGTCTAAACTTTTAAAATTTTCAATTAAATGATCAACCTTTAATTTCCTTAACAACTCAATCCAAAATGTTAGTTATGTTTAGTATTTTCTGATTGGGCTAACAAAATCCTTTTTATCAATGACATGCAGGCATCTATGTGGAAAATTAATTATCAACTAATCAACCGCGTGAACTAAAATACCCAACATATAACCTCTTTAGCACATTTATACAAATGTTTGCATATCATGAACATAGATTTTGTCAGCAAAATCGGCAAAATATTAACAAAACTAACATTTTGAACTGAGTTGTTAAGGTCATAAAAGGCCGGCCAATTAATTAAAAAAATTCTAAAAGGTTGTGCACTTTAAATCTATTATCCTTTTTTTCCATTAACTTAACAAGCCACCTTAAGAGAAAGAAATGTGAAAATCAATATATATGAAGAGTTTAAGACGTCTCTAATCAATTGTGGTCTTTTTATAGGTGATAAAGCTTTATTACACCAAAATTTCAATCTTTTTTAGATCTTCTCAATCAGTGGGAGGAAATCCTTGAATTGAAGCTTCCTTGTTGAAATATGCAATCTAAGGTAACTAAAAAGAGGAAGCTTTACCTGAATTCTAATGATGATTGTGAGCCACTTAGCAATGCAGTGAGCACTAGAAGAGAGAATCATTTGACTTTTACTCCTATATGTATCCAAACTAGAGATCTCTCTAAAGGCATGAATGGAAGTCATTACAAGGCTAATTGATCTATCATAAGCTCTTAAAAAAGGGATTAGATCATTAGCAAAAGACAGGTAAACCAATCATATTTTCTTACACTTGTTGTAGAACCTAAAACTAAAATTTGACTTAATATTATATTTAATTAAACTTATCAGGGCTTCCATATAAAGTATGAACAAGTATGCAAGGATGTTTCTCCTTACCTCAACCACCTTTCTCCCACAAACAATGGTTCTCCATTAATTAAAACACTAAAAGAAGTGGTTCATCTGTGTTTGTGTGTGTGTGTGTGTGTGCGTGTGTGTACACACATTTAACATCATCCAATTTTTGAAGTTTTTAGGAAAACCAAAAACTTCCAACAACTAGAGGATGAAATCCCAACTAATTTTTTCGTATGCCTTATAAAAGTCAATCTTTATAGTTTTTAAGAGAATTCCTTCTTAAGTCTTAAAAAGTTTTTATGCTAGGAGCACATTATCACTAATCACTCTTCCATCAATAAAGACACCCTAAGTTTCACCAATAATAGGCTTCATAACTGTTAGACCCCGAATTTTTTTCTTTCAGTATGAATTGTGATTTTGCCTTAGTTTGATTAAATTGTGTTGGGCCTTGGCTTTTTAGGAAGGGCTCAAGCCCTTTAGGGTTTAAGAAGAGAATAAGAAAAGAATAGAAAGAAGAAAAGAGAAGAAGAGAAACGTCGTCGGTGCAGAGGAAGAGAGAAGAAGAAGAAGAGTTTGCGATTAGAGTTTGCGATTTCAGTGGTTTCGACGATTTTAAAGCTTCAATCGGTAAGTTTTAGTCCTTTCTATCTTGTTTATGGTTGGATTAAACCTTAGGATCGTGTGGATTCAGGAGAATCGACGGTTTAGGGTTTTGAGTGGGAAATTGGGGAAAATCCTTAGATTGATGATTTTAGGATGAATCTGAAGCTTAGAATGAGTTAGAATGGTAGTATAAGTCTTGATCTATGCCTTTAATATGTTACATTTGAGTTTGGAACAGATTGGAAGTTGGGTTCTGCAGAAATCTGGGTTCGGAGTCGAGTTCCTCGACCCAGACGTCGCGACGTGCGTATGAACACGCCGCGGCGAACGAAGAAGGGAGCCACGTCGCGACGTGTAAATAATTTTACGATTATTCGTCGCGGCGTGTGAAATGTTGTAGACGTCGCGACGTGCGAAGGGAGACGTCGCGACGTGCGACGTTTAGTTCATGGCGGCGGTGGTCCTTCGTCATGACGGCGTCCCCGTTCGCGGCGAGGCCCTTGTTTCAAATGAGATGTTTATATTGTTAGGGATATCTTTTGGTGTAGATATCCGAATGAGGTGATCTTGGATTCGTTGTGATCTAGAAATTAAGGACTACAAGTTGTATGAAGAAGGGAAATTCGGGAATTGTTTCGGAAAGTTCAGGAATTTTGATGGAAATCGATGGAGACTTTAACGCTTTACTTTTGCTTTTGAGCTTTAATAAATAATTGCTATAGTTATTAATTGTGTGAAAACTTGGTTTATTATAGGAACCAAGTGATTTGACCCAATCGCGAAAGGAAGGACAACAGTGAGTCCGACTCGGCGATACTAGGTGGGTAATATGTTTATCGTTATTGTGTGTATGGGCAATTGCATGATGTGTGCTTGCTTGCGTTATATGACATTATTTGTATTGAATTGCATGAGAGATGCTGAATATGCTTTGATCATAATTATGCATGGATTAATGGGCCTTTATGGCAATGGAAAGAATGGAAAGAATGGAAATTATGATATGCTTTGAGCATGAATCGAATGGATTATGTGCTTTGTTTGGGCAAGAGAGTTACGGATGGAGTCACGTGCACGTTGACATTTTTGAAAGCCTTCTCACGGCTGCCCGCTTGGGCAACGAGATCCTTGAAAATCGGACTCGGATGGATTACTGATTTACCTTGGGTTATCCGGATGGATTACTGAACTCTCGAGCCGATTGTTTGTGCATACGATTGATTTGATGAGCATAAGATATGATGGATTTGATAGATTTGTTGCATAATGATTGATGTGATAAGAAATAGAAATTGCTTGACATATCTTGATTGAATGTGAATTGAATTGATGAATTATGATTTGCTAGTGATATGTATATTATATATATATATATATTGCTTGATTGTGTGGCTCGTTGCCAATGGTTATAAACGTATATGCCATCGAGCATGACTCACCCCATTACTCTCCCTCCTCAAAGTGCGGATCGAGACGATAGTTGACTTGGCGAGGCATCGAAACTTCCAACTAATTAGGAGCTTTGCCTTAAGTTAGTATTTTGGATTGGCCTCCGAGCATTTTATCATGGAGCATCTTTTGTATTTTGAAATTTCATTTTACTTTGTATTCTGTTGCATTTGAGAATCTTGTTGCATTTCTTGAATGAGAATGACATATGTTTTATGAATTTGAGATATGGAAATGCATGTTGAGAATGCATGTGATGGTATGTATGAGTATATGTTTATGCATGTGCGAATCGAATATGTCTTTGTATGGATGTTGGGATCGGGTCCGACGGTATATGGAGCGTCCGACGCCGGGGCGACCCGAGGGGCCCTCCCTCAGGGATTCGGACGTACGGGGCCCGGGCCCAACAATAACTCTCTTCATCCTTTTTGCTAGTATTTTAAATATCATTTTGTATACAAACTTACAACAAGAAATTGGCCTATACTTATTTAAGGACCCTATGTTAGGCCCTTTAGGGATGAGGCATAAGAAGGTCTTATTAATTTTGTTTAAAATTTTGCCCTCATCAAAGAATTCTAGGATTGCATGTTCTTGATGAGATGTCAAGCTTTTTAATATAAACATCTATTGAGACCACCAAAGTTTGAATTCTTGTTTGGAGTCAGTCCAGAAACTACTCTCTCTATGTCCTGAGTGTTAACCGGACCATTCAACAATTCTAATTCATCCTCAAAGAACTTATTCTTGATAAAGGATTGAAGCAGTTGTATAAATGAGTTGGTTAATGTAGGAGTCCCTGTACGTAGAGTTCTTGAAAAAAATAATTGCCTCCTTTTTCAACTCATTATGAGATGTCACCATTATAATAACATGATTGGCTAAAGAATATATCGTATTGAAATTCCTCCTTACCATGATTAAATTTTGAATAAATATGATATTTTTATCTCCATCTTTAAGTTGTTGCACGACATAAAGAGAGTATTGTTGAAATCGCCAAGTATCACCCGAGGGTCTTGATTCAAAGAGTGTATACCTTGAAGATTATCCCATAGTATGTTCCTCCGAAAAGCAAAATTTGATCCATAAACAAATGAGAGTGTAGACCTTGTGTCCTCCGAGAGGAAATTTACTTGTAAGTGCATAAGCTGATTACTAGTTTGGAGTAGAAAAACCTTGACCAAACTAGTGCGAAAGGCTACTACAATACAACCATAATGATGATGTTGATCGGAAAGAAAGGACCACTTCTTGCCCAAAACCTTCAATTTTGTAAGGCTCTCCTAGTTCAACTTAGACTCCAAGACACTGATCGACTAAAGCAAGTTTATTCTCCAAAATAAAGTCCCTTAAAGAATGTTGTCTAGTGGTGCAATTAATGGACCTTATATTCCATGAACTGTAGACATTATGTCGGGTTTTTTAGTTTAAACCCTTTAGAGCTACTCTTTCTTCTACCGCATTTTCAGTATATCTCATATGGATTCTCCTAACAAAGAAAGTGAACATTATGAAATTAGGCCGAGCTCGTTCTAACTTCGCGAATTAACCTAGCTTCGAGTAAAATTAGCATTCTAGGACAAAACATGGGCAGGTCGGTCTAATCTTGCACGAAGTTTCATGGAATAGGTTGGAACATTTTCTGAATACTCCACTCAATGCCTACCAACCCAAAGCCTGACCTACTGTCGGGTATACTTTCCAAGTCAATGGCTATTAAAATTATTAGGAATAATCAACATTCAACAAGACAAAATGTTCTTGTTTCTACACGGAAGCTGCAAATTTTTGTATCTATGGTGGAACTTAGGGTAAAAATAGGCATATTATTTATTATACTCTCTCTTATTCAAAATAAGTGTCATTTTAGAGAGATGTATATTTATTAAGAAAGTTAGTGAAATATTTGATATACTTTTATTAATTACATGTTGAATTGTCTTAAAAAGTGAGAGAAATTAAAGGGTAATTTTAAAAATAAAATTATAAACATGCATAAAAAATCGTGAACGATATTTATTTTGAATAATTAAAATCTCTCTAAAACGACACTTATTTTAAATAAGAAAAAAGTATGTACTAAGGTTAGTTTCAGATTTGGTGAGCTATAAGAGTTGTTGATGTTCTTATCCCAATAAGTGGCAAGGTTAACAAATGTGAAAGACATCATGTTATCTTTGGTTGATTTGTGATTACCATGTGCCGCCAAAACGGTGATGCATGTATCTTGCATGCGTGAAGGTAGGGTCTTACTCTTAATTAGTGTCAGGTTTCAAGTCAAAGTAGTGCTTTGACAAATGTGAAATGCAATGCTCTTCTTCTCAGTCGTCACTTTCCTGCTTCCTTCTCCTTTTTTTTCTTTTTTTTTTTTACCATACACAAAATGAGTCAATGTATCTTAAGTCCGTTTTTAGTAAGGTTCATTGACAAGGTGATATTTTGTGTTACACCTTCCCATGTATGTATCCATAATCCATCTGTCTCAAACGTCTACAGGGCAAGTGGGTAGCCTTGCTTTAATTGATGCCATAGCCCACTTGCTGCTTCCTAGTCCAAAGATAACCCAAGGTGACGATATTGAATGCGTCCAATTATCACAGACCTAGGTTAGAACCAAGTGTATATAAATAATACTTTTAAGGATAGTTTTGTTTCACTTTGTTTTCTGTAATTTTTAATTTTAGTTCTTTTCTTTTAAATAAAACAATTTTTATTTAGTTGTTAGTGTCAATGTTTTATCACTGATGATAATTACATATCTTGTAAAACTTAAAGATAAATTATTTTAATTAATTAAATTTATTTTAATATCTTATATAATTTTATTTATATCAACAAAAGTATTTTATTTATTAAAATAAATAAATTTAAATTTTATTTATAAGCTAATATTCATTTTAGATCAATTTTAATTATTAAATAAAAATTTTATTTAAATTTTATAAAATTTTATTTATTTATTTATTAATAATTATTTAATTTCATTAACAAAATTAAATAAATTATTAAATAAGATTCAATTATTTATAATTTTATCTAATTAAATTAAATTATTGTTTTAAATAATATATATTTAGTTTATAGCAAATCAGATTAAAGAAAATCAGAAACAAGACTAAAACCAAATTCAAAAATTCAAACAAACAAATTTTTGTACTAAATTTAAAAAAACTAAAAAAAGAAGAAAACAAGCAAGCTAAATATTTGCCTTTGCTGTCCAAGTGGATATTAGTATCTTTACAATAGAGAATCAAATGTTAGCTGGCAAAATATATTATTTTCACGGGAAATCTTTACTTTTAGTGCAAAATATATAATAGAGTATTTTGTGAGACTTACGAAAGGCATGCATGACATAGAACTTATTAGGACTCACTTAGTTTAATTCATACATTTTTAATTTATTATTTTGACCGCTTCTCCTGAAATCTCTAAATAACATTCCTTTTGTTTTTCTATATCATAAACTCGTCTTAAATTCTTCTGTTTTTTTTTTTCTTAATTTTTTTGAGACAATTCTTACTCTATTCTTTAGAGTACACCTAAATTAGTGAAGAACGCGTTAATCTTGATGTCATATTTCATTTTCTTGCTACACCGTAGAGGGGAAATTTCTAACTTAAGAGAGTAATTTTCACAACACCTTGCATTCAGATAAATTGTTCCAATTTTATTACTATTTCGATAACATAAATTAGTAACAATTTCTGAACCAGAGTCATAGGTGTTTAGTTCGCATATACATTTTTTTTTTTAAAGCCCACCTAAGCTACTTGAAGAAACAAATGTGGTCCACAGATTCGCCGCCTTCTTCAGAGTACAGTGCGGTGGTCCTGATTCACGTTTTGTGGGGGACCATAAGCATTGCATATTGCCAACTAGCCTGCTCATGTTCAAACGTCGAGTTGATGAGAGAACTTTTCTAATATGGACATAATACACGCAAGGAAGAAGGATCATGCCAAGCAAGGAAGAAGGATCGTCACAATGTTTCTATGACGAATTTCTTTTTCATGTTTAGCATCGCACAACAAATAATCAGAACTTACTCATCTTGCCATTTTGAGGAGTATCAGTTGCCACGGCTGCACTACTTGACGCTCCGCCACCACTACTAGGTGGTGGAATCATCTGACCCTGCTGCACCGCTGGCGACCCATATCTGAACATGTTCATAGGCTGCGACTTCAAACAATCACGTAAGAATTTTATTTGAACGATAAAGGAGGATGTCAAGGAGGTACATATTACAACGATGAGGCCGAACCTGAGCGGCGTTTTGCATATGAAACCCCATGAGATGTGCATACATATCAGAGATCTGATTTTGATAAGCAACAGGATTGAACATTGGATTTTGGCACATTACTGCTTGGCTTTGTGCAGGAGATAGAGACATGGATTGATCGACTAGAGGGACCCTAGCAAATTGCATTGCGTTCTGCATTGAAGGCATAGGAGGAGGACTAACTCCAACTCCCATTTGGGGCATATAATGCTGGACTCCAGGATACATCATTGTTGCCATCCCACCTCCCATCCACATTACCTGAAGCACTTAGATATCTGATTATCAGTAGTTTCGATGACAAGAGATTGATTGACTTCTACAAGAATCATTGATGCTCTACCTGAAGTTGCATCTGAAGTGACTTCAGATATTCAATAGCCTCATCCAGCATTGACGCTTTATCTGTCTGCAATTATATAACTGGATTAAGTGGAAGCATCAAATTAATACAAACACTTGATGCTCTGCTCTTGTTTGGTTGTTCCTAAGTCTACTTTAATACAAACAGTTCTTCCGCACCCATCTTTTTGTTTCTTTGCATTCCAGCATGTTAACAATGTTGGTTGATACATTTTTCGTGTTTAGGGAAAATCTCAAGATAATTTCAAATGTTTAAATGACCCAACATCACATTCAATACAGAAATGATAAAACTAGTGAAAAAGATGAAAATCAAAAAGAACTTTGTCTGAAGAAATGTAATAGGAGACAGACGAAGGGAGAACAAAAAGAACTGTTAGTACAAGAGGACCTTATTGCAGTGAGGTATAAGCTGTTGTAATGCTTTCATTTTCTCATTAATTCTGTCCCTTCGCCTCTGCATCAATGTATATAATAAAATCAGTGAATAAAGCAATCTAGAATCTTATAATGCAAATCTGCCAATGCATTTCGTACCCTCTCCGAGAGATTATGCACTTCAGCAGCGCGACTCCTACGCACAGACCCTGATGGTTTGGCTGGATTGTTTGCTGCAGCTGATTCAAGCTCAGCATCCTGTCAGATTCAAAGTTTATGTTCATCATGCAATATTTGAACACTAAAAGCGTGAAGGGCCAAAAGAACTTTGAATTTTCACCTCACTTTGGCAGTCTGATTCCTCTGTCCCTATGCTTTTCCTCTTCAGGCCACTAGTACCTGTAGATTGCTTGCAAGTTCTGGGAAAACTGCTGCCAGACCCACCAGATGATGAAGTAACAGTTGGCTCGAGGGTATCTGTTTTTCCTCTATCACTCTGAGAAATCACTTTCCACAGATCACTCTTCAATGGTTCTGTAACCAAGTCAGCACACAGGCCATTACTTGAAGCTCGACTTGTGTTGGGATCATTTGATACTTGCTTGCTTGAGCCAACTGTCATCACAGAGCAGTCCCGAACTTCATCTCCTCTCGAATTGTCAGTCCCTTTGACGCCAAAAATTCCTGTTGAAGATCTTGACTCACCTTTTGATGGCACTGAGACTTGTGGGGAGTTGCCTTTTAGACCTTTCCCACACCTTCCTACGTTGTGATCGTCATTGGATATTTGAGTTTTAGGAGGAGGCATTTGATTACCTGAAACTTCAGAAACAACTGGATGTTTTATGTCGATGCAGTGAGGTTGTTCTTCTGAAGCTCTAAAGGCATGTCCAACATCTACTTCAGTCAACTTTCTTTCCTCAACGGTATCAAATGATGGCAATTCAGAGAAGAAATTAGAACAGAGCTCTTTTTCAAAGGAATCTTCAATTGGGTAGTGGATCCAAGAGGCTGTTTCATCTTCATGGATCAGATTACTTGAGCCGACACTTGAGTCATTACACCTGAGTGTGGATCGATCATGTTTATCAACTTGCTCATGAAGGACAGGTTTTCGGAGTGCTGGGCTATGTAAAACCACTTGCCCATTTCGCCACAAGAGCTCTACCACCTCATTATCCTTCCTGTACAAACGAAATTGGCCAACCAAATCAACACAGTAGTGGACAACTTCCGCTAATATATGACCTATCAAAGAATGGATAGAGTAAAGGGTTCAGACCCTAGAGGTTTCTTTTGATAGGAGACAGGATGATCGCCTCCAATATTCCATTCAGGAACAGGGTGATTCATGACTGAGAAGAGAAGACAGACAGAGATTTCCTGTTTAACGGTAGAAAAGAACAGGGTACAAAAAGTGCTAATATAAATTATTAAACATATCATTGAAGTCAATGACAAAGAACTTCAGATTATTAACTCACTATTAGTATATTAACCTGACTACCCAATAAAGTATTACCCGAAAAGGAATTAAAAGTATTTCAACAGTATAGAACTGAAAAAGAACATGGAATGAAACACCTACTGAAAGTCGTCTTCTTTTTTTCCTTTTTTTTCTCCTCGTACACAAAACAATGACAGATGAGAGCCTTTTATACGCAAAACGAGAAGTCTGACAGAGTTGAGGAGCTGAAGAAAGAAGAAGCAAGAAAAACTAAAGAATTGAGATTGTGTAAAAAGAAACCATCTTTTCATTCTCCAAGAAGACAAGTGAAGAGCAAATTGAAACCCACTTGACACTCAACACCAAAACATCAGAAAGATTCTTAAAGAGATAACGAAACGAGAAAAAAAGAAAACCCTTTTGCCTGTCAGAGAAAGCAAGCAGAAAGGAATCAAATAAGGTGGGTGATGAAAGAGAGAGAGAGGATAGGTGGGAAAAATGGTAATAGAAAGCGATCATACCTGTGATCAGTTCTGTTGCAGTCCAAATGAGCCAACCCTTCACTTCCCAAAACTACCTCCACTTCAACATTTATCTCCGTTCAAAAGGTTGTTAAAAGATACCACATACAAGTATGAGAGAGAGAGGGGTGTGCGTTCTTAACTTCAGTTAAGAGTGACAAGGACATGACATAGAATCAGTGTCCACATGGCGAGTGATGAATGAGTTAGCTTGTGTTTGTGGGACAGTCTGGTAAAACGTTTGAAGAGGAAAGTGTCGTTTACGGTTGTGAAGTTGAAGAGGGGGGACGGGCTTGTTAAATTGTTTTGGAGGTATAGGCTAAGGAAATCTAGGAATAGAAAAGCCGAGGCAGTGAGATCTGAATGTGATCTTAGATAATGCCAGATGGACAATGGAGACTCTTCTTTTATTGGACAATGATGATGAAGATGAGAAACAGGAACAACATTGTCAGAAAAAAAAAATGCTATGCGACAACTCATGACTGAGTGGTCGATGGGGGAGGGTAAGCCTTTCTCTCTCAACATGGTCCCATTCCCACTCTCTTTCGCCATTACTCCAACAATTTTCATTTAAATCGTGATAACATTGAAATAGTATAAAGACACACCAGAGGAAAAAGTCTTGGCGGTTTCGTGAACAAGCTCATGCCCCTTGTCATTGTAAATATATCAAAATTCCTTTTTAATTAATTTAAAAGTATATTTTTAACAAAATACAACTTTAATCTTAATATTTTAAATATTCAAATTAAATCTCAACATTTTAAAATATTCAAAACACACTTAAATAGATCAAAATTTTAATGAGATTAACTCTTCATGAATTGAATACCACGTTATTATTTTTATATTTTAAATAAAATGAATCACAATATTTCATAATTAATTTTTTAAGTTAACGAAAAGTGAATCTCATTGTCACGTCCTAGTACAACTCGCTTTTATAAAATTTTGGTTATGGGTCTCATTTATCTTATGACAGTAGGACTTATATTAATATATTTTAATAATGAATCTCACTTGTTATGTGGTAGTATAGTTCAGTTAAAATAAAAATAACATCACATCAATATTAACACGATATTTAATTAAAAGAGAGTTAATTTTATTAAATGTTCCATCTACTTGGGATTTGTTTTGAACGGGTTAAAATTTTGAGTTCAATTTAAATGTTTCAAAACTTTAGAGCTATTTTATATTACATTATAAATGTCGAGATTCAAAATGCACTTTTAGCTACATTACTGTTGACAAAATTCAACGTAGTTTTATGTTACAGAAAATGATGAAAATAATATTTTAGTTAGTTCTAAAATGTACATTATTACTTGAAGATTAAAATTAAGGAAACTAAAGAGTTATATTCCTAAAATTCGATATGTAGAACCTTATTTGCATAATTGAATGAGATTTTCTAAAATGAATATGTTATAAAAGAGTTTTGATTAGAAATGGATGAAGATAGTCATCAATTGTTTTATATAAGTGAAAATAAGGATAAATATTCAAAAGTGTTTAACCTTTAAAAATTTTTCAATTTAGTTTCAATCTTTTATTTAAATTTTGTTTAAATTTTAAATTTAAAGGCATACTAAAGGATTTTTGAAGAATAAATCTATGCAATTTCATATATAAGATAATGTCCAATGTGACTGCAAATAGATCAAAATCTCTTTTACTATCAACAAAATCCTCTTACTTAGTTTTGAAGTACATTATCACTTGAAGATTAAAATTAAGGAAAATTAAAAATTAGTTAAGTATTGAAATATCATTTTTATTTTATTTTTATTTATTGCATCCCACAGTGCCAATATGAAGAACTATAGTGTATCCTACTATTGCTAATGTGAAGAACCATAATCATCCTTCAGTATAAAATTATTAATTTTGAAGTACATTACTCTACTATGAACAAAACTTAATGTACTTTCATGTCAAGTAAAATGATCAAAATAAATGTTTTACTTATTTTTAAAGTACATTATTAAATGAATGCTAAAATCATGGAAAATGAGGAGTTATGTCCCTAAAATTTGATATAAAGAAGGTTTATAGTAAAGTTGAGTAAGATTTTTAAAAGGAGTTTGTTACATATGGGGTTTTAATTTGAAGTAGGTGAAGTTAGCCATGAGCTATGTTATATTATTAACTTTTACTACTTTAGTTAATGACAATTATGTTGCTTTATTTGTTTTTACTATGTACACAAGGTTTACCATACTTGATTAAGGATGCAGTTAGCAATAAGATATAACATAAAATTCGTATTTATTCTAAAATACCTTTTCTAAACCATCTTTTTACTGAATGATAGCTTACTGTCTAGCAAGCTACATTAGTAGAGAGAAATATTTTTAATGCTCTATTAAAAAAATACAAAAATGCCTTTAAATAAATAATAAATAATGAGAAGTTAGAAATCTACTTCAAATCATGCCTAATTGTTATCTCCTTTTCTTTTCGCCATCTTCATCTCTCCTCTATTTGTCTTTGTTGATACTGGCTATTCATCTTCGTTGCACGCATGTCATCTTCATTGCCTTTGTTGCATGCAATTAGCTCACACTTAGGTATATATTAGTCTCTATCTTATGTGAGATTCATTACTTGTTCTTAATAAGTCTTTATTTGATTTCATTCATATCCATTGCTTAATCTTTATCTTATGTGAGCTTCATTGCTTGTGTGATGTTGTTTTGATTTGAAGCTATATTTGTTTAATTTTCATTCATATCCGTGTTGATGTTCATTCAAAATTACAACTACTTTAAGGTATAAAATTGATTCTACATCAACTTAAAAACAAGTCTTTAACCAGCAATAAGATAATTATAAAATTATACATGCTTTATAAATTTTGTTCCATTCTTTATAAATTCTTAAATTTTATTATAAAAACAATCTACTATAGTCTTTTAATAAAACATATAATTCCATAAAAATTCCTTAAAATTATTAAACACCATGAATGAACTATCATTAAACTTCGACAATGTAAACAAGAAGTTGAGATGAAGAACTTGATTTATGTCTTTCGCAATTAGAAACTTAACTTTGACCATGAACTTATTGCTTCTCCTCCTTTTTATAAGTTTTTATTTACATAACTTATTACTTTGCAAAATATTTTGTATTTCAGATTATGAATTTGTATCATCAATTAATTATAGTGGCAATAATGTTAAAAAATTATTTGCATTTTTATGAAATTAAGGAAAATACATATTAAAGAAAGAGATTAAAACAAGGAAAAGTCAAGCTAAAACAAAGGAAATTGATGAGCAACTTAAAATAAGTAAGATATAGAGATGTTGGCTACAAATAAGAAGAGTTAAGGTTGATGTTATTCAACAAAATTCTATGATTTATTTTAATTTTTAATTTTTATGTTCTATGTTAATGGAAAAAATAGTCTTTTTCCATTTATTATCAATTTGATTAATATGAATGTACTTATGTAGGATTATTACATTAGAAATTAAAATTGATATAAGTTGTTTCAGTTTGTGCATTTTTGATCCCACATTCCTGTATTAGATAGCTCTTATTCTCTATGGAATTACAATATCATATTGGGCACAGTTTTTAAAGAACATCTATAAACATAATTAGTTAATTGCTTGGATCATCATGGAGTTCAAATGTGTATTGCCCCAACAAGTATAACATACAACAAGCATGTTTAATTTATATTGATAAATCGGAAACATATTTCAAGAAAAATTGGTGCTAAACTCAAGACAGACCATTATAACCATATTCATCTCAACTTGTTTAAACTCCCAAATGTATTAGTTATAGGGAACATCATTTGGAATAGCATAGCACATGTTTCTTCACTTGGTTTACAAAATAATCCAAATGCAAAAATATAGTTAAATCATATTATGTGAATTTTATATGTTCACAAATACTAGTAGCATGTCATTCAGATTTCTCCTTTGTCAAGTTATTGCCCAATAGTCTAAGAATTGAGGCTCTCCCCTTCAGTAGTGAGTTTCCAATTGTTGTTCTCCGTTTGGTTATTATAGCTTGTAGTTCTATTGAAGTGATGCTAGACTTGTCATTGGACCTAAGTCTCTTGGTTTTAAAGACAAATTGAAAGATCTTCGGTCAATATGTCCACATTTTTTATTTGTTTATATGCTTACTATTAGACTCCGAATTTTTTTCAATTATTATTGATTTATTTGTTGCATTATTTTTAGAATTGAGTCATTAATTTGATGGGCATAAATAGAGATTTAAAATTAGATGGAAAGATTTAAATTAAGTTAGAGTTAATATGGTGTTTAAGAAGATTAAAGGAGTTAGGAGGTAAATGAAAGAAGGGACAAAAAGGGGAAGTCCAAAGGAGAGAAGGGGTATTTTTAGAAGGACAAGACCAAAATGTGGTCTTGTTTAAAAAGAAGAAGAAAAAACATAAATTGGGAGAGAGGAAGAGAAATAACAAATCAAAGAGAGAAAGAAGAGAGATTTCGGAGGATGAGAGAAAAGAAGAGAGTTGAGCTAGGGTTTCGTCATTTCTTAGCTTTTGAGAGAGATTTTGAAGTGGTTCAAGAAGAGAAAAAGGTAGAGGAAGAGAAGAGTTTCTATTTGAGCCAAAGATTTCTTCATTTGGTGAAGAATCAAGGTAAGATTACCTAAATCTTTTGAAATTTTTGGAAGCATTTTAGTTCATGGAGTTTAGAAAATCCATGGGTTTAAGTATTCTAGCACTAATTTTAATGATTGTGCTTTATGGGATTTTAAATTTAAAATCCTATTAAGTGAAATTTTTATTATTGTATAAAGGGGATCAAAGAGGCAAGAGGAACAAGAGAAGAGGTATTTTGAGCAAATCTTTAAGCAAGAAAATCAAGGTAGGTACATGTTTATAATAGAGTTATGAGCTACTAATGTTTTTTTTCAAGACAAGAAGACAAAATGATTTCAACTACTTCATAAATGTTGCTTTTAATGCTTTTGAGTGATTTGAAAAATTACCACATGTTGGTGTATGAATTTTGATTATAAAATGGTTTTGAAATATTTATGTAATGCCTTGAAACATGTCATGGCATTTTGTATGAACGAAAAGACCTGAAAGCATAAAAGTATGAGCTTATGATAAAATGATTTGAGCATGATTATGTGTTTTTGTTTGGGCAAGAGTGGAACCATTCTCTTCATCACGTGCACGTTGACAAAAGCCTTCTCCCGGCTGCTCGTTTGTGGCATATAAGCTCTGAAATTGGACTCATTTTGTTCATGGGGTAAACTTTTATTTCTCCATTCTGGTTCCATGGAACTCTCAAGCCATTTTTTTGTGCATTGCATCTTTGAAATTGTCAAGTTTATTGCATAACTTGAGTGTTCTACAGTGATGGTTAAATGTATATGCTACATTGATGTGATGATATTTTTTCTATAAGTTTTGGAGCTAAAATTGTGAATTTGAGAACAAAGTTTTTTATGAATTCATTTTGAATTTTATAAGACAAATGAACATTTAAACGATTTTGCTTATTCTTTTTATAAACTTATTACCTACGAGCTTTCAAGCTCACCCTCCTTTTATCCCATCTTCAGGTGATAGCTAAGAGACCAAGTGATCAAGAGCCTAGGGCATTTCTCCAAATTTGCTTATTTTGTAGTTTGAGTTGATTTTGGGAAAGCAAGAAGTTTGTTTATTCAAGGACCTTTTCTAATTTGAGACTTTGAGATGATGATGTAATGTGGCTTGGAATGTCATTAAATATTTGTAAAACTTTATTATTTTGATGTTAATGAAATGTGAATGGTGTATGGATGATGTGAGTTAAAATTAGATATACGTGAAGAAGTTATCATCTTGAGTTGATGATTTTGGAGCATAAATCATTGACATATATATATATATGTACGCATAAGCGAGATACTATGGAAAGGAAGATAGGAATTATAACTGATCAGATGTAGTTGAAGGTGATGAGACAAATGAGTTGAGATTTGAGAGTTTGATGAAATCATTTTGGTAGCTGAATGGTTATGCTAAGAACATTCCAAGTTTGCATAGTATAAAATTTCAAGTCTTTCATAAGGAAAAAAAATTGTGTTTTAACTTTAGGGCAAAATCTGGATTGATTTAGGATGAATTTGACAAGTTGTCTTCTAGAAGTTGTAGCTTGTCTTTCTAGTTTTCCAGCATTATAAAACATGAAATTTTTGGATATCGAAGTCAAAAATTATGGTTCTTATAAGTGGAGATGCACAGGAGTATAGGATGTATTTTCTGGTGATGACGTGTTTTCTGGTGAGGACGGATCGTCTAGTGAGGACGTATCGTCTGGCGAGGATGCTTTGTCTAGTGAGGACGTATCGTCTGACGAGGACGTATTGTCTGATGAGGACGTATCATCTGGTGAGGACGTATCGTCAAGTGAGGATGCTTCATCTGGTGAAGACGCATCGTCTGATGAGGACGTATCGTTTGGTGACGTTGTATCGTCTGGTGATGATGTCATATCGTCTGGTGCACTGTTCATCTGATCCTATCGTATGGTCACATTTTTGACCCTATAGATGATCGATTTTGTCTTCGAGGTCTTTATGAAATTGTAAATCTTGAAGTCCTCTTTCAAACCAACCAAAGAACACTTTAATCCGATATCTCTAGAGAAATTTATGACCATTTTTTCAATTCGTCTAACCCTTCATCTGGATTTATCTGATCCTTTCGTCTGGTCCCATTTTTTACCATGCAAATGATAGAATTTGTCTTCAAGGTCTTCATGAAAGTTGTAGATCTTAAAGTTTTCTTTCGACCTCTAAATGAAGTGATCCTTAAGACGTTAGATTTCTCACACATTGTGCTATCTCTCCAAAAAAATTGGTAGCATTCTAAATTGATTGAAGAAAGGTTTTGATTGAAGAAAAGTGAAGGAATCTGTTGGAATAGTATGAAATGGTGTTATTTTATTGAACATGCTTCGACATTTTGAATATATCTAAATTTGTAGGGTTCCAACTAAGATGATTTCCAATGTGGAGTAAACTAGAGATGTCGGTTTACAAATTATATGAAGAGGTCGAATTATAATTCAGCCTCTAAGATGTTCAATATCTAGATGGAAGTTGAGCATAAAATATTTGCTTCAGTATAAGAATGATTCAAAAAATAGGGCCCGACACTTATGGTATCAGATAATGAAGATGAATCGAGGATGACTGATGAAGGTTAATTGGAATAACCATATATGGTAACAAGCACAAGCACACGTTTTATGACTCCGAAAATTGGGCTCTAAAAGTAGGGTCCAATAGTTGTGATATCAAAATAAGAGTTAGGTTTCGAAATCGGTGCCCAACACTTACAACTAGTAACTTGAGAACTAACCTATGAACATAACAATAGTTAACACACACACACACACACACATTTTCTAGGTATACATTCCTAACACACATACATAAAAACATACACATATATATTTGCTAGGTATATGTAACATCCCATCACTGATGGGAAGGTTAAATTGGTCAATTTGGACAGGCTAAAAATTTGCATTGCATATTTTGATTGAGCATTCATTTGGCCTCTAATTTTAGAGGAATGAGTCAATTGGCACATGCATTTATGTGTACGTGTATTCATGGCATTTTCTAGGCGTTTTATTGAGAATATGATATGAATTGTGTTTTTCGAGATAATTATGTTTGATTGTGAATTGGTTGAGAATTATGGAACAATTGGGTCTGAATAGTTGAATTGGAAATGTTTTAGAGTGAACTGCTAGTTGTTAGTGACCTTTAGAAATTTTTCTGGAAAGATTGGGAGGAAGAGTCCGGACTGGAAATTTTCAGAGTGACGGATTGATTGATGGTATAGTACTGAAATAACGATCCAATGGCCATAGGAAATTAGATTTATGATTTTAGAAATTCATATGTCAAGCCATTGGAAATTAGAGACTGAAATTTAATTGATTTGAGGACTTATGTCTTATGGGCCCTAGGCTTAAAACCAACCTTTATAAGCCTTAGGTTTTGAAATTTGCAAGACATTTTCTCTTCTTACACTTAGGGCTTTTCTTCCTCCTTTCTTCGGTGATCTTTGTTTCCTCCCTCCTTCGAGATTCTGGCTTGTTCTTTCCTTGTTACTAAAGGCCAGCTTAAACCTTGAGATAATGATGATTTGCGAGAGTTCAGAAGCTCACCGTTGGTGCTAGAGAAAAGAGGATAGGGTTGGAGGATTTTCGGCAGTTTGGAGATTAAAAGCTTGATTTTGGTAAGTAAATGGTTCAATGTTGTTTATTTGATTGCTTGATGCATACATGGGTTTAATTGTGAAAGATTGGGGTAGTTATGGTTGAGTTATGACTGGTTTTAGAGAGAGAAATGAAAAAGAGAATCGGAGAAGACGACCGCACGTCGCGACGAGAGGGTGATTGCACGTCGCGACGAGCGTGCGCCGCTACAAACGTAGACGTCGCGGCGAGCGTGAAAAATCCACGCCGCAGCGAGTCTTCTCATGCGCCGCGGCGAGCAACTCTAAACGATGGGACGCCGCGGCGAGTGTCCTTACGTCGTGGCGAGAACGGTTTTCCTGAACTGAGTTGGTTTAGTTTTTGAGTCATAACTAATGGTGTAGACCTCCAATTGAGGTGATTCTTGATTCGTAATAAACTAGAGAAAGAGGTCTACAATTGAGGAAAAGAAAAAAAGTATTGAATGAAAATTGAGAATAGGTTCTATTACAACCTAAAGGTTGTTTAATGATAATTGGGATATAATTATGAGATTTCTAAATTTAAGGAAATGCTTTTGGGGTTTTAGAAATATAGTAATGGGTGAAATTGGACTAATTGAATTGTAATTTTGGCATCGAGGTCTTTCTTGAGAATATCCTAGTGGGTATGACTTGGTAAATTGACTGAATGTTAGAAATGAAATGAATCATTATGGATCAATTGAGTAAATAGTTAGTTTTGACAAAGAAAGTGGAAATTGGGAAAAAGTGACGGGAAGGTCATGAATAGGCATTGTACATCTTTTATTTAAGACATGTGCATCATTGAATTATTGTGATTGTGCATTTTGTAATGAATGGAATTATTTGATTGTTATAGAGGCACCGTTGGAACGACAATTCCATGGATATTGCTGGGACTTCCAGGCTGTAGCTCGGAAATGCAGGTGAGTAACCTAGTTGGTTCCTCAACCTTTATGTGTTTAATATTACGCACTTATGCCATGTGGAGTTAATGGAGGGTCATATGTGTTTTCTTATGATTGATTTCGGACCACGGGTGTCCGAAGTATTGGAATGTGTGATATCGAAGTGTTATTGGTGTGAAATTGTGAATTGAATTATTGTTAATGTGAATTGGGACATGGGCATTTCATGCATAAAAAGCATGATCAGATAATGACAGTTGTGACCGGAGCAGCCAATGTATTTCAGAGCTTTAAGCTCAACGCACAGGGCTTCGTGCCCAACGTATTTCAGAGTCACTAGCTCACCGTATCAGGGCATTCAAGCCCAATGTATTCAGAGCCACAGGCTCAACGCAATGTGCCCGTCACTGGGACAGTTCAGGCGCACGGTCACAACAATGTAAGAAAATAGAAAGTGTCACATGTGCATCACATATATGAATGATTAAATGTGAATTGTGTGAAAGGCGAAACGCCTTAAAAGTGTGGAATGATAATGCATATAATATTCTGTGAATTGTGTGTATATGCATGAGTTGGGTGAACCATCGATGATGGTTTTTCACTGAGTTCGCAAACTCACCCAACATTGCAAATATTTTTCAGGGATCGAAGAGTACCCCGTTAGGCACGGGAGTGTGTTTACTGCATGCAAGTCAGAGTCAAGGGTCGGGATCAGTACACGTCTGCATTAGTGTTATTCTGTTTTCGTATAGAATTTGTATTTTGCAGAATAATCTTTGTTATTGTAGAGGCCCAATTGATAAATGTTGTATTGTAATGTGATTCTTGAAAATGTTCGAAATGACATTGCGCTAATTTTGGCTATGGATTTTGTGCATAAAATGATTAAATGTTGTTGAAAGTTTTATGATGAAATTATGTTTTGATCGAAATGTTTTCGTATCACGAGCCCAAATTGTTTACTGATTTACCCGCACTCGATTGTTTTCAAAATAAAATGTCTTCTCGAGTTTTTGAACTGTTGATCGTTTCTAAGATACCACCCTCGTGAGACACGGGCTCGGATATCACTATCGATATTGAGTTCGGGTCTTGCGGGAGTGGGATGCTACAGTATACATTCCTAATTAGTCAATAACTTGTTTTGAAATGTTAATTTACTAATATAATTTATTTATTTTCAAGGAAGTACCATTCATATAATCATATTTTTGTGAAAGAAAGCAATACATTCGTACTTATAAATGTTCCTCTATTGATATTGGTCTAGTACTTCTCTAGTTATTGGCCCCTCATTTGATGTTATTAAAACTTAAAAATCTTATTTTAATCCAAGATTTGTTCTCATTTAGGAAGAGACATTGTCCTGTCCACTTCAATAGTTTCCTTTCTAAAGTAGAGTTTCATGGAGGCATTTCTATGGGTTTAGATATACAAGTGTAATGATTTAAGTAGTTTATCTATATGAGAAAATTGGAGAATATTAAAAGGAGTTTAAGCTTTTTAATAAGGAGAATTTCCTAACACCTTATTAACTCTAAAAGAAACAAAAGATAAACTAGAATATGTCTATAATTCCCTATAAATTGTTCCTAATAATCAATATTTACAAGATGATGAAAAAACATCTCCAAAGGCTAATACCTATGTTATTAAGACTCATTACTCCTTGATAAGACGAAGGTCCAAGATTCTTTGGTTGAAGGAAGGGTATAGAAATTCCAATTTTTTTATATAAATATATATTTTTTAGGAGGAACTTTAAAATAATCAGTACCTTAAAGGATAAGGAGGGCAATGGGAAATATTAAGATGATCAGATTCTTAGTGAAGTGTATTCTTAATTTTTGAAGTATTTAGGGTCTTCCACCAAGACTTCATCAAGCATTCCATTACTGAAAGCTACCATAGACCTCCTATTGCAAAGAGAAACAACTTAATCCTACATAAGACCCCCTTACTACTTTAAATATGGAAAATGCCTACTTTGCTATAAATCTAAACAATGTACCAAGTCCAAACAGGCTGAATACTTATATCTTCTAAAATCTTAGAGTTTTATAAAATTCGTGATCACGGAGTAGATTCTTAGGTTTTTTATTAGTGGTAAGTTGCTAAAAGAACTTAACAAGAATTTTATATGTTTGGTGCCTAAACTTCAATCTTCTAGCTCTATGAGTGACTTCATACCAATCTCATGCCGTAATATTGTTTATAAAACTATCTCTAGCTTGCTCGTCAGTAGACTGAAGGAGGTCATACATCTTTTAGTTGATGAATCTCAGGGTGCCTTTATACAAGTCATACATCTTTTTCTTGATAAATATTATGGTACCAAAAACTCTTTAAGAATTTCATAAGAGAAGGCTCTAGCAAGAATTGTGTCATCAAAGTTGACTTTAAGAAGGCATATGATTTTTTGGATTGGGAATTTGTGTTAAATTTTCTACATTCTTTTGGATTTCCTAGGAAGTTTATATAATAGGTGAGACAATGCATTAATATAGTTTCCTATAGGGTCTTAATAAATAGGGAACCTACTAAGCTTTTGCAAGTAGCTATAGGCCTAAAGCAATTGGACCCATTATCCCCTTACCCTTTCACTCTTTACATGGAGATCTTGACCAGGTTTGTCATACCTGGAATTAACTTAGACATGAATTTTAGATACCATTCTAAGGGTAAGGCTCTGGAGATTTCTAGCCCTTCTTTTGTTGACTATCTAATTTTATTTGCTAAGGATGAACTAAATTTTATGAGTACATTAATGACAACTAAGAAACATTTCAAGAAACCATATGGTTTATACATTAATCCTTAAAAGGCTCAACATTTTTTGGTCAACAAGGGGCTTTAAAACTCACAAACTGTTTGGAGTGTATCACTAGTCTAAAATCCTCTAATCTTCTTATTCTTTATCTAGGAGTTTATGTATCTTCCAAAAGACTTTACTGTAATGATTTTTGGCCTCTTATTGAGAAGATAAATAGGAGAATTGCTAATTAGTGTAACAAAAGCATATCCCTAGCTAGGAGGGTCCAGTTAGTTTAATTCATTATTGAACTCCTTACATGTCCATTAGAAAACTCACCTTTGATTCCCGAAATTCATTATCAAGTCAATAGAAAAGATCCTGAGAAGGTGTTGATGTGCAGGTTATGACCAGGGTCTTTCCCTAATAAAGGTGGAATAGTTAATACGTTGCTTGCTAAAGAGGGATGGAGGGAGTATTAGGCATTCATCATATTAGGGTTACCAACCATATTCAATTCACTAAAAGAATTTGAAGAATTTTACAAGATAAAAACCTCTCTCAGTTAGGTGGATCCATACTTTCTATATTATAGACAATAGTTTTATGATGCTTAAAACCAAAAACTAATTCCTTTTAGTCTATGGTGCATCTTCTTAAATTTAAGAACAAAGTAAGGATGAAGTTTTTTTGTCAATTGGGAGATGAAGCTTTAACTTTTGTTTAGGCATGATAATTGGTCCACCCTTGGCCTTTTGAGTGAGGTTAGTAGCTTTATCCATCTTAGGAAGAGATATGATTCATAATAAAACTAGGGTTAAGGAGGTCCTTAGTACTAATATGTAAAACTAATTAATGAACTTCTCCCTCAACTACTAGCTATCACCAATGTATAATGGAATTTTGACTCTTTTAAGCTATTCTCTAATCAGTTCTATAGGAATATTTTTAGAGAATGATCCCTAAAAGGTACCTTGGTATAAGCTTATTTGGCATAAACATTCCTGTCTAAGAATCTCAATGACCCTATGTCTAGCTATTAGGTGCAAATTAAATACTCTAGATATGATAAGGAAGAATAAAGTGGTAAAAAGGACTTGTGTTTTATGTAAGAACTATGAGGAATCCATAGAGCTCTTTCTATTTGAGTTTCTCTAGTCCAATTACATTTGAGGAATAATTATATACCTATGTAATTTATCTACTCCTAGCAAGTAGCTTGATGTAATTAGTTAGCATTGTAGGAGGCAAAATAGGTATTAGGGCAATTGAAATGTATTCAAGGTAATTATAGCCTAATAAAGGAATACGACTTGAGAGGAACCAAAGATTATCCATACAAAAACTATTGAACTATAAGGCATTATTATTGCTATTATTCATAATCCTAAAGATTTGGTACTAGAGCACAATCTCCAATTCACGTGTGGTGAGGAGCTGGTGGAGAATTGTCGATTTAGGTAAACCAACTAGTTGCATACATAAAACCCTAGCTTTATCTAAAGCAAATACCAAGACTTAGCCCCAAGCATAGTTACACAAAGATAATTTAATATGGAGTATCAAAATAGTAAGGAGAAGACACTTAATGGAAGAGCGATAGGCAGATTGAACCAGATGGAAAATAAGATCAAACAAATGATAGTGAGAAAGGTGTTAATGATGGTGTAGAATACCTACATGCACAACGATCTTTGAAAATTTCCAAGCTTTGCACCCATATGGCTCTACTAGTTGGATTACCATTAGGACAATTATTCTAGAGTTATTTTAAGTAAATTATTTTGGGCTTAACTTTATACTTTGAGTTAGAAGGCTAGTTATTGGGCTTCCTGTAAAGGGGTCAACTTAATACAATCCTATAATACTTTATATATTGTATTAATACATTTTTAAAATTTTTTTAAATAAAGTATGAAAAATTAATGAAAATTACTTTGACATTCTTAAAATCTGAATGATCATGACATATTGCCATCTTGATCTCAACTTATAAATATTTAATTAGATAATTAAAAATAAGTTAAAATTTTAATCCTAAATGACTTAAATTGTAATTTATATTTAATACTAATCTATTTATGAACTTAATGAGTCACATATAAAAGATAATTAGAAATAAAATAATTAAATTAAATTACATATTTTGAAAATTATAAAGTCAAATATGATATATTTAACTAATAGAAGATATTAAATATTAAATTTGGCGAGTACCTAGTTAATATTCAATTACAATTAAATACAATTCTAATTAAAGTGTACAATTCAACAGTGAAATTAAAATGTATACATTATGATCCGAACGAGGAGGACAAAGCATACTTTCATGTCAAAAATGTTTGGGAGTAGTTAAAATAGGAGATAAGAGCTTTTGTTCCAGTTAATCAGTTCCAACTCTGTTCTATTAAATCTCATCCACACATCTGTTTCAGTTAATCGGTTCCAATCATATTCTATTAAATCTCATCCACACATTATATGAGGTTCACCTAAATGTGTTAATCAAATTAAGTGGAACAGGGTTGAAATACCCTAAGGCTTTGTTTGTTTCGAGGGTTAGGGATGGAATGGAATGGAATGTAATACACTTCCATCGTTTATTTGAAGGTTTCATAATGGAATGGAATGGAATGGAATGGGATGGAAGCGGAGGGTTTCATGTTACGTTCCATTCCATCCTAAACAGTGAAAATAAAAACCTCCGATTTGGGGGTTTAGGATGTAACGTAACATAATAAATACATACTACCTAATATACCTCAATAATTCTTCTTAATATCAACTCGACCAAATCATAATATTAATATATCAAATAGAATATAGTAATATTTAATATAATAAATTTTATTAAATAATTAATAATAATATTTTCATATTATTAATAATAAATTATTTATATTTAATAATAAAATATAAAATTTTATATTTAAAATTTATTTATTTATTTTATTTATATAGAAATATATAAAACAATTAAATAATAATTTTATATATTTTCGATTTTCATTAATAAAAATATATTAAAATTATTTTTGTTTGTATATTTTAATATTTAATATAATAAATTTTATTAAATAATTAATAATAATATTTTTATATTATTAATAATAAATTATATATATTTTTATAATAAAATATAAAATTTTATATATAACATTTATTTATTTATTTTATTTATATAGAAATATATAAAATAATTAAATAATAATTTTATATATTTTCGATTTTCATTAATAAAAATATATTAAAATTATTCTTGTATGTATATATTAATATTTAATATAATAAATTTTATTATATAATTAATAATAATATTTTATATTATTAATAATAAATTATATATATTTTATAATAAAATATAAAATTGTATATTTAACATTTATTTATTTATTTTATTTATATAGAAACATATAAAATAATTAAATAATAATTTTATATATTTTCTATTTTCATTAATAAAAATATATTAAAAATTATTCTTATTTGCATATATTTCTATATAAATAAAATAAATAAATAAAATTTTATATAAATAAAATTTAATATAATAAAATTTATTAAATAATTAATAATAATAATTTTATATAATTAATAATAAATTGTATATAATTAAAAATAAATAAATTTTTATTAATGAAAAATAGAAAATATATTTAAAAGTTATTCTTTAATTGTTTGTATATATTTCTATATAAATGAAAATAAAATAAAATATTTTTATATATAAATCACCTGAATATAATAAAATAAAATAAAATATATTAAATAATTAATAATAATATTTTAAATAATTAATAATAAATTGTATACAATTAATAATAAATTTAATAAAAAATTTATTAATGAAAATAGAAAATATGTAAAAAATATTCTTTAATTGTTTGTATATATTTTATATAACTAAATTATTTTAATATAAATCACATAAAATAAAATAAAATATATTAAATAATTAATACTAATATTTTTATATAATTAATAATAAAATAATAAATCTATTGCAACAACCATTTTAATATAAAATGTATAAAAGTCATTTATTATACATTCCATTCCATTCCATTCATCTTCCAAACAATGTTTCACTACATTACATTATAAACTCTTTCATCCTTGCCAAACAACTTTTTACTATATTATATTCCATTCCATTATAAACCCTTTCATTCCCTTCCATTCCATTCCATTAATTAACATCCAACCAAACATGTCCTAAATAAAATAGGGTGCTCCAACCCTTAAAATAGATGTAGAATTTAAGTACTCGAAGACTTTCCACGTGTTTTTGGAACAAACAAATGTAGTTCATGAATATTGAAGGACGACGTCTTTAAATGAGAGATGATAATTGACAACATAATAACAAACTCTCTCTCTCTTAAGATTTGGTAAACTTTGGATTGATTTGAGTTGTATTATTAATATTATTCATTTATTAAATAATTAAAATTGAATAAATGTAGGCGTTACAATTCAGCCTGAGCTGGACCTAGCTTAAAGTCAATAGGCCAATCTCGAGTTAACTTAGCCAATAGAATCCCATAGCCTAACGTAGAGAGATACAACAATTTCATTTTGTTAAATTAAAGAAAACTAAATTAGGTCAGCCCTCCTTCTATCAGTCGGGCCATGGGCTGCTTAGCCTTTCATCGGGCCGAGCACGAACCTAGCAGTCCTGACTCCACAAGCCGGCCCGGCCCCACATGTCATGAGCCCGACTCAACCCGGCCATTGTCATAAATAAATAGGTGGATAGATAGACATTTATGTGTTCGTCAGTCATACCACGCCTTCAGGCTGTGGGTCCCACGGAGAAGACACGCGTCACCGGTCAGAGAGGTCGTTCTCTCTTACAGTCCCAGTCCCAACCAAGCCAACTTTGCTGCATTTTCAGCAAAACATCTCTGCAAGCTTCACCGGATTGGCCGGTTGCCTTGCCTGAACCTATCTACTTGTTTTTTTTTTCCATTGAGTCTGTCTCCACTCTCCCTCCTTCCTTTTGGTCAGCAAAGCACAGCAAGCTCAACTAGTTTTACTTAAAAACCTAATCTTTCCTGCTTTTGAACAACATAACCGGGCCCAGCTGATTCTTTCTTTCTCCTGGTTTGTGCCTTTCTTTAGTTTTTCTTGATTTTATTATGCACTATCAATTAGTTTCCTTTTCCTATTGGTTTGCTCTTATGGGTTGATCTTGGTTTTTCTAGTTTATGAGCATAAACCCTGCATTTCTTCTTCTTCTTCTTCTTCTTCTTTTTGTGTGTGTCGCAATTTTCACTTTGGAGATTTTGGACTTGGGTTTTGTTGCTTATCTTTGATTGAGGGACTTGTCTAGGGTGGAAAGCTAAGTGGAGCCATAGTTCTATGTTCATATGATAAAGGGACTTTCTTGGAAAGATCTGGTAGTCTATGTTCGATATTCACGAGGACGCTTCCAAGTCAACTTATTTTCTAGCAATAATACGTAATACTAATCGTCTTCAATCATAGGACTAGTTGTTTCTTTTCCTTTTTTCTCGTTTTGTGATTTTCCTTTTACAAATGCTCATGCTGGACTTGTTCTGTGTGTGGCTTAGCTGATGTAATTTTTTCTATTTGAAGGTTGGAATAATGCCTGAGAAAAATGCAGCTGAGAATTTAATAAACAACCTAGTAGAAACCGTCGCTGACAGTATTCAAAATGTTTCAAAGCAGAAATCTGTGTCCTTTTTTGAGGAAGAGAAGAGCTCAGCTACTTCTAGTTTCAATCGACTCTTTGGTCGCCAGAAGCCTGTCCACCATCTTTTGGGAGGTGGAAAATGTAAGATCATCTCTCTCCCTCTCTCTTTACTGGAAATCTTATCACCTATAGCTTTCATGCGCTCATTTTGACTCATAATCATGTAGCTGCTGATGTTCTCTTGTGGAGGAATAAAAAGATCTCGGCTGGGGTTTTAACTGGCGCTACAGTCATCTGGATACTCTTTGAATGGCTCAATTACCATTTTCTCACTCTTGTATCCTTTATTCTGGCTCTTGGTATGCTTGTTCAATTTGTTTGGAAAAATGCCTCAGGCTTGGTAAACAGGTGAATGAAGAACATTCTCGAGTCTTGTTACTGTTGTTGGTTCAGTAAGAATTTCAGCCTTGATTAATTTTCTGTTTTATGTTGTCAACTTCTTCTTGGCAATAGGTCTCCTTCAGAGGTGCCGCGCATAGTGCTGCCTGAAGAGATATTTCTGAACATTGGCAGGTCAGTTGGAATAGAGGTTAACCGAGCCTTACAATATCTTCAGGATGTTGCCAGTGAAGGAAATTTGAAACAGTTTCTTGTGGTAAGTTTGGACTTTACAATTTTAGGCTGGTAGTCATCTGACTACTGCATTTTGCGATAAGATGATTCAACTGGATGAATGTTGCAGTTCTCTGAACCTGCATACCATTTTGAATACCTTAGTTAATTTTCATTCAAATTAGTTCAAGCTATATCCTTGAAGCCCGAATTTTTATGCCTCCTAATTATTGAACTGAGTACCCTGTTATAAGTGAGACTAGATGTTGGACAATAAAGTTTTCCCTTTCAACCCTTCAAATCATTTTATCCCATCTTGAAATTGTAAGAACTTATTAGAGGAATGGAATATGTATTTGTTTTATTGTCTCACAAACTGTTTATATACACTTGATGCACATTTGAGAATTACAACAGAAACAGGAATAATATTGTTATTTGTTACAGATGAGTATCAACCGACTGTTGTGCGTTTGTTGTAACAAAAGTGTCTAACAACTGGCAATGGAAATGACGTGTGTGCCCTTGATAGGTTCTTCATTTTACAAAAATTAAGTTAATGGACATGCAAAATATATCGAATTATGCAAGTTCGATAGATAATTTTAGTAAAGATCAAGTTCGATAGATAATTTTAGTAAAGATGAAACAATTTATCCATTAACTTAATTTCTGTAAAATGAAGAACACATCAAGGGCACACAAGTCATTTCCATTGCCAGCTGCTAGACACTTCTGTTACAACAAACGCACAACAGCTGGCTGATACTCATCCGTAACAAATAACAATATTATTCCTCTTTCTGTTGTAATTCTTGAATGCATATCAACAGTTTGTGAGATAATTTTAGTAAAGATGAAACACTTTATCCATAAGGTATGCAATTTTGAGTGAAAAAGTTAAATATAATAAACATAAACCATAATTGAGCAAAATTATGTAAATTCAAGCATACAACAATCAAATTTAATCTCTAATTTTATAAAACAATAGTTAAATAGTTTTAATTTTATTTAAAAAACAATGAAATTTGAAAATTCCCCATATTAAACATAGTCTGATGTCAGAATTTAAATGTAAAGGTGTTGCCCATGGTTGAAAGCTATTATACATAATAGTGTTAAACCTTGCCCATGTACTTGGGCCATTGCTCCATGGTCGAGCAGCCCCATTTTCTTTCTTTTACATGACATTCCTTGTTCATTTAAGAGATGTTTCCTCTGTGGATTCAGATTTACCACTAGAAATCCTTATCTACCAGTAAAGAATAAAAAAGATTGAATAGATTCAGATAAATTACCGGTGAATGTGCTAAATTGTATATTTTCAAACAGTTGATTTGCGTTTGTAGATGAATGCTTCTTTATTGCACACACACGGTCTTGCTTTTACTGTTTTTCATCTTGCAAACAATTTATCGATTCTTGGAAAGTATCTCTTCCCAGGTTGTAGTAAGCTTGTGGACTGTTGCAATCATCAGCAGCTGGTGCAACTTTCTTACTGTTCTGTACATTGGTAAGCATGATAACTTTTGCTGTGAGAGCTCTTTTATTTTCTATTTATATGCCATTTGTTGCTTATATTTTGTCTATAAATTCAATGAGTGTTGTTGGAGACTGAGAAAAGGATATTATTGAGTCAAGCCACTTGGTGACTGCTAGATGGATGCTTTTTCTTCTTATTTCTCAGTTTATAGTGCACTGGATGGATGCTTTTTCTTCTTATTTCCTCTTTTAATCTTCTTTCTTCAGAAACTCGTAACAGATTTCTTTTCTGCACTTCAACCATGTGTCTGATTGGGCCTGGTGGTTGTAATCCATTTTATTGCCCTTTTACTCTACAGGTTTTCTTATTTCTAGCTGTAGGTTTTGATTTTTTCTGCCAAGGTCTAATTTGTAAAATGGTTAAAGGACTTGTTAGCCTTGTTCACTCCTCAATTCTTTGTCCTTTTCTTTTTGGGCAAATTAGCCTTGTTATGTGGTGGTGGAAATAGACATTAACGGAAATATTACAAAAGCCCTTAGGAAAAATATGTGAAGAATAAAGGCTTGAGCGGTAAAAGACTGTAATACTATGTCTAGATTAGAATTATTAATCAAGTAGGGGAATGTAATCTTGACTTATTCCTTTACTGATGTCCTGCTTTAGTATGTAAATAACATGCATAACATCATGTTGAATGATAGAAAATTTCCTCCATGGCTTGTTCATGTTTCTCTTATTTTCTCCATGTCTCGATCATTTTTCCATTTTCATACTAGCACATGGCTTTTAGTACGGATGATTACTTTTTTCTTTCCTTGTGCCTATTAGGTAACATGATTTCGTATCCGTATTGAGTTCCATAAGTCAGCATGAAGGCTCTTCTCTTCCCACATTTTAATTAAATGTCTCTGTTAGTCTCCTTATGAGTACAATGACATTTGAATCATTCTCCCAAACATAAAACTAAATTAGTTCATATATACTTCGGTTGGCTAACATTTTTCTACTCGAAATAGCATTCTTCCAAATCCAAATCCATATTTCTTATAATCCTATTTTTCTTAGTTTTGTATGATTTAAAATTCATGTGGGAGTGTGAATACTTTGACTGGTACTTAAAGCACCACTCTTCTCTTGTTTGCTATCTTGACAAGGTTGTCAAAATGTACTTCTACTTCCTTCCCGTTCACAATACTCCATGGTCTACTGCTGTCTTCGTCTTTATTACATTTTCCAGTTGCTGTTGCATAAAAGGGGGTGATAATTAGTTATTGAGTAATGTAGTCACGGCTACTGCAACTGAATGTGGAGTGTACTCCTTTGCATTTGCGCTATAAAACATTCACGGAGTCATTTGACCTACAATGGCTGTCCTGCCTAGTAAATGTTGTCTTTGTTGCATAAGCTTGATTTTGCCAATCTGTGTTGTGTTGGTTAAGGTTTCGTGGCTGCTCATACCCTGCCGGTCCTGTATGAGAGGTACGAGGACCAAATTGACGACTTTGTATACAAGATGCTTGATCAGCTCCAGCATAACTATAGGAAGCTGGATGCTGGTGTCCTGAGTAAGATTCCAAAGGGGAAGCTGAAGGGCAAGAAGTATGAATAGTTCCATTGATCATAGACTATGCTGCTGTTGTATAATTAGCTAATTAATTATGAAGTCTGTGATTAAACACGAACATAATCAGGTGGCCTGAAGCACTGATTTGCGGGCAACAGGAATATAAAATTTATTTGTATTTCAGTTTTTGCCAAATCATTTTGAACATAGATTTTGGTGTATGCCCTTCTCCAAAGATTAGTGAATTTGGTTAAAATGCAAAGGTTCGAAGAAGGCATAAAAAGTGTTGACGGAATCACAAAGTAGGATAGAAAGTAGAGAAGAAAAACACGAAAGGGACATAATGGAGCTTAAGCTGGTGTTCGTGTAGTTTATGCAACAATGAGTTGGGTCAGATTTGGGCCGTTTCTGGTTCGGCCTAGCCCATGGCCTGGTTTGACTACGGGTTGATTAGCCCGTGATTTGACAGGCCAAGTATAGGCCAGGTTGGCCCGACCCATCTCATATTTTTTAAAAAATAAAAAACGATGTCGTTTTTGAAATTATGGTCAGGCCAAGGGTAGAGCACGGGCCAAGTTGACCATTTTTGGCCTATGATTCGGTTAACTCGAGTCAAAATCAGGTCAGACTTGGCTGAGTCGAGCCCAAATTAATATTTCCGTTGAAAAGTTGAAAATAAGAATTGTAAAAAAGTTGTAAATTAGAGTTTAAATAACAAAAATATAAACGTTACATCGTTCAACTGTCATAACCTACACATATATATTGTACTAATCTTCCTAATTATTTGAATTAATAATGAATTTAATACTTATATAATAATTAGATTAGGAATATTTGAAAAATCACAACAATCCTACTCTATACTTTATGTATAATAATGTGATTATTGTATTTGGTTCGTTTGAATTAATCTGATTTTAATTGATGTATGGAAATTTATATTATATGAAAATTATCTCATTACCTTAACATGGTGAAAAGTTTAAAAGCCTATAATAATGATACTAATCATTATAAGGGATTCAATTTTACATCTTAAAGCTTCAATTATATTATTGTTGATTGCATTCAAGCACTCTGTTGGAAAGCAATACACTACTCCACTAACAAGCCACTACTGGTGCTATTTATGTACTAACCAAAAGGTTAGGAACTAACAAAATAGTAGTTTAAGGCACTTTAATCAACATCCCTTTTTGATTAAAACTTCATGGAACACTTCTCCCATTAACTTGTGGAGCACTTCTCTTTTTCTTTTTCTTTTTTGGTTTAAAGGGAAATGCCGGAGTAAATTACAAAGCAGTTCTAGGGAAACAAATCTCCAACTGATCCTCGAAGAGAAAATGGTGACATCCGGAAGGTGCAGTATAAAAAAAAACCCAAACAGTGAAGCGGTCCGCCTGGGAGGCCAACCAGTCAACGCATCTGTTACTTTTTCGATAAACATGCCGATGAACAACAAATCAATTCCTTGAAAGTAGCTCGTGAATGCCCATAACTATAGGGTTAGCGACCTGAGTCCAGTGAACGGTGGAGGTGAGTAGATTATACACTGCAAGCGAGTCCACCTCTAACTTGATGCGGCGGAAGTCGAGGTGCCAGACGAAAAAGAGGCCTGTGAAAACTACCCAAAATTCAGCAGACATCGGAGCACACCATCCTCGATTCTGAGTGAAGCCTCCAAGTCAGTTGTCATCACTGTCGTGGAGGAGGCCACCAGCTGCGGCTGTGCAGGTGTTGCGATTGCTAGCACTATCGGTGTTTAACTTGCTCCACTTCTCTTCAATATGAAGTACTTATCATTATCATAACCAGATTTGTTAATTCACTTTATCACCAATATTCAATTTTTTGGAGCACATTTCTCCATGGTTTGCATTTCACCAACTACTCTAAAAGAAGATTTCTTCTTTTGTCACTTGTGCCATATTTATTTATTCTTGATATTCAAATTTACAATTCTTATGTAAATGCCCAAATCTCTTGCAAATTGTAAAATTGAAGTTTTTTTTTTGTGCAAACAATTTTTCTTTTCAAGACCTGTCTTCTTACAATTATTATATTAAGGAACATTGGCTTTTTCCTTTAACGATGAAGTCTTAGCAAAATAAGCTCTATCAACTTTTTCTTCAATTTTATCATCCCTCATTGATCTTCTTTGGTCCGAAGCCTGAAGAGTATTTAGTAACTCCACAATATGATTTTTGAGCTTGGGGTAACCGGGATTTTAATTGTAGATGGAGCGTCATTTTCCAGAGAGAATCCATTACTCATATGGAGCACAGAAAACTTTATAGATGATGTACAAGCTGCAACCTTTTGTTCTCCTTTCAATTATTACATTTTGTCCTCCAAATTTTCCTATACACGAAAATTGCTGATGGAGAATTGATTTTGGTGACTGGACAAGATTTACAGGATGATAAGAGTTGTAGACAGCTACTTATTTAAGACTGAGACAACTGCATTCCATTTCTATGTACAGAAACAAATTGCAACCAAATGGAAGAAATTGAAGAAACAGCCAGGCATATCTTTTCTAGTAACCAGGTATCTCAAAAGAGGAGGAATATTCCATGTTTTACGCTTCTGATATAGGGGCCAGTAATTCCTGACAAAGACAAGATTGACAGTATCATCAGAACGTCTCCAAAGTGAAGATAAATTACAAGGATCAATAGTTCTTTACCTTACCTCAGAAAACCGTGAATCCCCAAGCTCCTTTGAAGATTTAGCAATAGTTTCCCACTTCACTTCAAGGGACTCCCTTTTAGAGGCCAGGGCTCTGGGAGTAGTATGCGTAACAAAAGAAGATCTAGAAAACAAATTTTTTGAGGAAACAGCAGGTAGAGTGCGCATAAGCCAAGACTCTGTCGGAGAGTTCGGTAAAGGAGGGGGAAGAGGCAGCAATGAATGGCAAGGCATTGTGTTCTCTTGGTTAATTATTCCACTAGAAACTTGGCCTTTTACATTAATCTTGCCATCATCAACCAGTCGGGCTCTGGTAAACATAATGGGATCATGGGTTAAGCCATGAGAACTTTCTAAATTGCCTGCATTTGTATCCTGCCGACTTTTGATGTTAATCATCCCATTTTTATTCACTTTTGGACTTGGAGATGCCATTGACCTTTGTAGAAGGTCTTGATCTTGCCCGGAACTATCCATCACATCCATTTGGACGTCATGCAAGGATCCGTCTGATACGGACAGGAAACCGGAATCAACAGACTCCAAACTCTCAACACGTACTTTTTTCTTTTCACCTGCACCATCCAAGAACTTGACATCTTTGACAGAAGAACTCATGCAGGCCATTTCTTCAATTCCACTTGCTTTAATGAGTGTATTGGCATCATTCTTTTTGTAAGCGGAAAACATTTTTGTATCTGAAGAACTTGAATTTTGAGGTTTATTTGTATGGACAGAATCTATGTACAAAGTTTTCTCCACCATAGGACTCAAACATCCTGTTTCCTGCTGATTCATGTCATCGACCAATAATTCCTGGAAAGTTCTAACATGTTTTGTAGGTGAATTAGAGCTACTCACCTTAGAATCCTGGAATTTCTCATGAGATACAAGAACTCCTTTCTCTTCAGTGACAGCAGATTGAGAAAAATCATTATATAATGGCAATGAACTCTTATTTTGCCAACTCTTGTACAGGGGTGATCCATCCACCTTCATAATATCTCTTGTGCAAAGGATCTGTTTAGATACACTATTCAGCTCATCTTTATGTTCATGGACCCCTGCTGGCTGAAGTCCATGTGATGTTCTTCCTCGTTCATAAACAACTTTTGTAGGATTCTATACAAAAACGATAGCAAATGTGCATTTAAAAAATAAATTGAGATATGTAAAATTCACAATAGCAAGGATATGATATAATTGGCATGAAAGAGGAGACGAACTTGAATACCTTATTCTCAATTTTTTTGGATAAAACAACATTTGAAGATTGAAATTTTGTCTTATGAACTGAAGAAATGGGTCTCTGGGCCTGTCTTTTTATCCCCGGTACAGGGTTCAAAAGACAAAAAGAACTTTGTAAGCATAACCGAGGGAACAACCCACACACACTTGGTGAAGAGTGGTCGCGTCCATCATAACCATTATCCTCATCTTCACTTTCTTCAAATTCATTACATTGAACATTATATGGTATATTGATCAGTCTATTCTGATCAGGCATCTGCCTCCTTTGTGTAACTACTATATCTTTAATCTGTCTGGGTTGTTCTCGTGCAACTGGTGGCTTCTTGCTAAAATGTTGAGGAATTTCTGAAGCTACTGCCTTTGCTGCAGGCAAGAATCGACCCATCATGAAATCTCGAGTCTGTGGATCCGATGCAAAAGTTCCAGATGGTTTCACATCTGAAGCATCTAAACCACTCAGACCACTTATACTACAGTTATAGAATGATGATTCAGTCTGGGACAGGGCATCTAGAGCATCTACATAGGACTCATCACTATCATCTGATGTGCAACTTCCGATCTCTTCCAGTTTTTCTACTGAACTTTCTTCTTTTTGTATGTTTATATCCACCGATTGCACATTTAGTGCTTGTAACCTAGTAGGATGCATACCCTTATAACCTTTATCTGAATTAATTGGTTTAGCATTGAATGCCCTCCCGGGAGGAAGCTTCGGCGCAACTGGAAGCTTTTGAAGAGCCTGACTTTGTGATTTGTCTCCATTTTTCGGTCTTCCTGGGGTTTGTTCCCATACAAAGGGAACTTTTCCGGGCTTGCTAACTGGACCTGATTTGAAGTCTGATTTGTAGGCAGGTAATGGAGGCAATTTCGAAACAGCAGCATCAGTTTTTCTTTTATTCTCTGCTTTTGGGGTTGAAATACCTGCCGAGAACCTCCTAACTGAGAGAAATGGCTGATTAAAATCCAACTGCCTCTCTTCCATCTAACTCTTCAATTACAAGCACTTTAGCTGTAAAGAACTACCAACGAACCAAGTCACAGGGTCAACAATCAAAATTCAGGAATAAATGCTACGGGACTAGAAATTGGAGAAAACCAAAATTGAAGATGACAGTTCTGATCTATCTGAAGACCTGTTGTTAACACCTAACTTTCTGTAGCTAACAAAGTAGAGTTCACAAAGCATTCGTGAAAATATGAAGAAAAAAAATATTGGCAAAAGAATTGCTCTTACCGCATAGACCAAGAAACAGAAACATAGAAGAAAATAATCCCATTATGAACCAAAGCGGAACCTTCCAGAGGCCAGGCAAAAGCCCAATTCACAATTTAAGAACTGAGTTCTCAGAAAATTGCTGTCAGCTAAAGAATCCAACTCCTTTTCCTTCTTTACAAGTCTTATTAAGCACCAAACAAAAGAAGATGAGTTCAAATAGCTCCCAACTCTAGGTTCTTTACTTGTGAGAAAATTAACCAATAGGTATGAGCATGATACAAGGGTTCATATTCCGTTTACAAGAGCACAGATACTCAACAGGATACCAGTACCCAAAAAAGGAACCAAATTGTGGAGTCAAAAAACAGAAAAAACCAAGAAACACATATTGATTCTACTCAAATCCTCTTAAATTAACGAACTTTGAACAAACAATAAAATCGAACTCATTGGGTTGAATAAAAGAAAACCCATTAAAAGAACGAGTGCGAGTGTACTCACTCTGTGTCTCTACCACAACTGGGGTTGACCCAGACCGCGCAATTGTAACTTTCCTGGAAAAATGGAAGAAACTGAGAAAACGAAGAAGAAGAGAGAGAGGGAGTACGAAATCAGTAAGAAGGAAGCGAATGGTCCCGGACCAAGTTGTTGGATTGTGTTGTAATTAAGTATAGCTACATAGCTTTGACGACCATATCTTAATGCATGGGACAGGCAAAAGAAAAAAAAAAATCTCACAATCTTTTCCGAGAAAAGGCTTGAAGCTCACGGGCACGTCACTTTCTTATTTTATTTTTTTTATTTTTTTTACGGACAAAATCTTCTGCCTAATATTATAATGTTTTATTTCATCTTATAAATCTCAATCATTTATTTATGCGAACTTCACAATTATTTATGTAAAACTCACACAAAACTCACGTAAATAAATGACTGAAATTTATTTATTTAGCAAAGTGTCATCACATCATCTCTTTCAATCATTGCTCATTATCTCTTTCAATCATTGCTCATTAGGCTGCAAACACATAATTTAACTATATTATGAGGCATTTCCTCGTATATCTATGAGATTCTTACAACTTAGGATCATACAACGTATATCTATGAGAGTGACAAGACCTCTCATGTCTCATGATTCATGAGTGCTCTTCATTATTGGACGGACGACCAGAGCATTCTAACAGTTGGGACGATCTAATTTAGTAAACGATACACAAGTCTTAACAAATTAAACGGATTAACCCTGAAGGGAAATTGACAATTACAGCATGATGCCGTAGAGATTATCCAATCCCGCAAGTCCTTTTCTAAAGGGATTGTCTAAAACTGTGATTTGCAAATCATTAAAGTCTCAAACTGAATTCATAGATAAAAAATAATTAGGACAATGATAATTGAGGAGATGATGAGTAGTACTCCCAAAAGCAATACCTTTGAATGTCATTATGGAAAAGAATAAATTCCAAGCAATTGAATAATGGAAAAGTCGAATAATAATGGCAGAGGGGATGTCTTCTCTTCTCTGGTGGGGCATCCAGCTACTGCATGCAGGGCAGCAACCTTGTACACCTACTCAAAACTTGGCACTTTTGCCTTGGGGTTTTTGGCTAAAGTTTCTTCACAAGTACGTACGTAGCCTTCGAAATGTTTCTTCAACTTAAATTTGAACATAGGAATATTAAGTTCTTTATTTGGTGAAAGACTCATCTAATTTTGTGAATTATTTATGATTATTATTGTGTTTGAATTGAAAATTGCTAACAATTTGATTTACTTTCAGATTTCATGTCTAGAGTTTTGGAAATCCTAGATTGCGAGTAATAAGAGTTATACGGAATTCTAGAGATAAAACCATATAGATCTTCTATGTTAAAGTGATAAAACCATATAGATCTTTTGTGTTAAAGTAAAATCTAACAATAAAATTCATAGAACAAGTTAATATGTTCTTGGTGGTTTTAGTTAGAAATATATTGTGAGACAATTTATGGATCGATTGATTTTTGCGTACCTATATCCATGATTGTTTTTCGTGAGATGTTGATGTTCTTGATTGAAGTTTATTTCCTCTCTTCTTTTTTCTTTTAGCGGTTTCTTCAATAGTTCATAATATCTATTCAATAAGTTTTTAAATTTATATAACACCATCAACTGACATGTCATTTGGTAATTGAAAGAAAGAGGAAAATGGTATTTGACCCATTTGAGATCCATTATTTAATACGCAATAATCATTATTTTGGATGCTTTTCATGGAACTCAAATCTATAAGTCACATGAGACATTAAGTAGTCTAACAATCTCGCACTTGGCCCATGTTATGACTTGGTGATCCAACAATAAAACTTAAAGTGCACACAATACATGGAATCGATCAAGTCATCCTTAATTGAATTAAGCTGATGGGATCAAGGCAGTCACCAGTTATAAAACCTGTTTCCTTCCTTGTATCACAGAATCAATTCAACTTAACAAACTTTAAGTGGGTAATTCGGTAATTGTTATCTCATAAATCATAATTATTGTATACAACATAATATGGATAACCAGTAAGTGAGCAAAAACATATGATTGTAATTGAATTCACAAGTGTCATAACATTTCGAGCAAGACAATGATATGTATATAGACATGTCTGGATACTATGTTAACAAGGACTTATCTATAAGGCCCATTCGTTCAACATGATCAATAAATGTTTTGGGCGGTAAGCTTTTCGTTAACGGATATGCTATTATGAGATCGATATCAATATGTTCAATTGATACTTTATGTTTTTGCATTTCTTCTTTCACAGACAAATACTTCAAATCTATGTATTTTGCACCCTTTGAATATTTGTCATTTTAAAAGAAGAATACGGTTGCAGAATTATCACAATAAATTCTTAACGGTCTGGTAATACTATCAACAAGACCAAGACCTAAGATAAAGTTATGCAACTATATTCTATAAACTGTGGCCTCAAAACACGCCACAAATTCAGCCTCCATAGTAGAAGTAGCAATGATGGACTGCTTTTCACTTTTCCACGAAACTGCTCCTCCAGCTAATAGGAACATGTAATCGAATGCAGATTTCCGAGAGTCTAAACAATCGGCATAGTCTAAATCTTAGTAACCTATCACTTCGAGATGGGTTGATTTTTTATATGTGAGCATATAGTTCTTGGTGTCTTGTAAGTATCTAAGGACTTTCTTTGCAGCTTTCCAGCGGTCCATTTCAAGATTGCTTTGATATCGTCCTAGCATTCCAACAATAAAACTGATATTTGGCCTAGTGCATATTTGAGCATACATTAAGCTCCCAACTACTGACGCATAAGGAATAGACTCCATGTCCTTACGTTCCAAGTCGTGTCGTGGACATCGCATTATACTAAATTTGTGCCCTTTCTGAATTGTAACTATCCCTGCGGAGCATTTTTCTATTTGAAATCTTTCTAATACCTTCTCGATATAACCTTTATGAGATAATTATAACAATCCTTGTGATATATCCCAAAATATTTCTATTCCTATCACATAAGATGCCTAACCTATATCTTTCATTTCGAAATTATTAGAAAGAAAATTCTTTACATCATGTAACAAAACAATATTATTCGTAGCAAGAAGGATATCGTCAACATATAGGACTAATATAATGAACTTACTCCCACTAACCTTCATATAGATACACCGATCAACGGTGTTTTCTACAAAACCATAAGATGTAATGATATCATTAAACTTAAGATACCATTGTCGGGAAGCTTGCTTCAGTCCATATATTGACTTCTTTAATTTACACACTAATCGTTTCTTTCCTGTGGTCACGAAACTTTCCGATTGATCCATATATACTTCTTCGTCTAAGTCACCATTTAGAAAGGTGATCTTTACATCCATGTGGTAAAGCTCTAAATCATAATGATCCACCAATGCCATAACAATTCTTAAGGAGTCCTTCTTTGAAACTGGAGAGAAGGTCTCTTTATAGTCAATACCATCCTTTTGAGTGTAACCTTTGGCAGCAAGTCTGGCTTTATACCTTTCAATGTTGCCTTGTGAGTCATGTTTGGTCTTAAAGACCCATTTACAACCCATTTGTTTTGCACCTTCCGACAACTTAACTAATTCCTAGACATTGTTATCATCCATTGATTTCAACTCTTCTTTCATAGCATTAAACCATTTTTCAGAATTGTTACATTCCTTGACTTATTTGAATGAGCATGGATCTTTATCAATGCTCAAGTCACATTCATGTTCAAGTGAGTAAATTTCATATTCACTTGAAATAGCTGGTCTTCTTTGCCTTATAGACCTTCATAATGCTATGTCTTGTGACATTACTTAATCATTTATAACTTGATCACTATTAGCTGGTTCGTCATTAATATGTTCAATTTATGGAATTGGAACATTAATTTGTTGTTATGATATGTTGTGTATCTGTGATGCAACAAGAGGAATAACAACCGGTAGAATCATGTCTGATGTGGTAATGTCTACTCGTCTTGGAGTAGTTTTCACTCGATTCTAGTGAATATCTACTTTTCGTGATTCTCCACTCCCACTAATTTGATCATTGTCAATAAACTGAGCATTACTAGACTCAACTATTCTCATATTATGATTAGGACAATAAAATCTATGCCCCTTTGACTTTTTAGGATAGGTGATAAAATAACCACTAACGGTTCTCGCATCAAGCTTCTTTTCATGTGGATTATACAGCCTTATTTCTGTCAGACAACCCCAAATGTGAAGGTGTCATAAACTAGATTTCTTTCCTATCTATAGTTTATAAGGTGCCTTAGAAATGATTTTGATGAAGTACAAATAATAATGAAAAGCAGACGGAAGCAAACAGAAAAGCAGACGGAAGTTAAAATGAAAAGCAGACGAAAGAAAAACAGACGAAGAAAAACAGACGGAAGAAAAACAGACGAAGAAAAACAGACGGAAGAAAAACAGACAAAGAAAAACAGACAGAAGAAAAGCAGACAAATGAAAAGCAAACGAAGAAAAGCAGACAAATGAAAAGCAAACGAAGAAAAACAAACGAAGAAAAACAGACGAAAGAAAAACAGATGAAGAAAAACAGACGAAAGAAAAGTAGACGAAGAAAAGCAGACGAATGAAAAGCAGACGAAGAAAAACAGACGAAAGAAAACAGACGAAGAAAAGAAAACAGAAGCAAACCACGTCAAATCAAGATTCAGTTTGAGTTAGTTACAGAACTCAACTGAATAACCGTTTCTTGAAAGAAGCAAGAATCAAGAATCAAGAAGTAGTTGAAGACGAAGACTATAAATATGAGTCAGAGTCGGAGTCGAAGATTGAAAAAGTTACGAAAGTTACAAAAATTACGAAGGTTGAAAAAGTTACAATAGTTGGTGAAATCTAAGAGCTTAGTGATACTTGAGAGAAACTATTGTGCAAAAAATCTAGAGCTATCCTTCTGTAACAAAGCTCGAAAAACTTTTCAGTTGAAAGTAGTGCAGATAGCCTGCAGAGGCTAAGTGTGAAAGAATATTGATTGTAAGAGACTTGAAGAGGCTCGGAGACAAAGAATACTTGTAACGTTTTGAGAGATAGTGAAATCTCAGAAAGATATCTGAGGACTGGACGTAGCCCACGGTTTGGGGTGAACCAGTATAAAAATCGTTGTGTCAACATCTCTCAACTCTTAATCTCTCTTATCTTTCAATTTTTGATCTTACTAGTTTTTATACAAGTTTTCAAAAAATACTTTATAACTTTGATTTTCAGTAGTTCTTGTGAAAAGAACAAGTTTTTTTAACAAAACGTTTTCGAAGGGGCTTAACTAAAAAATATACACAATTCAACCCTTCCTTCTTGTCCATTTGTATATTGTATAATAAATCTTGTATTAACGTGTGATTCACTTCAAGAAGATCGGCTACTTATGATGATTATGTGGTTTATTTGCAAGAGTTAGATTATGATTGTGGCATTGATAATGATCCTATTTCGTTTTCATAAGCCATAGGTAGTAATAAGTCTGAAAGATGGATTAATGCTATGAAAGAAGAGTTGAAATCAATGGCTCAAAACAATTTCTGGGTTCTTGTAGACTTGCTAAAAGGTTCTAAACGAGTTGGCTATAAATGGGTCTTTAAAGTCCAAACGTGACTTGAATGAAAATGTTGAAAGATATAAAACTAGATTTGTTGTCAAATGTTACACTAAGAAAGCTGGCATTGATTATAAGGAGACTTTTTCGCATGTCTCAAAGAAAGATTCATTGAGAATAATTTTAGCGTTAGTGGCTCAATTTGATTTAGAGCTACATCCGATGGATGTAAAAATAGCCTTTCTGAATGGGGATCTTGAGGAGGAAGTTTACATGGATCAACTTGAAGGTTTTTCCATTGAAGGTAAAGAAAGTATAGTGCGTAAATTGAAGAAGTCAATATATGGACTTAAACAAGCTTCCAAGCAATGATATATTAAGTTCAATAATACTATTACTTCTTTTGGTTTTGAGGAGATTACTATTAATTGGTGTATTTACTGAAAGATCAAATGGGAGTAGGTTTATATTTCTAGTTCTATATGTTGATGACATTTAGCTTGCTGCTAATGACTTGGGTTTGTTGCATAAGACTAAAGAATTTCTTTTTAAGAATTTTGAATGAAAGATATGGGAGAGGCATCCTATATGATTGAAATTTCAATATTCTATAACAGATTAGAAGGTTTATTATGACTGTCTCAGAAAGCCTATATTCAAAACATTCTTGAGAAATTTAAGATGAGCAAGTGTGCAATAGGCATAGTCCTTATTAAAAAAGGATATAATTTTAGTCTTATGCAATGTCCAAAGAATGATGTGGAACGTAAGGAGATGGAAACAATTCCATCTTCTGTTTTGGGAAATTTGATGTACCTACAAACCTAAACTAGACTCAACATTAGTTTTGCAGTAGGGATGCTAGGTGGATATCAAAGTAATCCTGGTATTGATCATTGGAAATTTGAAAAGAAAGTGATGAGATATCTTCAAGGAACAAAGATTACATGCTCACTTATAAGAGGTCTAATCATTTAGAAGTGATTGAAAATTTATATTTAGATTTTGTCGGGTGTGTTGATACTAGAAAATCAACATTTGGCTATTTGTTCCTATTAGCTGAAGGAACAATCTCATGAAAAAGTGTCAAACAATCTGTCATTGCTTCATCCACTATGGAAGCAGAATTTGTAGCTTATTATAAGGCTACAATTCATGCATTATAGCTACGAAACTTGATTTCAGGGCTTAGGGTTATTGACACAGTAAACAAGCTGCTAAAAATTTATTGTGATAATTCTGCAACAGTTTTCTTCTTTAAAAACAAAAATACTCCAGACGCATAAAACACACATAATTAAATTATTTTGTTGTTAAAGAAGAGATTCAGAAATAAAGAATGCATATATAACATATTAGGATGAATCTCATGGTAGCAGATCCTCTAACTAAGGGTTTACAACCAAAGACATTCAAAGAACATGTGCTTAGGATAGGTATTGGTTGTACTATAATTGATAATAATGTTTAATGATGATGTTTTAGCACTCTTAAGTGCAATAATAATATGTTTCTGAATTTTATATTTCTTATCCATTATGTTTATGTATACATGATTGTTTGAATAAGAAATTTGTATGTATTTTCATAACAATTATGTGGACTGTATATTGTTTATACACAACTTATGGACCTAAACATAATAAGCTATTAATGTAGTGGTATAAGGAAGGGAGTATACGACTATACTATGTATGGTCGTCATAACCCACATTATGTGATTTATTGTGTTAAGGTGATTATGATGTTAATGGTTTATAAGATTTAATTATTGCTAACCTTATGTTATACTATTAAATGTAATGATAAAACATCCGACCAAATGGGAGAATGTAAGAAATATGGCCTGATTTTATGGCCCATGTTTTCTATAAGCCCATATTAAACTTAATTTAAGGTTTTCTTAGTTAAATAGTATATTAAATCTTAACCATTAATTTAGTAATTGATGGACGTACAAGATTTGATGTCTACAAAGAAGTGTATATAAACAAGTCCTCTCTCTACCCTAATCAAGTACAGAAAAACATTTAGAGAACAAAAGTATTTGTACATTAGGCTATCCATAAAGCTATTGTACAGAAAGAGGGTTAACATAGAGAAATTAGTTTGTGATCGTTGAAAGCTTTCTCTCTAAATCATGACAAATTCCGCTTAAGTCAGTAATTTATTTGATTCATCTATATGGTTATCATTATATTTAAGATCTAAATGGGCATGAATGATTTATGTTTGATTCATGATTTATATATGATTTATGTCTTTGATGTTTGAATATCAAGAACCGAAAAACTTACACGAGGCTCCCAGGTTTGTCACTTCATCAAATTGCAATTATCATCTTTGCCAACGACCATTATTGCCACTGATTCTATAGCCCATGGTGATAAAGGATGCTTCTTCACCAACAACTAGCAATGCTACTAATAAAGACACGTCTTATAACAATTATAAATATGTACCCAGACACCTAACACAAGCATCCAATCCAGAACTAATTCAATCACACAAGTTTTAGAAACAAATAATCTAAGGGATATGCAATTTTCAAATTGCTCCAAGGATGATCGAGACATGCATGATTGATTTTTAAGAAAAATTCTAAAATAGTGGGATATACATATTTGAATTTTTAAAACCAGAACAAAGCATGCATACATTTTTCAAGGACAAGGTTTTCAAAGACTAAAACATTCCAAAACAAAAGGGAGATATAAGTGTTTTCAGAAGCAACAAACATGGAAATATTCAAAATATTTTCCAAAAATAAAAAGGGTGAAGCATACGATGGATTGTTCCAAAATAAAGGTATAATTTTGTTTTAATTAAAAATAAAACCCTTATACATATTAAGCATATTTATAAAAATAATTGAGTTTGTAACCTTAAACTTATCAAATAAATAATAATCAAGCAACTTTAATCAAGTTAAATAACAAAATGAGACTATAATACCATTATTGGGAAATCAATAGTGATCGAATTATAGGCATGGGTGTTTTAATTGATATATTTGATCTCTGTAATCGAATACTTTTAAAAATGAATCGTAAATAAAAGGATTAAAACATACCTAATTTAAATTCCTATAAAAATTTCTCTCAAACTATCAAATACAAGTTGTTCATATGTTTAGCCTCTAACGGTATCCACAAAGTAAAGAAAAATAACTCAAATATTTTGAGAGAAAGAGACATGATTACTAGCTCTCTTTTGCCTTTTTTCATTTATAAAAAAGACAATAGGATTTCTTTTAATTAGAAATAAATTTTCTAATTATAATTAAAATCTAGATTTAATTATAATTATAATTTAATTTTAATAAAATTAGATATCTTATGTTTGATTTCTAAAGTTTATTAAACTTCAAATTTAAGTATACAATTAATTTAAATTGAATTTTCTCTTTGAAACTACTATTTATGCGTGACTCGTTAGGTTCCTAATATGTTGCCAATGATTATAAATTTTAATTTTAATTCATAATTAAAATTAAATAAATTCAAAATAATTTATTTAATTCTTCAATTAAACAATTTATAATCATATATTAAGATTGGAATCCAACAATATATCATGACTATCTAAATATTAAAATGTCAAATTTGACTTAACATGCCTGTACATAATTATAATGTATACTTTAATCCTTTTTCACCTAATGTTTCAATTGAAATAAAATATGAATTTAATGTTTACTATACTTTAACTTAATTATGTTTCATTTTATAATTAAAATTAATTTATAATTAATATTTGAAAATGATTTTTTCACGTGTCAATTTACTTTGGCTAGAAATTCTCTTAAATCACTAATAAAAAATAGTGAACATTCTCTCTAATTATTTTAATGTGTCACATCATTTATTGACTTATTCAACTATTTCCACATGGTTAATACTATATATAAGTGAGCTACTCTAAATATAATAGGTCATAAGTAGCATCAAAATATAGTATTTTTCACATGTGATACCAATAATCTCAAGTTTAAAATCAATTATACAACTATCATAATAAGGAGATCTATAAACACACAAGTAATGTTTTATTTGAGATCTTTATAATTAAGTCAATATAGTAGTGAACTTTTCTCTAATAAGTACTCACACATTTGTTTAAATATCTTAATTCAGTGAACTTTTCTCTAATAAGTACTTAAACATTTGTTTTAATATTTTCATACTTTAGTTTATGAGATTGACTACTTTTTGATAATAAAAAATACAATGTGTGCTAGTCCTTTTATTTTATTAATGTCAAGTTTTAATAGAGCAATGACTAGGAACAATTTATTAATAATACATAAATGTAAAATGATACTCATAATTATGATCACATCTTAATTTTATTTGCAAATTATCATGATTTCATCTCATATGTTAGTAAATTAAACAAATATACATAAGATAAAGAATTATTTTAAGAACATGGAGGACTTCTGCAATGACATATATGTAATATCTGGTTTGTTCGTTCACCTTACTATATTAGGGAATGATGCCTTGCTTATTGTGCTACTTGTGAAAAGTAACTTTTGTTCCATATGAAATATAGTTACAATTACTAGATTTTTGATGGTTTATATTTGCTAAGATACTTTAAATATTGATACATGCATTTAATCAAATAGTTGTTTAGAAATTTTTTCTCTTTATGTATAAGGGTTAACCCTTTAATTAAGCTTAGGGATGTCGAGATGAAAATCTAGAAATTAATGTTATAGATTGAGAAAGATGTTAATAAGAGAAAAACTAGGGATTTATAAGAGTGTGTACAATTTCTGGAATAGAGCAGATTCTATAGACAAGGAAAATTAATTTATTATGCATTTCTAATGCTACCCTTTTAGTTTTGAGTGAATGTTTTTCATTGTTAACTTTGTTGTTATCTCCTCGAATTTCAAGGTTTATAACCCCTTAGTTAAGACATCAGCCATTACATGTTAATTAAATAGTTGTCCAGCTTCTCTTTTATAAAATTTTGATCCACCTTAATATGTCGAGGATGATCATCACGGTGGACTAGGTTATCTATAATATTAATGAAAAATTTATTATCAAAATAAAGTTTCATAGGTCTCTCTTGATCGTAAGGCTATTAAGGACTAGCTTAGTCATAAAAGTTAACAATTGTATGTCTCATCATCATCATCACTCAGTTCGAAATCTCGTACTGAAGCAGGATTTGGGAAGGTTCGATAGTACGCAACCTTACCCCTATATAATAGAGAGGCTGTTTCCGGTGGACCCATATGTAAATGAGAACTATATGATACAAGCCATATTCTGGTCTTTCCTTCTCCAAATTCATAATGTATAATATATGATCTAATGTGTAAGGTATAGGTTGATCTCTCTTCTTGTATTTGAGATATCCCTTTAAGAACTACACCATCATTTTCTCTTTACCATACTTTACAGTTTGCTACTAAGAGTTCTTTGAGTAAGCCACCTTAATGCCTAAAGAATATTTTAGTTTTCCAAGATTTCAATCACAGGATCTGACATATGGATCATCTTTAGTTGCAATGAAGTTGTCAACATACATAAGTAGGCTCTTATTCCACCATGTATGGTTGAGTATTTTATAGACAAACTATTGTCTGCTTGATATTGTTTATACGCATTGCTAACATACCTACCTACAGTTAATTAACGAGTGAGAATAGACAAGGGATGTGCTGCTTATTCTTCGAAAACCTCTTACATCATTTACATTTGTATGTACATACTGATTTGCAACTGCAGGACTTCCCGCAAACTCCCAAGAGAGGAACTTTCGTTAAACAAAAACCAGCCTGTGATCATTTACAAGTGTTATTAATCAGTCGAGTATATAACGCCTGTTGAGTGCATCTTCAAAGCGACTGCACGAGTCCTCCCTCATCTCTGTGCTCATATCGGTTTCTGGTGCTGGGTAGTAATCTTCCCTCAGCTGCACGTCCCTCAAACTTGGAATTCTCAGCAGGAAATTCATGAAATGCTCATAAGCCGTCCCATGTATGAACAGCTTTCTCAGTGTCAAACATTCTGCAAGTAAACCCGCTCCTGGAAGCGACAGACTCCTCTGATTCACATCCCTGTCTTGCGGTGGCCAATAATCAAGCTCAGTCAGGCTCAAATTCCCAATCCCATTCAAGAAAAATCTCTCCCACAAGCTCAAATCCATTTGCCCAGATGGTGCAGTCAATGCAAAACCTATAGTATCACTGCAATCCAACTGCATCTTCGTTAGCTTAGGATAGCAAGCAAGCATGCTCAGCCCGAACTCTCGTTGCGATGGCTTGTGACGCCCTCTGCAATCACCTTCAACCTGAATCCTCATTTCCTCCAAATTTGGACAATCATCCAGACCAACCATCGGTAGTGGACTCAAAAGGTCACCAACACCAATCCAGACAGATAGGTGCTTGAGCCTCTCCCACGACTTTGGCCACAACCCATTACCATTCCCATTGTTTTGCATATGAGAGTAAGCGTCATCATCCGAAGAGTATCTACATTTCTTCTTTTCCCTACCGGACTCATAATTCTCCTGATAATAGGAACTTCCAGCAATGTCCTGATTGAGATCAAAACTGAGATCAGCATACTCCCCAATATCAGTCAAATTTCCATCCAATCCATCCCATACACAGTCAATATGGAGTCTTTCAATTCGATCATGAATAGGCTCTAACGCCCGCACAGACGCCACAGCATCAAGATTCTTACACTGAGAGATCTTAACCACAACAAGAGTCCTCCGCAGCAAACACACCAAGGTTCTCATGCCCTTGACAGTAATCTTCTTACATCCCTCGACTTCAAACTTCTTAAGCTTACAACACCCTCTCCCAATCTCTATCAAACCCATGTCACTCAAATCCGCACACTTATTAATGGACAACGACTCCAATCCCGAACACAGCGCGATCCCGTCGAGCTGAGATTCAATCGCCAAACAAATCCCATGAAAATGCCCCAACTTAAGTCTCTTGAGTTTGGGACACTTGGAACTCAACGCTTCCAAAGCCACACCACTCTCTCTCACATTTTTACAAACATCTAGCACCAATTCCTCCAACAGCGGAACTCCAGCTAGGAATTCCACCAGTCCCACCACGCCAATTCCGGCGTCCTCCGGCGTGTACCCATCGTCGTCAGGATCGCCCCTAACGGCCCCCAAGGACGCCGTATCAACGAGATGTAGAACGGAGAGCTTAGGGCAATTGGAAGAGATAGCGAGTAAGGTATGGTCCCCTACAAAGCCGGTGTAGCTGGGATCAAAAGTACAGGCGACAAGGAACTTGGTGAGGTTGGGACAGGCGGCGGTGATGGCGAGAATTTCGGGAGACTTGAAGCCGTCAGTCAACGAGAGGGTGATGAGATCGAGGGAGGTCAACAGCTTGGACGGCTGAGGATGAGACTGGAGAACCGGGGGGAGATCTTCGGTCCAGAAGTAGAAATTGGAGAGATCTAGGCAAGAAAGAGCTTTACAATGGTGGAATAAAGGGTTAAATTCGGATCCAAAGTCGCCATCATCGGAGGGGCGTTGATGCCACCGGATGAGCTTGATGTGGCTCAATCGTGGCCACTGAGGGAGAAGGATCTGGAGCGTACGTGGGGAGCGCGCGTAGACGACGAGGGAAGTGACCAAGGGGAAGGCGACACGTAGGCGGAGGGCCAACTCGAGTGGTAGAGTATCGGAGGGCGCAGAAGACGCGAGTAGCGCGTGGCCCCAGGGGGAGAGGCAGGAGAGATCCAGATGGGTGACGGAGCGGAAGCAAGTGGGAATGAGGTAGAGGTAGCGGGCGTTGGCCCGGAGCGTGAGGGAGGTGCGAGTAGCCCTCTCCAGACTCAGGAACTTGCGGTTGACGAGAGACAGCGAGTTTCGCGTGCGCGTGTCGGAGATGCATGCCAATATGCTGGACAGAATAACATCGGGAAGATCGTTAATGGAGGTTTCGGCCATCACCGCCGAGTTCTAAGTGGTAAATACTGTTATAAATACAAATATAAATGTAAATGGTAGAAGAGGAGGAGAAGAAAGAAAGATGATGATTTGTAGTTGGGGACGGGGGAGTGAAAGAGTGCGTGTGAGAACAACTGAAGCAGAGAGAGAGAGAGTGATGAGGATAGATAGGTACGGTCATAGGCAGAGACACATAGGCACGTGTTAGCTCTAACACCCATAACCCATTGCTTTCTCTCAGTCTCACACGGGGTTCCCATGACATGCCAATGGGCTGTTGCCACGTCCCATGCCTTTCACTATATATATCACCAAAAATCTCCAGTCCACCCTCTTTAAATATACATACACGTACCTTCGCATATTTCTATTAATAATCTATTCTTATTCTTCTTTTATTCTTTTAAACCATTTAAGTTCAGTTATCAAACTATTTATTCTAGATATTCTATTCTAACCATGTTTTATTAAATTTTATCTAAATATTTATATAAACTCACATCAAGGTGTTAATAAAATTAATAGAACATAATAAAAAATATTATAATCAGAACAAAATATCTAATCTTTAAAAATAAAATCTTTGTACGCTCAGTTTATATTATAATTATACTAACCTCAATCAAATCAGATCAAATCATACTCCTACAATCTAATCAAACTTAAATATCTATAATGTGTCACTTAAATATCCATAATGTTATATATTTAATTAATTAAAATATTTATTATATAAATTATAAATAATTTAATCTTACTTAATAATTTGTAACAGTTAAATATATTTTATTTTTATTTAAAAGAAATATATAAATTAAAATAACGAATGAAAAGGAAAAAATTATAATAGAAAAAAATTGATTTTAAAATTTCAAAAGCGAAAAGTGTTAAAATATGTAAATAAGTATTATGTTATAATTCATAGTGGTTCAATTAGTTAATTTATTTCTTATTTGTTTACCAATTTAAATATTCCAAAATTTGGATCATAGTTGAGGGTTTTTGTTGTGACTTAAAAATTAGAAAATTGCAACAAAATTAAATTATAATAATGAGAAATGTTTCTCTCTTACTCTCTTTTTCTTATATATCATTTGAAACAACCTTTTATTAACCAGAGGTAAGGTTGAGTTTTGCTAAATCTCTTCAGATTTCGTGTATCAACAAATTTTATTGAATACTGTTAAAAATGAATATTATATTAGTTTTAAATAAATAATGAAAGTTTAATTAATTTAAAATTTTATCTCAACATCTAAAATAAATTTTGCAAAAATTTGGCGGAAAAATGATGTTAATTATTATCACTTAAAAGCCTTAACAACAAATTTTAGTTGGCTAAGTGCTTGTTTAGATGAGTTTATACCAGTAGAGTCTTTTTTAGTAGAGTTTTTTTTATAAGAATTTTTCTAAGAAACCAATTAACTATCTGATTGTTATTTAAAAAGAACTTTTTGAAAGAGTTTTATACAAGAGAATTGTTTGACAACATAAAATAAAAAGTATTTATAATTTTAACTCTATTTTATTTTGTAATAAAATTATTTATGCATATAAATATTATTTAAAGTGTATTAAACAATATGCAAAACACAATATATTAATTATTATATAATTTTAAACCATATGAAACATAAATAAAAAATATCTAACCAAATCTTTTATATGAATTATAACAAAGGTAAAATTAATATCAAAATTAATATTAAAACATATAAAAAGTCAAATAATATTATATAATTTTCAAAATAAACATTAAAATGAATTTATGTAAATTGTGGAAATTATGTGTATAACATAAAGATAAAAGAGACTAAAATAGACTCATTAGTTGATCCAAAATTACTTTTTTGAGAAGTTCCAAATTTAAACATATTAAAAGCTGTATTTTAATTACCAAAGAGTTATATCTATTTTAAAAAATACCTTTTATTTTACAGATAAACTTTTTTAAAAAAGTTTAAAATAAAAGTATTTATTTACTCCAAAACATTCAACCAATCAGACCCCAAGATTATGTCCCAACGCGAATCCAAACAAAATTCCACTCAAGTTTTGGATAAGATATTATATCTTTCACCAGTAGCACACAGTTCTAATGTTTTGTAATTTTGATGTCAACTTCTAATCTGAGGTCTCTGTCTTGCTTTTGACAATCCTGATAGTTCCTATATCCTCCTATTATAAAAATAAAAAACCAAACTATGAAGAATTTCTTAAAACTGTACATAAACTAATTCCTCTTATTTTATTAATTATTTCATATTTTAAAAGAATTAAAATATATAATTTTAATTAATTCTTTTTTATTTAAATAAAAATGGACAATATAAAAGTCAACTTATTTAAATTTTGACGTAATTTTTTATAAAAATTATTTTTGTGTAACTTTTATGACCACTTTATTCTTATGTTATTTTATAAGTATTAAATAGAACTCACAAAAATAGGATGAATTGATGCTTAAGATAATAACAAAATAACAAAAATAGATAATCTGAACCAGTAAATAGCGTGGTTGTCAGACGCTTGTGGATGAGAAGCATAAAAGTAAAACTTTGTGGAGGTCGGACATGATTGTAGAGAGGACCGGCGAATGGGAATTTGGCATCTTATCTTGTTGGCTTCTTGTAAAAATTTTATCTTTCTTTTTGACTTTTCGAAAGTGTTTTTTGTCTTCAAATTGCCCAATACACCAGTAATATTATTTTCTAGAGCTTTCCTCGGTCTTATGTAGTAGATGACATAAAACGAAGGTTGTTGTCTCTTAAATGTCCTTGCAATTTGCAAGTTCTCGACCAAAGTCGTCACAGGGGCAAGGAAATCGGAATGGTAGGTATGGAAAAGATGTTACAGATAAGAAAAACAATTTAGCTTAAAGCAAACAAGGAGGGATGACCTAACCAATGATGAAGTCATCACAATAGAACATGCAACAAATTGGGGAAGATTTCAGATCTTCTATACCCGGTATTTTGTTCTATCCTTATTTTTACCTCAAAATGACATCATTTTACTTTTCCATTTCCTATTATACAATAATATTTCCTTATATAGAGTCTGTCATCTTAAGTAATTGATTGATACATCAAGAGTTATATTTGATTTCCTATAGGCTTCTTCCCTTTAAGATGCAACTGTCTACCCATTTAATCGATAAAGCCTCCTTATCCTTCACTAATCTCCATATTATCTTCCTTAACATAACCTTGCTATACAATTGGATAAAGACAATGGGCAAACCTCCTTTAGTATTAGGTATACATACCTCTCTCCAAGCTATCTTAACTTGGCACTTCCCTTCCTTTTTAATAACCTATAGAAACCCTCTGATGATCTTCTTAATTTTTTTAGTCATTCATTTGGCTAAAAAAAAAAGTGTAAAGACTAATAGATATGCAAGAAGTTGACAACTGATATGAATAATTATAACCTTATAATATATGATAGCTTTGTGAAGCTCCACATATTTAATCTCTTCTATATTTTCTCTGTTATAAGAATGTATTTAGAGAACATAAAACTATTAATAGTAGGAGGAAGCCTCAAATATTTGAAGGGAGGTTGTGTAATCCTTAGATGAGTGTTTTGAGAATGCCTTTGTGAGTTTTGTTTTTCACTTGTTGATACCACTAAATTGATTCCTCCCATTATTCAATTCCAACCTTGCTAACTCTCTAAAGGTGTGTGTAAATCGTACTTATTACAATTTACCCTATTCACTTATAGATAGATTCAGTTGATCAAAATTTTGGTATTATTATTAGGGAACTCATAATTACTGTTTTTTAAAATCTTAGTCTTGTTTTAATTTTAGTTTAGTTTTTTTCTTTTATTTTTTAAAATTTTTTTAGGTTGTTGATGTGAGATAGGATATCTAAGCGTGACAACTTAGATACCTTACTTCGATTTAATCTTAAAATTAGACGAACCTATAGACATAACAAAACATAAAAGAAAGTAGAGATGGATTTAAATTAAGATACATTGTTATGGATATGGAGTACTAGACGCAAAAGATGTGTATGAGGGACAACCAATTACTTGTGATTAGTGTAAGCCCCTTATGTATTAGACTTAGTTATAATGCACTTGTTACTAGACTTTAGTGGATCATCTGGTGAAGATATGATCACATTTATAATGAAATTTTATTTAGTGATTTAGATTTTTCGATTGAATGGTGATTGCGGCTCTGTCGATGCTATCTTGCGATCGATCCTTAAAAACCGGTCAAATAAAATAAATTCCAAGATTGCGGTATAGGTTGCAACCTCAGGTCGTCTCACTTAATTGGAACCAAGTGAAAAAGGTCTAAACTAGCCTAAATGTCAAAATTGCAATTGAATATTGATAAAGCGGGGTTTGGTATTTTGGTCAAAACTAATAAAGTAAAGTAATCAAAATTGGACAAAAAGTATAAGAGAATATTTTTGGAATTTTTGGAAATAATGCAATTAACAAAAATCGGATAGAAATTAAATTGATAAAATCCTCTTGAAAATGGGAGCAGGCTATCACAGTTCAAAAATGATTTTTAGGGACACAATCTACTAAGTTTCGAAAGATCAACCCTAAAGGACTCTTTAGGTCCAAAGATTTAATTAATGAACTCCATTATTTAAATCTTTGTTAAAAACCTTAGTGTGTGAAATGGACAAATTAATGCAATCGGTCAAATGGATCAAGTATAATCTCAATGTCAAACACAACTAGGCAGATAAAGAAGGTTAACACAATCACCATCGACATATATGAGACTTCATATATTAAGCACCAAAGTTCTCCATTAATCAATCCATAACACAAAACATCGTTCAACACTTGATTAAATTATAACCAAGCTAATTTAAATACAGGCAGTAAATCCTAACTCAGGCATTTACAACATGTAAATATACATAGACGATGTAAGATCAACTCCCTTTTAGAACCGGTGAACTCAACCCTTTGCTTCATTTCCAAGAAGAAGTGTGGTTTAGCCGCTCATGACTTCGGGTTGTCTCTCGACTGGTAAAGACAGGACATCACCCATGGTAGCTGGCAAGACTGGCGGTGGCGATAAAATGATGCTGACGAACGGCGATGATGGAAATGGATGATGATGGTGGAAGATTAATCGTCTCTCGCAGCCTCTACAGTGTCCTCCGAAGTGTGTCCCTCCTTTTGACCTAAAATAGCAAGCTTATAAATGATGGACGCGGTCGGGTCAAACCGGAGAGATGTTTCCTAATGATAGTGCGGTGTTTATCTGCGTGCATGGCGATATGACATTTAGCGCCATGGTATGCTTATTTGATCTTTTCGCCATGGCGTGGCACTTTGCAGCGCCACGGCGTGCTTCCTCGAGTTGTACATGCCATGGCGTGCACTCATAATACGTTATGCGTCTACTTCCTTGATGCTTTTGACTCTCTTTCCCTACAATATCAAATGACAATCTGCAGATCAATGTTACTCGAAAAAATCAATGTCAATTTGTGACAAATCTACTGTCAAATTGTATAAAGTGTGAACTCATATAAGGGACTAACTAAAGCACCAAAATTACAAATTAAGAGTCAAAAAGCACATTAAGGATAACAGAAGTATAGCCAATTTATGTAATAAACTTGGGTTCAATCAAATTTCCCCACACTTAGACCTTTGTACTCCTGGACAAAGTTTATAAGAGTCAAAAAGTTACAAGTGAAGAGAAAAATTCATCCATGCTCAATCGATAACAAGAACTTGGCGCAAATCACTTAATCAAAATTCAATCCACGCAAATTTAAAGAATGCTAATAAAACAAACACTAAAAGAATTCAATCCAAGAGATTGGACAAAAGAGATGCCACTCAAGATTAAGTGTTTGCTCTCTGCTCACATGTCGGGGATATTTTACTCTCAATCTACTTAAGCCATTCTCTTCCATAAGCTTGAAGCAATTCTATTTCTTCACCACAAAAACTATAATTTAAAGATGAAGAGGACTTTGTAGGGTTGTAATGTATGGAAGGCTAGATGAAGGGATGGAATGAATGAAAGAAGAAGATATGAACACATGCATTACAATGATAAACTGGATGTCAAAAGATAAATGAATATTGATTTTGATTTTTTTTTGATTTTTTTTGTTTTGTTTTTGTTTTTGATTTTTTTTCTTTTTTTGAAAGAGCATATACATATACTGCTTGAATTGGTATTGCTCTTTTTCTCTTTTTTATTATTTATTCTTTTGATGGAAAATGTGTCTCTGTTTCCATTTTGGAACTTCCTTTTTTTTTTTAATGCAAATTAAACTATTGACATCATAAAAGGATGCATGCAAGTGCTCATAAATTAAGTGGCTCAAGGGGTTAACAAGTGATGAATGTTAATGGGACTGTGTTTGGGAACAAGTTAAAGAAAGAATGCCTCTATCATATCAACAAATTCTAGTCCATAAAGCTTTGATTAAGAATTGAAACAAGTTCTAGAGAGGTATGAAATAAGTAGATGCACACAATATTAAAGAAAGAATTTGGCTCAAATATCCTTCCAACAAGGGTAATATCTCAATGTACAATCTCAAGTCTTAAAAACTATTAGTACTACTTTGTTAGCATGCCTGAATTCACTTGAATTGAAAATATCAAAAATGAAATTAGCCAAGACCAACTATCATAAAAAGAATGGAAGGAAATTTCATAAACTCAAGTACCAATTTGAATTTATAAAGTCTTTGAACACAAAAGTTACAAAAGTTTCATGCGGAAGAAGTTAAATTGAGAAGAATGCACCAAGTTTAAAATTTGTAATATTACGCACGATCGGCTAACACATATATCAAAAAGTGTCAATAAGGAGCATAACAAATAGTAACAATATGGGACAAGCTCCCCCACACTTAATTAACACATTGTCCTCAATGAAAATGAAAACAGAAACTTGGTATTAATCATCGTGGCAAAGAGTGGTCAGTACAAGGTGTGCTAAGAACAAAAAAATAAAAAAAAAACAGAAAACGAAAGAAAACAACAGAAAAATAAAAGAAAAACAACATAGAACAAAATGCCAGAACTAAGCTGCAGGGTCATCAGGGGCAAGATCAGGAGGAACAGCTGCAGAGGAGCTAGGATCGACCGAAGAATCACCGTCGGTAGGAGGAAGAGGAATGTGGAGGTGCGCCGCAAGCAAGGCATACATCTGCTGGTGGTATCGACGATCGGCGGCTCGCTGGGCTTCGTAACGAAGAAAAGCAGCATGAAGGGTGGCCACCTGATGAGTGAGGGTGGAAACCTGATGAGTGAGGGTAGCGAAGTGAGAAGAGGAAGAGGGGGGTAAGATGGAGTGGGTGTCCGGAGGAGGCACAGTAACATGTGTAGCAGCAACAACAGGAGGGGAAGGAGGAGGTGGTGGTGGTGAAGGAGAATATGGTGGCGGAGGAGGAGGTGAGGGGGAGTGAGGAGGAGGTGGTAGGGCTAGAAAACGGGGTTGTTTGAGACGGATGTAACGAAAAAGGGAGGCGGGATCAAAAATCTTGTCAGTAGGAAGTTCCGGGACCTGGTGGGCCCGGAACAGATCACTAATAAGGTGGGGAAATAAGATGGAGTGGGTGAGGGTGGAAGTGAGGACGCATTGGCGAAGGGCGGAAGAGATTGCATGAGCAAGATCAACCGGCCGGCCAGCCATCAGGAGGTAAATATACAATGCCTGTTCTTTGGGAACAAAGGCAAGGTGGGAGGTAGGGTGGATGTTATTGCAGATCAAATGTAGCCAAGGACGAGCTTCAGGACGGAGATCGACACGTCGGATGTATCTTTGAGATACCCAAGGTTGATGCCATTCAGCACCCTCAGGACAAAGGGTACGAAGGACATCATCCCAAGGATAGTCCCGAATAAGATCGGCGTAGAGGCAGCTAGGGATGGAAGGAAGGTGGTAGTGATCACGGATGGCAGCAGGGGTGAAGGGTTGAGAAATGGTAACACCTCGAAAATAAATATCAAAGGTGTTATGGTAGCGAGCATAGGTGTAGAAATGACGAACGAATGTGTCATTTCCAGGAGCCCTAGGTGTCACTAAACCGGAAAGGTCAGAAAAGACGAGCCATTGGACGAAAGGGTGATTGGGGGGTGTAAGAGAGAAAGGTCGCTCCTTGAGTAGCGGCCTAGCTGCGATCTTCGTAGCGAGGTCCGCGTACTCCGGATCGATCGGAGGAGAGGAGGTAGAAGGGTGAGGGTTAAAAGTGGAAGGTGGAGGATCAGGAGATAAATCGGAGGGTGTAGAGTAGGGGATGGTGGCGTTCTTAGTGCGAGGCATGGTCCTGAAAACAAAATAAAACACACAGAAAATAGTCAAGTAAAACAAAAGAAAGCGATGTCGCGCCATGGCGCTCGAACGTCGCCATGGCAATGAAACATATTGCTCACGCCGCGGTGAGATGAAGAAACCCATGCGCCGCGGTGAGATGAAGAAGCCCATACGCCGCGGTGAGATGACATTAGGCGCCGCGGCGAAACATATTGCTCACGCCCCGCAATGCGGCGTAGCGTCGTCTCCACAGTTTTAAACCCTAATCTACAAAACGAAAATGAAACTAGAGAGGGAAGAGGGAACTTACGAGGAGAAGGCAGGAACGAAGACGGACGATGGAGGAGAATCGCGAGCAACAGACGAAGAAGGAGGAAGGAGGAAGGGCATGACGCAAGGATGAGTAGGAACGTCGACGGCAAGATGGATAGAAGAAATGAAGGTGCGGCGTCTAAAATTGAATTTAGCCGTAGGGATGTAAATGGAGGGAGAATAAAAAGACGAAAAGGGCACTGGACAAAAGAGGAAATCGCCGTATAATGAGGAGAAGGACGGAATTTCAATGTTTTAGGGTTACGCGGCGAGTTCAACTTGTCACGCCGCGGCGAACTCAACTGCGGAAGTACACGCCGCGGCGAGATTCGGACGCCGCAGTGTCTAAGTCCTATTTTACGGCGAAAATTCAAGAAAACACTAATTCCTGACCACTTTTGCACAAAATTTTCGTTCATTCAGCAACAAGTACCATGCACTGACTAAGATCAAAGGCTCCAAAGTAGAATGACATTATTTAAAAACAACCAAACTGAAATCCTACCTACAGCTAACTCTACTGAGGAAGTTTCTTCCCCCACACTTAATCAATATATTTATGCAAACAGTATCAGTGGCATTCCAATTGTCAATAAATTGCACAAATATATGATAAGTACAAGGAAAGAAACTACCTGGGGTTTAAGGTGGGTCTTGGTTCTCATGATATAGCTTCAATAGATGGCCATTCACCTTGAGGCTAGTTCCAGTTTCTTCATGCAAAAGCTCTACCATACCAAATTTGTGCACCTTCGTGACTAAATATGGTCCATCCCAACGAGTATTGAAAATTCCATGTTTGAAAGCAAACCGAGCCTTGAATAAGAGGACTTTGTCTCCTTCCTTGAAGCTTTTCCTTCGAATGATCTTATCATGCATCAATTTTGCCTTTTCTTTGTAGAGTCGTGCATGCTCATATGCCTCTAACCTTAATTCCTCGAGCTCTTGAAGTTGTAACTTCCTCTCCATTCCAGAAGATTCCAAGTCCATATTGCATTGTTTGATTGCCCAATATGCTTTATGCTCCAATTCCACAGGTAAATGGCAAGCCTTTCCATAGATCAAACGGTAAGGGGACATACCTATGGGGGATTTATAAGCAGTCCGATATGCCCATAGTGCTTCCTCGAGGCGAAGGCTCCAATCCTTCTTTGATGGCTTTACAATTTTCTCCAAAATGTGCTTCACCTCTCTGTTTGAAACTTCAGCTTGTCCATTAGTTTGTGGGTGATATGCAGTGGAGACTTTGTGAGTGACCCCAAATTTCAAAAATAAGTTATCAATGACTCTATTACAAAAATGGGTTCCCCTATCACTCACCACAGCTCTTGGTATACCAAAACGACAAAAGATGTTGGACTTAAGAAATTTAGACACGGCTTAGGCATCATCTTTTCTAGTGGGGATGACCTCTATCCACTTGGACACATAATCAACAGCTAAAAGGATATACATAAAGCCAAAAGATGGAGGAAATGGGCCCATGAAATCGATTCCCCAAACATCAAAGATTTCACAAAATAAGAGAGGTTGTTGTGGCATTTCATGTCGTTTACCTAATCCCCCAAATCGTTGACATTTATCACATGACCGACAAAAGTTAAATGAATCCTTAAAAAGTGTAGGCCAATAAAAACCAGACTCGAGGATTTTCCTAGATGTTTTTCTTGCACTAAAATGACCACCACAAACCATGGAATGACAAGCTGAAATTATATTATCATACTCTTCATGAGGCACACATTTCCTGATCACCTGGTCACTGCACATTCTCCACAGATGAGGGGCATCCCAAATGTAATGTCGAGCTTCACTCTTTAGCTTCTGAGCTTATGCCTGAGACATAAAAGGAGGAGTGAGTCTAGACATTAGGTAGTTAACAATATGTGCAAACCAAGGTTCTTTAACAATTGAAGCACATAAGACCGAATCAGGAAATGAGTCACAAGTAAGGTCAGAAGAATCCACTCCCTATGTGTCATTGGGTAGCCTGCTCAAATGGTCGGCAATGTGGTTTGCTGCTCCCGCACGATCCTTTATCTAGATATCAAATTCCTGGAGCAACAATGCCCACCGTATCAATCTAGGCTTGGATTGTGGTTTCTGGAGGAGATACCGTACAGCTGCATGATCAGTAAAAATAGTAACATGTGAGTTCAACAGATATTGCCTAAATTTTTCTAAAGCAAAAACTACTGCAAACAGCTCTTTTTCAGTTGTTGTGTAGTTGATCTGAGCTAGATCCAGTGTTTTCGAGGCATATGCAATAAATCTTGGTAGCTTCTCCTCCTGTTGACCCAGCATAGCCCCTACAGCACAATTAGATGCATCACATGAAAGCTCAAAAGGTAAATTCCAATCAGGAGCAACGAGAATAGGTGGAGAAATGAGTTTTGATTTCAGCGTGTTGAAAGCACTCTTGCAAGAATCATCAAACTTAAATTTTTCATCTTTTTGTAAAAGCTTGGAGAGAGGCAGCGCAATTTTGCTGAAATCCTTTATGAAGCGCCTGTAAAATCCTGCATGACCCAAAAATGAACGTATGTCACGAATACAAGTAGGGTAAGGCAAGGAAGATATAACCTCAATCTTAGCTTTATCCACTTATATCCCCTTGCTAGAAATTAAATGACCAAGCACAATACCTTCTCTGGCCATGAAATGACATTTCTCAAAGTTCAAAATCAAATTCTTTTCAATGCATCTGTGTAAAACTTTTGCAAGACTAGATAAGCAAGCATCAAAAGAATCACCATAGACAGTGAAATCATCCATAAACACTTCCATACATTCCTCCAAAAATTCACAAAAAACAGCCATCACACAACGTTGGAAAGTTCCTGGAGCATTACACAAACCAAAAGGCATCCTTCGATATGCAAAGGTGCCAAAAGGACATGTAAATGTGGTTTTGTCTTGGTCTTCTGGTGCAATGGGTACTTGAAAGTATCAAGAGAAACCATCCAAAAAACAGTAATGTGACTTACCTGCAAGCCGCTCAAGCATTTGATCAATAAAGGGGAGAGGGAAATGGTCTTTTCTGGTGGCATCATTTAATCGTCTGTAATCTATGCAAACACGCCACGAATTTTGCACCCTGGTAGGAATAAGCTCATCCCTATCATTTTTGACCACTGTTATTCCACTCTTTTTAGGCACTACATGAATTGGACTAACCCACTCACTATCAGAAATGGGATATATTATCCTCGCACTCAACAACCGTTATTTCTTTCTTCACAACATCTAAGATAAGTGGGTTAAGTCTTCTTTGAGGTTGCCTCACCGATTTTGACCCTTCACTCAGTAAGATCCTGTGTGTGCAAATGGCTGGGCTAATGCCAGGTATGTCTGCTAAAGTCCACCCTATAGCTCTCTTATGTTTCCTCAAAACATTCATGAGTCTTTCTTCTTCAGTGTGGGACAAGGTGCTAGAAATTATTACAGGTAATCTCTTATCAGACTCAAGAAAAGCATACTTTAGAGTTGGAGGGAGGGGTTTGAGCTCAAGCTCAGGAGGTTTCACAACAGAAGGAGTTAATTTATGAAGTTCAACGGAAAAGAGATCACTCCCTCTTTCTTCTGACGTTAAGTCTGGCTCCCTGTAGGTGGTCGTGGCTAGTCCCTCCTGCTCCCCTGAAACATGGAAAGAAAACCCTTCTCCAAGATCAAGTGAATGTAATCCAGCATCCAAAGAATCTTTTTGTAACTCATATGTTTGGCAAGCATTTTCCTCAACTAAATCTATCATGTTTACACCCAAAAGTGAATAATCCTCATGTGGGTGCTTCATTGCCTCATACATATTAAAGCTCACCTGCTGGTCACCTACCTCCATGGTGATCTTGCCTTCTTTCATGCTTATCATTGTGCTCGCAGTCCGCAAAAAAGCTCGTCCAAGAATCAAGGAAGTATCCTGCACAACTTCAGAAGACATATCAAGTACATAAAAATCAGCAGGAAATACTAAACCTTTAACCTGGACCAAGATATCCTCAATGATACCCACTGGATGCCTAAATGATCTGTCAACCAACTGGAGGACAACAGATGTGGGCTTGATACACTTCACTCCCAAGGCCTCATAAACTGACTTAGGCATCAAATTTATCGCTGCCCCTAGATCTAGCAAAGCTCTACCTATAGTCACTTTCCCCAAGGTGCAAGGGATGGTAAAAGATCCAGGGTCTTGACATTTAACAGGTATCTGCGGCTTAAACAAGGCTGACACATTTGAGCTCACTTGCACTCTCTCATTCGGCCTAAATTTCCTCTTGTTTGTGCACAAATCTTTCAAATATTTTGTATAGGCCGGAACTCTCTTCACTAAGTCTAGCAAAGGAACATTCACTTCCACTTTCCCAAACAAGTCAATGATTTCTTTTTCATGTTGTTTTTCCTTTAAGCGCTTACTCATCAAATAAGAATTTGGAAAAGGAAGGTCTTGAATACTTACCTCCTTACCTTTGCTGGATTGCGTGCTCGATTCTCCATCTTCAGCTTTATCTTCGGAACTCTCTAAAGTAGTTCCCTTGTTCCTTGAAGCTTGCTTTCTCTCTCTCAGAAGTTCTTCTTCCCTCACACTCTCTGATCTCTTAATCTTATCCTGTGGTGGAAGTACTGGCTCTCTATCAATCTCATCCTCACATGGCTCTTCATCATTTTAAGGTTTAAACCTCACTTGCTTCCCACTCCTGAGGGCAATGGCATTCAAACTCTTCGGATGCATCACAGTATTCGAAGGAATAGTCCCACTGCTTTTTGCTTGGTTCTCACTCATGTTGTTGGACAACTGAGTGACATAGGAATTGATGTTCTCTGCCTTGGTCTCCCATTGTTCCATTCTCTTCTCCAAGGCATTGAATCTAGCAGCAGTCTTTGAAGAATCCTGCTGAATAAGAGAAGCAATAGCATTAAACTGGTTAGCAGTAGAATCCTTCTCTTCCTTCATTAATGTCATCATACTGTGAAGGAGTTGATTGGTATCTTCTTTTGGGGGGACCATTAGAGCTTGCTGTTGATTCGGGAACTGGCTAGTGGAAGTACCAGCTCCTCCCCCTTGTGAGAATCTGTTTGGGGCCCTGTTCTCCTCATTTCTCCAACCAAATCTCGGATTGGACTTCCATCCCTCATTATATGTATTGGAGTAAGGGTCCCACTTCTGATTAGCTCTGCCTGGATATACAGCTGACACCTCTTCATATCTGCCAGGACAAACACTTGAAATGTGCATCACCGACCCACAATTATCACAACTGGGTGCAGTAATATCTGTAGAAGGTGATGGGCGATGCACATTCAAGTTCTTCAACTCTGCAGTAATACAGGACAACTGTGATGTTATCCTGTTCTCCAGCGAATCTACTTTTGTTTCCAGACTTTCCATTCTCTTTGCTTGAGCTGTCAAAGCTCCCAATTCATTCAAACCTCTGGAATCTCTCACACTGTACTGTTGATGGTTGAGGGCCATCTTCTTTATCAAGTCTCACGCTTCCAATGCTGTAAGGTCAATCAAAGATCCTCCAGATGTAGCATCTAACATCCCTTTCTCTTGACTCTTCAACCCGTCATAGAAATACTGCACTAATTGTTCATCAGGAATCTGATGATGGGGGCATCTGGACAAAAGGTCTTGGAAGCGGTTCCAATAGTCATACAGTGACTCATCATAATCCTGGCGGGCTGAGTAAATCTCCTTCCTCATGGAAGATGTCCTGGAGGCTGGAAAATATTTTTCCAAAAATGCTTTCCTTAGGTTGGCCCAGCTATGGTAGGCATTAGCCACATGTCTTGGAAGACTCATGTACCACTCTCTTGCCTTTCCTTCCAATGACAAATGAAATACCTTCCACAACACTTGATCCAAAGTAGCTCCTACTGGCTTCATACTCTGACAAATCATCGTCAAAGCTTGTAGGTGCATATATGGATCTTCTCCTGCCAAACCATGAAATTTAGGAAGTGAATTAATCAATAATCCCTTAATCTCAAAATTAACATCAAAATTAGGGCAAGCAGCTGTAAATGGATCATAATGCACATCAGATGTAGTTGCTTCCTTAATTGTCCTACGTCGCTGATTTTCATTGTTCTCTCCCACTCTCTCATGCTCACCATTTCCTCCATTAGTTCCATTTCTAGGTGGGTGAACAGGAAAATCAAGATTGGGAAAGATATTAGGATTCTCAGCCATGATTTCACTATCTCTCTCAACTACACTCCTTCTCTCTTGTTCTTTCCTCTCTTTCCTAAGTCTCCTCAAATGTCGCTCAACTTCAGGATGGAATTGAACAAGTTTACCTCTCCTGGGCATGCACCAAAAAGCAATCCACAAATAAAAGAATAGTAACAAAAATGCTCACAGTCACACAAAATCAAATAAAAGTGAAATGCGATGAATGTGAGAGTATGGATGTAATGTATGTATGAGTGTGTATATGTGAGAGATGTGCAAAAAGGGAAATCAAACCTATACTATCAACAAGTGCAAAAATTAAACTATACTAAATGCAATCAAAAACAATGATTCCTATTATCAACGACAATTCAAATGAATGACAATGGCTATCCGATGGTAAACCAATTTCTTGGTTCCCCGGCAACGGCGCCAATTTGATTGCGGCTCTGTCGATGCTATCTTGCGATCGATCCTTGGAAACCGGTCAAATAAAATAAATTCCAAGATTTGCGTTATAGGTTGCAACCTCAGGTCGTCTCACTTAATTGGAACCAAGTGAAAAAGGTCTAAACTAGCCTAAATGTCAAAAATTGCAATTGAATATTGATAAAACGGGGGTTTGGTATTTTGGTCAAAACTAATAAAGTAAAGTAATCAAAATTGGACAAAAAGTATAAGAGAATATTTTTGGAACTTTTGGAAATAATGCAATTAACAAAAATCGGATAGAAATTAAATTGATAAAATCCTCTTGAAAATAGGCGCAGGCTATCACAGTTCAAAAATAATTTTTAGGGACACAATCCACTAAGTTTCGAAAGATCAACCCTAAAGGACTCTTTAGGTCCAAAGATTTAATTAATGAACTCCATTATTTAAATCTTTGTTAAAAACCTTAGTGTGTGAAATGGACAAATTAATGCAATCGGTCAAATGGATCAAGTATAATCTCAATGTCAAACACAACTAGGCAGATAAAGAAGGTTAACACAATCACCATCGACATATATGAGACTTCATATATTAAGCAACAAAGTTCTCCATTAATCAATCCATAACACAAAACATCATTCAACACTTGATTAAATTATAACCAAGCTAATTTAAATACAGGCAGTAAATCCTAACTCAGGCATTTACAATATGTAAATAAACATAGACGATGTAAGATCAACTCCCTTTTAGAACCGGTGAACTCAAGCCCTTTGCTTCATTTTCAAGAAGAAGTGTGGTTTAGCCGCTCATGACTTCGGGTTGTCTCTCGACTGGTAAAGATAGGACATCACCCATGGTAGCTGGCAAGACTGGCGGTGGCGATAAAATGATGCTGACGAACGGCGATGATGGAAATGGATGATGATGGTGGAAGATTAATCGTCTCTCGCAGCCTCTACAGTGTCCTCCGAAGTGTGTCCCCTCCTTTTTGACCTAAAAATAGCAAGCTTATAAATGATGGACGCGGGTCGGGTCAAAACCGGGAGAGATGTTCCCTAATGATAGTGCGGGTGTTTATCTGCGTGCTGCGACGATATGACATTAGGCGCCGCGGCGTGCTTATTTGATCTTTTCGCCGCTGCGTGGCACTTTGCAGGCGCCACGACGTGCTTCCTTGAGTTGTACATGCCGCGGCGTGCACTCATAATACGTTGCGGCGTGCTACTTCCTTGATGCTTTTGACTCTCTTTTCCCCTACAATATCAAATGACAATCTGCAGTATCAATGTTACTCGAAAAAAATCAATGTCAATTTGTGACAAATCTACTGTCAAATTGTATAAAGTGTGAACTCATATAAGGGACTAACTAAAGCACCAAAATTACAAATTAAGAGTCAAAAAGCACATTAAGGATAGCAGAAGTATAGCCAATTTATGTAATAAACTTGGGTTCAATCAAATGGCCTTACAGAAGATGAACTTTAAATAAGGTTTTTGCATACTACATTAGAGATCACACATGGACATAGTTGATCTTAATCAAGGTGGACTATTTTGAGGAGCGAGACTATGTTTATGATGCATTTATGTTGAGATTTTTCTCTTTACTTAAGATCACTGAATTGAGGATGTAAATGTAGAGCGTTGCATAAAAGAAAAGGGAAGCATTTCATGAAACTTGGAAAAGATATAGAGCCCTACTTAGTAAGTGCCCCCATCATCAATACTTCTTACAATTGGTCATGCATTTCTTTGATGAGGGCCTCACACTTACATGTTAAACTTTGGTTGACACTATGGTTTTAGTTACTATTTATACAAAAAATGTTGAGGATTTAAGGATATTATTGAAAACTTGACAAAGAATTTTTCATTCAAAGTGATAAGTAGAAAGTTAAAGACCTCCCTTTATAAGGTGTAAGCATCTTTAGATCTAAAACACAAGTAGATGAACTCCTAAATTAGGTGAAGATTTGAACTCCTAAAATGAGATATGGGAAATAGGGAAATTGTGTTACAATGTAGTATGTATAAACATCCATCCCACAAATGTATAAATATTGAGCCAGTCTTGAGTTATAGTAAGGAAGTGAACTATATGGCTACCTCTAAAGAAAAATAAGCTATAAGGAATGACCCCTTCTACAATACATATAATTTAGGGTAGATGAATCACTTAATTTTTTTATGACAGTTTTAAAATAGACCTCAAGTTTAATAGCCTCCACTCTAGAGCAATGGTATAAATGAGATTCTCAAACAAGTTATCTTTTTTATACATTTAAAATTGGGAAATTGGATAAAATAGGTGGAATTAAAAAGATACTGCAATCTAATTATGCCTTGATTCAAAACCTAGGTATACAAATAAGCCAGTCATCCAAAGAGATGAGTGAAAAAGGTCACAAAATGCTTTTGACTAACACCAAGGTGAACACTAAAGATCAAGTATTAGCCAGTACACTCAAAAGTGGCACAACATTTGATTGTAATGTTTCTAACGAAAAGGAAGTAAAGAAGGTGGCAAAAGTTGAGGGAGAGCAACGAGGAGGATATGAATAGAAGGGAACTAGCACCATATTTAATCAACGCTAATTAGGAGCAACAATTTAGGCCTATTATCGATCCCTACGTGCCTCCAATTCCTTATACTCAAAGGCCTTTATAAATTTAGTGAGATAATTTGAAAATAAAAGATAGAAGAAATAGGAGATTTAATTTGTAATATTTACTATGAAAACCTATAAACAATTTTGCACATAAAATTAAAAACTTCACAACTATAATGAAAAATAAATGAAAAAGATGACATCCTTATCTAAGTTCTTCTTCTACAACATATTATATAGTAAGAGTAGAGGTTAGAAATATGATCATTTAAAGTGTAAGACATTATCTAAGACCATCATTTTTAGCTTAAACCCATATTTTTTTTGTAATGAAGTATAGCAACTTGATATCAACATCAACAAAAGTCTTCTTAAAGTTAAATACATGAACAATTACCTCTTACCCACTAGCCTTGATATAGTGAATCAAATCATTTTCAATATAAATATTTTTCTAAGATTTGTCTCCTTTAAGAAATTATATTTAGATATCGCTTATAACTATATGAAGGACTTTTCTTTCTCTTCATTTTAAGAAATTCTATTTGGTTATCAACTATAACTCTATGGAGGACTTTTCTCAATCTCCTTAAAAGGGATTTATGTTAATCTTGTATAGGAATTTAACTAGTCTTATTGGTTAATATTTTTTAGGATGAAGCATTATGAAATTTTAAATGATGTAAATAAAATGAGTTATTGTTATTTGTAATGAGTTCTATTTATAATATTATTAAAAATAATGTTGTCACTGTTAATAAGGTGCCAACCTCTTTTAAGGAATTAAATTTTGGCACATCCAAAACTTAGAGACTTGTTCCCTTTATTATTTTAGATTACCTACCAAATATAAATTTAATATAACATCTTATGTCAATGCATTTGCTTCTTTGAAGTTAATTCTTTTAACTAGATTCATAGAAGCCTATAAAGTTTGTTGAAGAAGAGAAAATCACCCTCTTTGAAAAACCAATGTTTTCTAATTTAATTTATATTATATAAGATTCCTCCATTCATGTTATAGTTTGCTTGGAGTTTAGTTAAAAACTAAAAGTAGGAAATGCTTTTCTCTCCCTCTTTAATCCACATTTGAGGATACTTTTGCTTTGATAAACTATCTAATGCACTATAAGCTTTCCTAAACTACTTTTTAAACTTTTTTATCTTTCTCCACTAGCTTACATCTAGTTGCAAACCCTCCTCCCTTTTTTGTTGAGCTTTGTAAAGTTATAATCTAGAATTTTAGTTTTTTAGTAAATTTTTGAAAAGAATTTTATTAAGCCTTTAATATTTGAATTTAGGATTATGAATATTTTAAAAAAGCTTAACAATTTTCCATTATCATAATCAAGTTTAGTTTTATATGAAGCATATATTAGATTCTATAGTTGATTAAGTGTAGAACATCTACTCATTAGGTTTTAGGTCCTAAACGACTATGACAACTTTAAATGATTATAACTTTGACTCTAATTAGTTATCACTACCCTATCAATCCCATGTTCTATTTTATATGAAAATCATTAATGAGATTTCAAACTATTTTCTCTCTGTTGATGTTTATATTTCAATGTTTAATAAAACCCTAGATACATAGACAAGTGCTATCCTTGTTTTATATTTATTCACTATGTTAGTTGGTATTTGTAAAACTCACATATTCTAATGGTAGGTATGTGGTAGGTGCCACCTCTAATAATGGAAATCAAGAAACTAATATCTTTAGACTTATTATATAAGATCAATGGGAGGTGTTGAGAGATTTGGAGCAACTAATAAATTTCATAAACTAGAATTTGGAATGAAGCTTTTAAGAAATTGTAGATCTATTTTATGCTTTAAGAATAACTTTTAACAAAAATTGGAATGACAAAATGATATACACCAAACAAGATTTAACTTATTTGTAGTCTATTGATATATTAGTTCCAATAAATTGGTGTAGACAACTAGTCAACGTAGTTAATTCAAACGAAGAAGATAAATTTTGTCTAGAATCTAGGAGAAACTTCAAATACAAAGGGAATAAATTTAGTGACAAATCTAACAAGTGTACAATCAAGGTAAATATTCCTTTATTTAATAAAAATTTAAATATTAAAAAGTTTTTGGATTAGATTGTATAAGTAGACAATTTTTTGAATATTTGGAGTTTTGAGAGGGAAAAAGAGTGAGGGTTATTACATGTAGACTAAGGAATGGAGTTTTTTCTTGGTTGAAAAGTTTGAACCACAAAGAATGATGGAAAAAAAATATAAGTCAGAGCATGATACATGATAAAACAATTTTTAAAAAGGATTTTCTTTCTCTTAATTATGAGAAGATTTAGTTTTAGTTCTACAAAAAGTATCATCGAGGTTAAACATCTATAAGTGAATATGATGAATAATTCATCAGATTACTAAAGATTGTTAATTTGAGAGAGGTTGAAGGGTAACAAGTTGTGAGATATTTAGATGGTTTAAGACTAGTCATCAAAGATTAAATAGGAGTATATGTATTAAGGACTCTATTTGAACCATGATTTGATACCATTATACGTAATGATCAGTGTAAAGAGGAGAAGGTGACAATAAAGTATATGGTAAAAAGACTAAAGATTATGAAACTTCATGCCAATTTAATCCCACAAAAGTGATTAAAGTGTAACAAATCGAGTTATAAATCTAATAATTGACCATTTAAGAAGCCAGTTTATATGGTAATAGAGGAAGAGGATAATGAGATTTATTATGGTCTATACATAGATGATGATTATGAGAATGAGTATGAAGGTGAGGATGGAAAAAACTATATAGTAAGGTGAGTGATGTTGTCTCTAAAATAAGAGGATAACATTTATAGGCACCAATTGTGTCACAATAGTTATTCTATAATTAATAGTTTTTTGTATCATTATTGATAGTGGTAGTTGTGAGAATATCATTAGGAATGACATTATAAAGAGTTTGAGATTAAAGATTGAGAAAAACCTAATCATAGTTCATTAGTTATAATAAAGTAATATACAATATCAAGTACAATAATAGTTTAGGGTACCTTTTTTATTTGGCAAGTATAAGGTTGAAGTATACTTTGATAATATGGATATAGATACTTAGCACTTATTATTTGGTACACCATGACAATTTGATGTCATATTGTATTATTATGGAAGAGAAAACTCTTATAAATTGGAGCAAGATGGATTGAAGATTACATTATTACCATTAAAAGGAAACTCTAAACCAAAATTTCTAAAGTAGAGGACCCACTTTCTTTATAATTATCATATAGATATGATAAGAAGGCTACATATAAAGAGTCTAATAAGGTACATGCCTTAATGGTGAAGTGGGCATTGACAATATAGGAGAAACAAAAGATGGTGGAACAACCATAAGAAATAAAATGCTTGGAAGATTTCCATATAAAGTGATGCTAGAAGATTTAGCTAATGTCTTGCCACAGAAAAGGGATATTCAACATTATGTTGACTTGATTCCTTGTGTTAGTTTGCTAAATTTGCCTCATTAGAAAATGATTCTTGAAGATGCTAAGATTCTTAAAGAGAAAGTGAAAGAATTATCTCTTAAATGGCATATATGGGAGAGCATAAATATATTTGTAATTTTACCCTTATTAATACAAAGAAGATGGAAGTTATAGGAAATGTATAAACAATCACGATACTAATAAGATTATTACTAGGAATAAGTTTAAAATATTATTATTAAGAACAAGTGTCTAATTTTAGGTTGGATGATATACTTAAAATGTTAAATGATGATTAGGTATTTTTAAGATTAATCTTTGAATAAATATCACTAGATTCAGATTAGGCTTGAAGATAAGTGGAAGACTTCTTTTAAGATAATGAAAGGGTTGTATGAGTAGCTTGTTGATGTTGTTTGGATTGGCTAAAGTGCCTAATGTTTATATCATTGATAAAGGAGATATTAGAACCACTTATTAAGAAGATAAGTTTATTTTATTATATCCTACTTTCTTTCAAATTAAAGGTGAATATAATCATCATCTACATAAGTTACTAATAGCCTTACAAGAAACTAAGTCTTATGTCGATTTGAAGAAATGCACCTTTATGACCAATAAGCTATTATCCTTAGGCTATGTGGTTAGAATAGATGGTCTTCATATGGATGAAAAGAAAATTCAAGCAATTAAGGAGTTTCCAATCCTAAAAAACTAACCAAAATCAAGATTTTTTAAGGTTTAGCAATATGGCATGGAGGTTCTATAAAAAAAATCATTTTTATTATAACACATATTATAGAGTGCTTGAAGAAAGAAAAGTTTAAATGGAGTAAAGAAGTTGAAACTAATTTTGTTTTATTAAACAAGAAATTGTATACCATGCTTATGTTAGTATTATTACGTTTTACTATAGTGTTTAAAGTTGAATGTGATATTAATGCTATAGGAATAGGAGCCATTCTCTCTTAAAAGAAGTAATTGATACTTTATTTCACTAAGAAGCTTAGTAAAGCCAAACGAAGGTGAAGCATTATTTAATATGACATAAATTTGACTAATAATGAAAATATGAGGTTATGAAATATTTGAACAAACAAAAGTGGATCAGTAAGGATATGCATGCTAAGTAGTCTTAACTTTTATAGAAGTTTCCTTTCAGGCTTATCCAAAAATTATGTAATAAGGATATGCATGCTAGGTAGTCTTTATTCTAAAAACCATTAACTTAATTAAATACACAACATGTAAATTCTTGGAGCAAATTGAGCGTTAAAAGTCCAATTGAAGGTCTATTGGTTCTAAAACACTGTATTAGCTTTAAACAACCATAGTTTTTGATATAAGTAGATTTTTGGGACATATTATATATCAATAAAAAGTTCTTTTCAAACTTGACAATATGACATCATTAGGCTAAGCATATTTTTCAAGTTCAAACCCATCTTTAGGTCTGTTTCAAGATTGCTTTATTTCTTTAAGAATTTTTCGTGATGTCTTAAGATTATTTCGTTCCTTTTTTATTAGTTTAAATTATTCTTGAAGGCGTAAATGCTTATGTTTTATATTTTTCAAATATTATTAAATATTATTACAAACTATTTTCTCCTTATTAGTGTCTTTGTTTCAATTTTTAATTATTTTACATGCATTCAGACATCATTATTTATAACTTTAGGCTAATATTGCTAGCAATTTAGTAATTTAACCACTTAAGGCCTTAATTCACATGATAAAAGTCTAGCAAAATTCAAGCATGTTCAAGAAGTCCAACAAAATTCATGAAATAATTCTTTCGTATTTATTGTTTCAGTACCATATAAACATATCATGGTCGTTAGAAAGTCCAAAAGTTTAGAAATGCCATTAATAAAATTGGTAAACCTAACAATATTAGCATAAAGGTTAAAAAAATATTTTTTTTCCTAATCTTATTATTTTATGTTGCCAAATTTTTTTAAAAAAATTAATTTTAAACTTACTTTTGAAAGGAGATGAAGCCAAAAAACTTTCCTTACATGTTCATTATTTGGGTTATTGATGATAGCCTAAAATTCAGCTCATTTGGCCTAAAGATGAAAAGGTTCAGTTGTGTGAATATTTTTAGAAGTCAACTGGATTGTTTAGGGAATTCCTGAACACGACAATTAGAAAGTCCAAGATTTAGGAAGTCCAGATAGTTGATATATAATTAACACATGCTTTAAAAATAATAGCGCATGAAGGCAGTTAATCAGGACGTGACCAAAATTGCAAGATAGTTAGAAGTTAAGCAATTATAAGAAAACTACTTGAGGTTGTTGAAGTTGGGAGGATAGTGTGCCATAGGCAGTTAGCTAGAAAGTGGTTATATGAAGTCAGTTGGAAGTTGGCCAATTATAAGAAAACTGTTTGAGGTAGTTGAAGTTGAGATAATTATATAAATTCATCAACATCACAACACAAAGTGACACATACATATATAGGAAAAGAAAACATATAAGAAGAAAACCATATTACTTCAACAAAAACATCTTCGTGTCATTTTAAGTTCCCTTTGCATTATGTACTCATCCCTATCAATTGTTAGAGTAGTGCCCTAAAGGCAATCCCCTTTAGCGCATTTTGTTCATAGTCATGTACATACTTTATGAATAAATAAAGCAAGACATATTTCATTTATTTGATATTCATTTTATTATGAATTGATAATGATCTTTAATCAAATTAATGAAGTCCCTGATACATGACATAGCATGAAGGAAATTATGATGTGATCATACTATTGAGATTCCTATCATGTGCAATTATGTTAGTATCTAAATTATCCCTAGTCATAGGATTAATGAGACTGGACATCGTTAATCCGGATAGACTAGCACATGTCAAACTCCTTGATTGGATCAAGCAGTGGATCTCAGAAAACTGTAAATATTGAGATATTTAGATTTGACATGTGGATGCTTACTAGTGGTAGTAAGTACATTGGATGACTGCTATGAGATCATCACATGGATGTTCTATATAAATGTCGGTGATAATCTCATCATAGAATGGTGCAAGTATCCTTAGACTTGAGGTACTCAAGGATATCTTGTCTTGATTACATGCTTTGACTCCATTCCTTGTTGCCTTCGGAGGTCGCTCATAGGGTGGTGATTGGGTGCGACTTGAGGTATTCAAGGTAATTGAGTAGCCAATAGAGGATTCACCACTTCATTATAGCAGAAGAGATACCCCGCCTCTTATCGGGATCATTACTTTGAAGTCTCTGGCCGGAGCATACATATGTCATGAAGATGGTCTTCATGGACATATAAAGTAATGAGTCCTAGGACGAGAACCGATTACACTTGGACTAGATTTGATCGATCGGTCTAGTAAGAGTTGACACATTGCCCATACTCAAACCAAGTGGGGTATAGCATGGTGAAAGGACGAATTGCACGGTAATTGTCTATGGAAGGGTTCGTGATATGGTTTCATTAGTCAAACCAATTACTTTCCGGTCAATTGGGGTCATGATGTGTTGCTAGATACCGCTCATGACTTGCTCGGATTAAATGTTAATCTAAGTGGCCAACATAACCGGAACCTAATGGGTCACACGATAAGAGTGACTCGGAGAATCAGTAAAATAGTTTGGACGAGATCCGATATCTGGAGAGCAATAGGATTAAATGGATCCCGATGAGATTGGGATATGTCCGATGAAATCGCGACATCGACATTGCTGAAAACCGTTTCCGGTGATTTTTCGCCGGCGGGGCCCGGTAGGCCGGTAGGACCGACCCTAGTTTGATTGGACCACTTCAACAATTATATATATTAATTAATTAAGTAAATAATTAATTAATTATATATATATATATGGGAATTTCGGTAGAACATTAAATGGAGATGAAAAGTTAGTTTGAAAAAGTCAAACTAATGATGATTTAGCAAATTAAGGCATTTTTCATGCCACCTACGTGGAAGCCTTCCACCAAGCTTTATATATTGTGTTTTTAAGTGTTAAAAACAGAGAAGAAGAGATTGGGAAGGGGCTTGCACGGTTGGAGAAAGGGAAGAGTCGAAAGTTTACATGTTAAGCTTTGGAAAATTGTTTCCATCTTCTTCCTCTCATCCATCTCAAGTTTGCTTCTACTTCTCCAAGGCTCCACCAAGATCATTTCACTTTCTCTCCAAGGCTAAGGTAAGAGCTAGCACTCTTTTCTTTAGTCTAGCTATTCCCGGGTCAAAAGAGTTTGTCCCGGTTAGGTTTTTCGACCTCTGCGTGGATACCGTTAGAGACGGTCTCCTTTGGTCGTTATGGTTTGATTGTTTGTACTTACACATGGATCCTGGCTTTCGGGAATGTCCCGGGACTCAAAATTTTAAATTCCGCACTGTGGGCATGTGATGCCTACCCCGGGATTTTCCTACAGTGGTATCAGAGCCACTTGTGTTGTATAAACAGTCGAAATGATAACTAGGTCGGAGTTCCTTAGTGAATTGAGCTGCTGATGCATGTTATTTGTGTGAATTTCGAATCAGTATAGAGATGCATGTTTTCGAAATTTCTTGCTCAGAATTGTTCATAACATGTTATAGAATATGTTTGTGAAAGATGAGAATTTATCAATTTGATTTGATATGGTTTTGCTATTTAATTCCCTCAAGTTTCGGATGCTGTCTTGTTGATAGTTTCTGAAACAGGTATGCTTGTAAATTCGAGAATAAATTCTAGAAATTTTTTTTTTCGGATTGGTTTTCACCGACATGTCCCTAAGATGTTTTTCAATGTCTCTGTGGATGGAAAAATGTTTTCAAGGTGATTTACCATTTATTTCCGAATTTCTTGTGTGCTGATGGGAATGTCTGTGTTGGAGAACACAGATTCTGGTCCGGATAGATTGCTGAGGTTCAATGAGTTTTTGTGGGAAATAAATCCTGGACAAATTCAAGGAGCATGTTGGGAACATGTTTTAACCTCTGTAATTTTATCAGTATTTATTGAAAATTTTTCAATGGTCATTTTGAGCAAAATGTTGAGCTTAGCAGTTTTGAGAAACTTGCTGGGGCTGTTTTGTTTGGAATGATTGATCGTGTTATTTTCTGTTCCAATGCCATGAATCATTTTTATAGTGATTAAAAATGTGTTATATTGATGTGGTATGCATGCCAAGTTGAGATTCTTGAATTTAGGTTTCCAATAATTTTTGGATATCGAATAGGTCACTTTAGCGTCTCGTTAGCTTATTCCGTTATCTTGGTTATTTTGGCCGTCGCAATTTTTTGTGACTAGTGCCGGAGTAATCTTGATAACGTGTAGCCTACCTAGAGATACTTAGCATGATAATTTGGTGTCCTTGAATTATGTGGAAATCTAGTGATTAATGATGGATTAATCGGTTTCAAGGTTTTCACATATAGTTAGACTATATGGGATGCATGTATTGATGAAAATGTTTCATTAGCACATTAATATAAAGGATAATATACTTGTTATATTGGTGTTGTGAATTGAAATGCCTGGATTGAGAATTAGCCAAATAGATAGCAATTCCAATGCATAATGAACAAGTCGACTTATATGTTCATAAGTCGACTTGTTTGTGCATCAGACTAATAAGTCGACTTGCACAATGGTACAAGTCGACTTGTTCATGCACAGTTGCACAAGTCGACTTACACATGCATAAGTCGACTTATTCAGAGTCATAAGTCGACTTATACATATACAAGTCGACTTATATCATGCCTTGGTGGGATGATGGGTGATTTTTGGTATAAATTCAATGTGATTGATGCAATGCCTTAAATCAGACCATATAGTCATGGTGACTATGATCCTTGGATGAGATTAATTAGATGAGACCTAAAACCCCTCAATTTAAAATATGAAAACTAACGCCTTCCATTAATATGGTAAGAACCAGAGTTCTTATAGGGTTGGGTTGTTGAGCTAACCTCAAGCTCACTCTATACGAATATGTTCAAACCATGAAAATATGATTTTCGGATTAATGGGTCGGTTTTCCTAGAAGCGTTGATTTGTTGAGCTAACCTCAAGGTCAACGTGGACAGAGGCGAAATTGGGTAGTGTACATCAGATGTACACGCATCAAGTGTTGATAACCCAATGTATGTGCATACATCAACTGTTGATAGCACTGGGCGATAGTTGTGTCTAAGATGTAATTGGTATGTCTGATACCTCCCGAGACATAAGATGGCTTGTTGAGCTAACCTCAAGGTCATTCTTAATGTCGGTCATCGATGATGCAATTGGTATGACCGATACCTACCGATTGACCTAAGGTAACTTGTTGAGCTAACCTCAAGGTCATTCTTAGCAATGTCGGATATCGACCCACTAGGTCAATGTGCCATTTTGTTTCATGGATTCATGATGAGGGTTATGGATTCTGTTGAAACTAGTGGGAGCCATATGTATGTCATTTAAGTCCTTATGAGCATACATTTAATCCTATTCTAACTTTCTTTCTCTCTCTATGTTTAGGTTGATTGAAGATGTCGACTAGTGTGAATCTTCGCTCACTAATGGATGCAAACAAATTAACCGGACCAAATTTTCTTGATTGGCTGCGGAATCTGAGAATTGTTCTCAGATCTGAGGATCTAGGATATATCCTTGATTTTCCACTTCCGGATCCACTTCCTGAAGGAGCTTCTGATGATGATCAGAAGGCATATCGTAAGCATCTAAAAGACAGTGACATAGCCACCTGCATTATGCTTGCATCGATGTCACCTGAGCTGCAGAAGCAGCACGAGTCTATGGATGCTCACACGATAGTGTTTCATCTTAGAGAGTTGTTTGATGAGCAAGCACGGTCCGAACGGTTCGAGACCTCAAGGTTGCTCTTTACAACGAAGATGACTCCTGGTTCATCTGCAGTGCAATATGCATTGAAGATGAATGGCTATATTGAGAGGTTGGCCGTCTTAGGTTTTGTGATGGATTCTGAGTTAAGTATAGACTTAATTCTTGTTGGTTTGTCAGATAGTTATTCACAGTTTGTGTTGAACTATCGAATGAACCAAATATCCACCACAATTTCGAAATGATCAATCTGCCAAGAGGCAAGTAACAAGTTGTCAAGCAAGATATGGCGTTGCTATTGGTGGATTCTTCTTCCTCTGCTTCCAAGAAGAGGAAACAGAAGAAGAAAAAGGCTCAGAAGCCAAAAGGAAGTGCAGCGAAAGGCAAGAAGAAGACCAAAGAGACTGCACCAAAAGGTACCTGCTTCCATTGCGGTAAGACTGGTCATTGGAGGCGAATCGCAAAATCTATCTGGAAGAATCGAAGCGTAAGAAGGCATCACCGCCTCGACTTCTTCGGTATGTTTGTCATTGAGGTTAATATCGTTTCGATCATAACATATGGGTGTTAGATACCGGTTGTGGCTCACATATGCAATGATATGCAGGGCCTCGTGGGACGATGGCGACTCATAAAGGGAGAAATGGACTGCGTGTTGGCAATGGAGCAAGAGTTTTGCATTAGCCGTAGGGACTTATGTTTTGACACTCCCGCTGGGCTTGTACTTAACTTGGATGATTGTTATTTTGTACCCGTGTTAACAAAGAACATACTGTCTGTTTCTTGTTTAAATAGAGCTGGTTTCCATTTGTCTTTTGGTAACAATGGTTGTTCTATTAGCTCAAATGGAATGCTTTATGGTACTGGTACATTATGCAATGGAATTTACATATTAGATATGTCACATCCAGTTATGAATGTCAATGACGCTAAAAGACATAAAAGAGATAATTTAAAATCAACTTACTTATGGCATTGTCGCCTTGGCCATATAAATGAGAGACGCATCGCTAAGCTCCACAAGAGTGGAAGTTTAGGGTCATTCGATTATGAATCTTATGACACATGTGAATCTTGTTTATTAGGCAAGATGACTAAGTTACCTTTAAGGAAAGGGTGAACGAAGCGATCGGATTATTAGACCTAATACATTCGGATGTATGTGGTCCGATGTCCATCCATGCCGAAGTGGTTGTCGTTACTTCATTACCTTTATCGATGATTATTCTCGATATGGGTACCAGATTCGATGAGATACAAATCAAGCGTTGAAAAGTTCAAACAATTCAGAAATGAAGTAGAAAAACAACTTGGTAAAAGTATCAAAACATTACGATCCGATCGTGGTGGTGAATACTTAGACCAAGAGTTTTTGATTATCTCGAGATAATGGGATATTATCTCAATGGACCCTCCTTACACACCACAAAGATAATGGTGTGGCGAAAGGAGAAATCAAACCTTGTTGGACATGGTACGATCTATGATGGGCTTTGCACGATTACCAAAATCCTTTGGGGATATGCACTTGAGACATTTGTTTACTTGTTAAGCGAGTTCCATCAAAGACGATTGATGTTACTCCATATGAGATGTGGACTAACAAGAAACCTTATCTTCAGACTTGAAAGTATGGGGTTGTCCTGCTTATGTGAAGCGGACACGGTCGAGATAAGCTTGGAGCAAAATCGACAAGTGTTTGTTCGTAGGATATCCTAAAGAAACAAGAGGATATCAATTTACTTTCTTTGAGGAACAAAAGGTGTTTGTTTCAAGCATGCTGTATTTTTAGAGAAAGAGTTTCTTTTAAAAGAGGACGGTGGGAGCAAAGTTGAACTTGAAGAAGTTCAAGATGCTCGAGACAGACGCAGATCAATCGCTGCTGAACTCAAACCGTAACTCATACTGAGATGAGGGTGATTCAACCTTCTACTACACACGAAATTGTAGGTCAAGTAGGATACGCCTGCTTCTCGAGAGATATGGATTTCGTTAGTGAACAGAATGACGTAATGCTCATAGAGGATGATGAGCCTACTACCTATGAAGAGGTTTCAAGAGTTCATAGTCTGAAAAATGGCTTCGTGCCATGAAATCAAATGGATTCCATGTATGAAAACCAAGTATAGACTTTGGTTGATGCACGAAGGGATAAAACCTATAGGTGCAAATGGGTTTTCAAGAAGAAAGCGACATGGATGGTAATGTGATTACCTATAAAGCAAGGCTTGTGGTTAAAGGCTTTCGCCAAAGACAAAGAGTTGACTATGACGAGACCTTCACCAAAGAGCAATGCTTAAATCCATTAGGATACTCCTAGCCATTGCCGCTCATTATGATAATGAGATATGGCAAATGGATGTGAAGACGACTTTCTGAATGGAAATGGCCGAGGATGTACATGACACAACTCGAGGGCTTCATTTCCGCAGATGGCGAAAAGGTATGCAAGCTTCGAAATCCATTTATGGATTGAAGCAAGTATCCAGAGTTGGAATATCCGTTTGATGAGACAATCAAAGAGTTTGGTTTCTCACAAAATCCGGATGAACACCGTGTGTACAAGAAAGTTAATGGAACCGCGATCGTATTCCTTGTGTTATATGTAGATGACATATTGTTGCTAGGAAACGATGTCTCAATCCGCAATTAGTAAAAATTTGGTTGTCAAACAATTTGCTATGAAAGACCTTGGAGAAGCAACTTATATCCTGGGATAAAGATCTATAGAGATAGATCAAGAGGTTGCTTGGTCTTTCACATCAACGATACATAGACAAGGTGCTAAAGAGGTTTAACATGGAGCAATCCAAGAGAGGGTTTCTTCCCATTACTCATGGGATAACACTCTCGAAGTCCATGTGTCCCAAGACACAGGATGAGAGGATGCGTATGAATATGATCCCGTATGCGTCTGCAGTAGGATCTATTATGTACGCAATGCTATGTACGAGACCCGATGTATCATATGCTCTAAGTGTTACGAGAAGATACCAATCGGATCCTGGTGAGGGTCACTGGGTGGCTGTCAAGAATATCCTAAAGTACTTGCGAAGAACTAAGGATGTTTTCTTGATATATGGAGATGGAAATCTCCAGTGGCGCATCTGATGCCAATTTTCAATCTGATAAGGGCGACTCAGTCCCAATCAGGTTATGTTTTCACACTAAATGGCGGAGCGATCGGTTGGAAGAGTTCCAAACAGAGACGATCACGATTCAACGACCGAGGCAGAGTACATTGCCGCATCAGACGCAGCAAAGGAAGCAGTTTGGATCAAGAAGTTCATTTCTGAACTTGGTGTGGTTCCTAGCTGTGATGGACCCATACAGATTGTATTGTGACAACAATGGAGCTATTCTTGCAGTAAAGGAACCAAGGTCTCATCAACGATCCAAACACGTACTCGCCGATACCATTTGATTCGGAGATCATTGCTCGAGGTGATGCCCGAGAGAGAATTCCACGAGCGTAACATTGCCGATCCGTTGACAAAGCCGTTGCTACGTAAGAATTTTGATTCTCATGTACTCGCTTATGGTATTAGATACCAAGGCGATTGACTTTAGGTCAAGTGGGAGATTGTTAGAGTAGTGCCCTAAAGGCAATCCCCTTTAGCGCATTTTGTTCATAGTCATGTACAGACTTTATGAATAAATAAAGCAAGGCATATTTCATTTATTTGATATTCATTTTATTATGAATTGATAATGATATTTAATCAAATTAATGAAGTCCCTGATACATGACATAGCATGAAGGAAATTATGATGTGATCATACTATTGAGATTCCTATCATGTTCAATTATGTCATTATCTAAATTATCCCTAGTCATAGGATTAATGAGACTGGACATCGTTAATCCGGATAGACTAGCACATGTCAAACTCCTTGATTGGATCAAGCAGTGGATCTCAGAAAACTGTAAATATTGAGATATTTAGATTTGACATGTGGATGCTTACTAGTGGTAGTAAGTACATTGGATGACCTGCTATGAGATCATCACATGGATGTTCTATATAAATGTCAGTGATAATCTCATCATAGCAATGGTGCAAGTATCCTTAGACTTGAGGTACTCAAGGATATCTTGGTCTTGATTCGCATTTTGACTCCATTCCTTGTTGCCTTTCGAGGTCGCTCATAGGGTGGTGATTGGGTACAGCTTGAGGTATTCAAGATAATTGAGTAGCCAATAGAGGATTCACCACTTCGTTATAGCGAAGAGATACCCCGCCTCTTATCGGGATCATTACTTTGAAGTCTCTCGGCGCCGGAGCATACATATGTCATGAAGATGGTCTTCATGGACATATAAAGTAATGAGTCCTAGGACGAGAACTGATTACACTTGGACTAGATTTGATCTGATCAGTCTAGTAAGAGTTGACACATTGCCCATACTCAAACCAAGTGGGGTATAGCATGGTGAAAGGACGAATTGCACAGTAATTGTCTATGGAAGGGTTCGTGATATGGTTTCATTAGTCAAACCAATTACTTTCCGGTCAATTGGGGTCATGATGTGTTGCTAGATACCGCTCATGACTTTCTCAGATTAAGTGTTAATCTAAGTGGCCAACATAACCGGAACCTAATGGGTCACACGATAAGAGTGACTCGGAGAATCAGAAATAGTTTGGACGAGATCCGATATCTGGAGAGCAATAGGATTAAATGGATCCCGATGAGATTGGGATATGTCCCGATGAGATCGCGACATCGACATTGCTGAAAACCGTTTCCGGTGATTTTTCGCCGTGAGTCCCGAGAGCGGTAGGACCGACCCAGCTTGATCGACCACTTCAGCAATTATATATATTAATTAATTAAGTAAATAATTAATTAATTATATATATATATGGGAATTTCGGTAGAACATTAAATGGAGATGAAAAGTTAGTTTGAAAAAGTCAAACTAATGATGAGTTAGCAAATTAAGGCATTTTTCATGCCACCTACGTGGAAGCCTTCCACCAAGCTTTATATATTGTGTTTTAAGTGTTAAAACAGAGAAGAAGAGATTGGAAGGGCTTGCACGGTTGGAGAAAAGGAAGAGTCGAAAGTTTACATGTTAAGCTTTGGAAAATTGTTTCCATCTTCTTCCTCTCATCCATCTCAAGTTTGCTTCTACTTCCAAGGCTCCACCAAGATCATTTCACTTGCTCTCCAAGGCTAAGGTAAGAGCTAGCACTCTTTTCTTTAGTCTAGCTATTCCCGGTCAAAGAGTTTGTCCGGTTAGGTTTTCCGACCTCTGCGTGGATACCGTTAGAGACGGTCTCCTTTGGTCGTTATGGTTTGATTGTTTGTACTTACACATGGATCCTGGCTTTCGGGAATGTCCCGGGACTCAAAATTTTAAATTCCGCACTGTGGGCATGTGATGCCTACCCCAGGATTTTCCTACATCATTATCTTAAGATTTCTTTGTGATTTGTAATTTTCTTTTGCCTAAATTAAGTAATATATTTATTTTGAATCTTTTAAAACCCTTTTTAGCATTTTGATAACTTAGAATTATACTTTCTAAGTTTTCTGATGGCCATCTATATTGTTGATTAGAAGTGAGGTACATATTTTGAGAGAATAAGTGACCATCATTTTGGAACACTTAGTAAGATGCAATGTTGCATACAAGGAATGAAAAGAAAATCATTATTCCTCCATCACTAGAGGAAGAAGTCCCTATTCTAGTAAGGAATGAAGGCTTTAGATTCGAATTGATTGAAATCTCAAAAAGGCAACATTGCCTTCAACTAAGTCTCCAACTGAGGAGAATTTAAAATCATCGTAACCATTGAAATAAAATGAAATTATTCATACAAATGAGGTTCTAAAATTAAAGTCTAACTTAGCCTCAACTATTGAAGTAATCAAAATACTAAAAAAGGTGGACAAAATTTCTATCACACTGGTACAAATTGCTGGATAAAATTCTCCTTCTCTAGAAAGGAGGATTAAAAGGCAAGGGACATCCTATACTAAATGCGATGGAAGTTGGAGAGTATAGTTGCTCCCAGTCTTCTATAGATTAAAGATATGTTCCTTCACATAAAATAAAGGATGTTCTTGCTGCACGTATACACTTTAATTATGGAAATGGGCAACAAGTTTCCAAGCCCCAAGCTCTTGGCAGACAAGGATTTGATTTTGAAGCTGAAGTTAGTGGACCAAATTAAGGCTTAGGGGCAACCTTATTGCTATAAACTGTAATCTTGTTATTGCTTCTCCATAAATAACACTATAAGTTGATATGGAAGATGTTAAAGAAGCTATTCAAAAACTATATAGGCTTGGTTTGAGATAGCTTGGTGATTTGAAATTCCCTTACCTAGAGCATATTGACCACGAACATCTTTATCCCCATGGATATAAAATTCTTGAATTTAATTTATTTTCTAATGAAGATAGCCAATTAACCTTTAAGCACTTTGTTATATTCACCATTTAGTATGTTGAATTAGCTAATTATGAAAATTTCAATAGTTTCAATCTTAGACTATTTCCCAATTCATTAATAGGCATAAGTTTCTCCTAGTATGCTTTGTTGCTTAAGAATTATGTCCTTTTGTAAGCTAAAATGGAGAGATTGTTTTATACTCAATTTTTTTAGACTAACCTTAAAGTAAGCATAGTTGAATTATCTAGAGTTACTAAAAAAGTGGTAAGAATACAGGCATGTTCATCACTCAATTTAATTAGATAAGAAGTTGATGTCAGATTACATCTCAGAGACCGAGTATGTGAAGTTAGCTCAAAGGTTCCCTAATATTAAACTTTAGAAAAAATTTCAAGGTATGAAATTCCATGAATTTATGGATTAACAACAAAAATATTTGAATATGAAGAACTTCTTAGTGAAGAAGGACATTAGAAAAAGAGTTCAGTTGGTACTTATTGTATGAAATCATATTTATATGATTTAGAAGAGGCTAAAGTTAATATCCTTGGAACCTATATTTATCCCTCTCTAGAGCAGAAATCTCTTAATGTCAAACAAAAATTCAAACGCTAGTTACTCAAATTCAATAAACTTTCAACTCCTCCAAAAAAGAGGAAATCTTTGATTTTTAATAAAAAATTTATTACTTTACAATTAAAGCGTATAATTCTCATAAAGAAAGAAACTAGAGGGATAGACCACTACAAGTTTCACAGTGTATAGAGCCACACAATAGATTCATGTTGGGGAATCAATAATGTTATCCAAGATCAAATTAATAAGGGAGTTATGTTGTTTGTTAAAGCTATCTAAACCATATTGACAGATGATGATCCATTCCCATTGGTAGCAATTCTTAATATAATGGAGTTTGATTTACAACTTTTAATATACATCAAGAGAAACCTGATTAATAGACTTTCACACTTAAAAGCTCTATTAATTGTAGATGTAAGATTTTAAATGTAGAAGATGATGGAAAATTCAGAAGGGTTAGAAGGGTATGTGAATGCCAAAGGTAGCTTTTAATAAGGAAGAATTCCTTATAGAGGATGAAGGTTCTAATTATAGAGTATCATGTTAAGTAGATTTTCATAAATGGAAGCGGTGGGATCTATAACCATAAAAATCAAATTATGAATGCCACAAATCATGGAGAATTCAGAAGAAGTAGAAGGGTGTGAGATTGTCGAGTTGATTTTTGAGGAGGAAGAATTCTTAGTAAAGGATGAAGGTTACTTAGAAGATTTGAAATATGCTCCTACAAAGATTGAAAACTTTAGAATTCTAGGAGGTCTTCAATACCATATATTTGCTTTGCTAAACCAATATAAGCAAAAGGTAACTTTTGATAGCATGGGTCAAATTCGGTCCATTTTGCCTAAAGATAAAAAGGTTCAATTATGTGAGGGTTTTTAGAAGTCAAATAGATTGTTTATGTAATTCCTAAATATGATAATTAGTTTGGAAGCTTAGGATTTAGGAATTCCAGACAATTGATACATAATTGATATGTTTTTTTAAAATAATTATGCATATAGGTAGCTAGTCAGGATACGCCTAAAATTAGAAGATAATTGGAACTTGAGCAGTTACAAGAAAACTACTTGAGGTTATTGAAGTTGGGAGACTAATGTATGGGAGGAAGTTAGCTAGAACGTGGTTATGATGAGAAGTGGGTTAGAAGTTGAGTAGTTACTAGAAAAATACTTGAGATTGTTGAAGTTGAGAGGATTATATAAATTCACCAACAGTACAACACAAATGGACAAATAAACATAAAAATTCATACTTTTAGTTATTTATGTGATCAACCTAAAATTCGAACGTGCCAGAGAGGAATTCTTCCATAATTTGTACTAGACTTCTTATCGATAATATATTTGAGCTTCAAAAAAATTAGAAAATGAAAATTTAAGCTACCAAGACGCTAAAAAGTGATGAAATAAGATTTAAACTAAAGATATAATTTAATTAAAAGTGTAGGTTACAAAGAAAATTTGAGATAATGATAGGGATAAATATACAATACAAAGGAAATTTGAAATAATAATGTCTTTTCTTTGAGTAGTTTAATTGTTTGCGTGTATGTTATGTGTGTCTTTATGTTGTTGACAGGTGTAAATTACATTATATTTTTCTAGGTGTTTAAGTGTGTTTAAAAGCATTTCTTAGATGATTTCATATGTATTGGCTTAGAATTGTGTTATTGTTAGTGTTTGTATGTATTCTAAGTGTTGTATAGTTTAGAGCAAGAATTAGATCTTAATTTTATGTTTCATGTGGAGTCTGATGTGTTTATGAGTGCTTGGAATTAGGAAATTGAAGAACGAAAAAAGTGTAAAAAATTAAAGGCGTTATGATCTTGAACAATTGAGCAAAATCATGATAAAGAGGGAAATAGAGGAGCATAGTTGTGACTCAAAGTGCACGATTGTGACAGGAGATTTCTATATGCAACTTTTTTTCATATATTTTAAATTCAGGACTATTTTTGGAACCAAATTAAGTGGGGAAATCTTAGAAAGAATCTTAGAAGCATCAAGAAATATTTAAGAATAAGAAAAATACAAAAAAGGTGGCAGCCAACACATCAAAGAATATCAAGAGGAGACATCAATAAGAGCTTCAGAGAAATTCCATATTTCTAGATTAAGATAAAAACTAGTTTTTCACCTTTTCCTTTTATTTATTTTGTTATCTTGGATATTTATTTGGATTTATAGGATGTTTAACATGATTATGGGATTCTAGATCCCAATTAGGGATTGTTCTTGAATTATTTTGTGAACCTTATTTCTTGTTAATCTCGATACATTTATAAATGTTTGTGATAATTTTTGTATATACTTAATAATAAATCGATAGAGTAAATCAAGTAATTAGTGTTAAGGTGTCCAATGAGATTTGGAAACTTAATAGGCCCACAATTATCATATTAATTAACAATTGAGAGATCTTAGTCATGAAATTAATTATCTATAGAATTACTTGATTTAATTGAATAAGTAAATAGTAGTTTGTTAATCGAGAGATTACAAATCTATGAATATCAAATTCAATTAGGTTAATTGATTAGATCTTGAGAGAGAGTAATCAAAACTTTAGAAATCTTGTATCAAACATAAATTGAATCAACAAGATTAAGGGAAATAAAATAAAGATAGAATAGTTCCTAAGTCTTCAACTTTGATAAAGCTTAAATTTAATGGTAGCTCACTTATCCATTTATTTTCTTATTTCTTTTGTTATTTGTTTTGATTCTAATTATTTATTTTATTTCAAATCAGTTCTTAGCACCTTAGACAAAGTTTTTATTCAAAATGTTTTGGTTTCTATAGTCCTCATGGGAACGATACCTTTTTATAATACAAGATACGATCCATATACTTGTGGTATTGAGAGTTTTATTATATATAGAACTTGCTCAACAATTATGATGATAGTGAATTTATGTAATCCTTCAAAATTCAGCTATCTCAATTAGTTTTGTTCAAATTCTACCTCGCTTCCTATAATGATCACGTTCTAGTTAACTGCCTACTATAAATTGCTCTCTAACTTGTTGCCTCAAACATTTCTCTTTTAATTTCCTAACTTCCACTTTTCTTTATTATGTTTGCTACTTTTGCATGTTCACTACATATTTCCTATATTTTATACTTTTACTATTCTACATTGCCTACTAATTCTCCAACCAAATATCTTATAGGACTTCCTTTGTTTGTGTCTTTTAAATTTTAATTGAAATAAGATGAATTTGTTTTCGGTCATCAACTGTTGCCCCTGCATATATTTGGTTGAACAAGCCAAATATGCAGTTTTAAAGAACTCCTAGCCTTTTGTAAAATGGTTACAAGACCATTGGTCAAATTTTCAAATATGACTAGTGGTTTTGGGAAGTTCATGAACCAAAGAGAATCTATCTAAAAGAGAAAGCCTGAAAACGTCATCAAGATGATCTTTGTATAGTTCTTAATTAGAGTGAATCTTTAATTAAGAGGGAACATTGGACAAAAATATTATATCAAGATTCTCTGTCATTATTCTAATTTTAGTAAAACTTTATAGAAGCTAAAATATTTACTTTATTTAAATTTAAATTTCTATTACTGCCTTAGGTTTTACCTATTTTGATATAAATTAATCTCATTTTAGTCATACTTCTACCTCAATCTTCAATCAATCTTTGTCTTTTCTATCAACTTCAGTGTTTCCTCTTTCTCTTTCTCACAAATTCCCTCTAAACTTAATGTACTTTCCTCAAATTATAGCTTTTGTATATCATGCATCTTCCTCTTCCTCCACTAACTTCATTGAATTAAATGCTATAGATGTATGTTTTAAAACTCTTTTAATATTTTATTCAAAAATTCTATTAGTTTTTAAATTTATTCTTTATGTAGGCTATAAATCTTAAGGTGGTATCTATTCCAATTGAATCTCTACCGTCCTTTGTTATAATAACGTAATAAACTTTTTAAATCTTAAATCTCTTTTTTCAGGTTTTCACGTCTGATTTTGACATCAAAATTTTCTTCTTTTTAGCATAGTAGGAGGAATTTCACATTTTGACTACGACTAAGGTTTACCTTTGACTATTGGAATTGTTGGACCCCGATCTTTGAGTGAAAATAAGAAGTTTTCAAAAGTGGATGAGTTGATTGAAATTAAGTTGAAGATCATGAAATAAAGAAAGAAAGAGTGAAAATATGAAAATTGTGAAATAGTTGACTTTTTGGCCTTGGAAAGTTGACTCTTGATTTAGGCAAAATTTGAGAAAATATGCTACATGAAACTTGTAGATTATGTCAAGAGCTTTCTGTAGCCATAAAGTTTGACATTTTTCGATATTGGGAGTGAGAGTTATGATCAGTCAAAGTTGGCTTGGAAGTTTGACTTTTAGGGTAAAAAGTTGACTATTTGATTTAGGTCAAATTCGAGAAAATGATCAACGTGAAACTGGTAGCCTCTGTCGATATCGAGACTAGGAGTTATGAGCGATTAAAATTGGAAGTTGGTTAGGAAAAGCTGATTAAGACAGAATCTTTGAGTGGAAATTTGACTTCTTTGGAAGCCAATTGGATTTTTCTGTTCTTCAGGGAAGTTGTAGAGATTCCTTTTACCTTTTCATAGACACCAAATTCGTCAAATTCCGAGTTCGGAATTAAGAGATATGATTTTTGAAAAATTCAGTTATAAGTGGGTATTTAAGGTTTTGAAAATTTTGCTTGAACTCCGACCCTTTTGCAATCTTTTGTTATAAATCTTTCGTCCGACATCCGATTGACTTGATTCTTGAAGCGTTGGATTCCTAAGACAATTACGTTCATTTTTATGAAGAAATATAATTTTTAGGAGATTAAATGAAAAGAGATTGATTGAACTAAAGTAAGAGATGGGTTATAGGTTGTAAGTTGGATAATTTTCTGAACATAGTTCAGTATTTTGCGATTTTTGGGAGTTATACAACTGCGATTGAGGTGATTCTTGAGGGAAAATAAAGTTAAGACATAGGGCTACAATTCTTGTGAAGGGATCGAAATTTAATTTCATCCCTAAGATTGTTAATTTCTGGAATTAAATTCGCGTAATGTTCAGTTTCGGATTTTGTGCAGGTCAGTTAGTAATTTGGCCATAACTTCTTCGTTTTAGATCCGAATTGAGCGCCGTTTGTGGCGTTGGATTCTTAAGATCGAGCGGAACAATTTTTAAGAAGAAAGTTTGTCTAAATTATTTTGTTTAGATACTTAAAATCAGGACGCAATTTATCAGTTTTTCAAAATCCTGCACTGGGGCAAACTTGGAAATAGGCTTAATTGGAGGGGCAAGATGGTAACTTGTGTTTCATTAAATGAAACACATAAGAGGGTGTCGTTTTAGCTTCCAGAAACTTGAAGAAGTCACGAAAATTCCAGAACCAAAGAAGAAAAGAGAAGAAAATGAAAAGAAGAGAGGGAGAGGAAGGTGGTCGGCCATGGTGGAGGAGATGCTAGGTCGGTTTTTCTATGAATTTTAGAGTGATTTTCGTGGGTTCCAAGAGCAAAGAGGAGGAAGAAGAACAAAGGGGAAGAAGAAGAGAAGAGTGAAGTCGTGGGTCATTCCTCTAAGGTAAGAGATTTCAAAATTTATGGTTTAATAGTTAGGGTTTTGTTTTTCTTGCTTGTTCATGGTAGATTGAAGAGTTATTCATGAAGAAAAAATTAAAGAAGAAGAGTTGATTTCATGGGTGGTTAAAATCTGATTTCGTGGGATTGTTAAAGGTGAGAGATTTTCAAATCTTGGTTGGTAATTTAGTTAAGTTTTGATGTTAATGGGTTAGTTAATGTATGGGTAAGAAAATGTAGGTTGATTTTCAAGTTTTTCAATTCCTACAAAGTTCCAGCATTTGTCTATCATGGTGGGTTGAATGAGAGATTGGTGAAGGAAAGGAAAAGAACATGGTTTAAGCTTTCATGGAGGCTTACCAAAATCTGATTTTTGTGAGGTTCATATAGGTAAGAGATTTTCCAAAATTTGTTGGCTATTGAGATAAGTTGTGATGCTAATAGATTAGACAAAGTATGGCTAAGGTTATATGAAAGAACTAGTCATGTTTTCCATACTTGAGGAAAATTTCCAGTATGTGTATTTTTGTTAATCAATGGTTTTGTGCTAGAATTGTGCCTTTCTCGCTTAGGAAGGAAAGTTTAAGAGGTTTGTTAAGAATATGAAGGAAAGGGTAGGTTAGGTTAATTTAAATGGAAGTTAGTACATCCTTTTAAAAATTCCAGCATAGTTGGTTTTTGTTAATTATGATTCTATTGTTAGAGGTTTGCTTAAAGATGGGATTTGCTTTGCTTGGTTTAAAAATGTGGTTGGAGAATGATGTATGATGGAAGAAGGAAAGAATAAGAAAAGAAAGATCAAGGAAAAAAAATCAGGTTGTGATAGGTAACTTTTAGGCATGAGTTTTGAGAAAGTTGTTGGTTATTGAGATAGGTTTGATGACAATGACTTAGATAACGTGTAGCTAAGATGATAGCAAAGAAATTTCATGTTTTCCTTGATGGTTTAAAATTCCAGCATTGGTAATGTTAGCTAATTCATGATTTTATTGTGAGATTTGTAAAGTTTAAGAATTTAATTAGTTAAGGCTTTAAAGAAGACATTATTGAGGAAGGAAAAGGAAAGAAGAAGAATACATGAAGTTTGAAAATTTCAGCATAGAGAATATGTGAGAGTTTGCATTTTTGTTCAAACATGGTGGTTTGTAGTGTGAATATGAAGGTATAGGGAAGATTAGAATAGGTTAAATGCAAGTTTTTCCAAGCCTTATAATTTTCCAGCCTTGATGTTTTTGGTAATTGGGGTTTTATGCTTAATGAAGGCATTAAAGGAAAAGAGAAATGAGAAAGGTAATGGAAGTTTAAGAAAATCAGAGTTTATGGGTTTCTTTAAGGCATGAGATTCTTGAAAATAATTGATAAAATTGAGTTAGGCTTTGATGGTTATGGTTTAGGAATGACATAGCAAAGTGAGTTAGGTTTTAGTCATGTTTTCATTCTTTAGAAATTTTCAGCTTTGATGTTTAGTGTTAATTAAGGCTTTTATGTCTTGATTAAGGTCCAATAAGTCGTGGGAAGTAAAGGAAAGGCAATTGGACCAATCCAAGATGCTAGCAAGGAAAATTCAGGTGGGTAATGTATTTATATTTTGAATTATGAGTAAAGTATGTGATTTTGAAAAATTAAGAAAGGAAAACAAATATTTATGAAAATATGTTTTCAAAGGATTGAAAAATAAATGCATTCATTTCTATGCATTTGATTGATATATGATTAACTGATAATATGATTGGTATTTAAATTGATGTGATATATGAACCTGTGAACTGTGTGAATATGCGAATGTATCTAGTATGACATAGTATGAAAAGTTTGAAAATCAAGTTTTCAATCTGTGCCTTCGGGCAATCCGAAAGTTTCAGTTTTGAATTATGTGATTATATGGGTTTGGTTAGGTCCCCTCCGTAAGAGTCAGTGCACTGTCTCCCTCTGATAGCCTTCTCCCGGCTGCCCGCAAGTGGCTTAGGAGTTCCGATTTCGGACTCCCCTCCGTTCACGGCTGCACAGAACCGCTACGCGGGAATGTGCAGTACGTTCTGTTAGGACCGACCCAAACCATTTGATATGTTATGTGTCTTGTTTTGTTATGTTTGTAGTGCATTCATGATTTGTATTTGGTTATGAATATGAAAGTTTTGAAAAGTTTGAAAAATAAGAGATCAATGTTTGAAAATGTAAGACTTTGGAAACGTGTTATAAATGGTGTTTTTTTTTTAAAAGTGAAGGATTGAGAAATAAGCTTTGAAGAATGTTTTGAAAATGATTTTTCGCTTATGGTTCAATTTATAAATATATTATCCACGAGCTTTCGAGCTCACCCCCCTTCATCCCCATCTCCAGGTTTCGAGCAGGAGATCGGATGAAAGACTGTCAGGACACCAGTTCGATTTGTGTATGTTTTTGTATCTTGAGTAATTTGGATTTTTGTATAAGTTTGTAAATGGCTTGAAAAGCCATTAAGGATTTGTAAGAAATTAAATTATGATGCTTATGAAATTATTGAAATTGTATAAGAAATTGTGTTATGGAAGGGATTTGAGTATAGCATATCCGATTTCTGGAATTGTGTTATTCATGAATGGTTAATTAGATTGAAATTGTCATGTATAAATGATGAGGATTGTATATTGATTATAAATATAATGATTGTGATTTGGATATAGAAAATGAGATTGAGGTGTTGACAGGTTGAGAATTATGGAAGTATTAGATTTAGGTTTGTGTTTTGCTGGTGTTGGGATTCCGAACGGGAGAGTCCGATGATTCTGGATTTTGTGATATTAGAAGTATATTTTGGGTTTGCAGGAATTTTTGGGATAGGAAAAATGCAGCCGTTATGCTGCCGAAATTTCGTTAGATAATAAGCTGAAAAAGAAAAACAAATAAGAAGTAGTTGATTTCGGGTGACATTTACGATTTGTATGAAAGATGATTAAAGTGTGTAAGAGATTTAGCATGAGGAAGAAGTAAAAAGAAATTGAGTAAAAATGGTTATAAAAAAAAATAAAAATAAAATTTCATACTGGATTTTGGGATAGTCTGAGTCTAAGGAATTCCAACGCGATCATGTTCCTCTAGTTATTGTTCTCGGATGTCGGATTCGTTTTGTTAAGTGTTTGTTTCCGCTCTCGATTTTGTTTTCCGCATTATGTTCATCCGATCGTTTTCTTTGATTATTGTGCTCAGATGTCGGATCTTTTCTACTTGATTTCGTCTCGCCCTCGATTTTGTTATTCGTAATTTGTTATCCGATTCGGTAGGTTTATTCGATTGGCGTCCGCATTTTGTTTCCGATTTGAAATTTCGATCCGAAATTTCCGTTTCCCTTCATTTCCGTTTGCTTCGTTTTCCGTTCTGCGTATGTAGTTGAGTTCCGGTAACGGGATCCAACATGTATGGTATCAGAGCCCAGTAATATGATCTTACTTGGGCGTATGAGTATGAATAAGGAATTGATACGAGTTTGTAAAGATAAGAGTGAATTTGGGAGAATATGCTAAGTGATCATTTGATTTTGATGAAAGAAGTATGATTGTCTTTAGGAATTTCAAAATTGATGTGCATGACTATTTGACGCTCAAATTCAAGTGAGTGGTTTGATTTGGGTGATACGAATGCGAGTGATTAGAAACATGTGTTTGTGGAACTTAAGATTTGAATTTTGTGATGAATTAGGAGAAATTGATATAGACTATACTTCCGTAAGATGAAATGATGACGAGTTGCTAAATGATCATTGAACCATATTAGGATTCTTTAAAGAATGGACCATTGATTTGTGTCCATATCTGAAGAAATAATGAGTTATAGATATAGTAAGTTAATATGATATGAGTGGTATGAGATACATATATGATGAGAAAATTAGATAAGAGAAAGTGATGTGATTATGAGTTTTGGAAAGAAATTAGTAAGACAGTGTTTGATGATTTTTGTTTAAAAAGAAATTTATGCAAGAATGAGTTACTTGGAGTGTAAGTGTGAATTTCGAGGACGAAATTCTTTTAAGAGGGGGAGAAATGTTGGACCCCGATCTTTGAGTGAAAATAAGAAGTTTTCAAAAGTGGATGAGTTGATTGAAATTAAGTTGAAGATCATGAAATAAAGAAAGAAAGAGTGAAAATATGAAAATTGTGAAATAGTTGACTTTTTGGCCTTGGAGTGTTGACTCTTGATTTAGGCAAAATTTGAGAAAATATGCTACATGAAACTTGTAGATTATATCAAGAGCTTTTTGTAGCCATAAAGTTTGACATTTTTCGATATCGGGAGTGAGAGTTATGATCAATCAAAGTTGGCTTGGAAGTTTGACTTTTAGGGTAAAAAGTTGACTATTTGATTTAGGTCAAATTCGAGAAAATGATCAACGTGAAACTTGTAGCCTCTGTCGAGAGCTTTTCGTGGACATAAAGTTTGCTATTTTTCGATGTCGAGATTGAGAGATATGAATTTCGGAAGATATGCTTTGTTTTGAAAATGTTATTAAGTATAGATTTGCATGTGCTATACTTCGAGGTCACTCGTCGTATGGATTTAGTCTGAATTGGAATAAGTGGTCTTAATGAAAGTTGGAGCTTGTATTTCGATCTTTCCGACGCCATAAAGTTTGTAATTTTTTGATATCGGGACTAGGAGTTATGAGCGATTAAAATTGGAAGTTGGTTAGGAAAAGCTGATTAAGACAGAATCTTTGAGTGGAAATTTGACTTCTTTGGAAGCCAATTGGATTTTTCTGTTCTTCATGGAAGTTGTAGAGATTCCTTTTACCTTTCCATAGACACCAAATTCGTCAAATTCCGAGTTCGAAATTAAGAGATATGATTTTTGAAAAATTCAGTTATAAGTGGGTATTTAAGGTTTTGAAAATTTTGCTTGAACTCCGACCCTTTTGCAATCTTTTGTTATAAATCTTTCGTCCGATATCCGATTGACTTGATTCTTGAAGCGTTGGATTCCTAAGACAATTACGTTCATTTTTATGAAGAAATATAATTTTTAGGAGATTAAATGAAAAGATATTGATTGAACTAAAGTAAGAGATGAGTTATAGGTTGTAAGTTGGATAATTTTCTGAACATAGTTCAGTATTTTGCGATTTTTGGGAGTTATACAACTCTGATTGAGGTGATTCTTGAGGGAAAATAAAGTTAAGACATAGGGCTACAATTCTTGTGAAGGGATCGAAATTTAATTTCATCCCTAAGATTGTTAATTTCTGGAATTAAATTAGCGTAATGTTCAGTTTCAGATTTTGTGCAGGTCAGTTAGTAATTTGGCCATAACTTCTTCGTTTTAGATCTGAATTGAGAGCCGTTTGTGACGTTGGATTCTTAAGATCGAGAGGAAAAATTTTTAAGAAGAAAGTTTGTCCAAATTATTTCGTTTATATGCTTGAAATCAGGACGCAAATTATCAGTTTTTCAAAATCCTGCACTGGGGCAAACTTGGAAATAGGCTTAATTGGAGGGGCAAGATGGTAACTTGTGTTTCATTAAATGAAACACATAAGAGGGTGTCGTTTTAGCTTCCAGAAACTTGAAGAAGTCACGAAAATTCCAGAACCAAAGAAGAAAAGAGAAGAAAATGAAAAGAAGAGAGGGAGAGGAAGGTGGTCGGCCATGGTGGAGGAGATGCTAGGTCGGTTTTTCTATGAATTTTAGAGTGATTTTCGTGGGTTCCAAGAGCAAAGAGGAGGAAGAAGAACAAAGGGGAAGAAGAAGAGAAGAGTGAAGTCGTGGGTCATTCCTCTAAGGTAAGAGATTGCGAAAATTTATGGTTTAATAGTTAGGGTTTTTGTTTTTCTTGCTTGTTCATGGTAGATTGAAGAGTTATTCATGAAGAAAAAATTAAAGAAGAAGAGTTGATTTCATGGGTGGTTAAAATCTGATTTCGTGGGATTGTTAAAGGTGAGAGATTTTCAAATCTTGGTTGGTAATTTAGTTAAGTTTTGATGTTAATGGGTTAGTTAATGTATGGGTAAGATAAGGTAGGTTGATTTTCAAGTTTTTCAATTCCTACAAAATTCCAGCATTTGTCTATCATGGTGGGTTGAATGAGAGATTGGTGAAGGAAAAGAAAAGAACATGGTTTAAGCTTTCATGGAGGCTTACCAAAATCTGATTTTTGTGAGGTTCATATAGGTAAGAGATTTTCCAAAATTTGTTGGCTATTGAGATAAGTTGTGATGCTAATAGATTAGACAAAGTATGGCTAAGGTTATATGAAAGAACTAGTCATGTTTTCCATACTTGAGGAAAATTTCCAGTATGTGTATTTTTGTTAATCAATGGTTTTGTGCTAGAATTGTGCCTTTCTCGCTTAGGAAGGAAAGTTTAAGAGGTTTGTTAAGAATATGAAGGAAAGGGTCGGTTAGGTTAATTTAAATGGAAGTTAGTACATCCTTTTAAAAATTCCAGCATAGTTGGTTTTTGTTAATTATGATTCTATTGTTAGAGGTTTGCTTAAAGATGGGATTTGCTTTGCTTGGTTCAAAAGTGTGGTTGGAGAATGATGTATGATGGAAGAAGGAAAGAATAAGAAAAGAAAGATCAAGGAAAAAAAATCAGGTTGTGATAGGTAATTTTTAGGCATGAGTTTTGAGAAAGTTGTTGATTATTGAGATAGGTTTGATGACAATGACTTAGATAACGTGTAGCTAAGATGATAGCAAAGAAATTTCATGTTTTCCTTGATGGTTTAAAATTCCAGCATTGGTAATGTTAGCTAATTCATGATTTTATTGTGAGATTTGTAAAGTTTAAGAATTTAATTAGTTAAGGCTTTAAAGAAGACATTATTGAGGAAGGAAAAGGAAAGAAGAAGAATACATGAAGTTTGAAAATTTCAGCATAGAGAATATGTGAGAGTTTGCATTTTTGTTCAAACATGGTGGTTTGTAGTGTGAATATGAAGGTATAGGGAAGATTAGAATAGGTTAAATGCAAGTTTTCCCAAGCCTTAGAATTTTCCAGCATTGATGTTTTTGGTAATTGGGGTTTTATGCTTAATGAAGGCATTAAAGGAAAAGAGAAATGAGAAAGGTAATGGAGGTTTAAGAAAATCAGAGTTTATGGGTTTCTTTAAGGCATGAGATTCTTGAAAATAATTGATAAAATTGAGTTAGGCTTTGATGGTTATGGTTTAGGAATGGCATAGGCAAAGTGAGTTAGGTTTTTAGTCATGTTTTCATTCTTGTAAATTTTCAGCTTTGATGTTTAGTGTTAATTAAGGCTTTTATGTCTTGATTAAGGTCCAATAAGTCGTGGGAAGTAAAGGAAAGGCAATTGGACCAATCCAAGATGCTAGCAAGGAAAATTCAGGTGGGTAATGTATTTATATTTTGAATTATGAGTAAAGTATGTGATTTTGAAAAATTAAGAAAGGAAAACAAATATTTCAAAATATGTTTTCAAAGGATTGAAAAATAAATGCATTCATTTCTATGCATTTGATTGATATGTGATTAATCGATAATATGATTGGTATTTAAATTGATGTGATATATGAACCTGTGAACTGTGAATATGGGAATGTATCTAGTATGACATAGTATGAAAAGTTTGAAAATCAAGTTTTCAATCTATGCCTTGAGCAACTGAAAGTTTCAGTTTTGAATTATGTGATTATATGGGTTTGGTTAGGTCCCTCCGAAGAGTCGATTGCACTGTCTCCTCTCGATAGCCTTCTCCGGCCGCCATGAAGTGGCTTAGGAGTTCCGATTTGGACTCCCCTCCGTTCACTACCGCCTGTAACATCTACGCGGAATGTACAAGACGCTCGTTAGACCGATCCAAACCATTTGATATGTTATGTGTCTTGTTTTTGTTATGTTTGTAGTGCATTCATGATTTGTATTTGGTTATGAATATGAAAGTTTTGAAAAGTTTGAAAAATAAGAGATCAATGTTTGAAAATGTAAGACTTTGGAAACGTGTTATAAATGGTGTTTTTTTTAAAAAGTGAAGGATTGAGAAATAAGCTTTGAAGAACGTTTTGAAAATGATTTTCCGCTTTGGTTCAATTTATAAATATATTATCCACGAGCTTCCGAGCTCACCCCCCTTCATCCCCATCTTCAGGTTTCGAGCAGGAGATCAGATGAAAGACTGTCAGGACACCAGTTCGATTTGTGTATGTTTTTGTATCTTGAGTAATTTGGATTTTTGTATAAGTTTGTAAATGGCTTGAAAAGCCATTAAGGATTTGTAAGAAATTAAATTATGATGCTTATGAAATTATTGAAATTGTATAAGAAATTATGTTATGGAAGGGATTTGAGTATAGCATATCTGATTTCTGGAATTGTGTTATTCATGAATGGTTAATTAGATTGAAATTGTCATGTATAAATGATGAGGATTGTATATTGATTATAAATATAATGATTGTGATTTGGATATAGAAAATGAGATTGAGGTGTTGACAGTTGAGAATTATGGAAGTATTAGATTTAGGTTTGTGTTTTCTTTGGTGTTGGGATTCTGACGGGAGAGTCCGATGATTCTGGATTTTGTGATATTAGAAGTGTATTTTGGCTTTGTAGGAATTTTGGGATAGGATAAATGCAGCAGTTATCTGCGAAATTTCGTTAGATAATAAGTCAAAAAGAAAACAAATAAGAAGTAGTTGATTTGGTGACATTTACGATTTGTATGAAAGATGATTAAAGTGTAAGAGATTTAGCATGAGGAAGAAGTAAAAAGAAATTGAGTAAAATGGTTATAAAAAAATTTCATCTTGGATTTTGGGATAGTCGAGCCAAGGAATTCCAACGCGATCATGTTCCTCTAGTTATTGTTCTCGGATGTCGGATTCGTTTTGTTAAGTGTTTATTTCGCCTCGATTTTGTTTTCCGTATTATGTTCATCCGATCGTTTCTTTGATTATTGTGCTCGGATGTCGGATCTGTTTCTACTTGATTTCGCCTCGCCTCGATTTTGTTATTCGTAATTTGTTATCCGATTCGGTAGGTTTATTCGATTAGCGTCCGCATTTTGTTTCCGATTTGAAATTTCGATCCGAAATTTCCGTTTCCCTTCGTTTTCGTTTGCTTCGTTTTCCGTTCTGCGTATGTAGTTGGGTTCCGGTAACGGGATCCAACAGGAATCCTTTCATTTACTGAATCTCCTTATTCTTCTCTTCCATATCTAGGAGAGGTGAGTAAATTGAACTTTTTGCTAGAATGTCCTCTATTTTAGGCCCCACAATCCTTAAAGCTGTGGATAAAAAATGTAGACCAATGGTTTAAATGGATAGATAGATTATATCATTCTTACCATTTTAATTGGAAGCAATAGGGACTTCTCCAATTAATAGCTCTTTCTAGGAAACCATTATAATATCAATCTAATCTCATAGATGCTATCTTAAAAATTTAAAATCCCTTCTATAATTCCTTTATCTTTCCTTTTGGGCACGTCTCAATTTAGCTCAAAGTTGATTTCTTTTTATCTGATTTGTCTGCGGTTGGAGAGGACTTTATGGTTTAGTTGAGGAAAATTAGTTTGGTTCCTAACACTTTTAAATGCTCTTCCTACTTTGGACTAATTAATAGTTATGCTTCTTTTAGGAATCCCATTTCTAAATAGGAAGATACTAAGTTCATTTAGGTCCTATAGAATCGGTTTACTTTTTTCCCTGTAAGCAACAAACCAAGTTTAGAATTTATACTTTTCTGTGGAGTAGTGACCTTTGGTAAATCTTTTTCCCTTGGTTATGTTTTCTTAGGATTCCTTTAAAGGAATTTAAGGAGATGAATATCCAACCTTACTCTATAAATACTTAACTTATTTTTATGGATTGTTCAACTTTTGACCCTAAATTATTTTACAAAGCTTAGGATTAGAGAAGGCCTTCCTTCTAAGAATTTTTCCATATTTTTTTAGGCCTTCATCTTTCTACTAGTTGTATAGTAAATCTTATAAGGATGTCTTTAGTTTTATACTTTCTTTAAAGTCTATGTTGGTGGGCAATCTTAACTCTTTTGGAGACTGCGTTCAAAGTCCTTATTGTTTGAAAACTTTTAAGATATCTGAATCTTCCTATATGGATGTTTACCAAAAGCTCTTCCTTGCATACACTAACCCAAGAGTTTTTATAGTGGATGGTGACAAAGCTTTAAAACTTGGTTGTTCTATTATAACTTTAGATTTTGAGGTATATCTTCCTTATCTTTTTTTTTTTGGTAAATCAGAAGATATTTTATACAAATAATATAATGTTATGTATATAGTTAAAGGTTCCTAAACAGTATCCCTTAGTTACCAAAAGGGTTCACAGGACCTAACATCCTAATTCCATACAACAAACAGGCCACCATACTCTATACTACCTTCCTACTAAGTGATCTTTCAGAGCTAAAATATCAATCTATTAACACCAGTATACCAACATCGATTTCCATCAACAAATCAAGCAACATTAATAAAACATAGACTAAGATGACAGCCAAAACCATGTAAGATGAGATATATTGTTCTCATTTCTTTGTTTACTATCAAGTTTGTCCACGTCTCGCATATCCTCATTGATAAAAGCATTTTTTATTCTTCTGTTCACCATCCATATATTAAGGCCATTTGCTGCTACATAGGGAGTGCCATTGATTCTCCAGTCCATGCTGCCCATACTGATTCGAACAAGCATTTCCTTGGAGCTGATTTCCCCTTTGCTTTTATACTAAAGATGAAGTTGATACTCACCTTTGTTTAACCCAAAATAAAAACCTACAGAGAAATTGTTAAAGAATACACTCCTACACTTACCTTCTCTCAATTTTTGATTGAAGATGTTCCATAACTTGGAAGATCACTCCAGTTTTTAGGTGCCCCATATCAAAGTCTTCATCTTTGAAGGTTTGAGCATTCCTTTCATTCCACAGGTTATAGATAGTAACAAAAACGAGAATGGTGAAAAGGTTGGTGTCACAGTTTCGGGTATTTACTGATTGGTTAAACCAATTTGGAATGGAGTGAAGGTTTATCAAATTGGGAAGATGTATTCGAAAGTGATTAAGGTAATTTACCCACACTGCTTTAGAGAAAGAACATTGAAAGAAAAAATGTTCTATGGTCTCATTATTTGAGTTACACAGGGAGCAATGATTTGGTGTGTGAAGGTAGAGGAGTTTGTCCTGTTTTTGCAATTTTTTAAGAAAAGCTAGCCATAATATGAAAGAACACCTAAGGCTATTACTTTTACTCAAGACCAGGTTGTGCCAAGAAACCTTTTGAATCGGGGGTCTCAAGAAATTGTATGATGAGCTGTTGGTATATTGTTTTGAAGGGCTAGCCATCCATTCTAAACAATCAGGTCTAGAACAATTAGGTAGGTAATGTAGAGGCTTAAGATTATAGATTGGTTTAACATTTATCTCTTGCTAGCACCACTCATTATTGCTGATTACTTCAAGAATTATAGCTATCATAGGAAGCTCTGACCCATTTATCACTCTCGGTGTAAAAAAATACTTCAAGATCCCTCTAGGATGCCAAAGATCCTGTCATAATAGAGTAGTACTTCCATTCCCTATCCTAAATCTGAATTGGTTCCCTATTTTATCTCTCGATAATAAGATCTTTCTCCAACTCCATGAGCTATTATAACTAGGAAGTGTAGTCCATAAATTTTTCCTTCTCAGAATTATGGTGTACACCCACTTAACCTACATTTCTTTTTTGTCATGAAATAGGAACCAGATTCTTTTCCCTAGCAGTACATTATTCCAAGAGGCCAGATGTTTAATACCTAAGCTCCCCTCCCTTTTCGGCCTATAAAGATCACTCCATTTAACTTTGGCATGAGATTTAGTAGTAATCTTCCTAGCCCAAAAAAAGTTCCTAAGTTTAGATTCTATTTCCTTAAGGATGGAAGATGGAAAAATAAAAAGAGAAGACCAATAAACTTGAAAGGTAGAGAGGAATAAAATCACTAATTGGAGTCTACCAGCATAGAAGAGGTGTTTATGAGTCCGTATGTTAATCCTAAGATTGATTTTTTCCAATAAGGGTAAACACTCCCTCTTAGACAATCTTCTTGTTAAGAGAGGTACCCCTAAGTATCGAATGGAAGATTTCCTTTCTTAAGACGTGAAATACCTTCTATTTGATGGCTTAAAGGTTCTATATCAGGGGATAAGAAAAACTTGCTTTTGGCAGAGTTCATGTGCATACCAGATAAATAAAAAAAAAGCCAAAAAATTAAATAATGTTTGAACCGAATTCAAGTCAGCTTGGCAAAACAACAGAAGGCCATCGACAAATAGGAGATGAGTAAGTTTAAGGGGTTTAGACCTCCAATGGTGTTTGAAAGAAGGATTCCTATTTATGCAAACATTTAGACTCCTTGAGAGAGTTTCCATACAAATAATGAACAGTAGTGGAGATAGAGGGTCTCCTTATCTTTGGCCATATTTCTCTCTAAAGATGTAACATCTCGTACTCATATTAAGGGTTAGGACCTAAAATTTCAGTACATGTGAGCTCAAAGAGAGATTAAGGAAATGCATTTTTCTTGCTCATGCATAATGTTAGCATACATGCACATAAATATTGAATCTTTGTACATGAAAAAAAAGTGCTATATGCATTCATTGACAACTTTTGGGTATAATTAATGTTAAGTGTGATTTTATTAAAAATGAGAAGTAGAGGGTGTAGAAAGAGTGATCTAGGTATGAGTTGTGATAAGGAAAGATTTGGAAACGAAATTGGTAGTGATCTGGAAAATATTCACTGAGTGTGCTTCAGTCTTTTAGCTACAACTTTTTCTCTAGTTATCTAAATAAGATTATTTTTGATTTGGATTAAACTAGAAACATATGGCTACATTTCTTATGGAGACATTGAATTTAAATTCTGTCTTTAAGAATCTCAAAGGTTGTTATGAAGTTGAGAACTGGGTGCAGTACATTGAATGAATGTAAAAATTCATGTTCTGTGTTCAGGGGAAATTCTAGATTAATCTGGGATGATTTAGGAAAATGTGTCTTCTAGAAAGTTGTAGGCCTTTCTATTAGCTTTCCATCAGTATATAGCATGAAAATTTTCACATTCGAGCTGAAAGTTATGATCCTTATAAGGAGAGATGTTCAAAAGTAAAGATGCTTCTTTTGCTTTTTTGCTTCTTCTGTGATGATGCCATCTTCTTCTGTGTTTCTTCTATGATGATGTCATCTTCTTCTATGTTTTACTTCTTCTATGTTTTTCTTCTTCTTTGTTTTGCTTCTTCTGTGATGATGTCATTTTTTGTGTTTTGCTTCTTCTGTGATGACGTTACCTTCTTCTATGTTTTGCTTCTTCTGCTTTTTCGCCTGGACTATCTTCTGTTCCGTTTTTAACCCTTCAAAAGATAGAATTTGTCTTAGAGGTCTTCATGAAAGTTGTATATATTGAAGTCTTATTTCAAAGCTTATAACGAACACCATAATCTGATATCTTTAGGGAAAGTTATAGCAATTTTCTCATTTTGTCTATGTTTTGCTATCTTTTGTCTTTTTGCTTCTTCTGTCTTTTCACTCTTTCTGTGTTTTGTTTCTTCTGTCTTTTTGTTTCTTCTTTCTTTTTGCTCCTTCTATGTTTTTCTTCTTCTATCTTTTTGCTTCTTCTATCTTTTCGTTCCTTTTGTGTTTTGCTTCTTCTGTCTTTTTGTTTCTTCTATCTTTTTGCTCCTTCTGTGTTTTGCTTCTTCTGTCTTTTTTCTTCTTATATTTTTTTTTGCTATTTTTTGATTTATTTTTGACCCTTCAAACGATATAATATGTCTTCAAGATCTTTATGAAAGGTTTAGATCTTGAAGTTATCTTTCAAACCATCTAATGAACACATAAATCCGATATCTGTAGAGAAAGTTATACCAATTATAAAACATCTTCTGTGTTACTGTTCATAAATTTCTTCTGGGTTACTGTTCATTTTATATCTTTTGTTCCATTTTTGATCCTTTAGAAGATGAAATTTGTCTTCTAAGTCTTCATGAAAGTTGTATCTATTGAAGTCCTCTTTCAAACCATACAAAGAAAACCTAAATCTGATATCTGTAGAGAAAGTTATGCTAATTGTAAAACATCTTCTGTGTTACTGTTCATAAGCTTCTACTGGGTTAATGTTCATCTTATATCTTTTGTTCCATTTTTGATCCTTTAGAAGATAGAATTTGTCTTCTAGGTCTTCATGAAGGTTGTATCAACACCTAAATCTGATATCACTAGAGAAAGTTATACTAATTGTCCCACGATAGTTTCAATATGATTGAGGATAAAACCAGATTGGATTCTTTTGGCAATAACTTCTTCTCTAAACACTCAAATGACTTGATTCTTAAACCATTGGAATCGTAAGACATTTATCTAAGTCTCCACCAAAAATTGCAACCATATGAAGTGAAGTGAGAGAGAGATTAAGTGAAAAACGTGGGACGGGTACAGTGTGTGTGTTTTTAAATAATATGAACTGGTGTTATTCCACTAAACATACTTCAGTATTTTGATGATTTTTGGATCAGTAGAGCTCCAAATGAGATGATTCCTTATTTGTGGTAAACTAGAGACATGAAGCTACAAATGGTATGAAGAAATTGGAATCTAATTCAGTTTCTAAGATGTTTAAATTTTGGATAGAAGTTGTGCATAGTATACTCATTTGGACAAGAGCAGTCCAAAAATGTTTGAAGTGTATCTTTCGAATCACTGACCCAAATTGAATGATTTTGGTGTCATTGGAAACGTAAGACAATAGAGAAGATTCTTCTAGAATAAAGTGTTATGTTAGAATATTTAAGGGTGCTTTTGGCAAGACACTTAAGTGTAAAAGACATAAGGTATAAATGGAAGGGCAAATGGGACAATTCTCAATCATTAAGGGCATAATTGGAAGAAGAAGTGTTGTCCTACTTATAAATGAAGAAGAAAACGTGAATAAAAGGAAGCAAAAGAGAATAACGAAAATGAGCAAGAAAGAGAAAGAGAGTTTGGTGGTTTGAGAGAAAAGAAGAGAGTTGAGCTAGGGTTTAGTTCTTCTTGAAAGAGAGTTTGGTGGTTTCAGAGAAAAGAAGAGAGTTGAGCTAGGGTTTAGTTCTTCTTAGTCTTTAAGAAAATTTTGAAGTTGTTTAGGAAGAGAAAAAGGAAGAGGAAGAAAAGAGCTTCCATTTGAGCTAAAGATCTTTTCATTTGGTAAAGAATCAAGGTAAGAGCATTTTGAGTGATGGATCCCACTTGATTCCGGAATCAAACTCTTGCTATGATACCACAACTATTGGGCACTGCTTTCCGGAACCCAATCTCTTGTGAATATCAGAATTCTTAAGCGTATCTTTACTACACCATACTCTTAAATACACTACATACTAATAATTTTTTTTTTGCCATATACATTTCAATACCCTCAAAACAAAAGGGTTTTTACAAAGCTATAATGGCTTTTCAAACCATTTTACAACATAATCCGAAATCTCAAATTACAAAAGTTACAGGAGCTACATATTCTTGAAATGTGACTAATCCTTGGATTATACAAAGATAACTTAAACTCCAAGATATGCAGAATTTGAAGTAACGTCCTTATACTCTTGATCACTCGATCTCTTCCTCATCACCTGAAGGTGGGGATAGGAAGGGGGTGAGCTTGAAAGCTCGTGGGTGACAGTTTATAATAAAAAGAAGATAAGCAAAACCTTTTTTAGAAATCATTGCCATTGTACATTTTTTTTGAAACCATAGAAATTTTGAGACTAAAATCATCTAACACTTGTTTCATGAAATTCTTAACTTGTCAAAATTTACAATAGTACAAATCATGTATGCATCCATCATGTCAAACATATCTTGAGAAAATAAGCATATCAAAATGGCTTGGGTGGATCCAAAATATGACGCACTACACATTCCCATATAATGATTCTGTGTAGTTGTTAACTTGAGGGAGTCCTTGAAGGAGCTCCGTGCCATTAGCGAGCAGGCGGAAAAAGCTTTAAACTTGGATCAACGTGCATGTGACGATTCTTGAGGGATCACCATAAACCCACATAACACATATATTTCAAAACTTGTAATCTTGAGTTGCCCAAAATGGCACTTCTTGAAAATTTGAGTTTTATAAGCATACAATATTTCATATGTGTTTTCAAAATTGGATTTCATAAATTTCTATTCTTTTCAAAAATCACTTGAAAAATATCTTTATAAATCATTACACATTTCATGCAACAAAACACATAGCAAATTTCATAAATCATTCATGGACAATGAATGCAGCACTTATGATGCAATTGGAAACATTAAACTTTCTTTGATTTAAAGAAAATAGTAGTAGCTTATTTACTCTATTATAAACATGTACCTACCTTGATTTCCTTGCTTAAAGACTTGATTTGCTCAAAATGCCTCTTCTCTTTGCAACAACCTGAGGTATCAAAGGTTCTTTCCTGTTGTATCTTTAATATGTACTTCGTGAGATGATCAATATGAAATAGGCCTCTATGACCCCCTTGGTTCTTCACCAAATGAAGAAATCCTTGACTCAATTGGAAGCTCTTCTCTTCCTCTACCTTTTTCTCTTCTTGAACAACCTCAAAATCTCTCTTGAAGGTTAAGGAAATTAAAACCCTAACTTGTTTTCTCTTCGTTCTCTCTTTCCTTCTTTTTCATATTTTCTCTCTCTTATCTCTTTTCTCATTCATGCATTTTGGTTTCCTAGAATCTTTTCATTCATGTTTTCTCCTTCTGTTAAATATAAGTCCACATTTTGACCTTGTCCTTTTATGCCCTTAATGAGTCCAAAAAGTCCATTTTATCCTTCCTTATAGGCTTATGTCCTTTTAAAATTAAGTGTCTTGCCAAGAGCACCCTTAAATATTATAACATAACACTTTCTTCTTAAAAATGTTCCCCGTTGTCTTAAGTTTCTAATAACACCAAAATCATTCAATTTGGTTCAGTGATTCAAAAGATATACTTCAAACATTTTTGGACTGCTTTTTTCCATAACAGTATATTATGCACAACTTCCATATGAAATTTAAACATCTTAGAGACTAAATTAGATGCCAATTTCTTCATACCATTTGTATCTCCATGTCTCTATTTTCCAAAAATTAGAAATAAACTCATTTGGAGTCCTATAGATCCAAATATACTCAAAATACTGAAGTATGTTCAGTAGAATACCATCAGTTCATATTACTTAAGAACAAACTCACTGTACCTGTCCCACTCTTTTCATTCAATCTTTCTCCATTAATTTTAGATGACCATGATTTTTGGTGGAGATGTATAGCAGTGTAAGCCCAATGGTTCAATAATCAAGTTATTTAGGTGTCTAGAGAAAAAGTTATGGCCAAAAGAATCTAACATGTTCATGTCTTTACTCATATTGTACATGCCTTGGTGCAATTGTCATAACTCTCACTACAGATGTCAGATTGACTTTGTTTTTAGACGGTTTGAAAGAATACTTCTATATATACAACATTTATGAAGACGTCAACAACCAAATCTACCTTCTAAAGGATCAAAAATGGAACAGAAGATCATAATACAAACTAAGACGATGCAGAAGGTCAAACTAAGACGGTCAAAACTAAGACGAAGCAAACTAAGACGAAACAAAACTAAGACGAAGCAAACTAAGACGAAGCAAAACTAAGGCGAAGCAAAACTAAGATGAAGCAAACTAAGACGAAGCAAAACTAAGACGATGCAGAAGGTTAAACTAAGATGGTCAAAACTAAGACGAAGCAAACTAAGACGAAACAAAACTAAGACGAAGCAAACTAAGACGAAGCAAAACTAAGATGAAGCAAATTAAGACGAAGCAAAACTAAGACGAAGCAAACTAAGACGAAGCAAAACTAAGATGAACCAAACTAAGATGAAGAAAAACTAAGACAATGCACCATGCATAAGAAGATGTTTTAACTGGGTCTTTTTCACATCCCCAAAGTTCTAAATCATTATCTATACTCTCCAGAGCATCTCCACTTATAAGGATCATAAATCTCAACTCAATTGTTCAAAAATTCCATACTATATATCGTTGGAAAGATAAAAGAAATATTTACAACTCTAAGAAGTCAACTTTGTCAAAATCTATCTAGATAAATCTAGAATTTCCCTTGATTTCAGAACACGAATTTTACATTCATTTTCCAATGTACTGCACCCAATTCTCAACTTCATAACAAAGTTCGAGATTCTTAGAGACAGAATTTAAATTCGATGTCTTCATAAGAAATGTAGTCATATATCTCTAGTTTAATCCAAATTAAGAATCATATCGTTTGGACAACTAGAGAAACTGTTGTGGTTAAAAGACTGAAGCTTACTCAGTGAACATTTTCCAGATCAACTACCAATCTGTTTCAAAATCTTTCCTTAACACAACTCATACCAAGATCACCTTTTTCTACTTTATTTTCCCTTCATTCTCAACTTCATTTTAAATCAATGTCCTCCATAAAGAAAAATTATAATCCATGACTAATTATGAACACCAATGACAAAACATACACATATATACCTATTCTTCATCAATTTACTACACAAATATTGCTTTCATTTTACTGCTAACTTTCACCTTAATTCTTTCTATTTCAAAAATTTCTTATCCACCAAAAACACCATAGCAAATCATAAATCTATCCACATCTCTCATTCCCTACTTTAATCTTGCCTATCATTTCTTGGATCACAAATTTCCATCATTTTTTCTTTACTCATGACTAATCTCCAAAATTTCTCATTCAAATAGTTCTAACTTCTATGAAACATTTGGGGTCCAACAATTCTCCCCCATTTAAAGAATTTCGTCCTCGAAATTCTTACCTGAGTGGTCAACTGAATGGAGGTAATATTGTCTCATGTTTCCCTCTGTCTCCCTAGTAGCTTCTTTACTTGAATAATTTCTTTCAAATGATCATTGTCAAAAGACTCATCAAGTCTTTCAATCACCTATTTAATCATTCACTTTCCTAACGAGTTCCTCATTAGGTTTCAGATTATTCACACTTTTCCCTCTTCCTATGTTGATAACACCCATATCAGATCATATTGATTTCTCTTAACATACTTGACATTTTGCACCCAGTCTAAACACACCTTGGGGGAGGTGGGGCTCCTGTAAACATTTTATCCTTTGCTTTAAATTCACATCTCTGTAGTATGAGCATGCTTTACTCTTATGCTTATCTCATTTTACTCCATACTTTCTGTATTGATCCACTAACTCCTTTATCCCTTTTATGAGGTATACATATTTCTCCTTTTTGATCACAAAGCCTCATCTTCCAATTTAAACTTGGAATTCATATCCATTCTCAATTCCTTAATATAAATTCTATGCTTCTTTTTACTCTAATTCTAATAATCCTCAATACACATAACCTTACTTGGAATTTCTCATTTGTACAATCATGGTCTTTCAGTATTTATATCAATCTTCTCGGTCTCATATTCAATTCTCTTAATTCAGTGATTGCCTCAAACTTTTAGGATCTGTACTCCTATATTCTTTTACATATACTGTCTCCAAACTTCAAAACAATCATTACTGTAGTATCTCTAATTCATGTATCGAATAATCAACTCATAAGACTTTAGTCGTCTCCATACATAGGAAATCACTTTATCCTGCTGCATTGGATTTATTCAAATCTCTTATATAATATCATTGCATACTATAGAATCTCCAAATCCATACGATGAAATTAATATCAGTATAATTCCTGAAATTTTTTTTTACTCTTATTACACATACCTGTTACACATTTTTCTTCACATATTCAAATTATTCTTCTCAAATTTTTGAATACCTTTAATACATCATCAAATTTCACTTGGATCACTTTAATTTTCAATACCAGGGTACTATCGAGGCATCTGTTAAATCAAACGATTTTTTAATCAAACTCCAAATGCCTATGATTAGCTCTCCTAATTCCTTAAATGACTAATTCCTCGATAAGGTAGCATTATCTCGCGTTTTTTTTTCAATTTCCCAAATGACTCACCCTTTCTTAAATGATCTTCTCCATTCTTTAGATTTCCTCCTGTTTCACATTGGCTTATTCTAATGTTTGCTCATTCATACTCATTTCTCCTCACCCTTCAATCTATTTCCAACTTAACTTCCTGCTTTGGTAACACATTCATCAAAATCTGATATTTATTTCCTTCGCATATTCTCATAGAATATAATGTGGAACTAAATCCTCCTCACATTAGCCATAATGTTATCTCAATTTCCCCAAATCCACTCGTGTAGTTGAATATTTTTCATCGAGACAAAAATACATACACTCTCAGTAGTATACTATACCTCTTATGCTTGAATCTCCCCTAGGGATAAAACTCCAATATTCACTTCTAATTCATTACATATTCATTCATTCCACAAATCAGAACATTTAATTCACCCAATATGATTTGATAAAACATTTCTATCTCAAACGACTGCTTACCTCAATCATCTACATTGTTTCCATAATCTTTATCAATCAACTATGGTCATCAATGTTGTTTCAACCATTCTTAACACATTGATAAGATCAATTTTAAATATTCATGACATTTTAATAAATTCAATCTTTGTCACATTGTATATGATGAAGATATCCTCCATAATAAACCCAATGAAAATAAAAGGCATATTCATTTACTCCTATACCATATCCAAGTATAAATCTCGTATGTACTCAATCACCTTATTTGCCAATGCAATCACATTATCAAATGTGTGCTCCTACTAACTGATCGTTATAACCTGGAGAACTTCTACATATATCACTATTACTTTGTTTCACTTTTTCATACATACATTCTTAATCAATTTAGGAGCATAAACATATAACCATCTTGAAATTCAAATCTTAAATTCACTAATACAATCTTATAGTTGATCATAAATTCCGAGTCCGACCTTTCAATTTCACTTTGCTTGTACACCCTAAATCTCGTCGTTTTCACCCTGTCTCTATTTCTTCTTCAGTCAAGTCATGGAAATATTTTCATATTCGTATCAATACAGGTACATATCCACAACAAAATTTCCTTCACCATATTCCCTAACATAATCACAAATACTGAATCCATGTCTATATATCGGACTATGCCATATTTCTTATCTCTAAAATTCACAAACTTTCCCTTTCTCACTTTCGGACATATCATTTTTCTTCTCACTAGCCTACTTGATACGTATTTCAAAAATGCCCATGTAAGATCCTAATACTGGGCTCTGATACCACAATTGTTGGATCCCGCTTGATTCTGGAATCTAAATTCTTGCTCTGATACCACAACTGTTGGGCACCGATTTTCAGAACCCAACCTCTTGCGAATATCAGAAATCTTGAGCGTATCTTTACTACACGATACTCTTAAATACACTACATACTAATAATTTTTCTTGTCCGCCATTTACATTTCAATACCCTCAAATTACAAAGCTATAATGGCTTTTCAAGCCATTTTACAACATAATCCGAAATCTCAAATTACAAAAGTTACAGGAACTACATATTCTTGAAATGTGACTAATCCTTGGATTATACAAAGATAACTTAAACTCCAAGATATGCAGAATTTAAAGTAACGTCCTTATACTCTTGATCACTCGATCTATTCCTTATCACCTGAAGGTGGGGACAGGAAAGGGGTGAGCTTGAAAGCTCGTGGGTGACAGTTTATAATAAAAAGAAGATAAGCAAAACCTTTTTCAAAACTCAATGCCATTCTACATTTTTTTTGAAACCATAGAAATTTCTCAATTAAACTCATCCAACACTTGTTTCATGAAATTCTTAACTTGCCAAAAATTTACAATAGTACAAATCATGTATGCATCCATCATGTCAAACATATCATGAGCACATAAGCATATCAAAATGGCTTGGTTGGATCCAAAATATGACGAACTACACATTCCCATATAATGGTCCCGTATAGTCGTAAACTTGAGGGAGCCTTTAAAGGAGTTCTGTGCCACTAGTGAGCAGGCAGGAGAAGCCTTAAACTTGGGTCAACGTGCACATGATGGTTCTGGAGGGATCACCATAAACCCACATAACAAATATATTTCAAAACTTATAATCTTGTGTTGCCCAAAATGGCACTTCTTGAAAATTTGAATTTTATGAGCATACAATATTTCATATGCGCTTTCAAAACTGGATTTCATAAATTTCTATTCTTTTCAAAAATCACTTGAAAAATCTCTTTATAAATCATTACACAGTTCATGTAGCAAAACACATAGCAAATTTCATAAATCATTCATGGACAATGAATGCAGCACTTATGATGCAATTGAAAACATTAAACTTTCTTTGATTTAAAGAAAGCAGTATTGGCTTATTTACTCTATTATAAACATGTACCCACTTTGATTTCCTTGCTGAAAGACTTAATTTGCTCAAAATGCCTCTTCTCTTTGCAACAACCTGAGGTATCAAAGGTTCTTTCCTGTTGTATCTTTAATATGTACTCCGTGAGATGATCTAACTGAAATAGGCCTCTATGATCCCCCCTTGATTCTTCACCAAATGAAGAAATCCTTGTCTCAATTGGAAGCTCTTCTCTTCCTCTAACTTTTTCTCTTCTTGAACAACCTCAAAATCGCTCTTAAAGGTTAAGGAAATTAAAACCCTAACTTGTTTTCTCTTCGGTCTCTCTTTCCTTCTTTTTCATGTTTTCTCTCTCTTATCTCTTTTCTCATCTATGCATTTTGTTTTCCCAGAATCTTCTCATTCACGTTTTCTCCTTCTCTTAAATATAAGTCCACATTTTGACCTTGTCCTTTTATGCCCTTAATGAGTCCAAAAAGTCCATTTTATCCTTCCTTATAGGCTTATGTCCTTTTAAAATTAAGTGTCTTGCCAAGAGCAACCTTGAATATTATAACATAACACTTTCTTCTAAAAAATGTTCCCTGTTGTCTTAAGTTTCTAATAACACCAAAATCATTCAATTTGGTTCAGTGATTCAAAAGATATACTTCAAACATTTTTGGACTGCTTTTGTCCATAACAATATACTATGCTCAACTTCCATATGAAATTTAAAAATCTTAGAGACTGAATTAGATTCCAAATTCTTCATACCATTTGTAGCTCCATGTCTCTAGTTTTCCAAAGATTAGAAATAATATCATTTGGAATCTTATATATCTATATATACTCAAAATACCGAAGTATGTTTAGTAGAATAACATCAGTTCATATTACTTAAGAGCACACTCACTGTACTCGTCCCACTCTTTTCATTCAATCTTTCTCCATTCATTTTAGATGGCCATGATTTTTGGTGGAGATGTATAGCAGTGTCGTACAAGCCCAATGGTTTAAGAATCAATTTATTTGGGTGTCTAGAGAAAAATTTATGGCCAAATGAATCTAATATGTTCATGTCTTTACTGATATTGTACATGCCTTGGTGCAATTGCCATAACTCTCACTACAGATGTTAGATTGACTTTGTTTTTAGACGGTTTGAAAGAATACTTCTACATATACAATTTTCATGAAGACTTAAAAGACCAATTATACCTTCTGAAGGATAAAAAATGGAACAGAAAATGATGATACAAACTAAGATGATGCAGAAGGTCAAACTAAGATGGTCAAAACTAAGACGAAGCAAACTAAGACGAAACAAAACTAAGACGAAGCAAACTAAGAAGAAGAAAAACTAAGACGAAGCAAACTAAGACGAAGCAAAACTAAGACGAAGCAAACTAAGACGAAGAAAAACTAAGACGAAGCAAAACTAAGATGAAGCAAACTAGGACAAAGCAAAACTAAGACGAAGCAAAACTAAGACAATGCACCGTGCATAAGAAGATGTTTCAACTGGGTCTTTCTCACATCCCCAAAGTTCTAAATCATTATGTATACTCTCCAGAGCATCTCCACTTATAAGGATCATAACTCTCGACTCAATTGTACAAAAATTCCATAGTATATATTGTTGGAAAGATAAAAGAAAGATCTACAACTCTCGAGAAGGCAACTTTGCCAAAATCTATCTAGATCAATCAAAATATTTCCTTGACTTCAGAACACGAATTTTACATTCATCTTCCAATGTACTACACCCAATTCTCAACTTCATGACAAAGTTTGAGATTCTTAAAAACAGAATTTAAATTCGATGTCTTCATAAGAAATGTAGTCATATATTTCTAGTTTAATCCAAATTAATAATCATATTGTTTAGACAACTAGAGAAACTGTTGTGGCTAAAAGACTGAAGCATACTCAGTGAACATTTTCCAGATCATCTGCCAATTTATTTCAAAATCCTTCCTTAACACAACTCATACCAAGATCACCTTTTACTACTTTATTTTCCCTTCATTCTCAACTTCATTTGAAATCATTGTCCTCCATGAAGAAAAATTATAATTCATGACTAATCATGAACATCAATGACAGAACATACACATATATACCTATTCTTCATCAATTTACTACACAAATATTGCTTTCATTTTACTGCTAACTTTCACCTTAATTCTTTCTATTTCAAAAATCTCTTATCCACCAAAAACACTATAGGAAATCATAAATTGATCCACATATTTCATTTCTTGGTTCATGAATTTCTATCATTTGTTCTGTTGGACCCCGATTTTTGAGTAAAAATAAGAAATATGCAAAAGTGGATGAATTGATTGAAATGAAGTTAAATGGCAAGAACTAAAAAGGGAAAGTGTGAAAATATGAAAAATTGTAACAAGTTTGATTTTTTGGCCTTTGAGGGTTGATTTTTGATTTAGGCAAAATTTGATAAAATGGTCTTATGGAAACTTGTAGATTATGTTAAGAGCTTTCTGTAGCCATAAAGTTTGTAATTTTTCGATATCGGGAGTGGAAGTTATGATCAGTCAAAGTTTATGTGTGATAGGGTTGACTTTTGACTTTAATTATGACTGAAACTTTGACTGAGAAATTAACCTAGTTAGAGTTTAATTGAGCTTTGATGTTCTTCATGAAAGTTGAAGGATTTGCTTTGATCTTTATTTCGATATAAAGTATGAAATTTTTCGATCTCAGAATAATAAGTTATGATTTTTACAAGTTTATATTATGATTTTAGCATGATTATTAGAGGACAGGAGTAAATGGACTTCCTTAGAGGTCAAATTGATTTTTTATGTCCTTCGTGGAAGATGTAGAGCTTTCCTCAAGCTTTCTATAGAGACTAAGTTTGTCAAAATTGGAGTTCGGGATTAAGAGTTATGAATTTTGGAAGTTTCGGATTTTTCATGTGAAAAAAAAGGAAAATGAAGTATCCCCGTCGCTAGGGCGACGCATCGCCTTAGCGATGGCGAGCGTCCAGCTCACCGTTGCGAGGGAGACGTGTCGCCAGGGCGACCTCGCCCTCGTCTCGCCCAAACGCGGGCGTTTCTGCTGAAACGACGCCGTTTTGTTCTTTTGGTTTTCTTGACTTTCCTTTTTCAAATCCGACCTTTGTTCACTATTTTGCTTATATCTTTTCCGTCCGACATCCGATTGAGTTGATTCTTACGGCATTGGATTCCTAAGACAATTCCCTACATCCTCATGGGAAATTTGTAATTTTATGAGATTAAATTAATGGTGATTAATTTAATCAAAGTGAGTCAGGAAATTTTCCAAATATAGTTCAGTATTTTAAGAAATTTGGGATCTGTAGAGATCCGATTGAAGTGATTATTAAGGCAAAATAAAGATAAGACATGGGGCTACAAGTCATATGAAGAAATGAAATGTCAATTTTGCCCCTAAGAGTTTCCATTTCCGAATTTAAGTTCGGATTTGTGTGTAGTTTTTGGATTAGGAACATCTGAGAGTATTTTGGCTACACTGGACCGTTATGCGGGAAAGTGTAGTACGTTCTGTTCACGGCTGCAAATGACCGCTATGCAGGAATGTGCAGTACGTTCTATTCCGGACCGAACCAGACCATTCTGATATGTTACGTGCTTTGACTTGTTTCTGTGTGCTGCATTCATGTTAAAAATTGAGAAAGGAAAAAGTGAATTTTGTTATGAAAAGTTTGAAAATTTGAAAGGTTTGAGGAAATCGTTTTGAAAAGTTAGAAAGTTTGAAAAATTAGCCCTTTTGGCAAAAAGCTTATGAAAAATTGATTTATGCTTATGTGTTAGTACGAATGTGAATTTTGGGATTAATACCAATGTATAAGAATATGGTTAACAGTTGAGATTTGGCATGAGAAAGAATTTCCAAGAAAAAGGATATAAGATTTCTTTGTATGAGTTTGATAAATGAGTATAAGAAAAAGAAAAAAAATACCGGATTTTCGTATAGATTAGTTTTAGGTTTCACACGCGACGCTTCTTTAAGATAATTTATATACGGATGTCGGACATTTGTTATGCTATTCGATTGCCCTTTTTTGGTTCGATTCGATATTGCTTCCGCTTTCGTGTTATTCAATTTTTGTTTCCATTCGCTTTCGTTTCCCTCGTTATTCGTATCCATTTCTGCTTTTTCGGTTGGGATCCGGTTCCCGGATCGGGTCCCAACATGTTCTTTACTCATGACTAATCTCTAAAATTTCTCATTCAAATGGTTCTAACTTCTATGAAACATTCGGGGTCCAACATTGAGTCTTTCAAATTTTTGGAAGGATTATAGTTCATGGAGTTTAGAAAAATGCTTGGGTTTAAGTATTCTAGAATCAATTTTTTTGATTTTGCATTGTGGGATTTTCAATTGGATTCCTATTGGATGAGAATTTGGATATTATGAGATCATATGAGGTTAGAAAAGATATGACAAGAAATTGAGTTATGATATAAAGTAACCAAGTGTTCTTGAGGTGTAAGCTTATGAATAAGCTAGACACAAGCAAATGGTTAGAAAGATCATGTACAAATGAAGTGTAAATCTAAGTTCAATTAGACATATATGAATTATGAAATAGGAATGAGCATAAAATGTGCTTTAGAACATATACCTGGGATTGTCATTACGCATGCATTATACATAGCCCATATAATTATTTGGGCATAAATGAGTTTTGTAACGGGTGTGAATTGAGTATTGAATAAATTGTGTCATGCAGGTTAAACATCTGCATATAGACGTATCCAGAATTTGGAAGCAAATGCTATTTTTTGGAGCGTGCTGTGAGTAGACCCAGATGGTCCACTTCATTGTTTGTTATTTGAATTCTTGTATTAATTGACTATTGAATGATTTTGTAAATGTGATTGATTATGTTGGTTTATTGACAAGAGGTCCAATGATTGTAATGGTTGACTTGGACATTGAAGTGTTACTTGAATGTGAATTGGATGAACTAAGTGTATTGAAGTGATTGCTAAGTGTTTTCTGAATGTGTAATTGCATGTAAGTGGAAGTGTGAATTCTCAACTGTATGTTGAATGCCGAACTACGATCCGATGATAAGCGAATATGATTGAATAAGAGCATGCAAATATGAGTGATGCATTTCATTTCATGAAAGCATGAAACATAATGGCTATTGTGACCAGAGTAGCCACCGATCAAAGCTTAAAGCTTGACAAGTGAAAATGAGCTTCGAGCTCAAAAGTGAATCAGAGCCTCAGGCTCAACGTTTAATGAGCCCTATATGGGACAGTTATCAATGAGCCCTATATGGGACAGTTAGGCACTCGACCACAACAAAGTAACAAATGAAAAATGGGTCTCATATGCACTGCATATGCATAATATGAATGATTAAATTGTATTGGATATAAAATATTGTGAATTATGTGTTATGTGATTGGGTGAGCCATCGATGATGGTCACTCATTAAGTTTGCAAAACTCACCCAAAATTTGTAATTATTTTTCAGGATCAGAAAAATGCCCTATTAGGCCAACGGGAGTATACCTACAGCATTCAAGTGAAGGATAAAGGCCGATATCAGTTCGCGTCTGCATTGTATTTCTCTATTTTGTATTGAATTGTATATTCCACAACTTTTTTGTAAAAATTGGTTTTCTGAAATGACTCAAGTGGATTGTATTTGCAAATGGGCCTAAATTGGTTATAGATTTCCGCACAATGTGTTTGTGATTAAAAAAAAATTAATACCAATTTCTGAACGATTGAATGCTTTATTATGCCACCCTCGCAGGGCACGGACTCAGATATCATCCACGATGTCAGGTTCGGGTCCTTGCAGGAGTGAGGTGTTACAAAAGAATTTAAAGGGAGATCCGTTGATCATAATAGAATAGGAAAGGGAGGTCACAAACTCTTTGATCCAATCTATAAACTTTTGAAAAAAGCCTATGGCTCTTAGTATATTAATGAGGAAGTCCCAATAGATGGAGTCATAGGGATTTTGAAGGTCCACTTTGAAAGCACATCTCTTGTGGTTATTTAAAAAATGGTAGTTCTTGAAAATCTCTTGTGCTAGCAGTATGTTATCCCCTATTCGACGATTCTTGATAAAAGCACTATGATTGGGGTTGACAATGTGAGGAAGGGTCTCTAAGCCTATTTGCTGTGATTTTTGCAATCACCTTATATGTTGGACCCCGAACCTTGAGTGACAATTTGACTTAGTAATATGAGTGATAAAGTGGATGAGTTGATTGAAATTGAGTTGAAAATCATGACTAAAAAGAGAAAGAGTGAAAATATGAAAAATTGTGTAATAGTTGACTTTTTGGCCTTGGAAGGTTGAATTTTGATTGAGGCAAAATTTGATAAAATGGTCTTCTGGAAACTTGTAGGTTATGTTAAGAGCTTTCTTTAGACATAAAGGTTGCAATTTTTCGATATCGGGAGTGAAAGTTATGATCAATCAAAGTTTATGTTTGATAAGGTTGACTTTTGACTTTAATTATGATGACTGAATCTTTGACTGAGAAATTAACCTAGTTATAGGTTAATTGAGCTTTGATGTTCTTCATGAAAATTGAAGGATTTGTTTTGATCTTTATTTTGATATAAAGTATAGAATTTTTCGATCTTGGAATAATAAGTTATGATTTTTACAAGTTTATATTGTGGTTTTAACATGATTATTAGAGGATAGTATCTTTGACCGAAAAATGGACTCCCATATGAGTCAAATTGATTTTTATGTCCTTCGTGGAAGATATAGTGCTTCCTTCAAGCTTTCTATAAAGACTAAGTTTATCAAAATTGGAGTCCGGGATTAAGAGTTATGAATTTCGGAAGTTTTAGATTTTTATGTGAAAAAAATGAAATTGATTCATCCCCGTCGCTAGGGCGACGTATCGCCCTAGTGATGGCGAGCGTTTCGCTCGCATCGCTAGGGCGACACATCGCCCTCGCGACGGCAGGCATTCCGCCCGCGTCACCAGGGCGACGCGTCGCCAAGGCAAGCGAGCGCTCGCCTCGCCCAACGCGCGGGCGTTTCGCCCTGGCACGACGCCGTTTTGCTCTTTTGATTTTCTTGACTTTCCTTTCACAAATCTGATCTTTGTTCACTATTTTGCTTATATCTTTTTCGTCCGACATCCGATTGAGTCGATTCTTATGGCGTTGGATTCCTAAGACAATTATCTACATTCTCAAAGAAATTTGTGAATTTTTGAGATTTAATTGATGGTGATTAATTTAATCAAAGTGAGTCGGGAAATTTTCCAAGCATAGTTCAGTGTTTTGTGAAATTCGGGATCTATAGAGATCCGATTGAAGCGATTCTTGAGGCGAAATAAAGATAAGACAAGGGACTACAAATATTATGAAGAAATGAAATGTCAATTTTGCCCCTAAGACCTTCGAATTATGAATTTAAGTTCGGATTAGGGTGTAATTTTTGGATTGGGAACGCCTGTGAGTAATTTGAGCATAACTTTTGATCTGGGAATCGAAATGATACGATTCTTGCTTTGAATTAAAGTAGAGACATAGAGCTACAATTGTTATGAAGACATTGAGTTTCAATTTTGGGATTAAGAATGTTAAATTTTGGACGGAAATAATCATACATGGAAAATGTGTTAGAATATGGATTTACCTGAACTGTTTTGCGCATAACTTTTGATGTAGTGATCCGATTTGAGCGCGGTCGGTGGCGTTGGATTCGTATGAGTGAGAGGAACATTTCTCTAGAAGGAAGTTTTGATAAATTCCTTCAAATTAATAGTGCGAATCAGACCCGTAAGCAAGCATATCTAAAAGTAAAGTTCAAGGGCATTTTGGTCTTTTAAGCCAACATTTTAATGACATGGCTCTAAACACATGGTGAGGTGTCATTTTCAGCCTTATAAGGCCACGATGTTGGCTGGAAATGAGAAAAAAAAGGAGAAGAGAAATAAGAAGAAGAAGAAGAGTGGAGAAATTCGGTTATGGTGGAAGATGAGAGAGAAATCTTAGTTCCACTTTTTCAACTTGTTTCTTAAGGATTTTGGGATGGTTCCAAGAGAGAAAAAGGTAGAGGAGCATAAGAGCTTCCTTCCAAGCCAAAAAAATTCGAATTCGGAGAAGAAAAGAGGTAAGAGAAAAATTCAATTTTGAGATTTTGATGAATTTTTGGTTTAGAAATATGAATAACGACATGGGTTTGTGATTCATGAAGTTGATTTTGATATATATGCATTGGGTTGTGTTTAATTTTGGATGGAAATTTGATTAAGGTTTAGGCTTAATTTTGTGATTAAGAATTTTGTGAAATTTTAGTGTAGATTGATAGATAATGATATAGGTTTGTGGAATATGAAGTTAATTTTGAAGAAATTGTATTTTATGGTATTGAATTTGGATAAATTGGTTTAGTCCAATTTTAAGATTTGGGAATTTTTGAAATTGAGGATTTAGATATTTTAGAATTAATGTGAATTGATGAATTGTGAGATTAATTTTGAAAATTAAGTGATTTATGATATTGAATTTGAGTGAATCCGTTTAGGTCAATTTTGAAAATTGGGGATTTTTGAAATTGTTGAATTAGATAGCTTGGAATTATGATCAATTGGTGAATTCCTAAGTGAAATTTGAGGATTATGATTTTTATGATGTTGAATTTAGGTATTTGTGGTTTAGGAAAATTTTAATGTGGAAGAAAGAAGGAGGCTTTGGAGCAATTGAGGCACAAAGCAAATTATTAGCATGGAATTGAGGTGGGTAGCATATTTATATTTTGATTTGTAAGCAATATGCAATGTTTGAAAAATTATAGAAAACAATTTTGAAAAATTAAAGAAAGCAAAACTTGGATTTTTGATAAATTATCGTTTTTGTAAATGTTTGAAAAATGTTGGTTAATAGTGGACTTATGATTTTCGAATGTGTTTTGAACAAATTTGCATCATTATATATGAATATTTTGATAATTGCTATATTTGTTGCATTATTGAATTGATTGAATTGTATGCATTATGTGAATATAAAAGAAAAATCAAGTTTCAAAATGTGCCTTCGGGCAATTTGATTTGTATGTGTTATGTGGGTTTGGTCAGGTCCTTGTGAGTCAGTGCACTGTCTCTATTCGTTTATAGCCTTCTCCTGGCTGCCCGCTAGTGGCATGGAGCTTCGATTTCGAACTCCCTTCACGGCTACACTGGACCGCTATGCGGGAAAGTGTAGTATGTTCTGTTCACGTCTGCAGGTGACCGCTTGCGGAATGTGCGACGTTTCGCTTCGGACCGTGCAGCACCATTTTGATATGTTACGTGTTTTTGATTTGTTTCTGTGTTCTGCATTCATGCTTAAAATTGAAAAATGAAAAAGTGAATTTTTGTTATGAGAAGTTTGAAAAATTGAATGGTTTGAGGAAACCGTTTTGAAAAGTTACAAAGTTTGAAAAATTAGCCCTTTTGTCAAAAAGCTTATGAAAAATGATTTCTGCTTATTTGTCGATTTATAAATGTGTTATCCACGAGCTTTCGAACTCACCCCCCTTTCATCCCCATCTCCAGGTTTCGAGCAGGAGATCGGATGAAAGAATGTGAAGACGTTTGGTTCGTTTTTTCATCGTTTGCATTGTATTATGAATTGAGATTTGAAATATTTTGTAAATAGTTTGAATTGCCGTTAAGTGATTATGATGTATTTCAGAATGTATGAAGATTATGAATGAATGTATGAGAGTATGAAATTGTATATGGAATTGTGTATAAGTTTGGAAATGAGATTGAACTATGAGAATAGTAGATTGAATTACAATTATGAGAATGTTTTAGAATTAGGATTGCGTTTGTTTCTGCTGAGATCCCGGACGGAGGGTCCGGTTGATTTTGATGATTGTATGATTGATTGAGCAGTTAGAAGTGTGTTTTCGATACTTTGCAGTTTGGGTTAGAATAAATGCAAATTATCTTGCGAATTTTCGATAAAATTGGGATAAAAATAGAATTTGAGATTTGTATGGATAAATAAGAATATGATCAGTTTTAGAGATTTGCATGAGGATAAATTTCCAAGAAGGAAATTGTATGGATTGATTATGATTTGTATGTGATTGAGTAACAAGAAAAGGAATGAAAAAGAAAAAAAAAGTTTATACCAGTTTTCGGATATGTCTTAGTCTAAGGTTCCAACGCAACTTTTCATTTCCTAAGATTATTTGTTTCGTATTTCGGCCATTTGATAACACGATTTGGTATTCGATTTCGATTCGCATTTGCTTCGAGTATGCGCTTCGCTTTCGATTCTTATGCTTTGTATTTTGATTCGAAATTTCGATACGAAATTTTCGTTTCCATTTGTTTCGTTTCCTCCGTTCTTTCGCTTTTTCGGTTGGGATCCGGTTCCCGGATCGGGTCCCAACATTTATGGTATCTAAGCAAGAAGAGTTTATAAGGAATCCTGCGTACGTATGAGGGAATCTGTATGAGTAGTTGGATTTCGGAAACGGGATCCAACATTTATGGTATCAGAGCCCAGTATTAGAGTCTTAACTGGGCATATAAGCTTGATAAGAGTGTGTGAGGATAAGATTGAATTAGTGATGATATGCTAAGTGATCATTTGATTTTGATGAATGAAGTATGATTGTCTTTAGGAATGTGAAATTGATGTGCATGACTATTTGACGAATTCATGTGATTAGTTCGATTTAGATGTCAAGAATATGATTGATTTTCGGAGTATGTTGAGGAACTTAAGATTAGAATTTCTTGATTTATTGTGATGAATTGATATAGATGAAAGAAAGATGACATAATGATAAAGATTAGATACTAATTGAACCATATTAGGGTTCCTTAAGAAATGGACCATTAATTTGTGTCCATATATAAAGAAATAATGAGTTATAGATATAGTGTTTTGATATGATATGAGTGGTATATGATTTAAGGAAGTGAAATTTGTGAAGAGATTGAGAATATGTATGATGAGTAAATGTGATGAAAAAGTAATTGATTATGAGTTTTGGAAAGAAATTAGTAAGAAAGTGCTTGATGATCATTGTTTAGAAAGAAATTTATGCAAGAATGAGTTATTTGGAGTTTAAGTATGAATTTCGAGGATGAAATTCTTTTAAGAGGGGGAGAAATGTTGGACCCCGAACCTTGAGTGACAATTTGACTTAGTAATATGAGTGATAAAGTGGATGAGTTGATTGAAATTGAGTTGAAAATCATGACTAAAAAGAGAAAGAGTGAAAATATGAAAAATTGTGTAATAATTGACTTTTTGGCCTTGGGAGGTTGACTTTTGATTGAGGCAAAATTTGATAAAATGGTCTTTTGGAAACTTGTAGGTTATGTTAAGAGCTTTCTGTAGAAATAAAGTTTGCAATTTTTCGATATCGGGAGTGAAAGTTATGATCAGTCAAAGTTTATGTTTGATAAGGTTGACTTTTGACTTTAATTATGATGACTGAATCTTTGACTGAGAAATTAACCTAGTTATAGGTTAATTGAGCTTTGATGTTCTTCATGAAAATTGAAGGATTTGTTTTGATCTTTATTTTGATATAAAGTATAGAATTTTTCGATCTTGGAATAATAAGTTATGATTTTTACAAGTTTATATTGTGGTTTTAACATGATTATTAGAGGATAGTATCTTTGACCGAAAAATGGACTCCCGTAGGAGTCAAATTGATTTTTATGTCCTTCGTGAAAGATGTAGTGCTTCCTTCAAGCTTTCTATAGAGACTAAGTTTGTCAAAATTGGAGTCCGGGATTAAGAGTTATGAATTTCGGAAGTTTTGGGTTTTTATGTGAAAAAAAAATAAAATTGATTCATCCCCGTCGCTAGGGCGACATATTGCCCTGGTGATGGCGAGCGTTTCGCTCGCATCGCTAGGGCGACACATCGCCCTCGCGACAGCTGGCGTTCCGCCCGCGTCACCAGGGCGACGCATCGTCAGGGTGAGCGAGTGCTCGCCTTGCCCAACGCGCGGGCGTTTCGCCCTGGCACGACGCCGTTTTGCTCTTTTGATTTTCTTGACTTTCCTTTCACAAATCTGACCTTTGTTCACTATTTTGCTTATATCTTTTCTGTCCGACATCCGATTGAGTCGATTCTTATGGCGTTGGATTCCTAAGACAATTATCTACATTCTCATAGAAATTTGTGAATTTTTGAGATTTAATTGATGGTGATTAATTTAATCAAAGTGAGTCGGGAAATTTTTCGAGCATAGTTTAGTGTTTTGTGAAATTCAGGATCTGTAGAGATTCGATTGAAGCGATTCTTGAGGCGAAATAAAGATAAGACGAGGGACTACAAATTTTATGAATAAATGAAATGTCAATTTTGCCCCTAAGACCTTCTAATTATGAATTTAAGTTCGGATTAGGGTGTAATTTTCGGATTGGGAACACCTGTGAGTAATTTGAGCATAACTTTTGATCTGGGAATCGAAATGAGACGATTCTTGTTTTGAATTAAAGTAGAGACATAGAGCTACAATTGTTATGAAGACATTGAGTTTCAATTTTGGGATTAAGAATGTTAACTTTTGGACGGAATAATCGTACATGGAAAATGTGTTAGAATATGGATTTACCTGAACTGTTTTGCGCATAACTTTTGATGTAGTGATCCGATTTGAGCGCGGTCGGTGGCGTTGGATTCGTATGAGTGAGAGGAACATTTCTCTAGAAGGAAGTTTTGATAAATTCCTTCAAATTAATAGTACGAATCAGACCCGTAAGCAAGCATGTCTAAAAGTAAAGTTCAAGGGCATTTTGGTCTTTTAAGCCACCATTTTAATGACATGGCTCTAAACACATGGTGAGGTGTCGTTTTCATCCTTATAAGGCCACGATGTTGGCTGGAAATGAGAAAAAAAGGAGAAGAGAAATAAGAAAAAGAAGAAGAGTGGAGAAATTCGGTTATGGTGGAAGATGAGAGAGAAATCTTAGTTCCACTTTTTCTACTTGTTTCTTAAGGATTTTGGGATGGTTCCAAGAGAGAAAAAGGTAGAGGAGCATAAGAGCTTCCTTCCAAGCCAAAAAAATTCGAATTCGGAGAAGAAAAGAGGTAAGAGAAAAATTCAACTTTGAGATTTTGATGAATTTTTGGTTTAGAAATATGAATAACGACATGGGTTTGTGATTCATGAAGTTGATTTTGATATATATGCGTTGGGTTGTGTTTAATTTTGGATGGAAATTTGATTAAGGTTTAGGCTTAATTTTGTGATTAAGAATTTTGTGAAATTTTAGTGTAGATTGATAGATAATGATATAGGTTTGTGGAATATGAAGTTAATTTTGAAGAAATTGTATTTTATGGTATTGAATTTGGATAAATTAGTTTAGGCCAATTTTAAGATTTGGGGATTTTTGAAATTGAGGATTTAGATATTTTAGAATTAATTTGAATTGATGAATTGTGAGATTAATTTTGAAAATTAAGTGATTTATGATATTGAATTTGAGTGAATCCGTTTAGGTCAATTTTGAAAATTGGGAATTTTTGAAATTGTTGAATTAGATAGCTTGGAAATATGATCAATTGGTGAATTCCTAAGTGAAATTTGAGGATTATGATTTTTATGATGTTGAATTTAGGTATTTGTGGTTTAGGAAAATTTTAATGTGGAAGAAAGAAGGAGGCTTTGGAGCAATTGAGGCACAAAGCAAATTATTAGCATGGAATTGAGGTGGGTAGCATATTTATATTTTGATTTGTAAGCAATATGCAATGTTTGAAAAATTATAGGAAACAATTTTGAAAAATTAAAGAAAGCAAAACTTGGATTTTTGATAAATTATCGTTTTGTAAATGTTTGAAAATGTTGGTTAATAGTGGACTTATGATTTCGAATGTGTTTTGAACAAATTTGCATCATTATATATGAATATTTTGATAATTGCTATATTTGTTGCATTATTGAATTGATTGAATTGTATGCATTATGTGAATATAAAAGAAAATCAAGTTTCAAAATGTGCCTTGGGCAATTTGATTTGTATGTATTATGTGGGTTTGGTCGGTCTTTGTGAGTCGATTTGCTTCGTCTCTATTCGTTTATAGCCTTCTCCATTTGCGCTTAGTGGCATGGAGCTTCGATTTGAACTCCTTCACGGCTAATCGGACCGCATTATGCGGAAAGTGTAATACGTTCTATTCACGTCTGCATGTGACCGCTATGCTGGGAATGTGCGAGACGCTCTATTTTGGACCGAACCGGACCATTTTGATATGTTACGTGTTTTGATTTGTTTACGTGTTCGCATTCATGCTTAAAATTGAAAAATGAAAAGTGAATTTTGTTATGAGAAGTTTGAAAATTGAAAGGTTTGAGGAAACCGTTTTGAAAAGTTACAAAGTTTGAAAAATGAGCCCTTTTGGCAAAAAGCTTATGAAAAATGATTTCTGCTTATTTGTCGATTTATAAATGTGTTATCCACGAGCTTTCAAGCTCACCCCCCCTTTCATCCCCATCTTCAGGTTTCGAGCAGGAGATCGGATGAAAGAATGTGAAGACGTTTGGTTCGTTTTTCATCGTTTGCATTGTATTATGAATTGAGATTTGAAATATTTTGTAAATAGTTTGAATTGCTGTTAAGTGATTATGATGTATTTCAGAATGTATGAAGATTATGAATGAATGTATGAGAGTATGAAATTGTATATGGAATTGTGTATAAGTTTGGAAATGAGATTGAACTATGAGAATAGTAGATTGAATTACAATTATGAGAATGTTTTAGAATTAGGATTGCGTTTGTTTCTGCTGAGATCCCGGACGGAGGGTCCGGTTGATTTTGATGATTGTATGATTGATTGAGCAGTTAAAAGTGTGTTTTTCGATACTTTGCAGGTTTGGGTTAGAATAAATGCAGCCGTTATGCTGCCGAATTTTCGATAAAATTGGGATAAAAATAGAATTTGAGATTTGTATGGATAAATAAGAATATTATCAGTTTTAGAGATTTGCATGAGGATAAATTTCCAAGAAGGAAATTGTATGGATTGATTATGATTTGTATGTGATTGAGTAACAAGAAAAGGAATGAAAAAGAAAAAAAAAGTTTATACCAGTTTTCGGATATGTCTTAGTCTAAGGTTCCAACGCAACTTTTCATTTCCTAAGATTTGCGTTTTCGGATGTCGGCATTTGTTTCCGCTTGCGATTTGTATTCGATCCGTTTCGCTACGTTTGGTCGCTTTCGTTTTGCTTCGGTACTTTGTATTTCGTTTCGCTTCGAAATCCGTTCGTTTGGTTCGATTTGTTATGCTTTCTGATTTGCTTCCGTTTCGATTCTGTATTCGGTTCGCATTTGCTTCGCTTCCGCTTGCTTTGTGATTTGAGTTCACTTTTACTATTCGCTTCCGCATTTTGTTTCCGATGTGAAACTTCCGCTTTTTATTTCCGTTCCGTTTCCATTCGATTCCGTTTCCTTCGTTCTTCGCTTTTTCCGGTTGGGATCCGGTTTCCGGATCGGGTCCCAACATTATATATCATGTTGCAACAAGAGATAGGTTTATAATCTAGCACTATGGAAGGGTGGTCTTTCTTAGGGATAGAGTTATAAAAGTGGAATTGAGCTCTTTTAGAAGTTTTCCATGATGAAAGAAGTCTTGAATGGCATTAGTAACATCCCCTCCTATAATAGGCCAAGAATGCAAGAAGAAGAATCCATTGAACCCATTCGACCTAGGAGCCTTATTTGGATTGAAGGATTTAAAAACTCCCTAATCTCTTGTGCTGAGACTTTAGCAGTGAGGGATTTTAAAAGATTTTCTAGTAAGGAATGAGAGAACAGATTTTCCACAAAGTCTTGGGAAGGGAGAAGGTCCTTTTTATCCCCAATAGAAGCTTAAAAGTATCCACTGAATTGATCTTGAATCTCTTCAAACCCAATGAACCTATTACCATTTCCCGCTAATAAATAGTGGAAGTTGTTTCTGTTTCTGATAGCTAAGATGGAATTGTGAAAGAATTTTGTGTTCTTATCTCCTTCTCTAAGCCATTTGATACGGGAAGACTACTTAAGGAAAGATTCCTGGTCATCTAGGGCTTTAATTAAAACATTTATAGCTTCAACCTCCTTAGTAACCAATTGAGGAGAATTAGGCAACTACCTCCTTTGATCTTGGATAATATTTAAATCAGCTTGACAACTCTCTACTCTATCATTGACATCACCTATCTTACTCAAATTAAGAATGTTTAGAGCTTTTTTAACCCACTTGAGTTTGGACATTACATAAAACATGGGAGTGCCCTAGACTTGAGAGGACTAAGCATCTTGTACTGTCTGAAGGAAGTTAGGTTGAGAAGCTAGGAAATTCGAAAACCTAAAAAGAGAAAATCTCCTCTGGAGGTTTGTTAATGTTGGGCCCCAAATTTTGAGGATTAGAAGTAGTAAATGAGAAGTGTGGATAGATTCATGTTTTGTTTTGGTGTTTTTGGTAGATGAGAGACTATGAAATGGGAAGAATTAGGGTGAAAGTGAAGTTGAATTTGTGTAATAAGTTGACAAGGAATATGTATATATGTGTATGTTCTATTATTAGTGTTCATGATTAATCATGGATGATAATTTCTTTATGGATGATATTGAGTTGTGAATGCAGAGCAAATGAAGTAGAGAAGGTGATCTTGGTATGGGTTGTGTTAAGGAAAGTTTTGAAACAAAATGGGTAGTTGATCTGAAAAGTTATAGCTTATTTTTCTAGCTTTCCAACCAAATATAGTATAGAAATTTTGGATATTGGAGTCGAAAGTTATGGTCCTTAGAAGGGGTAATGCTTAGGAGTATAAATATGTATCGTCTGTAAAGACGTATCGTCTATGATGATGTCACATTGTCTGTGATGACGTCATTTCGTCTATAAAGATGCATAATCTATAAAGATGCATTGTCTGTAAAGATGTATCGTTTGTAAAGGTGTATTGTCTATGATGATGTCATATCATATGTAATGACATCATATCGTCTTAAGAATTGCATCGTTTTAAGTTGACTTTGAATCGTCTTAAGTTGACTCCGCTTCGTCTTAAGAGTTGCATTGTCTTAATTTGACTTTGCATTGCCTTAAGTTGACTCCACTTCGTCTACTTCTTGCTTCTTCTGTCTTTTGTTTCGTCTGCTTTGTTTCGTCTGCTTTGCTTCGTCTCCTTTTTTATTCTTTTTCTTTGCTTCGTCTGCTTTGCGATTCGTATACTTTGCTTCATCTACTTTGCTTTGTCTTCTTTGCATTGTCTGCTTTGTTTCGTCTTTTTTTCCTTGTCTATTTTTCGATTCGTCTACTTTGTTTCATCTGCTTTGCTTCGTTTTCTTTTCGATTCGTCTACTTATTGCTTCGTCTATTTTTTGATTCGTTAACTTTGCTTCATCTGGTTTGCTTCGTCTGCTTTGTTTCGTCTGCTTTACTTCTTCTATTTTGTTTCGTCTACTTTGCTTCATCTACTTTGTTTCGTCCGTTTTGCTTCATCTACTTTTCAATTCGTCTACTTTGCTTCGTCTGCTTTGTTTCGTCCATTTTGCTTCATCTACTTTTCAATTTGTCTGGTTTGCTTCGTTTGCTTTACTTCTTCTGTTTTGCTTCGTCTACTTTTCAATTTTTCTGCTTTGCTTTGTTTGCTTTACCTCTTCTGCTTTGCTTCGTCTGCTTTGTTTCATCTGCTTTGCTTCGTCTGCTTTTCGATTTGTCTGCTCTTTGCTTCGTCTGCCCTTTTGCTTCATTTTCTTTTCGATTTTTCTGCTTTGTTTCGTCTGCTTTGCTTTGTCTGTTTTTTTATTTGTCTATTTTTCAACTGGTTTCACTTGATCCTATCGTCTGATCCACTTTGACCCTTCAGATGATAGAATTTGTTTTCAAGTCCTTCACAAAAGTGTTAGATATCAGAGTCCTCTTTGAAACTGTCTTAAGACAACCTTAATCTGACATCTGTAGAGATAGTTATGCAAATTGTCCCGAGATAGGTTCAATATGTTTGAGGACAAAACTTTGTTTGATTCTTTCGGTCATAACTTTGTTATCCGACCTCCAAATGAAATGATTCCTGAACCCATAGTTTCTTAACACATTTTCTATTCCTCCATAGAATTTGATAGCTTTTGGTATTGATTCGAAAGAGATGGATTGAATCAAAGTAAGGTATTGGTTGGAAGAGTATGAATGAGAGGAATTTAAGTATAATGTCTTGTTTCAATATAAGAACAGTTCGAAAATGTTTGGGGAAATACTTTTAGAGTTCTGAACCAAATGTATTGATTTTGGTGTCCTTAGAACTTAAGACAATGGAGAACATTCTTCTAGAAGAAAGAGTTATGTCAAAATGTTCAAGGGTATTATTGGCAAGACACTTAAGCATAAAAGGACATAAGGCATAAATGGAAGGGCAAATGGGACATTTCTCACTAATTAATGATATAATTGGAAGAAGAAGTGTTGTCTTGCATTTTAAGAAGAGAGGAGAACAAAAATTGAAGAGAAAAAAAAGAGAGTGTCATGAAGAAGAGAGAGAAATATAAAGAGAAGAAGAGAAAGAGAGAAAGAAGAGTAACAAGCTATGTTTTGATTTTTCTTAGTATTAAAGAGTAATTTTGAAGTGGTTCAAAAAGAGAAAAAGGTAGAGGAAGAGAAGAGCTTCTCTTTGAGCTAAAGATCCCTTCATTTGGTGAAGAATGAAGGTAAGATTATTTTGAAACTTTCGAATTTTTGAAAAGATTTTAGTTCATAAAGTTTAGAAAATGCTTGGATTAAAGTATTCTAGAATAAAGTTTAGTGATTTTGCATTGTGGGGGTTTTCTATTGGATTTCTATTGAATAAGACTTGGTTTGTTTTAGGGAACCAAGAGAATCCCACCCAAGAGCAAGAGGAAAGACAACCTTGACTTAGATTTTTGCAAGCAAATTAGGTGGGTAATGTATTTATAGTTTTGTGTGATTAGGCAAATTCTTGCCTATGTGTGTATGTTTAAAATTGACTTGTTGTAAATATTGAAATTGCATGATGAAATATGACTATGTTATACCTCAAGAGAGGTCATGATATTTTTGTATTAAATGAAAAAGAAGAAAAAGCTTGAAAGTATGAGCATCTACTAAATTTTGAGCATGATTATGTGCTTCTGTTTGGGCGAGAGTATAACCATTCTGTTCGTCACGTGCACGTTGACAAGAGCCTTCTCCCGACTTCCCGCTTGTTGCATATGAGCTTCGAAATTGGACTCATTCTATTTATGGGATAAATCGGGATAAACTTCGATTTTCCCATTCTGTTTCCATAGAACCCTCGAGCCGTTTATTGTGCATTGCATCTTTAAATTGTCAAGTTTGAAGCATTTTGAGTGTTATGTGTTATGAGTTTTTGACTTAAATTTGATAAATTTTTAAACTGTTGGATACATATCTGTATACATATATACATATGCTTGAATTTGTGGTCAATTGCCAAAGACTATAAATATATTAGCCATTGAGCTATGTAGCTCACCCCCACTATTCCCTCCTCGGGTGCAGAAAGAGATGGATAGCAATCCTTGCAAGGCATTAGAACTCCAAAATAGTTAGAGACTTTTGTAATTATGTTAGTTCAGGAACTTTTTGTATTTTAGAATCATATCAAGCATAATCATTCAATTGTATCATTTTGTATTTTGTATTTTGTATTTTGTATTTTAAAATAAGCTTGTATAAACTCTGTTTCGATTTATTAATGAAACATGATTGAGTTTTGCTTGTGTTTCTCAAAATTTTGATGTTTGAAGTTTGACTGTTGTGGGCTCGCCACCCTTATGGGGTAACGGGCTTTGTTTTGGCTTTGGATTATTGGGCTCTGAAAACGGGGTCCAACAGCTAAAGCCCTTATCATTACAGGAGAGTGACTAGAGATGTTTGGGTTAAGAAAAACACAAAAGGAATTGGGAAATGTAGAGCTCCAGTATGAATTTACAAAGGCTCTATCTAGCTTCCTAGAAATATAAAGGTCTCTACATTGCTTGTTGTTCCAAGTAAGGCTAAGGCCACTATAGCTTAAATCAAACAGGGCATAATCCTCCACACATTTCCTAAAATCACTCATGCCATTCATAGCTGAGCGACTTAAAGGCTTTGCCTCATGAGGAAACAAAATAGCATTAAAGTCCCTGGCTATAATCCAAGGAAGGTTACCAACAATGGTATTGATAGTTGAAAGCTCAAACCAAAGATACTTCTTATAATTGAGGTTATTTGACCCATAACCACAAGTCATAAGAAAGGAAAAGTATTTGTTAAAAGGGGAGACCTCTAAATGGATCAGTTGATCATTTGTACTAAGAATGGAACACCTTAAACACTATGGGTTCCAAGCTAACACAATCCTAGCATTTGAAGCAAATTCTACATTAATGTATGTACATCATTTAGGGAACAAAGAGTAGCAGACATTATTTAGGAAGGAAGGGGACCTGATCCTAGTCTCGGTCAAGCAAACAAAAGAAACTGCCACCTTTTAAGATTATCTTTTACAACTAGTTGTTTTTTTAGGTTATTAACCCCTAACATTCTAAAATAATAAATCCATAAAACAAAAAAAACATAATGAAGGTCTCCTACTTTTGTTTCCTCCTAGATTTCTTACTTTCCATCCTAGTGAAATCTTCCTCTGCTCCTCCCATAATAGGACTATCAATACTAAGAACCAATTCAAAAATAGGTGAGGATGAATGGTTACCTACCTGATCCACCGTAGGATGATTGGGAACCTTAAGATCTCTACTCGGGTTATCTTGCTTCTCTTAATCCTTGCTTCGTTAAGTGGAACTACTAGAAGGAATAGCTTCCTTCCTAACTTGTATTTCCATCCCAGAGATTTGATTAACCTGTTGAGACCCATTACCCTGACTGTAACACCCCACTCCCGTATGACCCTAACTCGACATTAGTGGTGATATCCGAATCCGTGCCCTGCGAGGGTGGCGTGCTACAACACTTAGTACAAATTTTCTTTTCTTTACTTTAACACATACACACACACATTATAATTTATGCGGAAGACAACTTACATAAATAATTCAATGGCCTTGGGGCCCTTTTCATAAATACAATTTATTTCAGTCTGCTGACTTTACAAATTGACCTAATCTTAATACAAAATTTCAGAAAATAAAAAAATACACTAATGCAGACCCGAACTGATCCCGACCACTCCTCTATTTCATTAACCAGCAGATGTCATACGCCCGTTGCCTAAAGGGGTATTTTTTTGAGTCCTGAAAAATAATTGCAAATTTTGAGTGAGTTTTGCGAACTTAGTGAGGAACCATCATCGATGGTTCTCTCAAATCATGTAACACATCAATTCACATATCATCTATTTTCGCATTGTAGCATATTTAAGCACATTGCACAATTGCACTTGAACATAGACAATGTGCCACATTTCATTTGCTGAAACATCTATAACCAATTGAATTCGTAAAACATTCAAACATAAGACAATTTTTTTTCCAATTCACATTCAGATATTACCACAGGATCACAAGGATCACAGGATCACATTCAAAGAAGTGCAATCCAATGCATATGTAATGCGCATGTGACCCTTTCCAATTTATTTCGGTGTTGTGACCGAGTGCCTAAACTGTCCCAATATGGGCGCATTAATCGGTGAGCCTGAGGCTCTGAACTGTCCTAGTATGGGAGCATTAATCGGTGAGCTTGTGGTTCTGAATCAGTGTGGGCTCAAGGCCCAATACATTGAGCTTTTAGCTCTCGGTGGCTGCTCCGGTCACAACTGCCATTATCTGATCATGCATTCATGTATGAAATGCATATGTCCCAATTTAACAGTAATTGTATCACAATTCATCCACATGTCATAATTAGGCAGTAATTGTATCATAATCCATTCAAGTATCACAATTTATCACATCAGAGACACGTAAGCCACAAATTCACAAACAGATAACACTTCTATGTCATAATCTCCCACATACATGAAACCTTGATTCGGAATATAGGCATAAAAAACGCATAGCAGTCCCACCATTATTCTCCACAGTGTTATAAGTGCAAAATATAAACAAATTATAATTGAGGAACCATCTAGGTTACTCACCTTTGCTTCCGAAGCTAAAGCCTGGAAGTCTCGGCAACGTCTGTGAATTGACATTCCAAAAACGTCTCTAAAACAGTTCAAATATCCAAACATTACGAAATTGGCAATCAGAAATATTGAATAAGGCACATGTAGCGATTAAAATGAGTACAATGCATGTTCGTGACATTCCTGGCACTAATTCAAAAATTCCTGTCACAAAAATTTCGTCTAAAAATTAGAAAACCATAGCCACAAGAATCACTCAATTCGGACCTCTATAGGTCCAATTATAAATAAAATACGAATAAGAAAATTATTTCCCAGACCCTTCACTTTGACCTAATCGATCCCCGTCAATTTCAGCTCTAAAAATTTTTAATTTTACAAATAAATGAAATTAAATATTTCTCGAATCCGATGCCTCGAGAATCAGGTCAATTGGACGTCGGACGGAAAAGTAATTGACCAAAGAAGCAATTAGGTCTCATAATCACAAATAATCAAATAATAATTAAATAAATAAAAAAAGAAAATAATAATATATATACACAGTCGCCCACGCGAGGACGCTGTGACGTCCTAGCCCTCGCGGGGGCGAGACGTCGCCCTCACGATGTACGAGACACTACAATTGTTTTTTTTTTGCTAAAATTTTCTCAAAACCCTTTTTAAACCTTCCCTCTTTCCATAATTCATAACTTTTAGCACAGACATTGAAAAATCACAAACTTGGTCTCATTTGAAAGATCATGAAAAATCCAACCAGTTTCATGAAGAGTGAAAAATCCAATTTCACCTGTAAGGGTGTCAAAAATGCACTCAAAACTTCTGCCAAATTAGAAAATTGCCACAACAGAACAACATTTTTCCAAAAATCATAACTTTTCATCCTCTTTGTCAAAAATTCCAAATTTTATATCAATAAAAAGAGAAAAACAAATGATACATCTTTCAAGACAAACTGAAAGCCAATTCTATCATTAAACAACTCAATTTCTCAATCAAAGCTCTAGCCTATCCAAATCATTCTCAGCAGAAACCCAATCTTTCAAAATTCATAACTTTCCAACCCATTATCTACAAATTACATACCATATAGCAATAAAAAGCTTAGACAATGTACTACAATTCTAAAGAAGAACTTAGCACCCAATTCCATCTCTAACTAGGTTAAAATCTCCCATTACTGTGGCTGTCCAAGAAAACAACATTTAACCCAAACCATAACAAAAATTTACAAATTTATGTCTAACAATTCTTACATTCAAAATTCACAAAAAAATACCTCATTAGAAAGCTACATCAATCCTCTACAACTTTACAGAAGGTCACTGAAGCCAATTTCACCACTAACAGTGCCAAATAAATACCAGAACATAAATAGCACAAAACCTGTTCACTTAGAGCATTGCACAGCAAAATACAATTTGGACTGAATTACCATTTGAACATTAACAGACCATAACTTTCAATCTACACATCAAATAAATTCACACTTAGTGGCGTTAGAAAGATAACACAAAAATATTCAACTTTCATGAAGACCAAAGTAGCAAATTCAATCCAATTCAATCCAAAAAAAATCATCAAAGTTTCAGGTCACAAGGTTCGGATATTGTTCACACAGCACCTACCAATTCACTTTGTATGCCAAAATTAAAATCCTTAAGGTCAGAATTGGACAAAACTTCCTTCATATGAAATCTAGCCATACTTCTTAAGTTTAATTTAAAACAAACCTTAGCTCAATTGGACAACCATATCAAAAGTTATGAGCCAAAATCTGAAACCTACACAAAGTCACATTTTCCAGATTTCCTCCCTACCTCAACTCTTTTCATTTCATCACTTTACCTACATCAATATGCATCCATTTGGACCTCTAATTCAGCCATAAATTCATCAAAACAATTACTTGAGTAATCCATCACAATTTGGTAGCAACAAAATACACCATTTCCTTACTTCATTTCCACTCATCTACCATCACACTAACATCAAAACTAATCAAAAACCAATTCAACACATATTAGTCATTCAATCTCATACATACATACAATCATACTCAAGCAATCTAACCACTATCTTTATGAAATTTATGCACAATAAAACACCATAAATGCTTCTAACTACTAAATGAAAGAACATAAGCAAAATTCTCACCTTAAGAATTTTCAAGCTCTAATTTCCTCAAATCTTCAAGTTCACACCAACTCCTACTTTACTCCTCACCCACGGTCATCACAAACATCATAAATATCATCATCAACTCAAAGCTTAAGTTGGATTTGCATGAGAAGGAAGGAGGAGCAAGTAAGTAGACAAGAAAAACTTCTTGTATGCTGAAGGAACAACCACCAACGAAGGAAGGAGAAGAGAACACTAATGAAGAACAAAAAATGAAGCTACGGATGAAAGAGAACTAATAGCTTTCAAAGTGATTTTGTTAAGTCTTTCCCAAAGAGCAATGTCGTGAGAGATGAAGGGAACAAGACAAAACCCTTAAATGCATGAGGACACTTGGCTCTTCATGGAGGAAAAGACAAAACCCTTAATTAAGACCATTTAATCAAAGAACCCTAATTCAAGTTAATTTTTAATCCATCTAATACTAATCACTCTATAACAATCCCAAAATCATTTATCCAATAGTTCAGTTCCATTAGCCAGTACTTTTCATTTCCATTCGTCAATTAAAAACCACTTTATTCAGATTTAAATTCATTTCACACTATTTCACTTACTAGTGATATCCCAAATTTGTTCTGACTTTTACTCAGGGTGATCAACTCTTTTTGTCATCTCACCAAAATAATGACGATTTATCCTGTAGTCACTTTGCACTATACATTAATCTTGTATGCTGAAGTATTTCAGACATATAAGCTTTACACCTGTCTCCAATAGGTACAACTACAATGAACTCATACATATAATCACTCAGTTCGATATACTTAGTTGCCAATTGCTCTTTTGAGGTACACTTAATAGCAGGTAGTACATATACGCTATTCCTAAAATCCTTGATTTGGGCTTTCCAAATTCCTGTTTGCATAACTGATGTTACTTTTCCCATAACTAAGCAGATTCCCTTTTTGCTCTACTTTAAACTCGTCACAATACCCTATTTATTTCACTAGATTGAGTAACCTCATGTCATATCCAAATATGTGATCCTCTACTATGAAATGTGCTAGTCGATACAGGTGATTATAACACCAGCTTTATCAGAACGAGTCCCTCTGTATAATCCCTTCAATCTTTTCCCATTTCAGTCTTACCTTAGTTTATACTCATTTGTCTTTTCATATATATATTAGATATGGTTCTGTACACATCATGAGTTTGGTTCTGTACACATCATGATTCCAAACTTTCAAACTAACTACTATTGCAGAAATCTCCAAGTCACGTATCTAAATTTAGCTCATGAAGCTATATTTTTCTTTAGGTACACAAAATCACCTTCTGCATTACAACCAATTCCCTCTTGATCTCGATTGGGAACCTCTATTGTGGATACTATAAAATCTCCAATTTCAAATAGCACACCTAATACTATACTTATTTTGTTTTCATTTATCACTGACGCGACTTACATCTATTCCCCCAAGTATTCAAACTTTCATCTACTTTTGTCAATATGATCATAGTCACTCATGAATACCATGCTGGTTGGCTCATATGAACTTTCAATAACATAAGTCTATTAGGGTATGGTTAACTCTAATAGATAAGATCTCAAACTCAATATGCTTATATTTAGTTCTTGTAATTCCTTGAGTAACAATTTTTCTTTTTCATTATTTTTCATTGAACTTCCCTTTTCTCGACAGATTTTAGTAGTTCTTTTTCTTTCCCAATGATTATACATTGACTTATGCTAATATATGCTCATTTATGCCTATTACTCAACACATTGCAATCTATCTACAAACATAACTTCCTGTGTTGGAAGCCTCATTATCAGAGACATTTTGGGGTTCCCAAACATATTTTCACAACCTATGATGTGGACCAAATTTTTATCTCACATTAACCAGAATGTCTCCTCGGGTTATCGAAATCCACTAGTATAGTGGGATACCTCACATCAATAATACCTATATATAGACTCCTAATAGCTCTTTTTCAACTCTTATGCTTGAGTCTTTGCTATGGATATGACTCCAATATTCAGTATTGATAGGAAGTAAGCACATCACAACTCCTGGAGACCTGTCATATTATTTCAAACTTCCCTCTGTTGCGTCTGTCGGTTCCCTTCCAAACAAACCCGATTGACTCAAGAGAAGGGCCTGTGATGTAACATCCCGTCACCGATGGGATGGGTATAGTGGTTATCTGGAATGGGTTAGACTTGTGCATTCATATTTTGGCATGTTCATGCATTATTTGGCCTATATATTTATTGATAAATGATCATTGTTGCACAAGCATATGAGTGTACATGCATGCATGACATATTTTCGGTATAAGTGTGTAAATTGGAAATTATGTGATTATTGTGTAGATTGTGCTTTGAAAATTGAATTGGAGTGAAAAATGAGTTCTAGGGGTTTGAAAAATGGAATTGGAGTGTACGATCATGTGTTTCATATTTTTGAAGATTTTTAGGAATCTTTCTGGAATTTTTGGAGTAATAGGTCCAGACCGAAAAAATGACTAAATGACAGATTATTTGGATTTTTGGTTTCGAAATTGACAGGCCAATGGCACTAGAAAATTAGAGTCGTGATTTTAGGATTTGTTGTTTAGAGCCATTGGAAATTTGGGAGAATTTAGCATAAGAAATTGGATTTAGGCTTTTCAGACTGGTCTAGTGGCTAGTGGATTGCCAAACAAGCCATAAGCTTTTAAATTGTTTGGATTTAAAACCCTTGCTCATTTGAATTTACTTCCACGATGCTTCTTTGGGTTTGAAAGAAAAAAAATGCTCTTCTTCTCTTCTTCTTCGTGAGTCTCCTTCCTTGCTCACTTTCCTTCATTTTCTTCTTGCTTAATTGCTTTCTTCTTCACCTTTATACTATCCTTTGAGCTTTGTGATGGAGAAGATGATGATTGGTGTGGGTTTAGGTGTTAATCGTGGGTGTTGTTAGAGTTGGAGGGGTTGGAGATTTTGAAGGTTTGAAGGTTTAAATCAAGTAAGTTCTTGCCCTTTTAAGTATAGATAGTTTGATTTGTGGATTAATTGAAAGATTTTGATGATTGATTATAGTATTTGAGGAATGGGAAATGTATAAGTTTCGGATGATATGATTTGATGATTTTATCTTGTTTTGTTTGGGTATTTGAGGGATGATGGTTATTTGATGGAATTGAGTTTAGGGATTAGTTGTTTTGAGTGTATTAAGTTGTTTCGGAGTGTTTTGAGCTGAGATAGTTGGATTAAAATTTGACAGAAATGAGAAATCCGGGTTTCGGGCGTGTTTCTGGGATTGCACGCCGCGACGAGTGAAGACGCACGCCGCGACGAACGTTAGCGGACACGCCGCGGTGTGCGCCAATGCATACGCCGAGACGTATGTGAGGGATCTCGCCGCGGCGAGCAACCTTGCGCCGCGGCGAGGACGCCTTTTCTCTGAGAGTGATTTGGTTCTTCTAAATGATAAATTTTAAGGTTTTAGTCCTTATGAATTGGTTCTTGATTTATTTCAATGTAGAGACCGAGAACTACAAATTTATGAGAATGGAATTTCTGAATCAATTTTGAAAGTTCTCGATTTTTAGATGGAACTGAATAATGAATAGTGAATATGATTTCGATATGAAGATAGTTCCTATATATTGGAATGTAACTTGTGGAGTTCTAAATTACATTAAATGAGTTATGGAGTCTATGAATTTCGATCTTTTAGAGATCAAAAATAGAGATGGAAAGATTTAGGGTTGGTACCGGAATTGTCATAAACATGTATAGTACGCATTTTAATCATTGCAAGTGCATTATTGACTATTGTAAAATGTGCAGTTGGTGATATTTTTGTATTCTGATTGTTTTATAGGCACAAGTAGAACGTCGATCTTCCGACGTGGCTGAGACTTCCCGACATTAGTTCGGAAGTTTAGAGGTGAGTAACCTAGTTGGTTCCTCAATCTTTGTGTGTTTAAAATGATATGCTTATACCATATGGAGATAATGGAGGGTTTATGCGTTTGATTTTGATTGGTTCTGGACCATAGTTGTCCGAAGCATTGAGTACTTGATATCGAAGTGTAAATTGTGTGTAAAATGGTAATTATTGTAAATTGAGACCTATGCATTCATGCACAAAGGCATGTTCAGATAATGACAGTTGTGACCGGAGCAGCCAACGTATTTCAGAGCTTAAAGTTCAACGCAACAGGCCCTCGAGCCCAACGTAATTTAGAGCCACAGGCTCACCATATCAGGGCATTCAGGCCCAACGTATTTCAGAGCCACAGGCTCACCGTATCAGGGCATTCAGGCCCAACGTATTTGAGCCACGAGCTCTTGAATAATGTGCCGTTCTTGGGACAGATCGGGCGCCATATCATAACTGTAATAAAATGGGAAGTGTCACATGTGCATTGCATATACAAATGATTAAATGTGGACTGTGTGAAAAGCGAAATGCCTGATATTTGTGAATTGGTAACGCATGTGATATTTCTGTATATGATATTGTGTGATATTATGTGAATTGATTGTTTATGCATGAGTTAGGTGAACCATCGATGATGGTTTCTCGCTGAGTTCGCAAACTCACCCAACATTGCATATATTTTTTCAGGACAGAGATAGTAGACTCCTAGCTTCAGAGAGAGAGACTTTTCCTGCCTTAGTGATCGTGTTGGCAAGAGAAGTTATGGCACAAAGATCGGTTAGCTGGGACTTTTGGGGATGACCTAGTTAGGGTTGTTTTAGTTTCCTTTTGGACTTGTACAAACAGTGATCAGTGGCAGTTGTACATTTATGGTTTTAATGGAATGAAATGAGAAAATATATTTCAGTTCAATTTTTGATTGTGTTACTGATGTTTTTTTTGGATGCCATATGAAGTATTGCAGTGATTGTTCTGTGGTGCATCTTTGTTGTAGGATATGTATCGGAATGACCTACGGACGTCCCGGTGCGTACCCTACGGTAATGGGGCACTACATGTGACCACTGGACATTGAAAGAATTTCTTGATTCCATTTTTGCATCGAGAGAAGAGCTTATGATCCCAGCTACTAGGCATAAAAAGCCTGCCTTCATTGTTCATATATCAAACCTCGATATTGTCACTCACCTATTATCTCTGTCATTCTCAATAGCTCAAGGAAATCAATTATAACTTTTCACAAGATCTTTAGAAGATCAATTCGTCTCATGACTTCTATGGTCAATGCATCCTCAATACTAAGGCTCAAAGAGGCATTAAGCAATTTCATTTACACTAACACCTTAGCAGATACCATCCAAAATCCTAACATCTTACTTAAAGATGTATTTGTTTTTTTTTTTGTCTGCATTTACTCCCATTCGCTAATGCTACTTACATTCCAATTGACTCCAAGTATGCCCAGGACTGGAAATTACTATTTGATCATGACAAAAACCTCTTCCTTTTTTTGTGTGCCTATAACGTATCTTGTACTTTCTTCATCACCTTAACACACCTATAGACAGCGATGCTATCTCAATTTCCAAGCATTTAACTCTTCTTCTTCCCATCCTAATCATTAAATTTGCATTTTGAGTGCATTCACTCTCCTTCTTTGGGTTATCATCTTTTTCCATAATCGCATACAAAATTACAATTCAAACCTAAGCGCATACCTAATTATTTCCAGACTAACACATTATGTATCACATTTCATCACTTATAAAAGTCATATTTCTATTATTTCATCATCCATATGTATGTTCTCCACCCATTCAGAATTATAAATGCAGAATCATCAGTATCCAAGTTATCTTATTACACTCAATCAAACCTTTTATCACATTTCAAATCCAAGTCTATTCTAATTATTTCTTTTAACCGGGTTCGTACACTTTAATCTCACCACTTCTACTTCTTCCTGACAATATTTTCACTTCTTGATTTCATTTAAAGGTAGACCAGTACAGTTGCCTTATTGAACCATGTTTTTTTTTCATTTCCAATTATCCCCATGTTATCGAACATATAAATACCTATTTTGATCTCACATAGGCATATTCTTTGCTTTCATAACTCTCATCACTGTTAACCAATTTTCTTCTCATGTCCACATTTGACCTCTCCAGACTATCGCAAATGTCGCTTTCTTTCAACTCGATTTCTACACCTTAAGTCTCATTAGTCATTTTGAGATCATTTCTTTCCTAAATCAGCCCATGCCAACATATTCACATTCGTAGCACAATCAAGGATTTATAACCACAGTACAATATGCATATTATTATTCATTTTTCTTTTTCCATTTCTAATTGCCCATAAACCTTCATTGGCACAAACTCTGACATATCGTCACTGTTCTCACACTAAATCACTGACGCATACCCATATGACTCAGACAAGAGATCAGTTACTACGGTCTGCTATGACATGACTTGAATGTATGTCACTTGCCCCTATTTCCAAAATTGCCCAGATACGTTCGTACTTCTGGGCTCTGATACCACCTAAATGTAACACCCCACTCTCGTAAGACCCGAAGTCGACATTGGTGGTGATATCCGAATCCGTGCCCTACGAGGGTGGCGTGCTACAACACTCAGTACAAATTTTCTTTTCTTTACTTTAACACACACACACACACATTATAATTTATGCGGAAGACAACTTACATAAACAATTCAATGGCCTCGGGGCCCTTTTCATAAATACAATTTATTTCAGTCTGTTGACTTTACAAATTGACATAATCTTAATACAAAATTTCAAAAAATAAAAAATACACTAATGCAGAAGCGAATTGATCCTGACCACTCCTCTATTTCATTAACCAGCAGATGTCATACGCCCGTTGCCTAACGGGGTATTCTTCTGAGTCCTAAAAAATAATTGCAAATTTTGAGTGAGTTTTGCGAACTCAGTGAGGAACCATCATCGATGGTTCTCTCAATTCATGTAACACATCAATTCACATATCATATATTTTCGCATTGTAGCATATTTCAGCACATTGCACAATTGCACTTGAACATAGACAATGTGCCACATTTCATTTGCTGAAACATCTATAACCAATTGAATTCGTAAAACATTCAAACATAAGACAGTTTTTTTTCCAATTCACATTCAGAAATTACCATAGGATCACAAAGCAGTTAGCCTTTCATTCATTCAAAGAAGTGCAATCCAATACATATGTAATGCGCATGTGACCTCTATAGATCCAATTATAAATAAAATACGAATCAGAAAAATTATTTCCCGGACCCCTCACTTTGACCTAACCGATCCCCGTCAATTTCAGCTCTAAAAATTTCCAATTTTACAAATAAATGAAACTAAATATTTCCCAAATCCGATGCCTCGAGAATCAGGTCAATCGGACGTCGGACGGAAAAGTAATTGACCAAAGAAGCAATTAGGTCTCATAATCACAAATAATCAAATAATAATTAAATAAATAAAAAAAGAAAATAATAATATATATACACAGTCGCCCTCGCGAGGACGCTGTGACGTCCTCGCCCTCGAGAGGTACAAGTCTCTGCAATTTTTTTTTTCTCTAAAATTTTCTCAAAACCCTTTTTAAACCTTCCCTCTTTCCATAATTCATAACTTTTAGCACAGACATTGAAAAATCACAAACTTAGTCTCATTGGAAAGATCATGAAAAATCCTACGAGTTTCATGAAGAGTGAAAAATCCAATTTAACCTCTAAGGGTGTAAAAAATGCACTCAAATCTTCTGCCAAATTACAAAATTGCCACAACAGAACAACATTTTTCCAAAAATCATAAATTTTCATCCTCTGTCAAAAATTCCAAATTTTATATCAATAAAAAGAACAAAACAAATTCTACATGTTTCAAGAACAAACTGAAAGCCAATTCCGTCATTAAACAACTCAATTGCTCAATCAAAGCTTCAGCCTATCCAAATCATTCTCAGCAGAAACTCAATCTTTCAAAATTCATAACTTTCCAACCCATTATTGAAAAATTACATACCATATAGCAATAAAAATCTTAGACAATGTACTACAATTCTCAAGAGAACGTAGCACCCAATTCCATCTCTAACTAGGCAAAAATCTCCCATTACTGTGGCTGTCCAAGAAAACAGCATTTAACCCAAACCATAACAAAACTTTACAAATTTATGTCTAACAATCCTTACATCCAAAATTCACATAAAATACCTCATTAGAAAGCTACATCAATCCTGTACAACTTTACAGAAGGTCACTTAAGCCAATTTCACCACTAACAGTCCCAAATAAATACCAGAACATAAATAGCACAAAACCTGTTCACTTAGAGCATTGCACACCAAAACACAATTTGGACTGAATTACCATTTGAACATTAACAGACCATAGAAAGCTAACACAAAAATCTTCAACTTTCATGAAGACCAAAGTAGCAAATTCAATCCAATTCAATCAAAAAAAAATCATCAAAGTTTCAGGTCACAAGGTTTGGATACTATTCACACAGCACCTACCAATTCACTTTGCATGCCAAAATTAAAATCTTAAGGTCAGAATTGGACAAAACTTCCTTCATATGAAATCTATCCATACTTCTTAAGTTTAATTTAAAACAAACCTTAGCTTTATTGGACAACCATATCAAAAGTTATGAGCCAAAATCTGAAACCTACACAAAGTCACATTTTCCAGATTTCCTCCCTACCTCAACTCTTTTCATTTCATCACTTTACCTACATCAATATGCATCCATTTGGACCTCTAATTCAGCCATAAATTCATCAAAATAATTACTTGAGTAATCCATCACAATTTGGCAGCAACAAAAAACATCATTTCCTTACTTCATTTCCACTCATCTACCATCACTCTAACATCAAAACTAATCAAAAACCAATTCAACACATATTAGTCATTCAATCTCATACATACATACACTCATACCCAAGCAATCTAACCACTATCTTTATGAAATTTATGCACAATAAAACAACATAAATGCTTCTAACTACTAAATGAAAGAACATAAGCAAAATTCTCACCTAAAGAAGTTTCAAGCTCTAATTTCCTCAAATCTTCAAGTTCACACCAACTCCTACTTTACTCCTCACCCATGGTCATCACAAACATCATAAATATCATCATCAACTCAAAGATTAAGTTGGATTTGCATGAGAAGGAAGGAGGAGCAAGTAAGTAGACAAGAAAAACTTCTTGTATGATGAAGGAACAACCACCAACGAAGGAAGGAGAAGAGAACACAAATGAAGAACAAAAAATGAAGCTACGGATGAAAGAGAACTAATAGCTTTCAAAGTGATTTTGTTAAGTCTTTCCCAAAGAGCAATGTCGTGAGAGATGAAGGGAACAAGACAAAACCCTTAAATGCATGAGGACACTTGGCTCTTCATGGAGGAAAAGACAAAACCCTTAATTAAGACCATTTAATCAAAGAACCCTAATTCAAGTTAATTTTTAATCCATCTAATACTAATCACTCTATAACAATCCCAAAATCATTTATCCAATAGTTCAGTTCCATTAGCCAGTACTTTTCAGTACGGGAAACCCACTCAGTCAGCCAGTTGAAAATTTTCCAGTCCGGGCAAGTACCCCCAGAAATTCCAGAAAAATTCCCACAAATCCCTAAAAATGTAAAACACACCTAGAGCACTTAAATTCAATTTTTGAAACACAAATATCACACAATTCACAAAAAGTTTTATTTAGACACACATGCTGGGAAATGTCATGAATGCATGTACAATCATGTGCATATATAAAAATTTCAATGTATGCATATATGGAGGCCATATTATGCATGTTCATGCCGAGATGAGTTTAAAAATTCTTAACTCGTTTCAAATTATCATTTTACCCTTCTTATCGGTGATGGGATGTTACACTGACTTTGCTAAATTTGAATCTTAGAATTTTTGGCCTCCTCATTGCTTTTAAGTGTCCTTTCAGAAACTGCATCCTACTCCCTTCTTTGCTGATTTAGATTATTTGTTATAATCTCCTTCCCCTTCTCCAACTCCTGTTGTAATCCTGTATCAAAAATTCTCCCTGTGGGTACCCATTCCTTCTTATGTGTTTGTTGATCAGGCTTCCATTCATACTCAATTTGTATTTCCTTAAAGATTATTTCCCCCTCTTCATTATAAGTTGCCAGTTGGAAAGAAGAAGGCCAAATCTTTTGCAATTCTAGCTCCATGAACATTCTTACATAAACAATCCTAGACATTCTAGTAGTCTGATTATCCATGAGTAAGGGATGTCCAATAGCACTTGCAATTCTACCTAATCCTTCTGTGTTCTAATATTCCATAGGAACATTATGAAATCTAGCCCACATTGGGACAAACCTAATTTCCTTTTGTTCCCCCCCATTCAAAAACCACTTTCGTAAAAATAAAGGTTTGCCTTGGCTATGCCAAGGACCCCTTTCCAAAACCTGAGTTAAGCCTATCTCTGAGTCAAATTTGAATAGAAAGTTGTTTGAACTCATAATTAAGACTTCCTTAAGCCCAAAATCTAACCACGATTTTGCTAGCACTCTCTGAACAATAGGGAAAGATGGATGCTTACCTAAGATGAATACTATTAGGGCTAATCGGAGATAAGCAGCTCCTTTCTTCACTAACTCCAGAGGAGGAATGACATAGATCTTTTCCTCCTTAAACTCTAGGGGATAGTAGGTCAGTGCCTTTTTTGTCGAAGAATCCTCCATACAATCAACCATAACTAACTTACACGATTTCATATTCTCTGATGATTTCGTCGCAAGTGGGTGAGGGATTATTTCTGGTTCAGAGCCCTGTTGATTAGCTGAGATGCCTACATCTACTAGGGTTTTGGTCAGGGATGTGGTTTGGGTACAATTTATGGACGAGGTAGTTTTGGGAGGTGGGTTTTTTGTTGGGGAAAGGCCAATAATGTTTAGGTGAGTGTTTTGTAGTGTATTAGGGTTAGGAGAATCGATGTTGTGGGTTAGAAAAGGTGCTTGTAACCAACGTTATCAATGAAAAAATCCTTTAGCAAATCTTCAATCATTATAACATTTTGAAATATAAAATCTTTGTGGCAAGTGTTGCTAATATAAAAGCCTACCATTTTTGGTGGCAGAAGAGCCATCAAATTTTGGTTCTTTATTTAGATTCTATCGTTCTTAAAGGTACTCCTTCTAGTTAAAGATTATTTAATTGTTTTACTTCAACCACTTTCTTTTATCGCTACAAATTTCATAATTCTAGTTGTTAAAGATAGAGAAAACATAAAGACTATTTCTCAGAAGGAAGTGACAAAGAATGTAAACCCTATAGTTAAGAGAAAACTAAAAGAAAAGTCTCCATATGCCTCAAGCTCTAAGAAGGCTAAAATATTAGTTCCTAAGAGATCTGGTAAAAAATTGACCTATTCAACCACTAAGCTACTTGAAGGAATTGAAATTACAAAACTTGTGATTAAAGACACTGCCACTATATAAGAGACTTCTTTCATTCCTAAGATGATTTTGGAAGACATCAATGATGGTATCTTACTTTTGGTTTTCCTTTCAAAGATAACCCGATATCATAACTTTCACCTCTTGTCCTTTCCCAGTAGCCAAAATTCAAAAGAGTCAGAAGTTCTCTTGAGCCAAATATTACTGAAGTCACTTCACTAGAGATAAAATAGGAATTACTTTTATTCTTTACAACCACTAACTCTTGACGAATTCTTTTACATCTTACATGTATGAGATGTTTAGATGGTAATGGAATTATTTGAAAAAATCTTTGATTTTAGTTTCTTAGTCGTTTCTCTTCAAATTCCCTTTAGTTATGTGATAATAGTTAGTTAGGAGCTATCAAGAGTTACAAAGTCTTTAAAATTCACTATATAGCAAGCACTCTAGTTCTTGATTGAAATTCATTGCAGCCCGTTCCTAAACATACTGTTCTATATTGGTTCTATAACCTAGTCGTATGTTATTAAAGGACTCTTAAGAAAAAATTGAAAATCTCTTTTAATAATTCCAACCTTGACTAAGTTATCTATTCTAAAAAACTAAGTCTCTCATATAAACGCCTAATGGATTATGATGCAGAAGAGGCTAGTGGTAAAAGCCTCCAAGCATAAATTCATGAGCTAAAGAATGAATTTGACTCTTTAGCGAGTCAAACTAATGAGTATGAAAGGGCTACTAAATTGATTAGAGACAAGTAAAAAGCTCTAAAATAGGGTAGTAAAGGGCTTAGCTAGGAATTCAATAAGGTCAAATAGATGACTAAGGAGTTAGGGAAGTTATTAATGTTACGTGAGGAGGAAGTTGCCTATAGAAGCAACAAGTTTGATAGGCTAATAAGGATAATGTCTTATGTAACAAATAATGAGTCGAGATTTGATCCTTTAACCTCGATTAACTTTAAGCTTATATATCTTATACAAATAATTTGTTGATCGTTTATTGGCTTTTTGGACCTGAATTTTATTGTTTGAATGTTTATTCTTGTTTTTTTATATTTTTTTTGACGTAGAGAATTTTACTCTTATTCCTTTATTCCTGAATTTAACAAAAAGTAGGTATATAATGTTTCAAATAGTTCCTATGTTGGACCCCGTTTTCAGAGCCTAACATCGGACATGAAAGCGCGGTGCTTGGGGTGAAACATAAAAATTAAAGCACAAGGGGGGGGGGGTCGCCGCGGCGTGTGATGTCTCGTCGCGACAACTGCCTCCTACGGCCTACAGTGAATAAACTTGAAACTTTTCTCATTTTTATTAAATCAACCCATTCCAAACTTAACAACATGCACTCAAGCAAATTTCTAAATGATTCAATTCGTAAGATTTGAAATGTAAACATGCATACCTCATTAATATCCAAAAGATGAGTTTTACAAAGCTTTAATAAAATTTCAAACCAAATTACAATCTTTGAGTTCAAGTGTCAAAAGTACAAAAATACACTTGAACGAATCGAACTCGAAATGAAACTAAAGCCTTGTCTTCCAAAAGTACATCTTGAAAATACACAAACATAATAAATCGAAGTGATGCCATAACCCTTGACTTACTTAGTCTCTTGCTCGTCACCTGAATGGGGAGGGTAAAGGGGGTGAGCTATAAAGCTCGTGGGAACACATTTATAATATAGAAATAAGCAAAGCTATTTAAAAGATAACTCATTGTCGTGATATACTTTGAAATCATAGTAAGTGAGCATGTAAAAGTCATCATCTTGAAATGCTTGATTTTTGAACAATTCATGAGTAGAGTTCAAAACATGAATGCACGAAACAGGATAACAAATCATAAGCACATAAGCATAGCATAATGGTTTGGGTTAGTCCGGGTTCATGACGTAGAACACATTTCCATCGAAATGGTCCTGTGTAGTCGTAGTTTCTTGAGGGAGTCCTTGTGGGGAGCTCCATGCCACTAGCGGGCAGGCGGGAGAAGCCTTTTCATGATTCAACGTGCACGTGACGGTTCTTGAGAGACTACAACAAACCCACATAACATGCATGATTCAAAGTCTTGTAAATTTGATTGCCAAACTGGCACTTGCTTATAAACTTACTTTTCATACATTTCGGAAAACATGATTTCATGTGCATGTATTCTTGAAAAGAGAAAACCCCTTTTTGAAACATTTTCAATAATCATGAATGCCAATCATATAGCAAACATATAATCAATTCACAATAGCACATAAAGCAACATTGATGATGCAATTTAAAGCATTAAATCTTTCTTGATTTCAACAAAACAATGAGTGACTTATTTACTCTATTATAAACATGAACCCACCTTGAATTCCTTGCTTATTCTTGCTTAGGAATGCCTTTCCTCTTGTTACTCTTGCTCCTCTTGCCTCACTTGATTTCCTTCAACAATAACCAAAATCCCATTCAATTGGTGTAGAAATCGGAAAGTCAAACTTTAACAATTCGAACTATAACCAAAGCTAAAACAAAAATTCTATGGTTAACTTCCATCCAAAATTTGACATTCTTAGAGACTGATTCAGAACTTCATTTCTTCACAAAACTTGTAGATCTATGTCTCTAATTTACAACGAATGAAAAATCACCTCATTTGGACATATACAGAAAAAGATATGCCTAAAATACCAAAATTCATCTTTGCTGAAAACTGGGGGCTCGTCGCGGCGAAGGCCACGCTCGACGTGACGAATGGCCCACTCGTCGCGACGAACACAAATTCCTACGTCACGACTTGCACACCTTCCTCGTACGTTGCGGCGTGCTCATGAGCACGTCGTGACGTGCGGGTCTGGAGAACATCTCCAAACCCGATTTTTTCAACATTTTCCAACCTCAATCCTTCCCTTTTGCAAAAGCAACACACTTAAACCTTGATTCAAGTCCCATACTACATTGCTAACCCATTAACACCTTAAAAACAGTCACAAACTCATCAATCCAAGGATTCTAACCATATTTTCCCTAAACCTTTCAACAAACGAATTTTAACATATTCAACTTATCTTAAGGTTTAATCTAACTACAACAAGATTAAAAGAAGCTAAACTTACCCGAAAATGTCCCGAATCTGTTGAAATCCCTTAGGAATGCAAAACCTTATTTTTCTCTTCTCTTCTCCAAGCTCACGACACTCCCTCTCTTTTTTTTTCACTTTCCCTTTATTCTTTCTAAATTCTTTCCTTAAGCCTATTAGGAAGCACAATGACCACCATGCCCCTCCTTGTAAAGCCTTAATCTAACCAATTTAAGTGATATTCCCAAAATGCCCTCACACATTTTTACCCCTTTCATGCTCATTTAAATCATACTAAACTCAAATAAACTTCAATTATCCATAAATACCTTCAATTTAATCAAACTAAGTCATAATCACACAATCAACACTGTTCATGCTTAATGATATCAATTAAAAAAAAATTTGGGGCCCAACATTTCTCCCCCCTCTTAAAAGAAATTTCTTCCTCGAAATTATTACCTGAATCATCGAAAAGTTGAGGATACTTCTCCTTCATGGCTTCCAATGGCTCCCATGTAGCCTCTTCCATCGAATGATTCCTCCACAGGACTTTGACTAGGTGAACCGTCTTGTTCTTGAGGACCTTTTCTTTGGTATCCAAAATCTCCATTGGAATCTCCTCATAACTCAAATCATCTCTCAACTAAACCTCAGTGGCCTGAATGATATGAGAAGGATCCGATCTATACCTCCTCAGTATGGAAACATGGAAGACATCATGGATCTGAGACAATTCCGGAGGCAACGCCAACCTGTAGGCTAGTGGTCCAATCCTCTCAAGAATCTCATAGAGACCCACATATCTCGGACTCAACTTGCCTTTCTTGTCAAACCTCAATACCTCTTTCCAAGGAGACGTCTTAAGGAACACTTTCTCACCGACTTCATACTCCATCTCCTTCCGATGTGCATCAATGTAGCTCTTCATCCTATCCTGAGCTGCCATAAGTCGTTGCTTAACCAGATTAACTTTATGCACTGTCATCTGAATCAATTTTGGTCCTACCAGTTTTCTCTCTCCTTCTTTATCCCAACATATCGGAGTTCTACACCTCCTTCCATACAAAGCCTCATATGGAGTCATCTGAATGCTCGAATGGTACGAATTATTATAAGCGAATTCGACCAATGGCAAATGCTCATCCCAAGCTCCTTTGAAATCCATCGCACAAGCCCGGAGCATTCCCTCAAGTGTCTGAATGGCCCTCTTAGATTGACCATCCATCTGAGGGTGAAAAGTCATGCTAAAATTCAGCTTAGTACCTAAAGCTTCCTGCAAGCTTCCCCAAAATCTCGAAGTGAACCGAAGATCCCTGTCGAAAACTATGGAATCTGGAATCCCATGCAATCTCACTATCTCATCGATGTACTTCTTTATTAGCACATGCAAAGAATCAGTCTGCTTGATTGCTAGAAAATGGGCCGACTTCGTCAACCTATCCACAATAACCCATATGGCATCATGCTTCCTACTGGTCTTGGGCAAACCCATCAGGAAATCCATGGTCACTCTTTGCCACTTCCACTCTAGAATGGACAACGGCCTTAATTTGCCTGAAGGTGTCTGATGTTCAGCCTTGACTTGCTGACAAACGAGACACTTACTTACATACTCTGTGACATCCCTCTTCATGTCCTTCCACCAAAAATGCTCTCTCAAATCTCTGTACATCCTAGTGCTACCTGGGTGCATGGCATAAGGCGCATTGTGTGCCTCATCCAAAATCTCATCCTTCACTTCCTTGCTATCTGGAATGCAAAGCCTGTTTCTTACTGTCATGAGTCCATCATCCCCCACTATTACTTCATAATTCTTACCATTATGAATTTCCTCTTGAAGCTTGCTCAAATCTGCATCCTGTGCCTGCAACTCCCTATCCTTCTCCCTGAGTATTGGCCTTACTCGGAAGTTAGCTAGAAGGCAATTTGGTTCCTCCTGCTTCAAGCTTATCTTAAGCTTGGCCATCTCTTCCAATAAAGGAAGATAAACTGCATGAACATGGGAAATAGAAGACTTCCTACTCAAAGCATCCGCCACTACATTTGCCTTACCTGGATGATACTCAATCAGCAAGTCATAATCCTTAAGTAACTCAATCCACCTTCTCTGCCTCAAATTCAATTCCTTCTGACTTAGCAAGTACTTGAGACTCTTATGATCAGTAGATCCTCATTTGAACCCCATATAGATAATGCCTCCAAATTTTCAAGGCAAAGATCACTGCTGTTAATTCCAAATCATGAGTCGGATAATTCAACTCATATGGCTTCAGTTGCCTTGAGGCCTAAGCTATCACCCTGTCTCCCTGCATCAATACACAACCAAGACCCTTCCTCGACGCATCACTATACACGGTATAGCCCTCATCACCAGAAGGCAGAATCAGAATCAGAATCGGAACACTTGTCAATCTGTGCTTGAGCCCCTCAAAGCTCTTCTGGCATTCATCAGTCCAGATAAACTTCTGATTCTTCCTCAATAGCTTAGTTATTGGAGCAACTATCATGGAGAATCCTTCTACAAACCTCCGTAGTAACCTGCCAGACCTAGAAAACTCCTCACCTCTGTCACTGTCTTGGGTGTTGGACCCCACCCCCCACACCTGGGCTAATATTTCCCACCCAGCGTGTGTTTGCGGGTTATACCACGGCGGGTGTTTTGGGTTATACCATGACATCCAACTTAATCAAGATCTTGTCCTCTTTGGTCAAGGTGAGGCCACGACTCGAACCCTTGACCTCAAGGTTTTATAGCTTTTATAGCCTCTTACCATTTGGCTAACAGCCAAATGGTAAGAAAGCATGACTCATACTGATCGAGTGAAGTCGATCTTGAATACTGGTCTTGATCTTGAACAATGTATTCTTGTCAGCCAGTGGTGGGTCCAACATTAAAAATCTTTTAATGTTGGACCCCACCCCCACACTGGCTAATATTTCCCACCGGCGTGTGTTTGCGGGTTATACCACGGCGGGTGTTTGCGGGTTATACTGCATGGCATCCAACTTAATCAAGATCTTGTCCTCTTTGGTCAAGGGTGAGGCCACGACTAGAACCCTTGACCTCAAGGTTTTATAGCTTCCACATGCTCGCCTCTTACCATTTGGCTAAGCTCTGATACCAAAATGTTGGACCCCGAACCTTGAGTGACAATTTGACTATGATCAAGTGGATGAGTTGATTGAAATTAAGTTGAAGATCATGAAATAAAGAGAGAAAGTATGAAAATATGAAAAATTGTGTAATAGTTGACTTTCTGGCCTTTGAGGGTTGACTTTTGTTTGAGGCAAAATTTGATAAAATGATCTTCTGGAAACTTGTAGGTTATGTTAAGAGATTTTTGTGGACATAAAGTTTGTAATTTTTCGATATCGGGAGTGAAAGTTATGATCAGTCAAAGTTTATGTTTGATCGGGTTTGACTTTTATATTGGTTGGAACTTTGACTGAGAAATTAACCTAGTTAGAGGTTAATTGAGCTTTGATGTTCTTCATGAAAATTGAAGGATTTGTTTTGATCTTTATTTCGATATAAAGTATGAAATTTTTCGATCTCGGAAAATTAAGTTATGATTTTGCAAGCGTGTATCGAGAATAGTATCTTTGACCGGAAAATGGATTCCGTAGAGTCGAATTGAGTTTTATGTTCTTCTTGGAAGATTTAGAGCTTTCTTTAAGCTTTCTATAGAGACTAAGTTTGTCAAAATCGGAGTTCGGGATTAAAAGTTATGAATTTTGGAAGTTTAGAGGAAAAAAAAAAAAAAGGAAAAGGTTTAGCGCCTCGCTAGGCTGACGGCTCGCCCTAGCGAGCGGGCGCCCAGACGCTCCTCAGAGGGCGCCTCGCCTGGCGAGGAAGGCGTTCCTTCGCCTCGCGAGGCAAGGCTCGCCCTCATGTTGGCGCCTCGCTAGGCGGCGCGACGCCCTAGCGGCGGGCGTCTCGCCCTCATGGCGGCGCCGCGCCTCATGAGTTGGGGCGTCTTGTCTGCATCTGACGCCTTTTGTTTCGAAATTTTTGATTTCTTTGTTTTAATCCGACCTTTGTTCACTATTTTGCTTATATCTTTTCCGTCCGACATCCGATTGAGTTGATTCTTTTTGCGTTGGATTCCTAAGACATTGAATTTCATTTTATAAGAAATTTGTGAACTTTTGAGGTTAAATTAATGGTGATTAATTTAATCAAAGTGAGTCGGGAAAGTTTCCGAGCATGATTCAGTGTTTTGTGAAATTCGGGATCTGTAGAGATCCGATTGAAGCGATTCTTGAGGCGAAATAAAGATAAGACAAGGGGCTACAAATCATATGAAGACATGAAATGTCAATTTTGCCCTTAGGACTTTTAATTTTTGAATTTAAGTTCGGATTATGGTGAAATTTTTGGATTGGGAACACCTGAGAGTAATTTGAGCATAACTTTTGATCTGGGAATCGAAATGAGACGATTCTTGTTTTGAATTAAACTAGAGACATAAGGCTACAATTGTTATGAAGACATCGAGTTTCAATTCCGGGAATAAGAATGTGAAATTTTGGACGGAAATAATCGTACATAAGAAATGTGTTAGAATATGGATTTTTCCGCACTATTTCGCACGTAACTTTTGATGTGGTACTCCGAATTGAGCGCGGTCAGTGGCGTTGGATTCGTATGATTGAGAGGAACATTTATCGAGAAGGAAGTTTGGACAAATTCCTTCAAATCGATAGTGCGAATCAAACCGCAAGTAAGTGTAATTTTAAGTTTTGAATGGAGGGCAAAATGGTCATTTGACCATCAATTAATGAAACACAGATGGTGATGTCGTTTTTGGCATATTAAAAGCCACGAAAGTGGCTGGAAATTTCCAGAGAAAAGAAGAAGAAAGAAGAAAGAAGAAGAAGAGAGAGTTTCGGGTGATGGAGAAAAGATGAGAGAGAAAATGAAGTTTTGATTTTTCTACTTCTTTCTTAAGGATTTTGGGAGGGTTCCAAGAGAGAAAAAGATAGAGGAGCATAAGAGCTTCCTTCCAAGCCAAAAAAATTCGAATTTGGAAGAGAAAGAGGTAAGAGAAATTTTTCTACTTTGAGATTTTGATTAATCTTCGGTTTAGAATTATGACATATGAGATGGGTTTATGGATTGTGGAATTAATTTTGATATATATGCTTTAGGTTGGGTTTAATTTTGGATGAAAAATTGATTAAGGTTTAGGCTTAATTTTATGATTGAGAATTTTGAGATATTTTGGTGTAGAATTATAGGAAATATGATGAATTGATGATATATGAAATCAATTTTGAAGAAATTGTATTTTGTGGTATTGTATTGAGATAAATTGGTTTAGGCCAATTTTAAGATTTGGGGATTTTTGAAATTGAGGATTTAAATAGTTTGGAATTAATGTGAATTGAGGAATTGCGAGATTAATTTTGAAGAAATTATGTTTTATGAGATTGAATTCGAGTGTCTTGGTTTAGGCCAATTTTGAAAATTGGGGATGTTCAAAATTGGAGATTGAAATAGCTTGAATGTAAATGGAATTGGTGAATTCCTAAGTTGATTGTGAAAATTAAGTATTTTCGATGTGAAATTTGGATGTTTATGGTTTAGGTTTTGGTATTTTGGAAGAGAGAAAGCGAGGATCAATTGGAGCTTGAAATCAAGTTTAGGCAATAATTCGAGGTGGGTAGCATATTTATATTTTGATTTGTGAGCATTATGCAATTTTGAAAAATTAAAAGCAATTTTCAAAAATTGAAGAAAGCAAAATTTTGGATTTTGATACATTATTGTTTTAGTAAGTGTTTGAAAAGAAAGGTTGGTTAATGTTTGAAATTGTGATTTCAAAGGATTTGGAAAAATTATTACAATTTGAATTATGTTTGAAAAGAAAATAGAAATTTCGAAAGTTCATTTTGTTATGTATGCATTGCTAAATTATGTAAAGTCTTTGAAGTTATTGATTGATTGAGTGATTTAATTGTATGTATTATGTGAATGTGTGAAAAATATCAAGATTTCGAAATTTGTGCCTTCGGGCAATTTGATTTTCGCTTGTGAATGTGTTATGTGGGTTTGGTAGGTCCCTTGGTGAGTCAGCGTTGTCTCTATGTGTATAGCCTTCTCCAGTGCCGCATAGTGTACGGAGACTCGATTCGGACTCCTTCACGGCTATAATGGACATGCAATGCGGAAAGTGTAATGCGTTCGCTCACGATCGCACAGGACCGCTTATATGAGAATGTGCGATCGTCTATTTGGACCGAACAGCACCATTCGATGTGTTATATGTTTTGATTTGTTTATGTGTTCTGCATTCATATTTATGAAAAATTCAAGAAGTTTTGAAAAATGAGAAAAAGGAGATTATTATGAAAAGTTTGAAAAATATGAAAAAATGGGTTTGAGGAAATTGTTTGAAAAATTATAAAGTTTGAAAAAATTAGCCCTTTTGGCAAAAGAGTATTAAAATGATTTGACTTATTTATCGGTTTATAAATGTGTTATCCACGAGCTTTCGAGCTCACCCCCTTTCATCCCCATCTCCGGGTTTGACGGTGAGATCGGATGAAAGAATGTGAAGACGTATGTCAAGGCGTCGATTTCGACATTTGAATCGTTGGTTTTGAGAAATTTGGATCTTGTGTATGAATATGTTTATGGCTTTAGATAAGTTTGGAAAAATGTATTTGTGTATAAAGTTAAGTATTGTGAATGAATGAGAAATTTGTATATGAAATTATGAATAGTTTGGGAATCTATATGTATGATTGATTTGGGAATGAGATTGATCTATGAGAATAGTAGATTGAATGAAAAGTATGAGATTGTTTTAGAATTAGGTTTGTGTCATCTGGCGATATCCGGACGGAGGGTCCGGTGGATTCTCGATATTTGTGTGATTGATTGGCATTTAGAAGTGTTGTTTTGAACACTTTGCGAGGTTTGGAGTTAGGATAAAGGCGGTAGTTATCTTTGAAATTTCGATAAAATCTGGGATAAAATGTAATTTGAGATTGGTATGGATTTATATAAGATTATGTATGTTGTATGGATTGAAGATGATTTGGATATGATTGAGTAACGAGAAAAGAAATGAGAATAAGAAGAAAAAAAAATTCATAACGGATTTTGGAGCGTCTTAGGATCCCCAACGCGTTTCATTTCTGTTCTTTGCTTATGCGGATGTCGGAAAGTGTTTGATTTACATTGATTTGTTTGCTTACTTTGTTTTCTATCCGAATTCGATTTGCATTCGATTCGATCCCGCCGCTTATTCGTTCCGCTTTGTGATTCAGATATCGATTATTTCGCTTCGCTATATTCGATTGAATCTGTTCGTTTGATTCGATTAGCATTTGCTTCCGCTTGCCTTTGCTTCCGCTTCGCTACTTTCGGATTTGTTCGCTTCCGCATTTCGCAATTTCGATCCGAAATTTCTGGCTCCTTTCGCTTCCGTTTCCATTGATTCTGTCATTCGTTCTTCGTGTTGGAATCTGTATGCGTAGTTGGATTCCGGAACGGGATCCAACATTGGGTGTATGCCAATTCACCACTGCTTCAACTTTCCTTGGATCAACATGTACACCATCTTGTGAAATCACATGGCTAAGGAAGGTCACCTCATGTAGCTAAAACTCACACTTGCTGAACTTAGCATAAAGCTCTCTCTCCCTCAGATGCTCCTCATGTTCTTCTTCACTTTTAGAATATACCAGAATGTCATCTATAAATACTATGACAAACTGATCCAGATACTCCTTGAAGACCCTATTCATAAGATCCATAAAAGCAGCTGGAGCATTGGTCAATCCAAATTGCATGACTAAAAACTCATAATGTCCATACCGAGTCCTAAAGGCTGTCTTGCTTACATCAGACTCCTTGATTCTGAGCTGATGATAGCCTAACCTGAGATCAATCTCGGAGAAGACCCTTGCTCCCTGCAGCTGGTCAAACAGATCATCTATCCGTGGCAAAGGGTACTTGTTCTTAACTGTCACCTTGTTGAGTCTCTGATAGTCAATACACATCCGCCATGTTCCATCCTTCTTCTTGACAAACAGAACCGGTGCTCCCCAAGGTGACGAACTCTGTCTAACATACCCCTTCTCTAACAGTTCCTCCAACTGTTCCTTAAGCTCCCTCAACTTAGCTGGAGTCATCCTGTAAGGCGGTATTGAAATAGGTGCGGTTCCGGGAATCAAGTCGATGACAAACTCGATTTCCCTCACCGGCGGCAAACCTGGTAACTCATCTGGAAACACATCCGGAAATTCCCTCATAATCGAAAAATCCTCTAGCTTCCCTTCATTCCTATCGGCATCCACAACATGTTCCAAGAAGGCTTCATACCCCTGACCCATCATTCTATTAGCTAGCATAGTCGAAATCAGTCTTGGCGATGATGTTTTTTTGTACCCCCTGAAAATCAACTTCTCACCATTACCCAAATCAAATTCCACCTCTTCCTGACCACAATCCAGCTTTGCCAGATATTTCTCCATAGTATCCATCCCCAGAATAACGTCTAACCCTTTTAGGTCTAGAGGTAGTAAGTCCACTACCAATCTACCACCATCAATGAAGAGTTCACAATCCTCATATACTTGACTAATCACCATATTCCTCCCTAGAGGAGTACTAACAAGCAAGGGCTTATCCAAAGGCACTGAATTCACACCATGCAATGTTATACTTGCAGAAACAAAAGAATGTGTTGGGACCTAATCCGGAGACCGACGCCCCAACCCGAAAACGGAAAATGAATACGAATACGAACCAATATGAATCGAATCAAAGCAAATCGAATCGATTTCTGATACGTAACAAAACGGAGCCAACACCCGTGAACAAATATTAAAGAAAGCGTTTGCGTTGGAAACCTTAAGACTATCAATCAAAACTAATCCAATCCGTGTACATTTTTTTCTTTTTTTCTTTCTTTCTTTCTTTCCATCTCTTACAAGTGACTTCAATATCCTCAATCCAATAACATTCACATACAATCGCACTATCCAACGTCCAATACCCGTTCATTCACATTTCTCCATATACAAATCATGCTTATATCTCAGTTGGACATACACAAGTTATATAACATATCCATGTGCAATACCATAACTCAATAGCCTCATCCAAACCTCATAAATACAATTACGATTTATACACCATTTCATAAATCAAAGCTTTATACAAATCATAGTGGCATTTTCAAGCCTTATACATTACCCATAACCCTAAACCAAAGTACACAATACAACGATTCTAGACTTCTCAAAGAACCATCTAACTTAACAATAATACAATATAAACACATGCAAACAGAAATCTTCATTTTCTTTCACCCGATCTTCTTCTCATCACCTGTGGATGAGAATGAAGGGGGGTGAGCTTTACAGCCCGTGGGTAACAGTTTATAACAAATAAATAAGCAAAACCTTTTAAAAATGCTTTTCTTTTCTTTTCTTGCAGAAACTTTGTTTGAAACCTATAAAGCACATTTTCAAAAGTTCTTCTTTTGCAGTAATCGAATTCACAATTTCTGAAATATGAATGCATCAATCATAATACTTCACAATGCAAATACACACATAACGGCTAGAGAGTTCCGTAAATACAACGAATAAACCGAAGTTTATCGTAAACACAACGAGTCCGATTTCTCAAGATCTCGTGGCCTCTAACGGGCAGCCGGGAGCAGGCTTTTACGTCGACGTGCACGTGACTAACGAAACGTTCCTCTCTCGCCCAAACACAAGCACATAATCATGCTTAAATCAATTATCGAATGCTCTTTTTCGAATATACGAAATGCCATGAAATGTTCGAGGCATAACACAAATGTATTTGCAATTCATCAAAAGTTCATGTATTGAATCAATAATGATTTTTCAAATCATTCATGCAATAATGCAACATTAATGATGCAATTGAAATGAGAAGAATCTCTTTGTTTAAAGACAACAGTAGTGGCTTATAAATTTTATTATAAACAGGTACCCACCTCGAATCGATGCTAGAAACTTGTTCCTTGCTCCAATTTGTCCATTGATTCTTTCTTTCTTCCAATAGAAAATTTCCTACACCAATTTCATACAAATTCGACCCCATAAATAACATAATCCTTAATATTGAACTTAGAAAACACTAATCCCTCATATATTCAAGCTTTTTAAATCACAAATTTCCAAAATCCCCAAATTCCAAATTTGGGCATAAACCCTAATTAATTTCCATCCAAAATTAAACCCATAATACTAAGAAATCAACAAAATTAACTTCATACTCCACAAACCCATTCCATTTTCCATGATTCTAAACAAAAACTTCAAGAGAAACTCAAATCTTAAAAATTGCTCTTACCTCATTTCTCCTCCATTTTCGGATTTTCTTGGTTCAAGGGGAAGCTCTCTTCATCCTCCACCTTTTTCTCTCTTGGAATGACATTAAAATCTCTCTTCAAGTGGAAGAAAAATTGAGCCTTAGCTTTCTCCCCTTTTTCTCCACCGAAACTTGCTCTCCCTTCTCTCTTCTCTCTTTTGTTCTTTTCTTTGTTCAAATGTCTTGCTTCCCTTCACAAAAACCACAGCTCACGTGTTTTTATAGTGCCATGACATTTAATGAATGAGGAATGACCCATAAGTCCCTCCATTTAAGCCTATAAACTTAACTCTTTAAGTAAACTTCCAAAATTACCCCTCCATTGGTCTTTAAAACTGACATCTTGTCTGATTATTTCGATCAGGTGAATGAAGCCATTTGACAAAACTTTCTTCTAGATAAATGTTCTTCTATGTCTTACGAATCCAATGCTTCAAGAATCGGATCGATCCGAGCTCTATAACTCAAGATATCTCCAAAATACTGAAGTCTGTTCTTTAGACTCGAGGCTGAACACTACACCTAACTTCCGACCCAAATTTGGAAGTCTTAGAGGCTACATTGTCGATGCTCCTTCATAACATTTTTAGCCCCATTCTCTATTTTCATTTGCAAAAAGAATCAAATCGATCGGAGTTCTATCGATCGAGATATCTCTAAAATACTGAACACTGTCCAAACTTTTATAACCGATCAGTTCACGAAAATCTGAGCTATCTTTCTCCATTTAATTCCAAAACTAATCTATATAGTATGAAAAGATATAAAAATGTCTTAGGAATCCAACGCTTTGAAAATCGACTCAATCGGAGGTCTACACAAAAAGTTATGGCCAAAAGAAGGAAGAGGGGTCAAAAACACAAAAGCAGACGATGATGTCAGCACAGACGCAAATTCGTCTGTGATGACATTAACACAGACGTAAAAATTCGTCTGTGGTGATGTCAGCACAGACGCAAAAATTCGTCTGTGATGACATCATCACAGACGAAAAATGAAGACTAACTTCGTCTGACCCCTTTCTCCAGAACATCCCCACTTAGAAAGATCATAACTTTCTACTCAGAACTCCAAATTAGACACGGTTTGATTCGTTGGAAATCTAAGAGAAAAATCTACAACTTTTCAGAAGGAAATTTTGCCAAAATCTATCTTTATCAATCCCAAAATGGCCCCTAAAGTTAGAAGATAAGACTTTCATTCCTGCACCAACACTGCACCCAATTCTTAACTTCATGACACTATTTGAGACTCTTAGGCACATAATTGAAATTCGATGTCTTCTTACAAAATGTATCCATATATCTCTAGTTTAATCCAAATCAAGAATCATCTCGTTTGGATTACTATAGAAAACGTTACGGTTAAAATACTGAAGCATATTCAGTGAACATTTTTCAGATCACTACCAATCTTGTCTCCAAATCTTTCCTTATCATAACTCATACCAAGATCACTCTTTCTACTCTCTTGTCCAATATTTTCATGCTTTATATCAATGGAAAGATAAAACAACCTCTACAATGTTCATAAAGAACTCCAAAGTAACTTCACCCTCTAGATAAGTCAATTTTTCAATCAAAGTTTCTGCCCGCTTAGCAATCACCTAAGCAATATCCAAACTTCAATTTATCATAACTTCTTGCCCCAATATCAAAAAATTGCATACTTTATGGCGTTAGAAAGCTGGAAACATGAACTACAACTTTCATTAAGACCACTTTAGCCAAATATATCTAGATTAGTACAGATTTACCATTGAAGTTTCTAACACCATTCCAACACATCAACTTCACATATCAACACATCACCACAAGCTCTTCAACTAATTCCTCTCAAACACAAAACACACAAATCTATACACAATTGATATTCTTACACAATTGATCTTTCATATCCATATATAAATCCATGTCTCATTAACATCATAAGATAAATGTTTATAAAATCAAATGGCATTCCAAGCCATATTACAACATCAGTATTCAAGTCCAAGTACAAAAGATACAAAACTCCACCATTCTCCACATATGACTGAAATCTAATTCTTACAATAATCTAACTTAAAACACCACATGCATAACCAAACAAATTGTCTTTACTTTCTAATTTCTTCAAAATTTTACACTTTCACTTTCTATTTCTTGATTTCAACTTCCATTTCAATCCACTCATCCACTTGAACTTTCATAACCCATACAAATCTATTTGAAACCCAAAGTTATCAAATCAAACAAATCTTTTCTCATCAATTTCCTTAAGGAAAAAATATCTATAACTCCATTCATATACAAAAAAAATCTTATCAAATTTTTATTTTCATATTTCCAATTTCCACTAAAAGATCGGGGTCCAACAGAATGTATGGAACCAGAATCAATTAAAACAAATACTGTTGAGTCAAGTAACTGAGCCATACCCGTGACAACCTCAGGTGCAGTTGCAGCTTCCTCCCTAGTCATGGCAAACACCCTTGCCGGTGCCTGACCCCTTGGCCTTCCTGGAGGAATAGTCTTCCTTGCAGTCCAAGAGCTGCCTACCTCGTAATGGCGGCACAGTTCCTCATTGTTTCGCACGTCTTGGGGCTTGGCTGCGCGACCCCTCCTGTCTCGGTACCTGTGGACAATCCTTGACCATATGCCCCTTCTCTCCACATCTAAAACAGACTCCAAGTAACTTGAGGCACTCTCCTTGGTGATGTCTCCCACAATGGTCGCATAGGAGGTTGGTCAGCCAGCTCCTTCCTGCTCTTCTAGTGCCTCCCACATTAGAGGCTTACCCTGACACTGCCTTTACCTGCTTGTTCCTGGTAGAGCCACTGCTACCCACTTCACTCTGGGTACGAAAGCTTCTTGTGCTCCTCTCAGGCATTGGAACACTAGTCCCTTTCTTAAAAGTCTGCTCCCTATTCTTCCTCTTCTTACTCACCTACTGCTTAATCTTCTCCAGCTTTTCAGCCTGGAGTGTCGGATCCACCAATTGCTAGTAGTCGTAGAAATTGTGGATCAAGACTTTCTCCCTGATCCCCAAGTGAAGACCTCCCTCAAACTTACGGCATTTGTCTTCCTCTATTGCCACAATGTTGGCTGCATAACGAGAAAGCTGTGTGACCTTCAACTCATACTTGCTCACACTCATTTCCCTCTGAGTGAGGTTCAGATACTCCCTGGATTTCTCTTGTACATACACTCTGGATAGATACTTCATTCTAAACACTTCCACAAATTCTCTCCATGTCAGCACCAAAGGAACAACCTGACTGTGTGGAACTGATTCCCACCAATGCAGTGCGTCTTCCTGTAACAAACTGACCGCATAGTCTAACTTCTCCTCATCTGTGCATTTCATCTGGACTAGAACCCTCTCGGTCCTCTTCAACCAGGCTTCAGCCTCTTCTGGATTAGTCGTCCCATTGAAATCTACAGCCCCAAACTTACAGAGCTTGTCATTGTTGGACCTCGAACTTTCGGTAGAAATTAGAAATATTAAATGGAATTAAATGAGTATGTTTGTATAGGTATTGTGTTATAGATGTTATTGTACTTAAAGGAGATTGATGAGAAATGAAGTGATTGGTTTTGATGACTTTGAAATTTGAGTAGATTTGTGTGAGTTATGAAAGTTAAAATGAATTAGTTGATTGAAATGAAAGTTGAAATCAAGAAATAGAAAGTGAAAGTGTAAAATTTTTAAGAAATTAGAAAGTTTGACTTTTTGGAGTAAAGAGTTGACTTTTGATTTACACAGATTTTGAGGAAATGATCTTCAGGAAGTTGGTAGAGTATGTTGAGAGCTTTTTGTAGCCATAAAGTTTGATAGATTTCGATATCGGAATAAAAAGTTATGATCTTTGGAAGTTAAGTGTATTTTTCTTTGGTTTTGGAAAATGCTTTAAGTGTAGGATTGTATATGTTGTGTTTTGAGGCGATTTTCGTACCGATGTGTATGGAATGGGATCAAGTAGCCTTCTTGAGAGTTGTAGAGATTGTTCTTATCTTTCCATTGATATAAAGCACGAAAATATTGGACAAGGGAGTAGAAAGTTAAGATTGTTAGAAGTTCTGATGCTGTTTAGTGTGAAGCTGATCGACCAGTCACTTTTTGTGGAGTTTTTGACCCATTTAGAAGTCGATCTGATTTTTAAGGCCTTAATGAAAGTTGTAGAGGGTTCTTTTACCTTTCTATAGACACTGAGTTTGTCAGATTTGGAGTTTTGGATCAAAAGTTATAATGTTTAAAAGTTTTGTACTATTGAGGAGTTTATCGATTGGTCACCTTCTAGCAAACTTTTGATTTCTTTAGTGTCCTATCTTGCCTTTGATTCCTTCTTAAAAATGGTAGAGCTTTCTCTTAGCTTTCCAACGAAACAAACCGCGACTGATTTGGAGGTCGGAGTCAAAAGTTATGAGGGTTTGAAGTTTGAAGGTCGGATTGGGTGTCGACCGACCTCTGTTGGCCAGGCCGACCTCTGTTGGCCGATCGACCTCTGTTGGCCGAGCCGACCTCTGTTGGCCGATCGATCTTCATTCTGGCCGAGCTCTGACCTCCCTTCACTCTTTTGAGCATAACTTCTTCTTCCGACATCCGATCGATCTGATTCTTTTTGTAAATTAAACTAGAGATACATATCTACAAATGTTATGAAGGAGCCTAGCTATGATTTAGCCTCTAAGACTTCCAAATATGGGTCGGAATTTTAGTGTAGTGTTCAGTCTTGGTGTTGTAAGGACTGAATAGTGTTCAGTATTTTGGAGATATCTCGATCGGTAGAGCTCTGATCGATCTGATTCTTTTTGTAACATAAACTAGATACATGAGGCTACAAATGTTATGAAGGAGCCGAGCTATGATTTAGCCTCTAAGACTTCAAAATGCGGGTCAGAAGTTTAGTGTAGTGTTCAGTCTTGGTGTTGTAAGGACTGAATAGTGTTCAGTATTTTGGAGATATCTTGAGCTATAGAGCTCCGATTGATCCGATTCTTGAAGGGTTAGATTCGTAAGACATAGAGGAACATTTCTATAGAAGAAAGTTTTGTCAAATGGCTTCAGTTACTTGGTCGAAATAATCAGACAAGATGTCAGTTATAAAGACCAATGAAGGGGCAATTTTGGAAGGTCACTTAAAGGATTAAGTTTTAGGCTTATGAGTAAGGGCAAATGGGTCAATTTTAAGTCATTTAATGACATGGCAATATAAAAGCAAGTGGGCTATCATTTTAGGAGGCAACCCACGACACTTAAGAGAAAAGAAGGAAAGAAATAAGAAGAGAAAGGAGAAGAGAGCAAGCTTCGGTGGAGAAAAAGGAGAGAAAGCTAGGATTCGGTTTTTCACCAATTGGAGAGGGAGTTTGATGTTGTTCTAAGAGAGAGAAAGGTGGAGAATGAAGAGAGCTCCATCATGAACCAAGAAAATCCGAAATTGGAAAAGATGAAGGTAAGAGTCGATTTTCGATCTTTGATCTTTTAGAGAGTTTTTGGTTTAGAATCATGGAAAATGATATGGGTTTGTGTATTATGGAGTCAATTTTAGTGATTGCTTAGTATGATGGGTTTAATTTTGGATAGAAATAAATTAGGGTTTATGCCCAATTTTGTAAATTGGGGATTTTAGAAATTAGTGATTTAGATGGCTTGATTATGCTTGGATTTAGTGTTTTCTAAGTTCAATATTAAGGATTATGTTATTTATGAGGTCGAATTTGTGTGACATTGGTGTAGGGAATTTTCAATTGGGAGAATAAAAGAAGAAATTGTCAAATTAAAGCTAAGGACAAGTTTCTAGCATCGATTCGAGGTGGGTAATGTGTTTATAATTTGAATTTATAAGCCACTACTGCTTTCTTTAAATAAAGAGATTTTCTGATTTCAATTGCATCATAAATGTTGCATCATTGTATGAATGATTTGAAAAATCATTTTTTTATTCAATACATGGACTTTGGATGAATTACAACATACATTGTGTTATGCCTCGAAAGATTACATGGCATTTCGTATATTCGGAAAAGATCATGCGATAAATGATTTTGAGCATGATATGTGCTTTGTTTGGGTAAGAGAGTTACGGATGGAGTCACGTGCGTCGGCGTATAGTATAGCCTTCTCCCTTGCCCGCTTGAGGCAACGAGATCCTCGAGAAATCGAGACTCGGATAGTTTCGATAAACTTGGTTTATTCATTACATTCTACGGAAATCTCGAGCCATGTGTTGTGCATTGCATATGTGGTTTGTCATTGCATTTATGAATTGTCAAGTTGATGCATTCATGTTTAGCAACCTATGGGTTATGGCTGAAAGCCTAAAAATCATACGTTTTGCAATTGTGATTTGACTACAGCAAGAGCGGAATTTTTAGAAAATGTGCTTTACGGATTTCAAAGAAATGTTTTTTTCTAAGATCAGAGAAGGAAAAAGATTTCAAGGGTTTTGCTTATCTATTCGTTTTATAAACATGTTATCCACGAGCTTTGTGCTCACCTCCCTTTCATCCCCATCTCTAGGTTTTCGAGCGGGAGATCGGATGAAAGAATGTCAAGACGTGTTATTCGATTTTGTATCGTTTGTATTTTATGAAAAATGGGATTTTTGTATCGGTTTGTATAAGACTGGTTTTTTCAATTATTGTATTACAAGTATTATTATGGGATTGTATTATGAATTCTGGACATTTGTATTGATTTAAGTTATGAATGGGATCTGGATATAGAGAGGATTGATTATTTGATTTGAATTTGATTTATGAATTTTGTATAGAGATCTGGATTATGACCTTATGTATAATGATTATAGTATGTATATGGAATTGAAGAATTAATAGGAATTGGATTTGCATAATATGTGTTGGATATGGACATGTAGATATAGGATTGCGTTTGTTGTGTTGGATTCTGGACAGGGAGTCCGGTGATACGGGTTATATTGTGAGAAATATAGAAGTGTATTTTGTACACTTTGCAGGTTTTGGGTTTAATAGAATGCAGTCGTTATGCTGCCAAAAATTTTGGTGAAATGCGTATAAGAATGAGAATTGAGATTTATTTGAGTGCATAAGAAAATGATTATGAATTGAGAAATTGATTAAGGAAGGTGGAGGAAATGAAAAAAAAAGAAAAAAAAGTACACAGATTTGGATTAGTTTAGACTAATAGTCTTAAGGTTTCCAACGCAAACGCTTTCTTTGATATTTGTTCATGGATGTCGGAAATTTATTTCGATTCGATTTGATCTGAAGTTTGCCTCGATTTCTCTTTGCTTCCGCACTTCGTTTTTCGTATTCGTTTTTCGTTCCTCCGGTTGGGATCGGGTTTCCAGATCGGGTCCCAACATTTGTAGTATCAGAGCCCAGTTATATGATCTTACTTGGGCGTATGTGTATGAGTAAGAAATGGATAAGAGTTTGTGAGGATAAGATTGATCTTGTGAGAATGTGAGCATGATGTGTTTGTCTTTCATGAATTATTTGACGAATCTAAATGATTGTTTGATTGAGGTGATGAGTTATATGATTGAATTAGTGAGAGTGTGATATTGATGTGAATAAGTGTTCATGAATTATTCGAGGAATGACAGTGACTATTTGATTTAAGTGTCAAGAGTATGATTGATTTTAAGATTGCGTGTATGGAAATTAAGATTAGAAATTCATGATGAGTTTGGAGGATTTGACTTCAAATGTATAGGAGCTTGATGATAGGAATATATGTATTGATATGGTATGGGTGCTATGTGACTTAAGAATTAAGAAATTGTGAAGAGATTGAGAATATGTATTATGAGGATATTAGATAAGAAAAGTGATTGATTAAGCTCTTTTCGAAAGAAATTAGTTAAGAGATTGTGTTACTTGATAATGTCTTAGTAGGAATTTCGAGGGCGAAATTCTTATAAGAGGGGAGAAATGTTGGACCCCGAACTTTCGGTAGAAATTAGAAATATTAAATGGAATTAAATGAGTTTGTTTGTATAGGTATTGTGTTATAGATGTTATTGCACTTAAAGGAGATTGATGAGAAATGAAGTGATTGGTTTTGATGACTTTGAAATTTGAGTAGAGTTGTATGAGTTATGAAAGTTAAAATGAATTAGTTGATTGAAATGGAAGTTGAAATCAAGAAATAGAAAGTGAAAGTGTAAAATTTTGAAGAAATTAGAAAATTTGACTTTTTGGAGTAAAGAGTTGACTTTTGATTTACACAGATTTTGAGGAAATGATCTTCATGAAGTTGGTAGAGTATGTTGAGAGCTTTTTGTAGCCATAAAGTTTGATAGTTTTCGATATCGGAATAAAGAGTTATGATCTTTGGAAGTTAAGTGTATTTTGCTTTAGTTTTGGAAAATGCTTTAAGTGTAGGATTGTATATGTTGTGTTTTGAGGCGATTTTCGTACTGATGTGTATGGAATGGGATCAAGTAGCCTTCTTGAGAGTTGTATAGATTGTTCTTATCTTTCCATTGATATAAAGCACGAAAATATTGGACAAGGGAGTAGAAAGTTATGATTGTTAGAAGTTTTGATGCTGTTTAGTGTGAAGCTGATCGACCAGTCACTTAGTGTGGAGTTTTTGACCCATTTAAAGGTCGATCTGATTTTTAAGGCCTAAATAAAAGTTGTAGAGGGTTCTTTTACCTTTCTATAGACACCGAGTTTGTCAAATTTGGAGTTCTAGATCAAAAGTTATAATGTTTACAAGTTTTGTACTGTTGAGGAGTTTATCGATCGATCACCTTGTAGCAAACTTTTGATTCCTTTAGTGTCCGAGCTTGCCTTTGATTCCTTCTTAAAAATGGTAGAGCTTTCTCTTAGCTTTCCAAAGAATCAAACCGTGACTGATTTGGAGCTCGGAGTCAAAAGTTGTGAGGGTTTGAAGTTTGAATGTCGGATTGGGTGCCGACCGACCTCTGTTGGCCGAGCCGACCTCTGTTGGCTGAGCCGACCTCTGTTGGCCGACCAACCTCTGATGGCCGACCGATCTTCGTTCTAACCGAGCTTTGATTTTCTGGCCGAGCTTTGATTTTTCTGGCCGAGCTCTGACCTCCTTTCACTCTTTTGAGCTTAACTTCTTCTTCCAACATCCGATCGATCTGCTTCTTTTTGTAAATTAAACTAGAGATACATATCTACAAATGTTATGAAGGAACCGAGCTATGATTTAGCCTCTAAGACTTCCAAATACGGGTTGGAAGTTTAGTGCAGTGTTTAGTCTTAGTGTTGTAAGGACTGAATAGTGTTCAGTATTTTTGAGATATCTTGATCGGTAGAGCTCCGATCGATCTGATTTTTTTTTGTAACATAAACTAGAGACTTGAGGCTACAAATGTTATGAAGGAGCCGAGCTATGATTAAGCCTCTAAGACTTCCAAATGTGGGTCGGAAGTTTAGTGTAGTGTTCAGTCTTGGTGTTGTAAGGACTGAATAGTGTTCAGTATTTTGGAGATATCTTGAGCTATAGATCTCCGATCGATCCGATTCTTGAAGGGTTGGATTCGTAAGACATAGAAGAAGATTTCTATAGAAGAAAGTTTTGTCAAATGACTTCATTTACCTGGTCTAAATAATCAGACAAGATGTCAGTTATAAAGACCAATGAAGGGGCAATTTTGGAAGGTCACTTAAAGGATTAAGTTTTAGGCTTATGAGTAAGGGCAAATGGGTCAATTGTAAGTCATTTAATGACATGGCATTATAAAAGAAAGTGGGCTGTCATTTTAAGAGGCAACCCACGACACTTAAGAGAAAAGAAGGAAAGAAATAAGAAGAGAAAGGAGAAGAGAGCAAGCTTCGGTGGAGAAAAAGGGGAGAAAGCTAGGGTTCGGTTTTTCACCAATTGGAGAGGGAGTTTGATGTTGTTCTAAGAGAGAGAAAGGTGGAGAATGAAGAGAACTCCATCATGAACCAAGAAAATCCGAAATTGGAGAAGATGAAGGTAAGAGTCGATTTTCGATCTTCGATCTTTTAGAGAGTTTTTGGTTTAGAATCATGGAAAATGATATGGGTTTGTGTATTATGGAGTCAATTTTAGTGATTGTTTAGTATGATGGGTTTAATTTTGGATAGAAATAAATTAGGGTTTATGCCCAATTTTGTAAATTGGGGATTTTGGAAATTAGTGATTAGATGGCTTGATTATGCTTGGATTTAGTGTTTTCTAAGTTCAATGTTAAGGATTATGTTATTTATGAGGTCGAATTTGTGTGACATTGGTGTAGGAAATTTTCAATTGGGAGAATAAAAGAAGAAATTGTCAAATTGAAGCTAAGGACAAGTTTCTAGCATCGATTCGAGGTGGGTAATGTGTTTATAATTTGAATTTATAAGCCACTACTGCTTTCTTTAAATAAAGAGATTTTCTGATTTCAATTGCATCATAAATGTTGCATCGTTGTATGAATGATTTGAAAAATCATTTTTTTATTCAATACATGGACTTTGGATGAATTACAACATACATTGTGTTATGCCTCGAAAGATTACATGGCATTTCGTATATTCGGAAAAGATCATGCGATAAATGATTTTGAGCATGATATGTGCTTTGTTTCGGTAAGAGAGTTACGGATGGAGTCACGTGCACGTCGACGTATAGTATAGCCTTCTCCCGGCTGCCCGCTTGAGGCAACGAGATCCTTGAGAAATCGGACTCGGATAGTTTACGATAAACTTCGGTTTATTCGTTGTGTTCTACGGAACTCTCGAGCCATGTGTTGTGCATTGCATATGTGGTTTGTCATTGCATTTATGAATTGTCAAGTTGATGCATTCATGTTTAGCAACCTATGGGTTATGGCTGAAAGCCCAAAATTCATACGTTTTGCAATTGTGATTTGACTACAGCAAGAGCGGAATTTTTAGAAAATGTGCTTTACGGATTTCAAAGAAATGTTTTTTTCTAAGACCAGAGAAGGAAAAAGATTTCAAGGGTTTTGCTTATCTATTCGTTTTATAAACATGTTATCTACGAGCTTTGTGCTCACCCCCCTTTCATCCCCATCTCTAGGTTTTCGAGCGGGAGATCGAATGAAAGAATGTCAAGACGTGTTATTCGATTTTGTATCGTTTGTATTTTATGAAAAATGGGATTTTTGTATCGGTTTGTATAAGACTGGTTTTGTCAATTATTGTATTACAAGTATTATTATGGGATTGTATTATGAATTCTTGAAATATGTATTGATTTAAGTTATGAATGGGATCTGGATATAGAGAGGATTGATTATTTGGTTTAAATTTGATTTATGAATTTTGTATAGAGATCTGGATTATGACCTTATGTATAATGATTATGGTATGTATATGGAATTGAGGAATTAATAGGAATTGGATTTCTATAATGTGTGTTGGATATGGACATGTAGATATAGGATTGCGTTTGTTGTGTTGGATTCCGAACAGGGAGTCCGGTGATACGGGTTATATTGTGAGAAATATAGAAGTGTATTTTGTACACTTTGCAGGTTTTGGGTTTAATAGAAGGCAATCGTTATGTTGCCAAAATTTTGGTGAAATGGGTATAAGAATGAGAATTGAGATTTATTTGAGTGCATAAGAAAATAATTATGAATTGAGAAATTGATTAAGGAAGGTGGAAGAAATGAAAAAGAAAGGAATGAAAGAAAGAAAGAAAAAAGTACATGGATTTGGATTAGTTTAGACTAATAGTCTTAAGGTTTCCAACGCAAACGCTTTCTTTGATATTTGTTCACGGATGTCGGAAATTGATTTCGATTCGATTTGATCGAAAGTTTGCCTCGATTTCGCTTTGCTTCAGCACTTCGTTTTTCGTATTCGTTTTCCGTTCCTCCTCTTGGGATCCGATTTCCAGATCGGGTCCCAACAATCATACTGTCCACTCCTGTCTACTGGAGCTTGCATCGGAACCTGAGATCTTTGACCCATGGCATAGTGAAAGCCTGAGTAAAGGCTTGAAAGAAACTCGGATCTATGGGATTCATTTGAGGCATAGGAGGAGGCGGTGGAGGCACTTCTTGTTGCAAACTAGGTGCCTCAGAAATTGGAGCAGAATGTGTCCCAGCATCCTGAGGAACATGGGATTCATCCGTGCTCCCTTCACCGGAATGAGACCGAGTCATAGCTCCTCGAGTTCTCTTTCGAGGCGACATTTTCACTCCTTCAATATAAAACCATTGAAAACCTTTAGTTCAAGCAAAACAATTTTCAAAGTATGTAAAAACAGTTCAAATCATGTAAAACAATGCAAGTTATTTATTGAAAACAATGCCATGCAACCCTGGACCAAAACCTAGTCGCTCTGATACCACAACATGTTGGACCCCGTTCCCGGAGCCCAACATCAGACATGAAAGCACGGTGCTTGGAGTGAAACATAAAAATTAAAGCACAAGGGGGGCGTCGCCGCAGCGTGTGATGTCTCGTCGCGGCAACTGCCTCCTACGGCCCACAGTGAATAAACTTGAAACTTTTCTCATTTTTATTAAATCAACCCATCCCAAACTTAACAACATGCACTCAAGCAAATTTCTAAATGATTCAATGCGTAAGATTTGAAACGTAAACATGCGTACCTCATTAATATCCAAAAGATGATTTTTACAAAGCTTTAATAACATTTCAAACCAAATTACAAACTTTGAGTTCAAGTGTCAAAAGTACAAAAATACACTTGAACGAATCGAACTCGAAATGAAACTAAAGCCTTGTCTTCCAAAAGAACATCTTGAAAATACACAAACATAATAAATCAGAGTGATGCCATAACCCTTGACTTACTCAGTCTCTTGCTCGTCACCTGAATGGGGAGGGTAAAGGGGGTGAGCTATAAAGCTCGTGGGAACACATTTATAATATAGAAATAAGCAAAGCTATTTAAAAGATAACTCATTGTCGTGATATACTTTGAAATCATAGTAAGTGAGCATGTAAAAATCATCATCTTGAAATGCTTGATTTTTGAACAATTCATGAGTAGAGTTCAAAACATGAATGCACAAAACAGGATAACAAATCATAAGCACATAAGCATAGCATAATGGTTTGGGTTAGTCCAGGTTCATGACGTACTACACATTTCCATCGAAATGGTCCTGTGTAGTCGTAGTTTCTTGAGGGAGTCCTTGTGGGGAGCTCCGTGCCACTAGCGGGCAGGCGGGAGAAGCCTTTTCACGAGTCAACGTGCACGTGACGGTTCTTGAGGGACTACCACAAACCCGCATAACATGCATGATTCAATTTCTTGTAAATTTGATTGCCAAACTGGCACTTGCTTATAAACTTACTTTTCATACATTTCGGAAAACATGATTTCATGTGCATGTATTCTTAAAAAGAGAAAACCCCTTTTTGAAACCTTTTCAATAATCATGAATGCCAATCATATAGAAAACATATAATCAATTCATAATAGAACATAAAGCAACATTGATGATGCAATTTAAAGCATTAAATCTTTCTTGATTTCAACAAAACAATGAGTGACTTATTTACTCTATTATAAACATAAACCCACCTTGAATTCCTTGCTTAGGAATGCCTTTCCTCTTGTTCCTCTTGCTCCTCTTGCCTCACTTGATTTCCTTCAACGATAACCAAAATCCCGTTCAATTAGTGTAGAAATCGGAAAGTCAAACTTTAACAATTCGAACTATAACCAAAGCTGAAACAAAAATTCTATGCTTAACTTCCATCCAAAATTTGACATTCTTAGAGACTGATTCAGAACTTAATTTCTTCACAAAACTTGTAGATCTATGTCTCTTGTTTACAACGAATGAAACATCACCTCATTTGGACATATACAGAAAAAGATATGCCCAAAATACCAAAATTCATCTTTGTTAAAAACTGGGGGCTCGTCACGACGAGCGGGCCGTTCATCGCGATGAACACAAATTCCTACGTCTTGACGTGCACACCTTCCTCGTACGTCGCGGCGTCCTTATGAGCACGTCGCAACGTGCGGGTCTGGAGAACGTCTCCGAACTCGGTTTTTTCAGCATTTTCCAACCTCAATCATTCCCTTTTGCAAAAGCAACACACTTAAACCTTGATTAAAGTCCCATACTACATTGCTAACCCATTAACACCTTAAAAACAGTCACAAACTCATCAACCCAAGGATTCTAACCATATTTGCCCTAAACCTTTCAACAAACGAATTTTAACATATTCAACTTATCTTAAGGTTTAATCTAATTACAACAAGATTAAAAGAAGCTAAACTTACCCGAAAATGTCCCGAATCTGTTGAAATCCCTTACGAATGCAAAACCTTATTTTTCTCTTCTCTTCTCCAAGCTCACGACACTCCCTCTCTCTTTGTTTTTCAATTTTCCTTTCTTCTTTCTAAATTCTTTCCTTAAGCCTATAAGGAAGCACAATGACCACCATGCCCCTCTTTGTAAGGCCTTAATCTAACCAACTTAAGTGATCTTCCCAAAATGCCCTCACACATTTTTACCCCTTTCATGCTCATTTAAATCATACTAAACTCAAATAAACCTCAATTATCCATAAATACCTTCAATTTAATCAAACTAAGTCATAATCACACAATCAACACCGTTCATGCTTAATGAAATCAATTAAAAAAAAATTGGGGCCCAACATCCTATTAACAAAACATCTATGAGGTTCACTTTTTAAGCTAGATAACTAATAGGCATTACCTTATAAAATCACAAGAATCCAAAATGGCCCTTCCCAATATGGGTACCAATTTCCCCTCTCTCTGTCTTTCATTCTAGGTGGCAGAATAAACTTACATACTAAATCCTCTTCTTGGAATTCCCATCTATGAACTCTTTTACTGTAAAATTTAGCCACCTTCTCTTTTTGCACAATTATGTTATTCAAATCCTGAAGTCAAACTTTGTCTAAGTATATAACTCCATCATCTTTGTATTTGGATACTTAAGTGTTTTGAAGCATTATGCTTAGCCACTCTTAAGGATGGGATCATTATTTCCATAGGGAGAACATCATCATGACCATAAGTTAGAGTGAATGGCTGACTCCTATAGTAGGAAGTTTGATATGTCTATAAAGTCTTAGACAAAATTCAATGGTTGACTCTTATAGTAGGAAGTTTGATATGTCTATAAAGTCTTAGACAAAATTCTATGCCTCTCTTTAGGATTCTCCTCTAACAAGTTTCTTAGGATTTCAACGACTACTTTGTTTAATGCTTCGACTTGAATAGTAGCCTAATCATAATACATAGTTAAATTAAAAAATTGTATGCCATAATCTACGTCAAAATTTTGGACTTCCTGACCAGGAAACATGATTCCCTGATCATTTGTTGTTGACTGTAGGATCCCAAATTCATCAAAAACTATTCCTTATTGAAATTCACTACATTATTATGATTAACTTCTTCATAGGCCAAGCCAACATCCATTTAGTGAAGTAATATGCCACCAATAGAATGAAATTATGACCTTTAGGAGAAGGTGAATATATGTTTCCAATAAGATCAATGACCTAACCTCTAAACGATCATGACTTAATTATATAATGTAACTCATAACTAGGAATTCATTGTACTTTTCTATATTTTTGGCATTTCTGATAGCCTTGAATTTATTGTACCTTTCTATATTTTTGGCATTGTTGTTAGCCTTTGGTATAGGACATAAAATCTTTCAATATTGGAGGCTAATAATAATCATGACATTTTACAAGTCTCCTTATCTTTATACCAAACTTATGTGCTTCACATAATCCTTTATGAAATTTTTTCATTACTGGTAATGCCTCTGGCATCCTAAGGCATCTTAAAATAAGTCCATCACTACCTTTTCAAAATAAGATCCTTTAATCACTACGAAGTTAAGTGCTTGTAGTTTATTTTGACATGTAGTTTCTTACCTAGGTTCTCTAGAAAGACCTTGATTTCCTCTCTTTAATCTTGAGAAAATTATTTATCAATATTTAAAAAAACTCTTAGGAAAATCCTTCTTTATAGATAGATAGATGGGATTTTTTTGTGTAACAACACATCTATGAACAAATTCTTTAGAAAAGTTTAACCTAAATGTAATTTGAGAGAGTTTGTTTACCACCCAATTCTCTACTTGAGGAATATGTTAGAATTCTCTTCATTAAAGAATTATAACAATTGAATCATATTGGTATAAATAGGTGACAAAAATCAAACTTATGCACTTATATTATCCCATCACTTGCCATAACACCAGCTAAGAATCTCCCATGATGAGAACTTCTTTAGCTCTAAGTTTAAGAGAAATAAGACTTTTTTTGTCTCCTTTATGTGCTTATAACGATCCCAACACCAACTAACTTCTCTACCTTCGACCTTTACTTCTCATAGTTTCTTTTTTAAAGTGATTACTAAATGCCCCATATCCTTTTGAACTTCTATCATCAGGTGGATTACTAAAATGTCACCCAACACCTGACCTTTTACTGACTTCTAAGGGTAATATACCAAGTTATAGTTTACAAGAGTCATAATACATTTTTTAATGTTCCCCAAGATGATTATCTTATTCAACATGAATTTCATTAAGTAAGTTTATTGAAACTACGTAAAATCTATTTTGCATAACATAATGCCTTATTTTTTAGCAAGTAATATATAACACCAAATATAGTTTCATAATAGGAATGTACTTCTTTTTTGTTAGCTTAAGAATTTTATTCAAATAATAAATTGCATGCTCATGGCTTGCCTTATTATTCTAGGTTAATAAGCACCCAATAGAATCTTCCATAGTAGAACTATACAAATTTAAAGATATTCCTTTCACGATGACATAAAAAATGGAGGTCTAGTCTAGTATCCGTTGACCTTATTGAATGCCATCTAAAGCCTTTCTTTCTAATAAAATTCCTCATAATTTTTTAACTTTAAGGGGTTTGAGAATTCTTTTGGTTTACCAACCAAATTAGCAATGAACCTTCTGTTGGAGTTATGTAAATATAGTGCCCTGAAAAGCAAGTGTATTTACATTTAACTTTATCTTCTTCAGTTACAGTTTTGTAATGAAAATATTTATTATTAATAAAATAAAAGAGTTTGGTTTTATCTGTGTGAGCGTTATATATCTGGTCAGAAGGTACCAAGATTCTTTTGTAAGTAATATACATATACATAGAGATGTATGGAAACATGTATATTATAAGAATCTAAATTAATTGATTCACAGTTCAATAATCAAGTTGGTCGCTTGATTATGGTTTAGACTGTAGTGTTGCGATTTATCTCTATATAAGTAAAGGAGTTTACTGTAAAGGAATGATGAGTTTCATATCATGATAGTAGTAGAATATCGATAGTGACACTATTAAATGAATATGGAATCAAATATGTTTTTAAGAATAAAGTGGGCCGTTACTTTAATCTTAAAACATATAACTTAAGCATTCGCTTATTATGAACCATAATCTTGATGAGTGGTGAACTTATATATGTTTCATTATAATTCTTGATATGATCAGACTAGAATTTTATAGAGTATTAATCCAATGTCTGCATGTTGGAATTATTAATTGAAACATGTATCAGGGAACATTCACTCAAATAAAGAGTTTATAGTGCTATCATCACTTTTAGATGTTTTAAGAAGATTTGGTGATTAAACTGGCGCCAGTAGTTTGATGGACTAGCTACCCATCAAGTCTTGACACCAAGATGAGATCTTATGTGTTAATCACCATATAATGTTAAACGGGAGATCTAGAAGGAAAAACCAACATAAGGGCAAAACGGTAATTTTACCCTTTGTTGTGCGGATGGTTATAATAAGGTTCTAAATAGGGTTTCCAATTGGACACGAAATATGTGTTCTCATAATATTTAATAATTCAAGAATTCAACTAATTGTCTTTAGTGGAATGACATTTAGTTAATAAGCTAGAATTAATTATAATGAGATTAAATTAGTTATGGGCTTATTGAAGCTTGAATTATCAAAGTCCAATAAGATTCCCCACTTGGATTTAAGGAAGGTTATCAAGCTAAGTAAGAAATATAAATGGAGGTTTTAAAAGCCCATAATTGAATATTGAGCTTGCTCTAATTAATGGTTAATTAGAAGCCCAAATGTACATTTAGAAATGGGTTACATTTTGGTTTAATGTAATTAGTTAGATTAATTATATTAAAACAAATTTTTTAAAGAGAGAAGTAGTAATTTCGGTTTTCTTAGGTTAAATGTGCAGCTGCACATTTGACATTAAAATGCTAAAATAAAATGGTCTTTATTATGGTTTATCATCATTAATTGGAGTTATGAACTTACTATTAAACGATTTAATGATTATCTTTTAATGTTAGCATGTAACATATTTGCATTCATTAGATTAAAGAAGAAAGATGTACATTGAATGGGCCATCTTCCTTCTTTCTTCTTACAAAAACTGAAATTGATAATTCAATTTTAGGTTATGGTCTTTTCATATAGCCATTTTAAAGATAAATGAAGAGAGTCTCATTTATTGGTTGCTTTATGATTGATTAATGAAAGATGTGATGCATTGGATACCTCTCTCTTCTTCCATTTCATGCATAACCGAATTTGATAGTGTAAGAAAGTCTTCTTGCATGTTTTTGGTCACTCTCTGTCCTTTCATGCAAGGGTGAACCGAAATTACCAAGCGAAAGAGTTTCATTTTTGGTTCATCTTCTTCTAAGAAAATCTCCTCCAAACATTTCTTCTCCTTTCCGAGCAAAGGATTTTGTTAACTTAGTTGTCCTTCAAGAACAAGTGGTAAATCAAATTGGTTGAGGATACAACAACAAGGAGAAGATAGATTGCTAAAGGAAATGATTCAAAGGAAAAGGATTTGGATACAAGAAGAAGGACATGATAGTGTAACGAGGATTTAAAGCTGTAGCAAAGGAGTTGGTAATACTCCTCATCTTGTTTATGTTTTTATTATCCTTATACCATATCATGTATGGATTAGCATGATAATTTGGATTTGTTGCTTGCGCTGGAAAAATGATTTCATAAAAGTTTTGAAATCTACCGTTTCTCTAAATATAGCATGCTTTCTTTTTCCGATCCAACAATTGGTATCAGAGCCAGTTTCTAATGCATGATTTCGGTGCCTATATGTTTGATGCATGGGTTGGCAATTTTTATGTGTATGCTGCATATTTTTATGTGATAGAAATATATATGTTGTATGTGTTGCTCTTTTGGTTGTCCATAGAAGTTACAATTACCTTATAAGATTTCTTCTTTTGGTTGTAACAAGGAGGGTAGTCTATCATCACCATATTTCCTTCTTGGCTTCATTTTTCTGTTTTCTTTGATTTTGTAATATACAAATTGATGTAATGATGAAGATGGATCAGCCATGGATTGAATGGAGAGGTAAAACATTTTGGTGTATCCTTTTGTGTATTGGCATAAGTTTTGTGAAAACAAAGATACTGGAATTTTGTTTCAATGGATCACATTTCGGTTTTTATTGTACAAACAAGTGCTGGATTTTTGTTTCAAAGAATGAAATTTCAGTTTTGATAAAATATTAAGTGCTGGTTTTTATTTTCAAGAAATGAGTTTCGGTTTTATTGAAAACAAGTGCTGGAATTTTTTGTCATAACAAAGATTCGGTTTTCTAAAAATCTAGTGCTGAAATTTTGTTTTTCAAAGTGACAAAATTCAGTTTTTATATATTCCAATACATTTTGCTTACCGAATGGGCCAGATCATGTGAGCGAAGAGTTCGAAGTAGAAGATCCAAGTCTAAGAAGAATACTTTGGGCCTAAAAGGCTTGTAATTATTTTATATTTCTAGGATGGGCAATCAAAAGTGGCTTTATTAGTTCATTTGATGAATGGAGAAATTAATGCTTATAATATGTGATATTATGTGATTGCATGTCATTTAAAAAATTGCCAACCCTAGGCCTTGCCATGCATTCATTTTGTATGAGATATATAATGAAACAATATAGGATGGATAATAAATTGCATCTAGACAAGATGGTAATTAAAACTTAAAGCCCAAAAAGATTGAGTGCGAGAGGATGCTCATGTGAGAGTCCACGGTCTCCAAATGATGACCCATTTGCATGTGGTAAAGTGTTACTCCCCATCAGAGGCATGGATCCTAGATCTTTCATGGTTTGGGTCTCTTTAGGGATAAGTCCACTTATTGATAGCAAATGTGACCTCCCACCGAGGCATGGTTTGCAGGTATCTTTAATGTATGAATTAAATGGTTAAACACTCAACATTTTTTATGAATAAACTGCCTACCGTAGCTCTATTGGTAAAAGTATGGACCAAATTAAGACGCTTCTCAAAAAGTTTAGCATAAGATGCTTGGTAGTTTTTTGAGTGGGAGGGTCCCAGTTTTTCTTTTAATGGATAAGATGGCCCACCGTCACTTAATCTGTTATAAATAAGAAAAATAACTGTCATATAATGCTTTAATTTTTTAAGTTTTGTTAAATCTATCATCATGCATACATGCATCATGATTTTATACAAAGTTCCATTAATTGTTGACTAGTATGCTCATGTTTTAATAATTTATATTTTCAGACATAATTAACCACAAAATGAATCCTCTCACACTACTCTTGACTAATAACAAATTGGAAAACAGAGACAATTTTAATGAATGGAGACGTAACCTTGACATTGTTCTTCAATATGAACGTATTTCATGGGTGTTAACTGAAAGTGAGCCTACACCTTCGGGTGAAGCTTCAACTCCTGAACAAGTCCAAAAATATGAGCATTGGCAGAATGCTGACAAGACTACTAAGTGTTATATTCTGGCTTATGTCAGTGGCATGTTACAAAAGCAAATTACTTGTATGAAAACTGCTAGTGCAATGGTCCATCACCTACATGAGATGTTTGGTATGAGGACTAGATTTGTAAGAGTGAAAGCTATCCAAACCTTTCATAATCTCAGACAAAAACCTGGTGAATCGGTGCGGGATTATATGATGAAGGTAATCTCTGCGGTCACTGAGGCTGAGATGCTTGAGGCGAATATGGATACAGACACGCAGATGATTATGATCATTAATAGCTTAAACTCTTCTTTTCAGTAGTTTAAGTTAGACTATAAGCTCAACAGTAAGGATTACATATTGAGTGAGTTGATGAATACCCTCCAGAGTATGGAGGAGATATTGAATATTAAGGCTCATGGGCCAGAAGCTAATGTAGCTTCTTCTTCTAAGCCCAAAGGCAAAGGAAAGGAAAAGAAGAAGGGTCTAATGAAAAAGAAGGCCCAAGCAGGGGTCAAGGCCAAACCCATAAAAAAGAAGGCCAAAGAGAACATCAAAGGAAAGTGTTTCCACTGTGATGAGATGGGCCACTAGAAAAGAAACTGTCCAGTCTACCTAAAGTCTCTTAAAAGCAAACAAGGTATAGGTTTCCTAAGTTTGTTAGGAACTATAAATGTGGCAGATTTATCTATTTCTTAGATATTAGATTCAGGAGGCACTAACCATGTTTGTAATTCGTTGCAGGGGTTCCAGCAAAGGAGAAGATTGTCTAAAGGTCAGTTTCAAGTCAAGATAGCAGATGGCTCCTATGTTTCAGCAGAATCAGTGGGAGTAGTTATCTTGGATTTTCCTAGTGGTCATAGGATATATTTGGAGGATATTTATTACATGCCTATGATTGTAAGGAACATGGTTTCTATTTTTTGTCTAATAAAATCTGGTTATTCCTTATATTTTGAAAAAGTTGTTTCAATATATGAGATTAAGGGTTTTATTTGTGATGCGATAATTAAATAGGGATTGTTCTTTATAGAACCTATGACAAGCTCACTAAACACCACAGAATTGATAAAACCATGACAATCCAATGTTTCTAGCATTAATTTAAAGTATCTGTGGCACTTAAGAATGAGTTATATCAATCAGAAAAGACTTGACAGGTTAGTAAAGGATGGAATCCTTATGGGCTTGGATAGTGATCCATTACCCACCTATGAATCTTACATTGAAGAAAAAAAGACCAAAGCCTCATTTCCTTCTAAAGGAAACAGATCTAAATCCACGTTGGACCTGGTACATACTGATGTGTGTAGGCCTATGAATGTACAAGCTAGAGGAGTTTATGAATATTTCATAACTTTTATAGATGATTACTCAAGACATGGCTATTTGTATTTGATGCATAAAAGAGTAAATCCTTTGAAAAGTTCAAAGAATTCAAAGCTGAAGCTAAGAAGAAACTAGGTAGGCCATTAAAATAACTTCAATCGGATCGAGGTGGTGAGTACTTATCTAGAGAGTTTCAGCAATTTTTAATTGACAAAAGAATTGTTTCCAATTTGTAAGCTCCTCGAACACCTCAAAAGAATGGTGTAGCAGAGAGGAGAAATAGAACTCTATTGGAAATGGTAAGATCAATGATGTCCTACGTTAGCCTTCCAGAATCGTTCTAAGGATATGCCATACAAACAGCAACATATCTTCTTAACTTTGCTCCATCCAAATCGATGCCTAAAACACCTAGGGAGTTGTGAACTGGCCGAGTGCCTTCATTGAGGCACTTGAAGACTTGGGGTTGACCAGCCCATGTTCTAAAGCCTGAATCCACAAAGATGGAACCAAAGTCAGAAGTATGTTTATTTGTAGGATATCCTATTAGAACTCGAGGGTACTATTTTTACAGTCCTCAGGATGGGAAGGTATTTATGTCGACAAATGCGACCTTCTTAGAGGAAGAGTTTGTGAGAAATCACAAAGGAAGAAGAGAAGTAGTACTAAAGGAGTTAGTTATTTTATCCAAACCGAGAGTTGTTTTGGATATGACATAACAAGATGTCGAAATGGATTCAATAGTTGAATCAAAAGTGTAACCTAAACATCAAGTTGTGCCTAGACGTAGTGGGAGGGTTGTGAGACAGCCATATAGGTATCTGGGTCTAGGAGAAGGCTTAATTGCCATCTCAGACCAAGAAGAAACAGATCCCATGTAACACCCCACTCCTGCGAGACCCGAACCCGACATCTACAGTGATATCTGAGTCCGTGACCCGCGAGGGTGGTATGCTAGAGCAAATCAAATACACTTTAAAACTCGCTATGACATTTTTCTTTTCATTTTGAAAACCGATTGAGTGCGCAGAATCAATAACAATTTGTTCCCACTTTATTACAAAATCATTTTCAGTATAACCACACAATTACAACATAGACCAAAAGCGCCCACTGAATAAATCACTACACTAATGCAGATGTGAACAACACTGATCCCGACCCTTTACTCTGCCTTGCTAGCAATAGTCATACTCCCGTTTGCCCAACGGGGTACTCTTTATTTCCTGAAAAATAGATGCAATGTTGGGTGAGTTTGCGGACTCAGTGAGAAACCATCATCGATGGTTCACCCAACTCATGCATATACAGTCAATTCACATTGTATCACATAATATCACATTCCAAATTAATCCATGCATTACCAATTTCACACATATAAGGCATACTGCCTATCACACACAAATCGCATTTAATCATTCATATATATGATGCACATGTGACACTTTTCTATTTTCATTCCGTTGTTGTGACCGTGCGTGCGAGCTCATTTACGCTGAGCGGTGGCTCAAATCGTTAGCGTGATATGCCTGCGATGAGCCCGAGGCTCTAATAATCGCTGGACCCGAGGTCTCGTCATGCTTGAGCTTACGGCCTCATATCGTTAGGCGTGATATGCCCCGATAAGCCCAATGATGGGCATAATGCATCGAGCTCGTGGCTCTGAATACGTTGGTACCACCGGTCACAACTACCATTATCTGATCATTCAATTATGCATGAATGCATATGTCACTTTCCATTTCGATACCACTTTTCATTTCTTAGGAACTTTGGTCCGATATCTCAATCATATCCAAACTCAATTCATTTCACTAATGCATTTACAACTCAATTCGCTAATGCATTTATTCACATTTTCACTTCAATATCGCAATTCAATATTTCGAACACCCATGGTTCGAAATCAATCAAAAGCAATCACATATATCCATCCTTAACTCCACATGGCATGAGTGCATACAATTAAACACATATAGGTTGAGAAACCAACTAGATTACTCACCTGCACTTCCGAAGCTACGACTTGAAGTCCCAAAGATACCCGTGGAATTGCTCCAAAGAATGCCTTTAAAACAGTCAAATAATCTCACATTACCAATTATACCAATTCCAATAATCAATCATGCAAATGTATCGAATAAATTACGTACTATACATGTTATGACATTCCCGAATTTTCTCAATTTGATCACTCTCACTCTAATTCATAACAATTTCAGATACCATACTTCAATTTACTAATTTCCATACTCTAAAGTCACATTCCAATTAAAATCACATTCACTATTTCTTTGTCATCCAATCCCGAGAATCATCAAATCAAATTCCGTAATTCCTATTCTTATTAATTTAGAATTCTTAGTCTCCAAATTCCAATTAATCATTAAGGAACCAATTCATTTAAAATCAAAACCTCAACTCATTACTTGTAACAATCATCTCATAATCACTTGATTTCATTTCTCCCAAATTGCAATTCCTAGTCTCAGAAATTCAATTAATCCATAACCAATCCATTAAGAATAAATCCCAAAATTCTTCAATTAAAAAACCTCACAATCTCATATTCGGAAATTAATCCCCTTCGCCGCGACGTACATTTCCCCCTCGCCGCGGTGTATAATCTCTTCTAAATCATTGTGACGACGTTGCTCACTTTCGTCGCGACATGCGAACTAATCTGCTTCTGCCACAAGACAAACTCCGCTGTCGTCGCGCGTTAATTAAATATTCGTCGTGCAAGTAAAGGGGGCTCGCCGCGGCGTGTTTATCACACGTCGCGACATGCAAACCCAGAAACTGCGTCCGAAACCCAGAAATTCATCTGATCTTCTGATCTAAACTCATCCAAATTCATTCTAAACACTTTCAATCAGTTTTAAACATTAACCCAACTTATTTCTAACCTCAGATCATCATTTAAATCATTTTTCATCAAAAACCCAAATCAAATCCTCAAAAACCCTATCTTTCGAAACTTTCTAAATTTCTAAACAATTTTATACTCAAATCAATGATCAAATGAAACGATTTAAAGCATAGACAAGTAGAAACTTACTTGATTCAAGCTAGAAACCTTCCAAAGTTCCTCTAGAACCTCCAAATCCCAAGGTATGCTCATCCACGGCAAACTCCATTTTCTTTGAAAACAAAGGAAATTCGTGGATGACGATAATCAAACATTTAAGCTTATATATAAGAGATTTAGAGGCTAAGGGCATGCTTGGCTTATCATCTGCCACATGCCCAATTCTTAAAGTCTAACAACCCGATTCTTATTCCATTTTTCTCCCAATTTCGCAATGCTCATCAATAATAAAATCATAACTCCAATGGTCTCATATCAATTGTCAATCAATCTAGGACCCATGAATCAATTTAATCACTATTGGGCCAATTTTCCGGTCCGGATCCATTACTTTAAAAATTCTGGAAAAATTCTCATAAATTCACAAATTTAGAACATACCCATTCCTATCCTCAAATTACAATTTCCACTCCTCTAATTCCAATTTCTCACTCCATTTCCACAATCCAATCCTCATTTTTCGATTATGACCAAATTTTTGATTTACACAATCAATTCAAAAATTTGTCATGCATGCATGTACATATATATGCTTGTGCAGTTAATAATCATTTACCAATGAATATCGAGACTATAATGCATATGCAATGCAACATTTGCCTGTACTCAATCCTAACCCGATTCTAAATTACCGACATACCGTCACACCGTAGCGGATGTTACAATTCTCCCTCCTAATAAAAATTTCGTCCTCGAAATTTCATATCTGATGATTAGGGAGATGGGGACTTATACCGATCACTAAAATACCTTTTTCCACTATAGCAATACAAAACTAATTTATGCCAATTTACTGAAATTAATACTATTATTTACCCCTTTTTCCTTTTTCAAACTCTACACCATTTTAACGATTTCTTTATGATTACTCGCAATTCTTCATATTCAACACCAAAAACAAACACATCCGATCATACCAATATTCCTTATTTCTGTCCATTAATTGCCATCAATACAATTAATTTCCCATGTTTACTTTTTCAATCTCTGCACTATCTTAACTCATTTCTCATAACCACTCTTAATTTGTCACTTTCAGTACCAATAACACATATATCTATCACATCCAATCATAATGATATTTCTGAACTCTGTTCGTAAAACAATTTATGAATCCGAATCATCTTTTTGGTTCTTAACCTGCCTTACAAGTCTATTCACAACACAATCATATGGAGGCCACTTAATAACAAGTTTAGTTTCTCCCATTAACTTTTATCTCAATCAATTTGGATTTCTTAACCACTATTACTGATTCAAATCACCTATCAATCTTAACTCAAATCACTCAGGCCCTTCGACTATATTAGGCCCTGTTCACTTTACTATCGGGATGAACAACTCCTTTTTGGATATAAGACCTTTATACACTTTTCAAGTGATATCACCAAGTTAACAATTTATATTTTCACAATCAATCTAACCTATACATCAATCTCATAACCCTATAAACTCCAAAAAAATAATAGTTTCACGCTTAACATCAATAGTCAATTCTGTTAATCAAACATACACTAACTGCTCTCATACTTTCTATTACTCTTCTCATAAACTCTTACTAAAACATATAGCTTCGATTATTCCTTGCGTTTTTACTAACAGTTCCTTTAATGAGTTTTACTCATACTTCTTAGTCCAGTCACAATTTCTCATTTTCTCTATGGCTAAAGCTATTCACAATTCCTCGATAAGGTCCACAAATTCAAAATTCTCCATTCGGATTTTGCCATGCTTTCAATACACACCTGCACACTTGGTTTAGAATTCCAATCTCTAATACGTTCTTTCTGTGCTTTATCAACTCGACAGTTTACACTCAGTCTTACATCCAATTTCATAACCTTATCACCTAATTATTTGTTTCATTAACGAAATTCTAAAACACTCAAACGCATAGTCCTTTTTCCTAATTCACTAATATCTCAATCATTACTGCTTTACAAACACATATGCATCCAAAACATTTCGTAGAATAGAACCTCTAAACTTTCACAACACTTTCCAATACAAGAAATTTTCAATTCATCAAATACCAATGCAGCCCATAAGCTTATCTTGATCTCCATACACATCTATTGTAAAATCTCCAATGTCTCTCTTTTACAATCATTAGTCATACACTTCACACATTTTTCCTCCGACATTTTGATCTTTAACAATTTCATGCGTTTCTAGCATACTGACTAGTTCTAAATAACTCCAATTCCACATACATAGAAGTCCCTTACAATTTCACATTTATCAATACCTCTATTTGCATTTAATCTCCCAATATCATATTCGAATAATAATTCATCCACTACTTATTCAATCAAGGTCGAATTCACTCTTATAAAACTTACATGCTATACAATTTCCTCAACTGTGCCAATTTATCTTCTTCACTTTTCAAATGTATTCAGTCGATCGTCGATGATCATAGTCACCATTCACTTTAAACACAATTTAGACATTTCACTCTTCAGTACAATAATGAACGTTTTACACCTATGATCAATTTGCATAACTCTTTAAAATGTCATACGTCTCCAACGAGGAACGATGTTCTTACCATTTTCTCAATTTTATCAAAACCTATTATGACACATGATCCTTTACCTTAATTTCCCCACATAACCCAATTTATTTACCATTTATCACTCCCAAGGTTGAATGAACATTGATCAAATCTACTTTATGCTTCACGATATTCACACAAAATATGCCTGAACTGGTATTCTCTTCATAATCACGACTAATATCTCTTTACTGTTCAATAATCCTATTGCACAGTCGGATTCTTTACATTATCATAACACATACCTTCTTAATAACTTATTCTATCTTTACACTTCCAATAACGACTTTTCTTTCATTTCACATTTATCTCCAGTTTGTCCTTTCATTGCTAAACCTTTCAATTTTAATCATCTAATCGACTTAATCCAATTCAAGGGAACTCTTCTCTGAAAGAAGATTCCTCACTACTTTCATTGATATCACTCATGAAATTTCTAATGATCAACAGTCATCGATTTCTTATCGCTATTTTCAATGCCTTAGAAATCAATTTTGACTATTCACGCTATCCCGTGAAGATCAATCTATGCCATAATCCACATAACCGAACATCCTTTTAATACCGCTCATTGAGGTACATACCATTAAAATTATTACATCAATATACCAATTAGTCGCTACACTAAAGACACCTCAATCTCATTTGATTTTCGGACCACATTTTCCTTTTGCACCTATCCTTGATCATGAGGATTTTACCATACCAATATCCCGATTACAATCTCAATTCATCCTCAATTAATCACTATAAACACTTTCATTTCTTATTCTATCCGATATCACTCCCATTATCGTGTGCATTCACATAGGCAAATCCATCGAACCTTAACAACTTTTCAACTTTTCATCTACCAATATCATTTTCTTACATTTCGATCTTTTCATTATTTCGCTTCCCACAACATTAATCACACTCAAATCCCTATCACACATGTGCATTCATTCTTGCTTTCTCACTTAACCTATTATGACTCTAAGTCATAGACCTCCAATCATAACTCCCATCACGCTCCCGTTGCGCCACTCTGATCATAGAACATGTTATTTCCATTCACTTTGCCTATACACTTTCAATCTTGCCATCTTTAACATATCTCTATTATTGCCTCTTTCAATCCGCAACTACATATATATATATATATACCTATCCACATCTATTTCACATTCACAGATATATTCCAATATAACTCTAATGTCATATCTCATAATAAATCCATCAGTACCAATACACTAAATCTCCATTTATCATATTGTACCATATACCTGTTCTTATTCCTTGATATCCACAACTTGCATTTATCACATCCTTCATATCATCTTTTCTTTACTATTTCTAACCACTTAAACCATTAGTACAGGCTTATGCATGAGACTCATATGCTAGGTGGGATCGATGGTCCTTTATGCGCCAAGACGTGACTTGAATGCATGCACTTTGACACATTTTCTCAGAATGCCCATGTAAGATTGTACTTCTGGGCTCTGATACCACAAATGTAACACCCCACTCCCGTGAGACCCGAACCCGACATCTACAGTGATATTCGAGCCCGTGACCCGCGAGAGTGGTATGCTAGAGCAAATCAAATACACTTTAAAACTCGCTATGACATTTTTCTTTTCATTTTGAAAACCGATTGAGTGCGCAGAATCAATAACAATTTGTGCCCACTTTATTACAAAATCATTTTCAGTATAACCATACAATTACAACATAGACCAAAAGGGCCCACTGAATAAATCACTACACTAATGCAGATGTGAACAACACTGATCCCGACCCTTTACTCTGTCTTGCTAGCGGTAGTCATACTCCCGTTTGCCCAACGGGGTACTCTTCATTTCCTAAAAAATAGATGCAATGTTAGGTGAGTTTGCGGACTCAGTGAGAAACCATCATCGATGGTTCACCCAACTCATGCATATACAGTCAATTCACATTGTATCACATAATATCACATTCCAAATTAATCCATGCATTACCAATTTCACACATATAAGGCATACCGCCTATCACACACAAATCGCATTTAATCATTCATATTTATGATGCACATGTGACACTTTTCTATTTTCATTTCGTTGTTGTGACCGTGCGTCTGAGCTCATTTACGTTGAGCCAGTGGCTCTGAAATCGTTAGGCGTGATATGCCCTGCGATGAGCCCGAGGCTCTAATAATCGTTGGACTGAGGTCTGTCTTGTTGAGCTTACAGCCTCATATCGTTAGGCGTGATATGCCTCGATAAGCCCAAAGGACGGGCATAATGCATCGAGCTGTGGCTCAATACGCTGGTACCACGGTCACAACTACCATTATCGATCATTCAATTATGCATGAATGCATATGTCACTTTCCATTTCGATACCACTTTTCATTTCTTCGGACCTTTGGTCTGATATCTCAATCATATCCAAACTCAATTCATTTCACTAATGCATTTACAACTCAATTCGCTAATGCATTTATACACATTTATTCACATTTTCACTTCAATATCGCAATTCAATATTTCGAACATCCATGGTCCGAAATCAATCAAAAGCAATCACATATATCCATCCTTAACTCCACATGGCATGAGTGCATACAATTAAACACATATAGGTTGAGAAACTAACTAGATTACTCACCTGCACTTCCGAGCTACAGCCTGGAAGTCCCAGCATACCCGTGGAATTGCTCCAGCGGTGCCTTTAAAACAGTCAAATAATCTCACATTACCAATTATACCAATTCCAATAATCAATCATGCAAATGTATCGAATAAATTACGTACTATACATGTTATGACATTCCCGAATTTTCTCAATTTGATCACTCTCACTTTAATTCATAACAATTTCAGATACCATACTTCAATTTACTAATTTCCATACTCTAAAGTCACATTCCAATTAAAATCACATTCACTATTTCTTTGTCATCCAATCCCGAGAATCATCAAATCAAATTCCGTAATTCCTATTCTTATTAATTCAGAATTCTTAGTCTCCAAATTCCAATTAATCATTAAGGAACCAATTCATTTAAAATCAAAACCTCAACTCATTACTTGTAACAATCATCTCATAATCACTTGATTTCATTTCTCCCAAATTGCAATTCCTAGTCTCAGAAATTCAATTAATCCATAACCAATCCATTAAGAATAAATCCCAAAATTCTTCAATTCAAAAACCTCACAATCTCATATTCGGAAATTAATCCCCTTCGCCGCGACGTACATTTCCCCCTCGCCGCGGTGTATAATCTGCTGCTCGTCGCGACGTGCGCTGCTGCTCGTCGCGACGTGCGAACCAAGTCTGCTCGCCGCGGCGCACAGCTCCGCTCGTCGCGGTGTGCATCCGAATCTTCTCGTCGCGTCGTACAAGTAAAGGGGGCTCGCCGCGGTGTGTTTATCACACGTCGCGACGTGCAAACCCAGAAACTGCGTCTGAAACCCAGAAATTCATCTGATCTTCTGATCTAAACTCATCCAAATCCATTCTAAACACTCTCAATCAGTTTTAAACATTAACCCAACTTATTTCTAACCTCAGATCATCATTTAAATCATTTTTCCTCAAAAACCCTATCTTTCGAAACTTTCTAAATTTCTAAACAATTTTATACTCAAATCAATGATCAAATGAAACGATTTAAAGCATAGACAAGTAGAAACTTACTTGATTCAAGCTAGAAACCTTTGAAAATTCCTCTAGAACCTCCAAATCCCAAGGTATGCTCATCCACGGCAAACTCCATTTTCTTTGAAAACAAAGGAAATTCGTGGATGACGATAATCAAACATTTAAGCTTATATATAAGAGATTTAGAGGCTAAGGGCATGCTTGGCTTATCATCTGCCACATGCCCAATTCTTAAAGTCTAACAACTCGATTCTTATTCCATTTTTCTCCCAATTTCGCAATGCTCATCAATAATAAAATCATAACTCCAATGGTCTCATATCAATTGTCAATCAATCTCGGACCCGCAATCAATTTAATCAGTCATTGGGCCAATTTTCCGGTCCGGATCCATTACTTTAAAAATTCCGGAAAAATTCTCATAAATTCACAAAATTAGAACATACCCATTCCTATCCTCAAATTACAATTTCCACTCCTCTAATTCCAATTTCTCACTCCATTTCCACAATCCAATCCTCATTTTTCGATTATGACCAAATTTTTGATTTACACAATCAAGTCAAAAATTTGTCATGCATGCATGTACATATATATGCTTGTGCAGTTAATAATCATTTACCAATGAATATCGAGACTATAATGCATGTGCAATGCAACATTTGCCTGTACTCAATCTTAACCCGATTCTGAATTACCGACATACCCGTCACAACGGTAACGGGATGTTACATCCCATTACGTATACATAGGCTATTAATGATGTTGATGTAGGAAAATGACTCAAGGCGATGGAATCAGAAATAAACTCCATGTATACTAATGAAGTTTGGGTCCATGTAGATCTACCACTAGGTCTAAAAGCCATAGGGTGTAAATGGATATACAAAAGGAAAAGGGGATCGGATGGAAAGGTAGAGACCTTTAAAGCTAGATTGGTAGCTAAAGGCTATACTAAAAAAGAGGGTATAGACTATGAGGAGACTTTTTCTCCGGTTGCCATGCTTAAGTCCATAAGGATTCTTTTGGCCATAGTAGCCTATTTCGATTATGAAATATGGAAAATGGATGTCAAGACCGCATTTCTTAATGGAGATCTTGAAGAGACCATTTATATAGCCCAACTAGAAGGATTCATTGAGCCAAGCATCTAGGTCTTGGAAAATTAGGTTTGATAAGTCTATCAAAACCTATGGGTTCATAAAAAACCTAGATGAGCCTTGTGTTTATAAAAGAATTCAAGAAGGTAAGGTTACTTTCCTAATCCTGTATGTTGATAACATTATGCTCATTGGGAATGATGTGGGAATGTTATCTGCTATTAAGGGATGGCTGAATAAACAGTTTTCAAGGAAGGATTTGGGAGAGGCTAACTATGTTCTAGGGATCAAACTTATAAGGGATCGTAAAAAAAACAAATAGCTTTGTCTCAATTAACCTACATTGAGAATATGCTCAATAAGTTCGCCTTGTAAGATTCCAAGAGGGGTTTCACTCCTACTAGACATGGAATCAAACTTTCAAAGGAACAAGCACCTAAAACCTAAGAGGAGGTTGAACACATGCGTAACATTCGATATGCTTCAACAATTGGAAGTTTGATGTAAGCAATGCTTTGCACTAGACCGGATATTTGTTACGCAATAGGACTGGTAAACAGATTTCAGTCCAATCTAGGAATGGAACATTGGATTGCAGTTAAGTGTATACTTAAGTATCTTCGTAGGAAAAAAACCTTAATGCTTGTTTACTCTGGAAGTAATCTTATTCCGACAGGATATACAGATTTTGATTTCCAATCAGATGTTGATTCAAGGAAATCAACTTCTGGTTCTATATTTACTTTGGGAGGTGGAGCCATAGTTTGGAGGAGTGTTAAGCAATCTTGTATTGCTGATTCGACTATGGAGGCTGAGACGGTTGCTGCTTGTGAAGTAGAAAAGGAAGAAGTTTGGCTCTGGAAGTTCCTAAATGATTTGAAGGTAGTTCCAGAGGCAGAAAAAGCCATTACACTTTATTGTGATAATAGTGGGGCAGTGGCTAATTCTAAAGAGCCTCAGAACCACAAAGCTGCCAAACATATTGAGCGAAAGTATCATCTCATAAGGGAGATAATACAACGTGGAGAGATGGATGTGGTAAAGATTCCTATAGAGCAAAACCTTGCTAATTCGTTCAAAAAGACATTGACTCAAAAGAGCTTTGAGGGTCACCTAGAAGGGATGGGAATGAGGGATATGTCAAATTTGCTTTAAGGCAAGTGGGAGATTGTTGGAGTTATGTAAATATAGTGCCCTGGAAAGCAAGTGTATTTACATGTAACTTTATCTTTTCGATTCTGCTTTGTAATGAAAATATTTATTATTAATAAAACAAAAGAGTTTGGTTTTATCTCATGGCGTTATATATCTTATCAAAAGGTACCAAGATTCTTTTATAAGTAATATACATATACATAGAGATGTATGAGAAACATGTATATTATAAGAATCTAAATTAATTGATTCACAGTTGAATAATCAAGTTGGTCACTTGACTATGATTTAGATTGTAGTGTTGCGATTTATCTCCATATAAGTAAAGGAGTTTACTTAAAGGGAATGATGAGTTTTATATCATGATAGTAGTAGACTATCGATAATGGCACTATTAAATGAATCTGGAATCAAGTATGTTTTTAAGAATAAAGTGGGTCGTTACTTTAATCTTAAAACATACAACTTAAGCATTCGCTTATTATGAACCATAATCTTGATGAGTGGTGAACTCATATATGTTTCACTATAATTCTTGATATGATTAGAATGAATTTTTACAGAGTATTAATCCAATGTCTGCATGTTGGAATTATTAATTGAAACATGTATCAGGGAACATTCTCTTAAATAAAGAGTTTATAGTGCTATCATCACTTCTAGATATTTTAAGGAGATTTGGTGATTAAACTGACGCCAGTAGTTTGATAGACTAGCTACCCATCAAGTTTTGACACCAAGATGAGATCTTGTGTGTTAATCACCATATAATGTAAAACGGGAGATATAGAAGAAAAAACCAACATAAGGGCAAAACGGTAATTTTACCCTTCGTTGTGTGGATAGCTATAATAAGGTTCTAAATAGGATTTGCAATTGGAAATGAAATATGTGTTCTCATAATATTTAATAATTCAAGAGTTCAACAAATTGTCTTTAGTGGAATGACATTTAGTTAATAAGCTAGAATCAATTATAATGAGATTAAATTAATTATGGGCTTATTGGAGCATGAATTATCAAAGTCCAATAAGATTCCCCACTTGGCTTTAAGGAAGGTTATCAAGCTAAGTAAGAAATATAAATGGAGGTTTTAGAAGCCCATAATTGAATATTGGGCTTGCTCTAAATAATGGTTAATTAGAAACCTAAATGTACATTTAGAAATGGGCTACATTTTAGTTTAATGTAATTAATTAGATTAATTATATTAAAAAGAGAGAAGTAGCAATTTCGGTTTTCTTAGGTTAAATATGCAGCTGCACATTTGACATTAAAATGCTAAAATTAAATGGTCTTTATTATGGTTTATCATCATTAAATGGACTTATGAACTTACCATTAAATGGTTTAATGGTTATCTTTTAATGTTAGCATGTAACCTATTTGCATTCATTAGATTAAAGAAGAAAGATGTACATTGGATGGACCATCTTCCTTCTTTCTTCTTACAAAAACCGAAATTGATAATTCAATTTTAGGTTATGGTCTTTTCATATAGCCATTTTAAAGATAAATAAAGAGAGTCTCATTTATTGGTTGTTTTATGATTGATTAATGAAAGAAGTGATGCATTGGATGCCTCTCTCTACTTCCATTCCATGCATAATCGAATTTGATAGTGTAAGAAAGTCTTTTTGCATGTTTTTAGTCACTCTCTCTCCTTTCATGCAAGGGTGAATCGAAATTACCAAGAGAAAGAGTTTCACTTTTGGTTCATCTTCTTCAAAGAAAATCTCCTCCAAACATTTCTTCTCCTTTCCCACCAAAGGATTTTGTTAACCTAGTTGTCCTTAAAGAATAAGTGGTAAATCAAATTGGTTGAAGATACAATAACAAGGAGAAGATAGATTGCTAAAGGAAAAGATTCAAAGGCAAAGGATTTGGATACGAAAAGAAGGAGAGGATAGCGCAGCGAGGATTTAAAACTGTACCAAAGGAGTCGGTAATACTCCTCATCTTGTTTATGTTTTTATTATCCTTATACCATATCATGTATGGATTAGCATGATGATTTGGATTTGTTGCTTCCGCTGGAAAAATGATTTCATAAAGGTTTTGAAATCTACCGTTTCTCCAAATATAACATGCTTTTTTTTTTCCGATCCAACACCTTCTTATGTAGTTCACTTAGCCTAAAATCCTTTAATGTTTGATCTTATTTTAAGGTGGTTTTGGTCAAATATGGCTTTCGATTGATTCCTATCTAATTCAATCCCTCTATTGTGAGCTAAGAAACCTAGAAAATCTCTTGCTTTTACTCTAAAAGCTTACTTTAAGGGATTTAACTTCAATATATGGGTTCTCATCTTGTGAAAAGCTTCCCTTAAATATTGGACATGGTACATGCTCATTTTTCATTTAATAATAATATCATCTATATGAACATCCAATGTATGACCTATCAAAAATTGGAAGATAGCATCCATAGCTCTTTGATAAGTGGCTCTTACATCCTTTGAGCCAAAGGACATTATGATTCCCTCAAATGTCCCTATTGATCCAATACATATGAAAGCTATTATGGAAACATTTCTTCCTACTATAAAAATCTAATTATAACTGAAAAATAATCTATAAAAGAAAATAAAGAATGTCCAAATACACTACATCAATTAAAGAATCTGCAATTGGCATCATATAAATATTTTTAGGAGTGGTTGTATTTAAATCCCTGAAGTCAACATAGACTTTTATACCATTTTTATTTACTATAAGCAAGACATTAGCTAGCCACTCAGTATATCTTGATGATCCAATGAACTTGACTTACTTAACTTTTTGACCTTTTCTTTAATCTTTAACTTGAGTTTTTTTTTTATCATCACCTAGGGGATTAGCAATAAGGATATGTTACAATTGTATAGGAAGTGTATGTTCCATAAACCTTCCATTCAATCCTAACATCTCAATATAATCCCAAACAAAAAAATCATTGAATTCCCTTATAAGCTTAAATAATTCTGACCTTATTTTTAGATCCAAATTCTTGCTAACAAATACTCTATAGAATTCTCTTGAATCACTCAAGTTTTATTCTTCTAGTGTTTCTTGATTTTTTTTCCTAAATTGTCAATCTTTATAAGAGCATATTTCAACTCCTAAATATGACCCTTGTCCTTCACTTCTTCTTCTTCAAAGACTAACTTGGTATTTTCACAATTCTCTAATTCCTCATAATCCTCTAGCATTTAGAATTTAATTTATAACTTTCCTTCAAGAAAATTAGATTTCTTTAAAATTGGAACCTCAATTAGCCTATTAGTGGGGCACGATGGCAATTGCTTTTACTAACAGTTCTGATTCTATCCTAACCTTTTCTTTGTCCTTATTTTTTTGAATACTCTCTACAAGACAACTTTTGGATTTAAATTAGCTTTGCATGATCTCCATAGAATTTCATATCTGTGACATAAACTTTAGTAGCAAATCTACCTAGACAATTTCTACCTTGTTGCCTTTAATTAAAAGAAAAAGTTAATGAAGAAACCAAGGAATATAGAAGTTGAACTAAATCAAATCTCTTCCAAAAAAAATTGATAATTGGCATATGTGTCAATGATAAATAAAATGTTCAGTAAAGACTTTTCCCCTATCATGATGTCCTTACAGAGAATTCACTGTGCTTTGATAATGTCACCAGTAAATACGACAATAGATACCTTAGTTGGGATCAAGTCTTTATTGTTTTTACCCAAAACTTCCACCATTTTGGTTGGTATAATATTTGTTATCGACTCATTATAAACCAAAGTTATTCTACCATTAATGTGTGCTTTGATGTATAAGGGTGTTGTATGTTGAGTCACGGTATCAACACTACCTTCTTTGGATTTCTTAATCCTACAACTTTTGGACCCCAAACTTTCGGTGGAAATTAGGAATATTAAAATGAATTCAATAAGTGTTTTCGGATATGAATTGTGTTATAGATGTTATTGTGCTTAAAGGAGATTGATGATAAATGAAGTGATTGATTTTGATGACTTTGAAATTTGAGTAGAGTTGTATGAGTTATGAAAGTCAAAATGAACTACTTGATTGAAATGGAAGTTGAAAATGCAAGAAATAATTAGTGAAAGTGTTATATTTTGAAGAAAATAGAAAGTTTGATTTGAAAGTTGAATTTTTGATTTAAGCAGAATTTGAGGAAATGATCTTCATGAGATTGTAGCTTATGTTGAGAGCTTTTCGTAGCCATAAAGTATGCTATTTTTCGATATCGGGATTGAAAGTTATGATCTTTGAAAGTTAAGTATATTTTGCTTTGGTTTTGAAAAATGCTTTAAGTGTAGAATTGTATATGTTGTGTTTCGAGGCGATTTCCGTACTGATGTGGTTTGAATTGGAGTAAATGGTCTACATGGAAGTTATAGAGAATTTGAATAGCTTTAAAATGATGTATAATATGCGATTCTTGGTTGTGGAGGTTGAAAGATATGATAATGTGAAATTTGGATATTGCTTAGGTGATTGCTATCAGGGCAGAAACTTCGATTGAAAAATTAACTTAGCTAGAGGTTGAAGTTGATTTGGAGTCCTTCATGAACATTGTAGAGCTTGTTTTTATATTTCCATTGATATAAATCAAGAAAATATTGGACAAGGGAGTAGAAAGTTATGATTGTTAGAAGTTTTGATGTTGTTTAGTGTGAAGATGATCGACCAGTCACTTTATGTGGAGTTTTTGACCCATTTAGAGGTCGATCTGATGTCTAAGTCCTTAATGAAAGTTGTAGAGGGTTCTCTTACCTTTCTATAGACACCAAGTTTGTCAAATTTGGAGTTCTGGATCAAAAGTTATAATGTTTACAAGTGTTGGTATTGTTGAGGAGTTTATCGATCGGTCACATTGTAGCAAACTTTTGACCCCTTTAGTGACCGATCTTGCCTTTGAGTCCATCTTGAAAATGGTATATCTCTCTTTTAGCTTTTCAACGAAACAAACCGCGTCTGATTTGGAGCTCGGAGTCAAAAGTTATGAGAGTTGGAAGTTTGAAGGTCGGATTGGGTGCCGGCCGACCTCTGTTGGCCGAACTCTGTGGGCCGACCTCTGTTGGCCGACCTCTGTGGGCCGACCTCTGATGGCCGACCGACCTCTGTTGGCCGACCGACCTCTGATGGCCGACCTCTGTTGGCCGACCAACCTCTGATGGCCGACCAACCTCTGTTGGCCGACCGATCTTCGTTCTGGCCGAGCTCTGACCTCCCTTCACTCTTTTGTCCATAACTTCTTCGTTCGACATTCGATATATATGATTCTTTTTGGAAATTAAACGAGAGACAGGGGGCTACAAATGTTATGAAGGAGTCGAGCTATAATGTAGCCTCTAAGACTTCCAAATACAGGTCGGAAGTTCAGTGTAGTGTTCAGTCTTGATGTTGTAAGGACTGAACAGAGTTTAGTATTTTGGAGATATCTCAATCGGTAGAGCTCCGATCGATCTGATTATTTTTAGAAATTTAACTATAGATATGGGGCTACAAATTTTATGAAGGAGCCAACCTATAATGTAGCCTCTAAGACTTCCAAATACAGGTCGGAAGTTCAGTGTAGTGTTCAGTCTTGGTGTTGTAAGGACTGAACAGTGTTCAGTATTTTGGAGATATTTCGATCTGTAGAGCTCCGATCAATCTGATTCATTTTGTAAATTAAACTAGAGATATGGGTATACAAAATGTATGAAGGAGCCGGGCTATAATTTAGCCTCTAAGACTTCCAAATACAGGTCGGAAGTTCAGTGTAGTGTTCAGCCCCAGTGTTGTGGTGGCTGAATAGTGTTCAGTATTTTGGAGATATCTCGATCACTAGAGCTCGGATTGAATTGATTCTTGTTTCTAATTAAAGTAGAGACATGGGGCTACAAATATTATGAAGGCACCAAGCTATAATGTAGGCTCTAAGACTTCCAAATTCAGGTCGGAAGTTCAGTGTAGTATTTAGTCCCAGTGTTGTGGTGGCTGAATAGTGTTTAGTATTTTGGATATATCTCGATCACTAGAGCTCGGATTGAGTTGATTCTTGTTTCTAATTAAAATAGAGACATGGTGCTATAAATTTTATGAAGGATACGAGCTATAATTTAGCCTTTAAGAGTTTCAAATTCAGGTCGGAAGTTAGGTGTAGTGTTCAGCCTCGGGTCTGAAGAACAAACTTTAATATTTTGGAGATATCTTGAGTTATAGAGCTCCAAACGATCTGATTCTTGAAGCGATGAATTCGTAAGACATAGAGGGACATTTCTCTAAAGTTTTTAAGGCAAAAAGGAAGGGGCAATTTTGGAAGTTTACTTAAAGAGTTAAGTTTTAGGCTTATGAGTAAGGGAAAATGGGTCAATTTTAAGTCATTTAATGACATGGCACAATAAAAGCAAGTGGGCTGTCATTTTAAGAGGCAACCCACGACACTTAAGAGACAAAAAAAAAGAAGAAAAAAAACAAGAGAAAGAAGAGAGAAGGGAGAGCACTTTTGGATGAGAGAAAATGAAAGAGAAAGAGAGGGAAAGCATAGGGTTTTCAATGGTTGGGAGATCTCAAGGGGATTTTGAGTTGTTTCAAGGGAACAAGGATGGAAGATGATGAAAGCTTCCTTCCAAACTAAGATATATCCGAAAATGGTGAAGGATGAGGTAAGACCCAAAATTTTGATTTGTAAATTTTAGAGAATTTTTGGTTTAGAATCATGGAAAATGATATGGGTTTGTGTATTATGGAGTCAATTTTGGTGATTGCTAAGTATTATGAGTTTAATTTTGGATGGAAATTAATTAGGGTTATGCCCAATTTTATGAATTGAAGTTTTTGAAAATTGGTGATTTAGATGGCTTAATTATGTGTGGAATTAGTGTCTTCTAAGTTCAATATTAAGGATTATGTTATTTATGAGGTCGAATTTGTGTGACATTGGTGTAGGGAATTTTCAATTGAAAGAAAGAAAGACGCAATGGTCAAATTGAAGCATTGGACAAGCTTCAAGCATGGAAATGAGGTGGGTACCTGTTTATAATAAAATTTATAAGCCACTACTGTTTTCTTTAAACAAAGAGATTTTTCTCATTTCAATTGCATCATAAATGTTGCATTATTGCATGAATGACTTGAAAAATCATTATTGATTCAATACTTGAACTTTTGATGAATTGCAAAATACATTGTGTTATGCCTTGAAAGATTCCTTGGCATTCCTATGTTCGAAAATGATTATTCGATGAATTGATTTGAGCATGATATGTGCTTTTGTGTGGGCGAGAGAGAACCTATTTCCTTAGTCACGTGCACGTTGACCCCCTTAGCCTTCTCCTAGCTGCCTGCTTGAGGCTTACAAGATCCGAAAAATGGACTCGTCGTGTTTACGGTAAACTTCAGTTTCTGTCGTGTTTATGAAACTCTCGAGCCAGTATGTGTGCAATTGCATTGTAAAGTGATGTGATTGATGCATCCATATTTTGAAAATTGTGAATTCGACTACTGCGAGAAAAGAACTTTTAAAAAATGTGCTTTATGGGTTTCAAACAAAGTTTCTGCAAGAAAAGAAAAGAAAAATGTTTTTAAAAGGTTTTGCTTATTTATTTGTTATAAACTGTTACCCACGAGCTATAAGCTCACCCCCTTCATTCCCATCCACAGGTGATGAGAAGAAGATCGGGTGAAAGCAAATGAAGGTTTTCATTTGTATGTGTTCATATGGTATAATTTGTTTAGTTAAGGGGTTGCTAAGAAATTTAGAATTGTTGTGTATTCATTTTGAGAATGTATTCTGAATTCTGGACATATGTATTGGATTAAGTTATGGGTTTGTATATGGAATAGTAAAATGAATTATGATTCGAGTTATGGATTTTGTGTATAGAAATTGGGTATATGATTGTGATGGTTGGTCTGAAATATTTACAGTGCTAATCGTTTGAGAATTGATGGTATTTAAATTGGAATGTGTGTGATTTTATGGAAATGAAAAGTGAGAGTTGAAAGCGATGAGATATGATTGTATATGAAGAAGCAAATAAATTGAGTTTGAGCGCGAATGATTTCAATTAGATATTGAAGTCACTTTGTAAGAGATGGAATGGAAATGAAAGAAAAAAAAAGTACTCGGATTTGGATTAGTTTAGACTGATAGTCTTAAGGTTTCCAACGTGACCATTTTGACGCTTTTCTAGGATATTTGTGCGGATGTCGGAATTTGTGTTTCCATTCGATTGGATCGTTTGTTTGGTTGTCTTCGAGCCAATTCGATTTGAATTTGTTGTATGCTTCGCTTCCAAGTTGGCTTTCAATTCGTTAATGATTTGTTTCGCTTTGTGATCAATCATTTTATACGTTCCGCCTTTTTTGATTCATTCCGTCTGCCATTTTCGGGTTGGGGCGCCGGTCTCCGGATCGGGTCCCAACAATAACTGATATAGATATTCTGAATTCCCTTTTCCTAGGAAAGGATTACACCTCATTCCTAGGATATCTGCCAAATGAGAAAATGATTTTTATAGAAGAAACAATGCATGGCACCTGAACAGGAATTGCTCTAACTGTGATAAATTCATTGACATCTTCATCTTAACTTTTTGGTTGGGTTGAATTCCTATGAAATCTAGGATTATGTTTTTCTTTTGTCTCACTTTGTTTTTCACTGATAACTTCTAACCATTCTTTCTTATTATTTGGGCCCAAAAGTACTTTCTTTAGAAGTGGTAGGTCTTATAAAGGTTGGCTTCCTTGATATTGACTTGTTTAATGGTAATGGCTTGCTTCTTATATCATCTTTCTGCCAATGAAGCCTTCTCTTTTGAATTCTATCTAATGGTAGTTGATAAGTGTAAATTGCATCATGCTTTAGGGCTTAGTGTGATATCTATTTAGCTATTAATTCAATCATTTAGTATGTGTTTAGGTTAAAATTGTGTTAGTTTGTTAACTATTTGTGTTTAAGTGTTTTTATGGGTTAGTACAAGTTTTTGAGCTTAAATATTATGTTTTTGAAGTACCTTGATGTGTTTGTTTAGTGTTTCAGGGTTAACATCGAAGAATGGAGAAGTTTCAGAGACATTTGATTTAAAACAACCTCGATTGTGGCACAACAAGCTACGATCGCGATAGAAGCACCAAAGTTGGCCCACGATGGAGATAGAAGCCCAAGACATGGCCCACATTAGGCAGATGTCAAACACTAAAAATGTCAAGTTTTGAGGGATTTTTAGAACCTTTCAGACCTCCAAAAAGCACTAGGGCTACTCAAAACACAAAGGATATTTAAAGAACAAGACAAAGAGGCAGAAGGGAGCATTTGCATTAGCCCCTTTTAAGAAACCCTAGAGAGAATTCATCGAAAGATTGAGAAAGAGAAGAAGGAAGATAGAAGTGGAGAAGCAGCTGACTCAATGTACTTCCCGGATCAAGAGTTTCCCAACGTCGCTGCCTCCTATCATAGGGATAGCAATTGTACCCGAACCCGATGGGTACCCGATAAAATTACCCGAACGAGGGCGAGTATGGGGAGTAAATTTTTATCCGTGGGGTGGGTATGGGGGGTTAGCAAAAATACTCGTCGGGTATCGGGGCGGGTATGGGGGTACCACCCCCCATACCCGTTTACCCGTTATATAGTAATTACAATTTTGCCATTATATATATATATACATACAAACCCAGCAATTAAATAAAGATAAGCTTATTTAAATTCAGTATGTATGTATGAATGTAGCATGAAAATTTAAAAGAAAAACAAATAGTCCATTCGTATTAAATAAGCTTATCTTAAAAAAAGAGGTGAGAATGGTGCCGATGGAAGTCAAACCCCAACTGCACGGTATGGGGTACCAAAAAATCCCCGACGGGGATGGGGGCGGGTATGGGGGTGGGGACGAGTTCATGGGGCGGGTACGGGGGATGGCATACCCGCCCATACCCTTCAGTTGCCATCCCTATCCCATAATCCGTTTAGATTGTATTTCTTGTTTATTTTCAATTTTATTATTATATAGAATTGGGAATAACAATTTGATGATAGGATTTTTGAATATTGAGATGTTCTAAACTCACGCTTGAAGTTTTATCTTTGAATTAATGAAATATGAATGTTTGTGTGTTTATTGGATTTGTTGTGGTTTAATTCTACAAGTGCATAATTCAATTGAGAGGGTGAATCGATTGAAAAATAATTAAATTGGGCTAACGAGAGTTAGGTGATTTAATAGACTAAGAATTAAATCAAATCGGTAAATTGAGTAAAGAGAGATCTTGCATAGGATTATGATAGTTTATTAGAAAACTTTAGAACTAATTAGGATTTTGGATAGGTTTTTAATTAAGAGATTGCAAATTCCATAATCTGATTAGGGTTTCTAATTTAGGATTAATGGTTATAACTCGAGATAGAGTAATCAACTCTAAGATTGTCTAGAACCAACAATCCGATAATTCATAATCAGTTAGGTTAGCATTAAGGATAGGTAAAATTTCCTTTCTCTCAATTTGTAATTCCCTTAGGTTGATTCTTGGGCATGTGTTGCAATTGCTTAGTAATTGGTATTTCTATGATTGATTCATAATTTGATTTGATTGATTGAATTGAGTTCTCATTTTAGTTTTGTGCAATTTGAAATTTTTTCATTTGTTTCTAGCCTTAAATTTTAGGATTAGATTATCCTTTCTCGTGAGATCGATACCTTAGCCTTAGATTTTAGGATTAGATTATCTTTCCTCGTGAGATCGACACCTTAGGTACTACGCTAACGAACTGTGCGCTTGCAGATTATTAAAGGTATTTATTAAAACTTACACACATCAAATACTTGATCAGTAGTAGATTCTTAAAATGCCTTACTCATTGCCCTTGATGAAATGGTGGTACCTAAGGTGGTACAACAAATTGAGGTTATTTGTGTTAAAAACTTGGAATTTGAGGATCAAATTTTTTCTTAAAGATTTGTGTGAATTTTTTTTTATAATTTTGTCTTACAATTTCTTCTTTCTAATAGATTATTGGAATCTGTTGATTTTTAGTCTTAGGATTAGCATTTAAACTGTAGTTAGGAACAAAACACTACTTAAATTTGTAAATGATGTTAGTCGATCTTTCAAAATCTTCAACTTCCTTTTAACATCTAGAAAAAGATATAGATTGAACTTATTTATATTAATGGTTGTAACTGGTAAGAATGGATCTTCATTTATCAACATGGTGTGGTTAACTTCAACAAACATTAAAATTTCCTTATTGATTCAATCTTGGATAACGTTTTTGAATCCCGTCATGAATTCATTAGGAGACTTCATACGTTGTGGTACTTGCAGTAGTCCTCATTCTAATTTTTTCCTTGATGATAATGTTATGCTATGATAATAAAGTACTAAATTTTTCTCGTAGTAAAAAATCAAATATTTCCTCTATTTTAGAGGTGTCAAAAGTATACTAAATATGTGCAACTAGTGCTTGTATTTTTCTTTTGACCTCAAGATATTTTTACACTAGAGAGGAGTAAATAAAGAATTCAGGGATATTTACTTCGGCCACTACCGAATCATGTAAGTTCAACTCCATAAAATTGGTAATAGGTAAGCTCTTTTTGTAATGTCCTTCTTCACTGAGAAGTTCTTCTATTTAAACATTTTTGTTGCTAATCTATAGAAGTCACAAAATTCCATTCTTTGGAATTTTTTTCTAAGTTCAATATTGATCCTTTGAGCTAACTTCACATACTTGGTCTCCAAAAGTGCGACCTCATATTCATTTTTCATCTTCTTAAATTGGGTGATGAACATGTCTATATTCTTCTAACTTTTTAAAGTAACTCCAAACAATTCAACTATATTGACTTCAAGTTTAGTACCCAAAAGCTAAGTATAAAAGAATCTATCCATCTTAACCCAAGAAAGGACATAATTGGTTAATAAAGCTTACTAAGAGAAGGTTGTTTATGTTAATAAATTTTGGAAGAGTTTAATCTTGAAAGGGTTGAAATTTTCATAATTAGCTAATTCTCCACACTAAATGGTGAATCTAGCAATGTGCTCAATGGTTGATTGACCATCTTCAATTGAAAATAAATTAAATTTGGGAATTCTATAGCTGTAAGGATAATGATTCTTGTGGTTATTCTCCAGATAAGGCTTATGAAATTTTATACGACAAGGTTACCTTAAACGAGGCCCATATAATTTTTGAATGACTTCTTTAACAACTTCTATATTAACAAGATTGCAGTTTACAACCACAAGGAAATCACAATATAGTCCATTAGCTTCAACTTCCAAACTAAATCCTTATCTTTCAAGAGTTGAGGGCCTGACCACCTATTAGTCACATTCAAGATTAATGTACATGGGTGCAATAAGAACATCCTCTCTTTTATGAGGAGAAATATATCTTTCATCCATTAAAAAAGAATTCAAAGTGATGACTACACTTGCTAACTTTCATCACATTTGATGTTGGATATCCCTCAATGTTAAAAAGTGCTCAAAATAAGATTTGAACTAAAGAGTTAATTTGATTTAGGTAAAAGAAAAGTATAAGATACAAAGAAAATTTTAGACAATGATAGGGATGAGTTCACATTGTAAAGGAATTTTGAAATAATAACAAGGTATTTTTATTGAGATAGTGTGATTTTTTGTATATATGTTGTGCGTGTTTTTATGTTGTGACGATGGTGAATAAGGATGACATTTAGGCCCGAGCTTGGCCAGCCTTAATCTTTCTTGAGGTCAACAGACTATGTTTAGGCTGACTGAGCCTTGGGTGGCTCAGACCACTGAGCCTATGTTTGGCTCAAAGCCCAACATACCTTACAATAAAATAATGTCATTTTCCTTAGTAAGCAAAATGATGTCATTTTATTGGTAAGTTTTTTTTTGTTTTACACGTAGTCTAGGTTAAAAATTTAAAATTACCCTCCATCATCCCTCTCCTCTATCTTCTTCCTTCCCTGGTACCATTGGACCCCTACCTTATAAAGTCCCTGTCTCGCTATTGCTCTCTTAGACCAAACTTTAGTTCATAGCTGCTGTGTTGCCCATTCGCATTCCCTCCAGTCATCCCTTCGTCGTGCCTCGCCGATGCCCTACTTACCTATCATCATCTTTTTTTGCTTCTTCGCTACCCACCTATCAAGATAAAGTTTCTGAATCTTTGGAATGAAGATTAAATTTGTGAAATATTGAAATTTCTTGAATTGTTGCCATATGCAGGGTGCTTTTATTAACTTACATGGTCACATACATGCTCGTGTGTTGTGTCACACTATTTCAGTGACTTATACCATCATATAAACAAGCGTGTATGTGAATGTGTAAGTCACTAAAAATTGATAAACTTGCAATTTATAATTATGATTTAAGTTATCCTATTATCTCCCATGTTTATGAATTATGAATTATGAATATGAATAACATATATTTATATGTTGATTGTTTAAGATGAATGAGCATATTCCTTCAGTTGAGAGTTGTAATTTAGTGTCAGAGATAAAAGTGAAAGCTTTTAATCTCATAGCAAGGGAAGATAGAAGTCCAAGTCAATTAAAATTTGAAGTTTGGAATCACCTCTATTGGACTAGATTAATGGACGAAGTAAAAAAAACCAATTATAGGGTTTGTCAGAAGATGATGGCTAGGAGTTCAAAAGATCAAACCTCTCATTTAAAGAGACATATGAATTTGTGTAGTAGAAAAAAAGATCGTATTAGGAGGTCAAAAAGATCATATTAGGAGGTCAAACATTTTTAGCCCTAACCTTATGAGAGGGAATAATGAAACAACAAGGAGGTCAAGCATTTTTAACCCCCAACCTTATGAGAGGGAATAATGAAATAACTACAAGATCTTATGAGAACAACATATCAAGATTTTTTATTGCTTTTATAGTAATTGGTGATGAACATCTAATATCTATAATTGATACGAAAAGATTTAAGATGATTTGTAACTTATTGCAATCAACCTTCAAGTTTCTAACTTAGAATATGTTAAAGATGGAAATTATGCCATACAAGGAAAAGAAGAAACAAATTTTAAGAACATTGTTGAATATTGAAGGACAAATTACCATTATAACCAACATATAGGCAGTCTATAAACAAAATAAGGTTTATATGGTGGTGATAGCACATTATGTTAATAATGACTAGACTCATATCTGGTGGTGATAGCACATTATGTTAATAATGACTGGACTTTATGTAATAAAATTTTGAGGTAATTTATATTCTTTATATCATTTAATTTTTCATTATGTTATGATTGATGATAATCATATTTGTAAATGTTAGGTTCATTTATGTGCCAACACCACATACAAGCGAAAGGTTGACAACTGTGTTGGGAGACTATTTGATATATTATAATATCTACACCAAATTATTCATTAAAACTGTTGACAATTTTAGCACGAATGATGTTATGATTCTAAAGTTGAAGAACAAAATATAGGTTATGCGCTTGTTCCTTAGTGGAAAGTTATTCCATATGCATTATTTTATGCATAATTTGAATTTGATTGTGAAGGACGGGTTGGACTTGATAAAGGAAGCAATAAATTCAATTCAAAATAGTGTAGTATATTGAACTGCAATACCTAAAAAAAGTTGAGAAATTTGAAGAAACTGCCTTACAACTATGCATTTCGAGTACAAAGAAGTTAGTTTGGGATTATCCAACCGAACTTAACCTTCACGATGTTGGAGTCATCAATCCAAAATGTTGATGTGTTTACCAAACTAAGACCAAGAGATTTTCACTATACTTTCATACCTATAAAAATTCAATGGGAGTGGGCTAGTGAACTTTGTGCAAAGTTGAAATTATTTAATATTGTGACTGATAGGGATATTGTGGCTCAGGCTTAGCCCGACCAGAACACAGGCTGGGTGGCTCAACGGGTTTGGACTGACCTATTGATGGTCCGACGGGCCGAGGCTAGCCTGCTAGTGGCCTGGTCTAACCACAAGTTGACCTATCCGTGGACGGATGGGCCACGAGAGGGGCCAGGCCAACCCGACCCACCTTATATATATATTTTTAAAAAAAACTTCAGAAACAACGTTGTTGTTGACAAAACGATGTCGATTTTTGAAGTTACGGTCGAGCTACTGCTTGGAGTATAGCTCGCGCTTGGCCCGAAGTCGCTTCATAGCTAGATTGAGCCAACCAATTTTGTCCCTTGGCCTAGTCAACCCAGGTTAAAATCGGGCTGGGCGGGCTTAGCCAAAATTGACATCCTTAATGACAGAATTATTCACGAGAACAATATATCTAACTTTGCATTGTTGTTTTAGCACCACGTGTGAAATAAAGAAGGCTTTATTTGATTGGATGTTTGATTCCAATAAGTTTATTTAGGTTATGGCAAAGCAAATGATGGAAAAACTTAATTCTTATTAGTATATGGTTGGATATACTAATACAATCTTATCTATACTGGAACTGATATACAAGACAGAGGGGTTAACTTTATATAAAATGTGTTATATGTGATCGAGCTCAAGAGCATATAGATGTCATTAAACAATTATGAGGCGATTTGTTTAATAATTATCAACTAAGAATGGACAAAATTCTGGATCGAGATTGCAGTAGTTCAACTCTAACTTCAGTGTCAGGTTTGGGCTCATCTTTTAAGAGCAAATTGTTACTTTGACTTATAAATTTGCAAAAGAAAGAAGAGCTAGGACTTTGTACAATATGATATAGCTAGAAACATATTTGACAGTAGATTGTGATGTTGAAGCTGAAGGTGTGCAGTTCTATTGTGGAAGTTGAAGGTGTACAATTCTATGTATTATTATAGTGAAGAGTTGCAGAAATAATTCTCCAATCATGCAGGTAATTGCAAGAGACTTATTAGCAATCATATCATCTATTGTTGCTTTGGAGTCTGCTTTTAACATTGGTGGTCGAGTTATTAGTCCTTATCGTGCTCAACTTTATCATTATACTGTAGAAGCCCTTATATGTGCCTGAAGTTTGATAGAAGATGAAGATATAAAAGATAAACTCTTTTCTTTTTTATATATCAATTTGTCTATTTTTTAATATTATTCTACCTTATATTATTTTTTAATTTGTATACTAATACAACCACATGTAGGTGACTAGTCATACACATACTTATAATCATCAATCAAGTAAACATTATTTTGATAAAATATTCAATGATAAAAGTATATTTAATTATTTATTAATTATTATCATGTTTTTATATCCCTTTCATTTTAATAATATAGTAGTAAATATAATGTTTCTACATTTAGAAAAAGTAATCCAAACTATTAACGATCCTGACTACAATAATCAGTTGCTCTCTCTTGTCCCCACTCTTCACTCTCTGCTCTCCACTCTTAGCCTGTCATAATCCTAGACTCACAGTCTAGAATATTATTTCATGATTTTATCATGAATTTTTGTAAATTGTATCATTTTAAAATTTTGGATATTCACTTTTGTAAATCATGTCATTAATTAATGAAATTTGTTTCTATCATCAATAAAATGAATTGATCAATTTAATTATATATTTTTCAATTCCTATAATCTTATCCTCCTTCATTAATGAATTTGGTTTCATCCTATTCACTTTATCAATATATGTATTTTTATATATTCATTCATTATAAAATCTCAATTGTTATTAATCAATTGAAATTCTTAATTATAATTAATTTAATTTCTCACTTTAATTATGATCTTTTCTTTCATTTATGATAATCCTATCTACTTTCATTAAAGAATTTGGTTTCATCATTTTATTTTATCAATATATGTATATTTTATATATTCATTCATTATAAAATTTCTATTTTATTAATCAATTAAAATTCTTAACTTCAATTAATTGAATTGATCATTTTATATATATGATCTTTTTCATTTCCTATAATCCTATCATGTTTCATCAATAAGTTTGGTTTCATCTTATTCATTTTATCAACAAATATACATTTTATATATTTATTCATTATAAAATTTCAATTTTATTAATCAATTGAATTTCGTAAATTCAATTAATTGAATTGATATTCATTTTATCAACATATCTACCTTTTATATATTCATTCATTATAACATCTCCATTTTTATTATTCAATTAAAATTTGTAACTTCAATTAATTGAAATGGTTATGCTATATTTTTAATTAGATAAGATTTTATTAAAAATTTCAGAAAATAAAATAAAAAACTTGGATTAGGCTCCAAGACTATATCTTGAGGCCAGTTGACTAAAGCCCGACCCAACCTACTGTTATTCCTAACGGTGAATTGGTATATAATTCCTCCTAACAAGTTGTTTTGCTTAACTTCCAACCCACTTCTCTTTGTGACCACGTTATGGTTAACATCCTACCACATGTTGTTCTCCAACTTTTTGCCTTAAGAATTTTTTTTCCAAGTTCATAACTTCCACTTTTCTTTATCGTGGCCACTACGTACTTGCTCATTGCACATTCACTGCATATCTCTCAAGTTTTGGACTTTTTACTACTTCACATGCCCACTAATTCTCTGGTCAAGTTTCTTCCATCATTTGAGCCTTTTCATTGTAATGAGTTAAATTCTTCTTATGCTATTATTACTTAAAAATTTCTTTGCATTGTATACTCGTCACAATTCCCAAATTTTCTTTGTAACTTATACCTTCTTCTTCTTTTTTTGCCTAAATCAAATTATCTCTTTAGTTTACATCTTATTTTAGCACTCTTTTGTATTTATAGCTTATGACCTGTTTGATTTTTTTTCAAACTTAGTAAAAAATCTTGTTTATTTGAGTTTTTAGTTTTGGTTTATTTCAGTTTTAAATTTTATAAAAATCACAAGATTTTGTTTTTCTTTTTATAATATGATTTATTATCAAGTAAATAAATTATTTAATATATTAATTATTAATAATAGTTATGAATAATTTAATTTAATAATATATTTAATTAATTAAAATTATGAATAATAATTTATTTAATCTTGTAACTAAATTAAATAAAATTAACTTAATAAATATAATTAAATTTAAAATATTTTCAAAATATACTAATTTAAATAAAATTGATTTAATAATTAAAGTATATTTAAATTAAATATTAATTCATAAATAAAATTTAATTTTAAAATTATTATAATAAAATAAATTTATTGATAATATATTAATAGATGTAATACAAGAGATTAAAATAAATTTAATAATTAAAATAATTTATCTTTAAGTTTAATCTAATATGTAATTATTATGAGTAATAAAAATATAACTATATTGATATCAGAAATTAAACAAGTTTTTATTTTTATTTTAAAAATTAATTTAAAATTACAACAGAAAAATAAAATAGAACCAAATCGATCATCAATTTTTATTTTCTAAATTTTCTGATACTTACTTATATTGTCGAGAAGAAATTAAGTACATATTATGAGAAAATTTCTCTTTAATAATACGTTCAAATTCTAATTTGATCTTATAAGCGACTAACAATTATAAATATTTACCATTACAACGTATAGATTCTTTGAAATAAAGAATCTGCCATTCCTCTTATATCCCCAGTAGAAAGAAGTAGAACACATCCCTGATATAAAATGAAGTTTACACAATATATTGATCCCTTCGTTTTCATTCTGTCAATTTCTTTCTTAGATTCTCACGCAACGCTCATATTTCAAAAGCTTCACTGAGGACCTTGATATATTTGGGGTCCTTGTTTTCACGAAACATGTTTTCTAATTATCAACTTAAACCTTTTTAAAGAGTGCTTCTCCTATTAAGCCAATTAGGTTTTATTTGTGAGAGTTATGGACTCCTGAGTCCTGATTCGAGTCCACCGTTGTAGTAGAATTACGTAAATTAGTAGGTCCATTATGGCTCCTTTTTTTGTTGGGCTCTCTCTTAGATAGCTTTAATTGCCTCCAAGAGTAGTGTATGAGTTTGTTCTTTTACGTAAAAAGTCGCGTGTATTATTTTCAAGAGTTTAAAGGAGTCTATTTTACCCCTAATCTTGTCCAAACCTTAATTATCCTTACACTCAGACCCGACCAGGTTGTGAGGAGTACCCCTGACCTACATTGATGGGTAGTTGCTTCTCTTTGATATTGGGATCACAAAAATCATATTACCCGAAAGTAGGGAGTGGCTCCAATCTGGACAATGCGATGGAGACCAAAAGCAAACTTTGAGTTATTTAAACAGACTATGAGCATTAATACAATTTTCAATTTGGAAAATAATACAGTGAATTACCAGTCCTCTTCATTGCTTACTACTGTACAGTTCTTGACCGTAACACAATTCAGACGGAAAGAGTAGTTGGGTTCACAAGTTTCAAGGTGGCGGAGGATTTTAGGAAAGAAGCAAAATTGGGGGATAGATCCTCTGTCCTAAAATGTGTGTACTAATTTTGTCCTATTTAATTATAGTCATTCATTTATGTGAGACCTACATAAATAAATGACTAAGATTGAATGGGACAGAATTGGTACACATATTTTAAAACAGAGGATTTCATGCCGCAAAATTGGGTTCAAAGGGGAAGCTAGGTTTAATGCCAACGTTAGTGTTTATGTTAATCGATATAAGGATTAAAAAGTTACACACAACGGTAAAGAAAAGACGTCGGTTTCAATGTCAGAAAGCATGGGAATGAAGATGGCCGTGGAGGAGGTGTTAACTTCGGTAGCAGATTTGGGACTTGAAATTTAACAAAACAGAAAGCTAAGAAGTACTTTTAGCAATTAAGTAGAGAGAATGAATCAAATTTTGGTCGCCCTATTTAAATTTTGAAGGTAGATATTAAAGTCTTAGGATGCGTTTGATTTGAGAACGGGGTTGGTTATAGATATAAGTATAATAATAAAAGGGGATGAGAATGGGTATGAAAAATAAAAAATGAAGTTTAGTTTGTAACTTGAGTTTCTGTGTTAATACTAGTAATATTATTTGGTTTGTTGCATTAATGGAAATGAAAGATAATATAATACCATTTTTAGTCTCAATAAAAATGAAAAATAATTTGTCATTCATATGTTTATTGGGACTATCTCTATATGTTTGTAAAAAAAACCAAACAATTTTCATCAATAGGAATGAAAATTGCCATCAAGGAATTTTATCGCAATTTTCGAGCATTAGATAAGGATAAGGAAGTAAGGAGATCGTAAGGAATTGAGAGGTGATAAAGAAGTAAAGAGGATAGTAGGGCAAAGATTGGAATGAAAACTCGATACCCACTTTCTTGGTGGGTTTAGTAGATTCCAAAATTTAATGGAATAAATCTATTCCCTTGGAATTGAAAATCCCAAAGTAAACAATATTTTTTACAATTATTTCATTGCTTCATTCTCAAACCTTCAAACCAAATTCCCCTAAAGTCTAATCAATTAAATCTTATTAATTCAGTTCATGATAAACAAAATAATAACATAAACAAAATATATTTTAATAACAATAATATTTCTTTTAAATTAAATAAAATATTACTATTTATTGGTATAAAATTAACTAACTTGACCAAGATGAGTATCAATTGGAAGGATTGAAGTTTTAGTTATCTTAAGTTGGCATGATTAGGTCGATAGAATCACATCATAACTGTATTGGAATTGAAAGAAATAAGACATAAAATATTATAAGTGAAAAGGAGGAGTTAAGTGTAAATACTTTCTAACTATAAGATACGAATATTAACTTAGAATTTAGAATTTATATGATTGGAATTCTGACAAGCTCTATTTAATATACTTGAAACTTGTTTCTTGAAACATAATATAAGAAGAGGATGGGTATTTATAGGTGTCTTAAATTAACTATAACCCCAAATTTTAATCGGTTGTAATTATTACACGTTCTAATTTTCGCTTTTGTACAATAAATAATTTATCTTTATCTTGATATTTTATTTATATTATTCTAATATGAACAATATTTAATATTTTTAAAATTGGACTAAAAATTAAACCAGTAAAAAGATTTTAAGTTTAAAGATTCAGCTGATATTATATTATTATGAACTTGGTATATAATAAAAATTGAATTAATTTTTTTTTAGATTCGAGGAAACCCCATAGACGGGCCAAGCGGGCACACCTCTCTGAGGGCCCAACTGGTGCACCACCCCACAGGCAGGCCAAGCGGACGCATCTCATCATTGAGGACCCAACTAGTTTTCCATCTACAGGTAAAACTCCGGCTGCCCCAGGCTCTTACAAGAGGGGTTAGCATGTAATCGAACCTGGGACCTAACCAAAGTCAAGCCCCGCTCTCAACCATCGAGTCACACCCCTTGAGGGCAATTAAATTAAAGAAGGAGACTTTCCTTACCCATTTAAGGAGTTAAATTTTAATTGAAAGAGTAAATTGTTAAATGAAAATCAACAAGTTCATTTTATTTTAACAAAATCAATTAGTTTATAAAATTGATAGATTAATTAATAAACTGAATTATTTTCAATAATAAAGGTTATTAAGGAAAACCGAATAAAAAGTTAGTCAACTAAGCTTTTTAATCATTAATGATATCTAGATATTTTAAGTAATGTCTAACTTCTTCCACTTAATAATATCTAACAATCCCACACTTGAAAATTTTGTTGATTATCAATCATTCTCTATACCACCTTATTATTGTTATATTACTTGCATCTCTATCTTGTTGTATAAGGATTGACTAGAAATAAACTTGTCACTGTTGACTATTTTTATCATAAAATCTCCTATAATGTTTTTTGTAAGGAATTTTTACATATCTACAATTCCTTCTCCACTTTGTCAGGTACAAAGTAAAATTAAACTCTTATATGTTTGACTTTTTAATGAAATGCTAAATTCCTTATTAGATTCAACACACTCCAACTGTCACAAGATAATGAAACATTTTGTTGTTTGTACCTAAATTCTTCCAACACTAATTCAATCATATCATTTTGTTTCTAGCTTGTGTAGCTACTTGATATTCTGTTTCTATTATTGATGTAGCCACAATTAATTGTAGCGTTGAAATCCAACTTACAACCCCACCAACCATCATGAATACATAACTTGTAATGGATTTTCTTCTATTAATATGACATCCATAATTAGATTCAACATATCCTTTGACAATAAACTCTGATCCTCCATATTATAATGCAACATTAAAGTCTCCTTAATATATCTTACGATCCTCTATACAAGGTTCCAATACTCTTTATCAAGATTCTCTATGTAGCGATTAGTTGCTCCCACTGCATGTACAATGTTCGATCTTATATAAATGATGATAAATATTAAACTCCTAACTACAGATGTATACAATACTCGAGGTATCTCTATCTTCTCATCTTCATTATTATGACTCATACTAAAGGATAACTTGAAACTAACATAAAGAGGGGTAGATATTTACTTACACTTTTGCATATTAAAGCATCAAAAAATATTCTTTAGGTAGTTTTTCTAAGAAACCAAATCTTTTTTATCTCAATAAATTTGTACCCCTAGAATCTTATTTGCTGGTCACAAGTCCTTCACTTTAAATTTCCTAGCTAATTGTGCCTTTAATTCGTTAATATGATATTTGATGGGGCCTGCAACCAACACGTCATTTGCATATAACAATAAAATAATGAAATCATTATCACCAACATGTCCTCTATATACAACAACAAAATAAGGAAATTAATATCACCAAATCTCTTAAAATAGGCATAGGAAGCTACATTAAGTTTGTTGTACTCAAGGCTTATAACGAAGGAATCAATTCTCTTATACCAACAACTCTTAAAACGATATAGATATTTGTTCAACTTGCAGATCAAGCTCTCCTTTTCTTTTTCTTCAAGATCTTAGAGCATATAAATTTCTTTGCTAAGATCTTTGTTAAGAAAGAAAGTTTTTAGATGTAACCACTTTAGATATAATTCAAATACAATACACATTTCTGGGATTACCCTGACTATACTAACTCCAACCATCGGAAAAATATTTGATTAAAATCAATTTCTTCTATTTGAACATACCCTTTTACTACTAATCTTACAAAATATCCCTCCACTTAATCATCACTATTTCACTTAATCTTAAAGCCCCATTTATTACCAATTAGCTTACTACATTTTCATCATAGTAAAAGTTTCCAAGTTTTATTTATATGAAAAGTCTCAATTTCTTACTATATTGTTGCTATCCAATAAGAGACATTTAGATTATTAGATGCTTCTTAAAATATCTCTCTATAATCTATTAAAAGGTAATATAGCATATTGCCTTTTATTATATAATCTGTGTGTCAGCTTGGTGCTCTTGTATGCAATTGGATCAATGAATTTCTAGAGCTCCAAACTCTATTAGTTCTTTAACATCTTTCTCCAATGTTACCTCAAAAGAAGCTAGAAATTCCTTTTATACCTATACAATAGTCTTTAAATATCTTTGTGAAGTAATGTTATCTTTTTCTTCCCTTTATAATTTATCTTTTATAAAGGTAACATCTTTATTAATAATTACCTTACAGATAGTGAGTTACCATAAGGGATGCCTCTAATTCGATTTAGCTTTGTGGTTTCTTTATAATTATACACATACACAAGACTTATAAATAGATAGAAGTTAGAATAATCCACTAGCTTTTTAGTCCACATCTCTACTAATGTCTCCAACTTATGGAACCCGATTCACCATATAACAGGTGCTATTGATTGGTTCTACCCAAAAACACTTATCTAGGCTTATACCTTTTAACAATGCTCTTGTTCTTTCTAATAAACTTCTATTCATTTGCTTTACTCCATTTTATCGAGGAGTGTATAAAATGATGAAATGTCTTTTAATGTCTTTTGCTTATAAAATATATCAAATTCATTACCAAATATTTTCCTTCACTATCTGTCCTTAAGAACTTAATCTTTTTATCAAAATCAAGTTCACCATACGCTTTGAAAATTTTGAAGAATATGAAAACTTTTTTTTTTCGCTTGATCGCATACATGTAAAATCTCTTGGAAAGATCATCAATGAAAGAGAATAAGTACTTTACTCCTTTTATGCATGGAATTGGTGTTTGCCATAATCAAAGTGAAATAATTCAAGAACACCTTACTTCTTGAATTTGATGTATTAAAATTTACAGAATACTACTTACTTATAGAATAGTACTCACAAAAGTATAATAATAACTCTCTCTCTCTCTCTCTCTCTCTATATATATATATATATATATATATATAATATCATAACATTGAAGATGTCTAATTTGGACCTGCTTAAAATGATTAATACTTCTACTTCTACCAATGTCTCTTGCTTTAACTTATATAAGTTTGCATAGATCTTTTTCCTTTATAAGTAAAAATGCACATCGATTATCTTAAAACTTTTGTTGACAATTTCTAGTTTGTCCCTAATATCAACTAGTCATTTTAGAGACAACAAATTCTAATTTAAGACTTCCAAATGTCATACTTCTTAAAGAGTATGAATTATACCATCATACATCTTCAGATTGATGGTTCTAGTACTAAAAACCTTTAAAAGGATAATTATCATAATAGTAAACATATTCTCCTAAGATAGGTTTACAATGATAGAACCATTCTCTTCTAGAGGTTACGTGAAAATATCTCCTAAGTTAAACAGCCATACTTGCAATAGTGACTTCTTATTTTTAATTGTTGTTATTGCTTTGCAATGTAGAGCATTACCATCATCTAAAATACTTGAATTTTTTTTTTAGAAATAGAAGTTTTCTTATTCAAATTCCAATAATCCTTTTTAAGTGACCATTGTTGCAATTGTAGTTTTTTAAATTCTTCTTATTTCTTAATTTTAGTTTAACATGATTTCTCCCCTTATTTGGAGCATATTATGTTGATTTTTTTTTCACTGTTAAAGCTTCAACTTGGTATGAACTAGACTTTATGTCTTCTTTATTCTTGCAACAAATTTCTTCCCTAAAATCATTTGTGTAACATTATTAAAGACTAAGTAATCTATAAGAAGAGTATTGGTGAAGTTGGTGATAAGTTAATTATATAATTAGGTAGACTTTAAAGTAAAAGCTTGATATGTTTATATGGCTCTATTCTATAACCTAAAGATATAAGTTGAGAAAATGAACTAATCAAATTATTAATGTGCTCAATCATCAAAATATATTATGAAATCCAAAAAGTAAAAATTTTCCTCCTAATAAATATTCGCTTGATCTCGTATAGCTTTGTGAGATGAATTCATATATCTTTTTCTAGTTTTTTCTCCTTGACATTTAATAAAACTTCGTCAGCTAAAGTTAGATGAAGATTTACAATAACATTCACATCTATGTTATTCCATTTGACGTCATTTGTCAATTATGTCAACCTTTTACTAATAGTTACCAGATAATTCTCCATTTTAAGGATAACTTTCATTTTCAACAAGTTTGCAAGCCTTTTAATAATAACTACAAGGCAATTATTCTTTGTAATGATAAAACTTATCTTCAACATCTATAATGAGAAAATATTCCATTGAGCTTCTCAGTATTAAATTTGGTTGTTATTGCTTCTATCCCTAACTTCTTTGAGCTAAGAGAAATAGCTCTCACTATTTTATAAAACAATAATTATATACCTAAATAGTATCTAATGCCTTCAAGAAGTGAATAATATTTAACTTGTTTCCGGATATGGACAATCCACTTATAATGATAACTACATAGCATACAATAATTAGGTATGCACACTCTCTACATGGCATACAATAAGTAGATATGCACACTCTAATTAGGCTCTCACACTACTTATAGAAATGCTTAAGTGGATAGAGTAAGATCGTAAATTAAGATTGGAAGAAATAGGACATACACAAAATACTATTATGAGTGAAAAGATGAATTACAATACAAACATTCTCTAACTATAAGTTACAAATATTAATTTATATCTTAGAACTTATAAGATTAGAATTATTGCAAATTCTACTTTTGAATACTTCAATTTGTTTTTGATACATGAAACAAGAAGATGAATGTATATTTATAGGTGTATCAAATTAAATATTACCACATATTTCAATTAGTTATGATTACCACACATTCCAATATTCTCTTTTATATCACAAATAATTTATCTTTGTCTAGATATTTTATCTAAATTCTTCTAATATGAACAATATCTAGATATTTTGAGCAGTATTTAGATTCTTCCATTTTAATAATATCTATCCAATCAGTCTATCTATCTATCTATCTATCTATCTATCTATCTATCTATCTATCTATATGTACTAGTCTCTTCTTACATTTCAAAAATTCTAAGACTAGGAAACCTCTTGTAACTAGACTTTCACAAAATGCTTTCTTTTTATTTTAGTACTAAATGTGCATTAATATTCACACTGCTATTACCATTCTATTGATAGCAGAAATAATCCCTGCTCTTTTGGCATATCAGCAAATATAAAGAGCACAAGTTAGAATACTATAAATTGTAAGCACAACATGTGAAGTAAAGCTTATTTCTAGAGAAGGAAATTAAATAAAGATTTGAAATGACATGGGGAAGGGGAAATGAAACCAGAACGTTCTCCATAAACAACGATCCTTCCAATCTCGAAGACAATCATTTTTATAGGGTAAGGACTTGATGAGTGTAGAAATTCAGTCCCTTATTCACTGAGATTTTGGTTGCGAGTATGATATGACTCCAAATTTCCTGAGTTTCAAACCTAATACCTTTTAAATACTTATAATGGACCACCTTGTAATAATCTTCAGCAAAAGACCACTTCCCGAATTAGCTCTCATATCCTATTTTTCTCAACCCAACCAAAACCCATTTTAGTAACTCTGATAGTCTTGAAAAGAATAGAGCATGGTACTACTAGGGAGGAGCCAGCTTGTTCGAGGACACCAAAACTGATGAAATGTTGAAGCAAAAGCTTCCGTAAAGATGGTTAAGGAATAGATATGAGATTCGAGCGGTGAACCAAAACCTAATTCTCAAGAAGATGAATCGATAAAATAATTGGTAAGATTAATAGAACCAATTAAATTACATATAAATTATCTAGTCGATTTTGAGGGAGAGGCTGTGATTGATACTTTAAATGAATAATTAACTTGTTAATAGTTAACCTAGTTAAATTAATTTGTGCGATCCTTTTTTAAATAATTTTCATTTAGATCATAGCTTAAAATGATTAGTTGATTGTCAAAATTAATAGTAAATATAATATAATATTTTCATTTAATTTATTTAATTTTCTTTATTTTATTTTTATTTATGCTTTAAAACAATCATAAATTAAAAATATAAGAATTTTGGAAGAAGATTTCAAATGTGCTTCTTTAACTTAATTTTATAATTATATATAATATGTTTTAGAATAAAATTTGTTTATTTTAAAGATATTGTTTCTTTAACATAATTTTATAATTATATATAAAATATTTTTATGTCCAAATTGATTAATATTATTTGTCTTTTAGTTAATTGTGTCTAGTGCACTCATGATTTTGAAAGAAGAAATTGATCTGTCCATAGTAACGTGCCCTAGTGAAAGGTTAAAAAAACATCTTTAATTTATGAATTTCATGGAACTAAAAACTAGTTATGCCAATTAAAAATGAACAGTAAAAGCAATAAATTTCATAGCTTCGTAATGATATTAAATGAAGTGCTTAATTAAGGATATAAACATGCAGTAGGATATATATATAAATATGGTATTCTGAATCAGCAAATGCACAAATGACACAAAGAAACTCATAAGACAAATTAACTCGCCGAAAAGAGTTATGGTAGATTGATTTTGCATGTTCATAGGGGTTGTGAAGAACGTGCAGAGAGAGCTCAGCCAAAGGCGAAACTACAGCCAACTCCAATGGTGCCATAGAGGCTCCTTAGTTTCTACTAGGTCGTTCTTGAACTGCATACTCCTGTATGCCATACGCAAACATTGAAAGCTCAGATATAAGCATGACCAAATATAGTTGGATGAAAGAGCATTATAATTTTTTTTGAAGTAACATATATAAATAAATAAAAATAGAAAAAACGAACGGAATCTGACTTAATCATCACCAACACCAACAAGAGATATAATTAGAAACTGGAAAAGTCACGAAATTTGGTAATTCAGTCATTACCAAAAGTTGTTCTGATCAAAAGATACCATGCTACACGATGAACAATCTAACTTAAAAAACATGAAACTAATAAAATGTATATAAGAAAGTGAATCACAAGTCTTCTGTAGCAATAAATCTTTGTACATCCACATTTTCTTTTGAAACAAGTATTTCCCCAACAAATTAGGCTCTAACAACCATATTATGTCTAAGTTCTTTGACACAATCTGAAAACAACCTAACTTATTCGATATGTTGCGTGAGTGCGCCCAATAATTATGTAGTGGGTTTTTAAAAATGTATATCATGATTATAGCTAGTGCATATAGACATAATTTTAATAATTTCAAACTATACTCAAATCTTAATTGTTCTTAATAACAACTACACTGACCACTACAATTATGATATGATCTTATCTCCACAAATTGTGTGTTTGAAATACCTAAAACTAAAGCCTAAACCTCTAAGGTCTACCCATATAAATAATCTCAGTGATTGCGAAAAGTAAATGATAATCCACATTCATGGTGCATTCAAAAGCCATGGAATAGCAAACTATATCATCAAAGATAACATATATGTAAATGCATTACATGATCACGTTTGGAATGCTTCATATGCACGGGGCAGATGCATGGCAATAAGCAAGAAAAAGGTAACGAGTATTTGAGAGAAGCGCTTCCAAACATTGGTGTCTACATGCAATTGTATGTTTTGTTATTCATAACTTGTGATCACCAGGGACGTGGGTGGTTAGTCATGGCAAGTGATGATTCTTGCATGCAATGTCTGCGGTGAAGAATACAAATAGAATAAACCAAAGTTCCATGCATGAGATACGTAGGCGTACTCTTTATATAACGATTCCTATTTACACCTTAAAATCCGCTAGGATGTAGTATACCGTTTATATAGAGCGGATGTGAGGTTTAAGGCAACAAAATAGTTAAGGAAACTCTAATGAACCCTAGGCCAAACTGTAAAGTTTATTAACAAAACACATGCTATTTTGGGCTTTCTCTGACTCTCTCTACAATATTCTTGCTCAAAGGATTTCCCATCAAACTCAATCATTCTGTAGCTGCAATTTCTGTACAATACAAAATTAACATATGTATACATACATATATAGTCAATAAACAATCACTAAAAATGTTCTGCTATTCCTTTTTACGATTTGGAGATGTTCCATATGAGAATAGGTTGGGGTATGAAACAGGTAATAATCACTTCTAGTACTAGCAAAACTCCACCCCACCACTAAATACGAGTCCTCTAATCTCCTAGGTTCCTAAAGTGGAGGATGAAATCTAGTCATATGGGAAAAAATAAGTACAACTTCATATGTTTAATACTAGATATTATGTACTCTAGTTGATACTAAGGCTTTCTTTTTCTTTTTTCCTTCTCTTAGTTGAGGGATAGACACGAAGGAATACTTGAAGTTAGGGAAGGATGTACAGATCAGCAACTCAGTAGGCTCGGTAATTATTTGGCGCTAAATGTGTGGATTGATGTTAATTGGATTTATCTAAAAGTGCTTTAAACCAATGCCATGTAAATTTGTAGCCGTACGTACCTTGGAACAGAGACAGAGGAGCCAAATCTATATACATATATATGCTAATGAAGTTATGAACTGGAAATGGAGGTATATTCTTCCCTTTCCTTCCCTGCCCTTTTGAGTACACAGGCTTTGCTTTACACAGGCTTTGCTTTTACCATGCAAGCTGAGTTCCAAAAACGTATATATTGCACCATTGCACAAAATCTATAAAGTTACTGACCCACAAAATCTGAATTCAAATCTAGCATGTACGAAGGGCAGATATGATATCTCAAAATTACCCTTCCATGCATATCCAGCTTAAAAGGCAGTTAATGTGATGTTAAATGAAATGTTGATCGTTGATTGACAAGACCACAGTGCTGTTACAAGTATCCAAAAGGAGAAAATTGTCAAATACATGCATCATGAATTAGCACTAATATTTTAAGTAAAGAATCGATCAACAAACCTTAAACTTTGGTTAATGTGAGATTCAATCATTCACCTGAACATTAAATAATGCATTAACATTGAAAAGCGCAAGCAAGGTACATCACCTGATCTCACCATTCATTGGGGCACAAAATCTTCATAATCTTAAAAAGATGCATAATGAAAAAGTTAACTTAATTGGAAGCATATAAAATATGATCAAATTAATGTAGAGACAGCGAATATTTGATATTGTATTATCATGATCTGCTTCTTACCTATATATACTGAGTAGATCAATAGACCTACGTACTGCTGGTATGTTATTGGTAGCTATATGCCTATATCCAACAATCTAAACTTGTCAACATTGCATGTAATGTCCGAACGATGTATATAAAGGGTATTATTGTATTCTTGAGATTCTTTTTTTATCACAATTGTTAGTTGTATGTGGATTAGGGTTCTAATATTCTCTGCTGACACTAAAAGTAAGGACCAAAGGAATGAGATCTTGACTAATTTGTGATTATTGGGGGGTGTCTGACAGACATGCTAGCAGTATTTGATGGTTATATATCCACCTCTAGGCTTTTCCGGCCCGGTTAATTAGGTAATGAATCTGGGGGTTTGTGCTTGTGATTCGTTTTGTTCATTTAATATCAGCAACTACGTCTTTTAATCAGAAAATGAACTAGAATTGGCAGAGCGACTATGTCAAGAAAGAGCACAGGTATTTTGGTAGATAATAATAACATTTAAGGAAGCTAGAAGACAATCAAATCACCATTTCTTAAAGAGGTCAGGAGCTCAAGAAAAGTGCATTGTGGAGCTGGATTCATCAGTTCCCTTATTGATTGAGGTCGGCTTCTTCTTTTTCTTCTTGTAAGGTATTCCCCTGGCCTTTGCTTGACATTCCCTAACTTCTTTTAGATAAACCCGAATAGCTCCGCTCGCAAAAGGGTTTGTCTCCGGTGAGCCTCCGTTCTCTTCATAGGCTGCTCGGAGCCGTCCGATGAGGGCATCGAGACTGCCCCAAGCTTGTTTAAGTGGACAAGTACAAGGAGCAGGCGGTTCAGGTTGCCCATAAAACATGCAGCCTTGTAGATGTACCTTAGTTTTCCCGAACTGATCAAGGTACCGAAGAAAGTCAAGCACATGGTTGCAATTGCACTGAGGAAGTGGGACTGGAGGCCTCTGGTTTTTCAGATACTGCCCAAAAGTGTTCCAGTCCCTTCTTTTCTGAGATTCATAGCGACTAGGGGTTGCTGGCTGTTGTTGTTCATTGGATCCTTCTGCTATGTCCTTTCCTCTTTCATTAGACATCGTATCGATTATCGGCGAACACTTTTTGATGTAATTTGGTTTTGAAAAAAAAAGAAAAAAAAAAGAAAAGTTCTAGGAGTGTATGAAGAAGGTGAAAAGAATAGGAAGAAGAGAGGAGGAGGAGTAGTAGTAGAAGAAGAAGTTCATACCCTCACATCATTAGGCTGCGGAGTGGACATGTCATGGGCCATACGAAGTTGCTTTCGCTTCCCTCTTTTCTCTCATCTTCATATTTCTTTTCTTACTCCTTTTTTAATTAGTGCCCATTAGCATCAACTATACGTTTCCCTCTATTAAGCATACAATAATTGTATGTGCTTTGTCAACTTAATCCTTATAATGTGATGTTTATTAGTCCTAATTGCCCTAATTACCCTTAACCTAGTCACATGGTAGTCTTTTACCAATAGCTAGCATTTGAAAAAAGTTGGCGACTAAAACTGAAATGTTTACGCTGACAACAAACTTCACTTTCTTTGCAGACACCATATGATAAACAACAACTCCATTTCAATATTTTCTACACTACGTTATTCTTCTTAGCACCCATTTTGATTATTTTAAGACTTTCATTTTGGTTACTCACAGACCATATGTCATAACCATAAAATTGTAAACTGGTTGGCTCATGAAACTCATTTCTTGTAGTTGATGGAGTGTTTATGGTGGATTCGAGCAGATGTCAATGAGATATCCCATCACATAATAATTTCCTGTTATATATTATTCGCTTATGTATGTTCATGATTCAAATGAAGGTCGTCCAGAACTCGTGCCTTATGTCACGTTTTCAGGAGCATCATAAAACATGTCTCGACAGAACGAACCTCAATTCACAGTAAATATATTTGGTTATGCAAAAATTTCGCATAAATTATGCTAGTTTTAGGTTGACCATCAACCTGAGTTCAACAGAAACGGCATCATTATGATTTACCTGAGGATATAATTGGTTGATTTTTGTCTAGTACGTAGAAGTGGCAACCGATACTCTTAGGCCACGAAAACTGGTTATCAGAAAGGAAGAAGTTGAGTGCAAGAATGCAAAATGATGAATAAAGGAAAGAAGGAAGAAGATATATTGATCTTCGCTGATCTTCTTCTTTCATTTCAATTAATGACAAACACTTCATTTTTTGTCATTAATCCTAAATTGGTCTATTTTTTAACATTTCTTAGTTGCCATGATTTGAGAGTGAGGAAACCTAGTGTACCCGTCAACTTGATGGATATGAAAGCTGACCCATTGAGTTGGGTCCCATGAAGAAGATTCCTTTTCTCGATATCAATATCATCAAACAGCAACCATCTGATTCTGTATGGATTGTGCATCACATTTTCAAACAAATCGTCCGTCAATCCAAGTTGCATTCCCACCTCAAATGTCCTGTGGTAAATTCTTTGAGTTACCTAGAGTGCCATACCGATGTGTGTTTATTTTTTTATTACCAAAATAAGTAAAGGTATTATTTCTTTCAAACCTAAAACTTTCCTATATCGAATTTTAAGACAAAATATATATTTTTAACTCTAATATTTGCATCCAATAAAGATCACATTTTAACAATTTAGAATGTTTATAAAGATCTTAATATTTCAAAATTATTTAAATTAAGCTTAAATTATTAGAATTATAATGGAATTATATTTTGTTAGTCAATTATCAGGTCATTATTGATTTGACATTTTATATATATATTTTTATTAATTAAGTAGATTTTTGTATTGCCACGTGAAAGTCACGTAGTATCGTGAGACTTAATTATTTTAATTAAACTTAAATAAATTATTATTAATTCAGTTATCGATACTTTTAGATTAGCTCTAATTAATCTTAATTAATCCTAATAAATATTAATAAAATATAATTAATATTAATCCTAAATAATCTTAATTAAAATAAAATAGTCCTAATTTACCTTAATTTCACCTAATAAACCCTAATAAAAAATAAGGGATAGGAGAACAAAAAATACTAAGGATAGAGGCTAAGAACAATTGGAGAAAAGTAGGGTACGAACAAAATGAGAGAAAGCACCAATTGAGAGAGCACAAACTAGAAGAGAGCTCAAGAAAGGATATAGAAAAAAAAAACATAAATAGAGTAGAGAGGGGAACAAAAAATATATAAAAGAATGGACAGTGAATAACAAATACAGGAAAAGGAGCCAATAAAAATTTATTACAAGGAATAACCACAGGGAAAAGTAACTAAGAGAAGAAAATAGGAATGAATAAAAAATAGAGAGTGAAGGCATAACAAAGAGAGTGAAGGTAAGGCATAACAAAGAGAGTTGGAAAATAGTAGAAAAGGAAATTAAAGCATAGAGTGAAAAGCATGGCTAGAGGATGGATAGAGAATAACAAATACAAGAAAAGGAGCCAATAAAAATTTATTACAAGGAATAACCACAGGGAAAAGTAACTAAGAGAAGGAAATAGGAATGAATCAAAAATAGAGAGTGAAGGCATAACAAAGAGAGTTGGAAAATAGTAGAAAAGGAAATTAAAGCATAGAGTGAAAAGCATGGCTAGAGGAGGAAAACAACACTAATCTAAAATAAAGTTGTCCAGAGCAAAAAAACTAGAAAAAATAAAAAATGTGATGATTTATTTGATCCAAGTGACCATGGGTTTTATATCCAAATTTTTTCCAATTGTTCTTCCCCCTCTCTCCTCTGTATTTTTAGGTTAGATGCAACGTAACACATAAACAATAATTGAAATTGTGACCTAATGCATGACATAAAGCACAATCTAAAAACTCCTCTATGATTATTGATGGCTGGTGGGGTATATGGGTGCTTTTTCTCTTTAATTTCTTTGTGATTTCTTAGCAGTTTAATTGAGATATAAAATTTTCAAAACATAGATTAGAAATGAAAGAATACAAGGACTTTGAATAGCCAAATGACATTGATGGCTAAATCTTCAATTTTTTAAGTAATAAAAGGGAATATGACTTTAGTTAACTTCTTACTCAAAAAATAAAGAATCATTTTTTTCAAGTAAAAAAAAAAACAAATGTTGAGCTTTAGATTTTGACTTCTTTTCTTTAGTTATTCTGTAACAGCCTAATAGCCTACTCACAGATATTGTCCGCTTTGGGTCTTGGCCCAGCCAAACCCTTACGATTTTGCTTTTTCCGAGAGCTTCCCAGGAGATCACTCATCCTGTAACAACTCTTGCCCTCGCACATTTAACTTCAGAGTTCTGATAGGATTCGGTGCGTTAGGGCATGAAAAACGCATATGTAAGGAAGAAGTATCCATACCCTTATAAGAGATACTTTGTTCTCCTCTCCAATCGATGTGGGATCTCACATATTCTTTCCCTATCTTCTTTTTGTAGTTTTCATTCCCTTCTTTGCTTATGATTTTCCCTTTTGGATTATTAGGTCAAACTAGGGTAAATATTAAATTTGGATTATTTAGATTTAATTGTAATTATTTAGGATTAATGTTAAATTAAAGTTTATTAATTCTAATTAGGATTTATTGGGTTAATTTAAAATTATCGATAATTGGAATAATTGTAGCGCCCCCTTATCGTAGGGTACGCACCGGGACGCCCGTGGGTCGTTCCGACGCACATCCCACAGCAAGGAAGTGCTACGCTCGCAACTATCACTAAGTACTCGCATGACATCAATATAATTTAACTGCATTATGCAAATCACTAAAATTTAAAACCACAATAATCTTTCATTTCATAATATCAATCCAAAATATAGACAAGTCTATAAGTCCCCTAAAGTCTCAATACAATAACCCAAAAAGGAAACTGATAAAAACGTCTATACTAGGTCATCCTCAAAAATCGCCCCAGCTGACCGACCTGTGTGTCATCGCTTCACTTGACCAAAACCTGCACAGCAGGAGAACGTCTATCTCGGGAGCTAGAAACCTACTAACGCTGCCCTGAAAAATATTAACAATGTTGGGTGAGTTTGCGAACTCAATGAGAAACCATCATCGATGGTTCACCCAACTCATGCATATACACATAATATATCGCATAGTACACTTTAACGCATTTTAGAACATTGTACACAATTTACATATTTATACGATAACATAGCTCAAACATGTCACTTCACAATTTTCATACATCACACGCATTCTCAATTTCACTACACAGTCAGATGCATAATGTATGCAAATTCTCATTTTATGTCTGTGTTGTGACTGAGCGTCAATATTCATATTTTTGGCAAGTACGAGAGCCTTCTGGGTATGCACTATTGCCCACTCACTTTAGGGATAGGAGAGCCCTCTGGGTATGCACTATTTTCCTTTTTGGCCTTAGGCCCATTCACTGATATTCGAGCTTAAAGCTCTATTCACTAAATGCTTCAGTCACAACTGTTTAGTTACCTCTTATAATCATGCCTAACATGCACTAACACTTATACAGTCACTAGCACATATATTATCACTTCACTTGCTTGTCACGATCAAACACTTACTCATATTTCTATACACTGATTCACAATTGCAAGTATTCACAGTTGCAACACATTTCGTAAAATCGCTCACAATCAGAACACTTACTCATAATTGCAACACATTTTCTCACATTAGAAATTAATTCACATATTCACAACACATGTTCACACAAAGATCGAGGAACCAACTAGGTTACTCACCTGTAACTTCCGAGCTACTGCTTGGAAGTACCAACAATATCTGTGGACCGACGATCCAACGGCTCCTCTATAACAATTCAAACGCATTCTCATCACTATATGATCAATCAATTCAATTCACTAATGCACATGTCTTAAATTCAAAGTTATATGATGCATGATCATGATTTTCCAGCGCTTTAGTCCCATTCTGCTATCTCTCGCTTCACATCCAAAATTCACTACTCACTAGGTCAATAATACCCATTGATTTCTCAAACCTCCAATTTAAACTCTAATCAGTCAAAACATAACTCTTTGGTCACTATAGGAACCATAATCAACTCTCTTTCTATGATTGAGAATTCGCTAATTTAAAATTCAAACTCTTATCATTAACCTCACTCATAGACCTCTTCCTCTAGCTCATAACAACTCCAGAATCACCTCAATTGGAGGTCTACGCTAAAAGTTATACCCTAAAAACCAATCTAGTCCCATGCACAATTTCAGTCCCTCGTCATGCGACTTCGTCTCTCGCCGCGGCGCCAAAAAGGACGCCGCAGCGATGGGAACGTTAAATCATGATGAACAACTCTTTTGCGCTTCGCCGCGACGCCTACCAATCTCTCGTCGCGGCGTCTAAATTACTTGCTCGCCGCGACGTCTCAAGCGGCTCGCCGCGGCGAACACGCCTTTTCTCGCCACGGCATGGCCCCATTACAGACGTCGCGACGTGCGACCACTTCATCTTCTCCGATCGTCATTTTTCTGCCATTAACTCTTAAAAACCTCCATTAACTCTCTCAACTACCCATACTAACACATTAAATGCCATAAATGCCATAAACAACCATAAATACAACATTAAACACAATAAACTTACCAAATCGAAGAATCGAACGGTAACCCTAAAATCGCAAACGTCCGAAAATCCTCCAAGCTCAACTCCCACGACTTTCACTCTCAAACCACACGAAACATCACCATCTCTCAACTACAAGCAAAGCTTCCACAATGAAGGAGAACCCAACGAAAATCTCCAAGGAAAAAGAGGTTGAAATCGACGACAGGGGAGAGAAGAGAAAGAAGGAGAAATTTGCTAACTCCCAAAACAAAACCTAACTCTTATATATATATAGGGTTTAATTTAAACCTATAGATCTTAATCCTCAATTTCATTTAATCTCAGTCTCTAAATTTCAATGGCTCATCACAATAATTCCTAAACTCACAAATCTAAATTTTCCAAGCCATTTACTACTTATTTTCGGAACCGGAATCACAATCATCAGTCTCTAAGCCATTTTCTCGGTCCGAACACATAACTCTAAAAATTCCAAAAAAAATTCTCATAATTCCTCAAAATATAAAGCACTCGATCTCATACTAAATTTTCAATTTTCAAATCTAAAAAATTCAATTCTCACTCTAATCCCACTATTCTACTCAAATTATCCCTAATTTTACTTTGAATCAAATCTAACTCAATTATCTCAAAATTCACAATTCAGCTCAAAATCACAATTTAAATGCTGGGACAATCATGAATGCATGTCACTATGTATGCATGTGCAAAATGATCTATCTCAGAGGCCACAAAACACTTGATCACTATATATATGCAATCACAACACTACCCGTACCAATATGCTCATCGCATCGGTAACGAGATGTTACAATTTTTTCCTCCTAAATAAAAATTTCATCCCGAAATTTCATACCTGACTGGTCGAACAGATGAGGGTACTGCCTCCTCATGCGCTCCTCAGTCTCCCAAATTGCTTCCTCTGATGAGTGGTTCTTCCATAGGACTTTTACCAATGGAATCACCCTGCTCCGCAATTGCTTGACCCGAGATCCGATGATCCGCACTGGCTCCTCAACATAACTCAGATCACTAGCTATCTCAATCTCATGAGCCAGAATCACATGAGTCGGATCTGAGCGGTATCTCCGGAGCATACTCACGTGAAACACATCATGCAACTGGGACATCTCACTAGGCAAAGCCAATCTATAGGCCAGCGGTCCAATCTTCTCAGTAATCTCATACGGACCGACATACCGAGGACTCAACTTGCCCTTACGGCCAAATCTCAGCACTCCTCTCCAAGGTGACACTCGGAGGAATACTCTATCGCCTACACTGTACTCCATCTCACGCCGATGCTGATCCACATAACTCTTCTGTCTATCCTGAGCGCTTGATGCGACTCCGAATCAATCTCACTTTATCCACTGTATCCTGGATCAGCTCGGGGCCCTCAAGCATCCTCACACCCTCTTCATCCCAGTAAAGAGGTGATCTACACGGTCTCCCATACAAGGCCTCATACGGTGCCATCCCAATACTGCTCTGGTACTGATTATTGTACGCAAACTCAATCAAAGCCAAGTATTGGTCCCAAGCACCTCTGAACTCTAATACACAAGCTCTCAGCATATCCTCCACAGTCTTGATCGTCCTCTCACTCTGTCCATCTGTCTGAGGATGAAACGCTGTACTAAAGTTCCACCTCGAACCCAAAGCTGACTGCAGGCTCCTCCAGAACCTAGAAGTAAATCTGGGATCCCTATCTGAAACTATCGATACTGGGACCCCATGCAGTCGCATAATCTCTGCCACATACTTCTGGGCCAACTGATCGAGAGTATTATTCTCTCGCACTGGCAAGAAGTGAGCCGATTTGGTCAACCGGTCCACTATGACCCAGATCGCATCACACTGCCTCGGCGTCCTAGACAACCCCATGATAAAGTCCATAGTGATTCGCTCCCATTTCCACTCCGGAATGGGTAACGAATGCAATCTCTCAACTGGGGCCTGGTGCTCAGCCTTAACCTGCTGGCACGTCAAACATCGAGAAACGAACTCTGCCACTTGCCTCTTCATACCTGGCCACCAGAAATGCAACTTAAGGGTATTATACATCTTGGTAACGCCAGGATGCATGGCATAAGCGGCCACATGCGCCTCCTCTAGAATCTCACGTCTCAAATCCTCAACATCTGGCACACACAACCTCTGACCCATGCAAAGAGTCTCATCTCTCAACTCAAAATTAGCAGTCAACCCTGATCTGACTCTATCCATCAATCTCACTAACACTGGGTCCTGATCCTGGACTCTCCTGATCCGATCATGCAACATCGGCCTCAGCCTCAGAGTAGCAACCAAAGCTCCGTCCTGACCCAAATCCATCTGCACATTAAGTGCTCTCAACTGAATCAAACTGGACAACCTCTCAATCTGAATTTGAGCTGAACTGATATGAGATCTCCTACTCAACGCATCTGCCACCACATTGGCCTTTCCTGGATGATACTCAATCGTGTAGTCATAGTCCTTCAACAGCTCAATCCATCTCCTCTGTCTCAGATTCAACTCTCGCTGACTCAATAGATATCTCAGACTCTTATGATCAGTGAAGATCTGGAACGTCTCCCTATACAAATAATGTCTCCAAATCTTCAAAGCAAACACCACTGCAGCCAACTCTAAATCATGCACTGGATAATTCCTCTCATGAGACCTCAACTGTCTCGAGACATACGCTATAACTCTCCCATGCTGCATCAGAACACTGCCTAATCCCTGCTGCGATGCATCACTAAATACCTCAAAACCTCCGGACCCTAACGGCAAAGCTAACACTGGCGCCGTAGTCAATCGATGCCTAAGTTCCTCAAAGCTCCTCTGACACTCATCGGTCCATCTGAAAGCCACATTCTTCCTCAGAAGTTTTGTCAAAGGGGCTGAGATCACTGAAAATCCCTCGACAAACCTCCGGTAATATCCAGCTAAACCGAAGAAACTCCTCAACTCTGTCACGTTCCTCGGAATCTCCCAACTCCTCACTGCCTCAATCTTGTGAGGATCCACCCGGATGCCCTCACCAGACACAATATGGCCTAGGAAAACGACCTCATCAAGCCAAAACTCACATTTCGTGAACTTGGCATACAGCTGCCTCTCTCTCATAATCTGCAGCACAATCCTCATATGCTTCTCATGCTCCTGCCTACTCCTCGAATACACTAAAATATCGTCAATAAACACAATCACGAACTGATCCAGGTAGGGCTGAAAGACCTTATTCATCAAAGCCATGAAGGCTGTCGGGGTATTGGTCAACCCAAACGGCATCACTAAGAACTTGAAATGCCCATACCTGCTCCTGAAAGCACTCTTAGGCACATCGGCCTCTGCGATCCTCAACTGATAATAACCGGATCTCAAATCTAACTTAGTAAACACTTGAGCTCCCTGCAACTGATCAAAAAGATCATCGATTCTAGGCAGTGGGTACTTGTTCTTGACAGTCACCCAATTCAGCTGCCTATAATCGATGCACAACCTCAAAGTCTCGTCCTTCTTCTTCACAAACAATACTGGAGCTCCCCACGGCGAAACACTGGGTCTAACGAACCCCTTATCCAGCAACTCCTACAACTGAGCCTTAAGCTCCCTCAGTTCCACCTGTGCCATCCTATATGGAGGTATAGATATAGGAGTGGTACCTGGAATGGGGTCTATCTCAAACTCCGTCTCCCGATCCGGTGGCAAACCCGGTAACTCATCGGGGAACACATTCGGAAATTCCCTAATCACGGGAATATCCTGTAACCTCTGCTCAATCCTAGTGTCAACCACATGAGCCAAATACGCCTCACAACCACTCCGCATCAATCTCAGGGCACTCAGAAAGGAAATCATCCTAGCTGGCACTGCCTAACTAACACCTCGAAAAACAACTCTAGGCTGACCAGGAGATTCTAACACGACCTCCTTGGTATAACAATCCATCACAGCCCTATGCGCAGTAAGCCAGTCCATCCCTAGAATCAGATCAATCTCTCTCAGAGGCAAAACTATCAGGTCTGCACTCAACTCTACCTGATCAATCACTATCGGACACCATTTGCAGACCTCACCCAAAGCAGTAGTACTACCCAAAGGCGTACTCACCTGCAACCCACACTGCAATCTCTCCCTATCACAATGCAGTCTACATGCCACATGCGGTGCAATGAAAGAATGAGTGGATCCAGGATCCATCAATGCATAAACCTCAAAGCCAGAAATCGAAAGTATACCCGTAACAACATCTGAAGACTCCTGAGCCTCCTGCCGAGTCATAGCATAGACTCTAGCACTCGAACTATCGCACTACTCATTCCTCGACCTCACTACAGATCCCTCAGCTCGGCCTCGGCCTCGACCTCGGCCTCGGCCTCGACCTCGGCCTCGGCCTCGACCTCGGCCTCGGCCTCTTCATCCAGATCCACCTCCACGGCTCTGCTGCATCGAGGTAACACTGCCTGATCTACCAGTCGCAGCAGACTGGGCCTCCACAGTAAAAGGGCACTCTCGGAGCTGATGATCCATGGAACCAAACTTGAGGCACGCTCCAGTAAACCTCCAGCACTCCCCACTGTGTCTCCTCTCACAATACTCACATAACGGGATCATCTAGCCTGAACCTCTAGCACCGTTACGGCCACCACTAGACTGAGCAAATCTGCCCCTCTGCCCAAATCTGAACTGTCTACCTCCTTCAGACGACCTGAAAGTCCTGCTCTGACGCTTGCTGAACCCTCTACTAGCACTGCCCTGACTATCACTGGGCCTCTTGCCCTTAGGTCCGATCCGACCTCAGCTAACTCGCCTCAAAGAATCGCTTTCAATCCTCACTACCGCCACCCTCACCAATAAATGTACCCATGTCCGATCAATAACTGCACGGATCTCCATATTGAGTCCGCCCTCAAACCTCCGACACCTGTCAGACTCTGAAGCAAGCAAAGCAGACGATACCGACAAATTTCATTGAACTCGACCTCACGATCGGCCATCGACAACGATCCACGACTCACCAAGAAACTCCTGCATCTTCATCTCTAAATACACCTTAGGCATGAAATTATCTCTGAATACCTGTAGGAAATCATCCCAAGTCAACATGCAAGGCCTGGAAGAACTGCCCGGAACAGTCTTCCACCACTGCAAAAATCGAACCCTGAAGCAAAGACACTGCATAGTCGAAACGCTCCTCATAATCACAACCCATTTGATCGAGGACTCTCTCTGTCCTCTCTAACCATCCCTCAGCCTCCGCAGGGTCTGTGCTGTCATAAAAGTCAACCGCTCCCTGCTTGCGCAGTCTATCATACCTCCTCTCCCGTCTCACGGGAACTCTGGGAGGTAACTCATCAGAATGAGGCACAGGGGATTCTCTAGTAGCTCCCACGGATCCTAGGTCAGCTGGTTGATCCACTTGCTCTCCAAGAACGGATGACCTACAACAACAAGAATCGAATCAATTTCCGCTTTTCTCACTGAAATTCAAGCCTAAAATTACACTATGCCCAAAAGATGCCAAACCATGCTCTGATACCACCTAATGTAGCGTCCCCTTACCGTAGGGTACGCACCGGGACGCCCGTGGGTCGTTCCGATGCACATCCCACAGCAAAGAAGTTCTACGCTCGCAACTATCACTAAATAATCATATGGCATCAATATAATTTAACTGCATTATGCAAATCACTAAAATTTAAAACCACAATAATCTTTCATTTCATAATATCAATCCAAAATATAGACAAGTCTATCAGTCCCCTAAAGTCTCAATACAATAACCCAAAAAGGAAACTGATAAAAACGTCTATATTAGGTCATCCTCAAAAATCGCCCTAACTGACTGACCTGTATGCCATCGCTTCACTTGACCAAAACCTGCACAGCAGGAGAACGTCTATCTCGGGAGCTAGAAACCTACTAACGCTGCCCTGAAAAATATTAGCAATGTTGGGTGAGTTTGCGAACTCAATGAGAAACCATCATCGATGGTTCACCCAACTCATGCATATACACATAATATATCGCATAGTACACTTTAACGCATTTTAGAACACTGTACACAATTTACATATTTATACGATAACATAGCTCAAACATGTCACTTCACAATTTTCATACATCACACGCATTCTCAATTTCACTACACAGTCATATGCATAATGTATGCAAATTCTCATTTTATGTCTGTGTTGTGACTGAGCGTCAATATTCACATTTTTGGCAAGTAGGAGAGCCCTCTGGGTATGCACTACTGCCCACTCACTTTAGGGATAGGAGAGCCCTCTGGGTATGCACTATTTCCCTTTTTGGCCTTGGGCCCATTCACTGATATTCGAGCTTAAAGCTCTATTCACTAAATGCTTCAGTCACAACTGTTTAGTTACCTCTTATAATCATGCCTAGCATGCACTAACACTTATACATTCACTAGCACATATATTATCACTTCACTCGCTTGTCACAATCAGACACTTACTCATATTTCTATACACTGATTCACAATCGCAAGTATTCACAGTTGCAACACATTTCGTAAAATCGCTCACAATCAGAACACTTACTCATAATTGCAACACATTTTCTCACATTAGAAATTAATTCACATATTCACAACACATGTTCACACAAAGATCGAGGAACTAACTAGGTTACTCACCTGTAACTTCCGAGCTACTGCCTGGAAGTACTAGCAATATCCGTGGACCGACGATCCAACGGCTCCTCTATAACAATTCAAACGCATTCTCATCACTATATGATCAATCAGTTCAATTCACTAATGCACATGTCTTAAATTCAAAGTTATATGATGCATGATCATGATTTTCCAGCGCTTTAGTCCCATTCTGCTATCTCTCACTTCACATCCAAAATTCACTACTCACTAGGTCAATAATACCTATTGATTTCTCAAACCTCCAATTTAAACTCTAATCAGTCAAAACATAACTCTTTGGTCACTATAGGAACCATAATCAACTCTCTTTCTATGATTGAGAATTCGCTAATTTAAAATTCAAACTCTTATCATTAACCTCACTCATAGACCTCTTCCTCTAGCTCATAACAACTCCAGAATCACCTCAATTGGAGGTCTACGCTAAAAGTTATACCCTAAAAACCAATCTAGTGTCAACACATGCACAATTTCTGTCCCTCGCCGCGGCTTATTGTCTCTCGCCGCGGCGCACAAAGGGACACTCGCCGCGGCGTGGGAACGTTCGCCGCGGCGAACAACTCTTCTGCGCTTCGCCGCGATGCCTACCAATGTTGGGACCCGATTCGGAGACCGGCGCCCCAACCCGAAAACGAAAGACAGAACGAATCACAAAGAGGCGGAACGAATAAACGATTGATCACACAGCGAAACAAATCATTAACGAATCGAAAGCCAACTTGAAAGTGAAGCATACAAACAAAGTCAAATCGAATTGGCTCAGAGACAAACCAAACAAACGATCACGAATCACAAATCGAATTGAAGCATTTGAACTGAAACACAAGTACCGACATCCGCGAACAAAATCTGAAAAATCACTGTCGCGTTGGAAACCTTAAGACATTCTAAATCCGGTATAAATTTTCTTTTCTTTTCTTTCTTTCTTATTCTTTTCCTTTTCATTTCTTTCATAACCAAACTCAATCCAAAATACATTAGCACATTCATACTCATACACACATCCCAAACATAACTTAAATCAATACATAATTCCAGAAGTCCATACACCTTATACTCACTATATACACAATTTCATAAATCACATATGTCCTAGAATGACTACTCTTCATACACATATGTCCTAGAATGACTACCAGGTCGGTCTCCCGCACCAGGTCGGTCGCCCACACCAGGTTGGTCTCCCGCACCAGGTCGGTCTCCCGCACCAGGTCGGTCGCCCGCACCAGGTCAGTCGCTCGCGCGGGCGCGAGCGGGTGGGTGATCAACCATGCGATCCGACCTCCAAACTTCAAACGTTCATATCTTTTGACTCCGAGTTCTAAATTAGACACGGTTTGTTTCGTTGGAAAGATAAAAGACAGATCTACAATTTTCAAGGACTCACAAGCAAGCTCGGACTCTAAAGGGATCAAAAGTTTACACAAAGATGACTGATCGATAATTTCTCAACAGTACCAAAACTTGCTAACATCATAACTTTTGATCCAGAACTCTAAATTTAACAAACTTGGTGTCTATGGAAAGCTAAAAGAACCCTCTATAACTTTCATGAAGACTTAAAAATCAGATCAACTTCTAAATGGGGCAAAAACTCAACACAAACTGACTGGTCGATCGGCTTCACACTTAAACAGCATCAGAACTTCTAACAATCATAACTTTTTACTCTCTTGTCCAAAATTTTCGTGCTTTATATCAATGGAAGGATAAAACATAATCTAACAATTTCATTAAGACCACTTTGGCTAAATCCATCTAAATCAATACAGATTTGCCATTGAAGTCTCTAAACACCATTCCAACACATCAACTTCACATATCAACACATCAACTTCACATATTCACCCACTACCACAAACTCTTCAACTAATTCATCTCAACACAATTCAAATCTCCAATAAACTATTCCAAAGCCATTTTCCCACATCAAACTCAACACCAAAGGATATACGCATACGCATTTCTCTTTCACAAAAGTCATACGCAATCTTACTCTTAATAGCATTTTCCAAACCAAGGCAAAATACACTTAACTTTCAAATATCATAACTTTCAATCCCGATATCGAAAAATAGCATACTTTATGGCTACGAAAAGCTCTCAACATAATCTACAAATTTCATGTAGATTATTTCTTCAAAATCTGCCTAAATCAAAAGTCAACTCTTTACTCCAAAAAGTCAAACTTTCTAATTTTCTTCAAAATTTCACACTTCCACTTTCTATTTCGTGCTTTTCAACTCCATTTCAATCAACCCATTCACTTTAATTTTCATAACTCATACAAATCTACTCAAATTTCAAAGTCATCAAAACCAATCACTTCATTTCTCATCAATCTCCTTTAAATACAATAACATCTACAACACAATACTTATACAAACACACTCATTGAATTCCATTTTAATAATTCTAATTTCCATCAAAAGATCGGGGTCCAACAATTCTCCCCCTCTTAAAAGAATTTCGCCCACGAAATTCCTCTTAGACATTATCAAGTAACGTATTCTCTCAAATAACTTCTTCCAAAGATCATAGTCAATCACTTTTCTTATCTAATGCTCCGATCATATATATTCTCAATCTCTTCACAATCTCTCAATTCTTGAGTAACATAACACCCATACCATATCAATACATATATTCCTATCATCAAGCTCATCTTTCAAATATTCTGCTAGTGCATCTCCTATATATTCGAAGTCAACTCATCCAAACTCATCATGAATTTCTAATCTTAATTTCAATACACACAATCTTAAAATCAATCATACTCTTGACACTTAAATCAATTAGTCACTATCATTCCTCAAATAATTCATAAAAACTTATTCACATCAATATCACACTCTCACTAATTCGATCATATAACTCATCACCTCAATCGAAACAATCATTTAGATTCGTCAAATAATTCATGAAAGACAAACACATCATGCTCACATTCTCATAAGATCAACCTTATCCTCACAAACTCTTATCCATTTCTTACTCATACACATACGCCCAAGTAAGATCATATTACTGGGCTCTGATATCACAAATGTTGGGTCCCGATCCGGAGACCGGCGTCCCAACCCGAAAACGGAAGACGGAACGAATCACAAAGAGGCGAAACGAATAAGCGATTGATCACAAAGCGAAACAAATCATTAACGAATTGAAAGCCAACTTGGAAGCGAAGCATACAAACAAAGTCAAATCGAATTGGCTCGGAAACAAACCAAACAAACGATCACGAATCACAAATCGAATTGAAGCATTCGAACTGAAACATAATTACCGACATCCGCGAACAAAATCTTAGAAATCACTGTCGCGTTGGAAACCTTAAGACATTCTAAGTCCGGTATAAATTTTCTTTTCTTTTCTTTCTTTCTTATTCCTTTCCTTTTCATTTCTTTCATAACCAAACTCAATCCAAAATACATTAGCACATTCATACTCATACACACATCCCAAACATAACTTAAATCAATACATAATTTCAGAAGTCCATACACCTTATACTCACTATATACATAATTTCATAAATCACATATGTCCTAGAATGACTACTCTTCATACACTCGTGGCAATTCAGGCCATATACAATATCAACACCAAAATCCAAAGTACGCAATACACAACAAATTTTGAATTTCTCAACACTATCTTACTTAACAACAATACAATATAAACACATGCAAATAGAAATCTTCATTTTCTTTCACCCGATCTTCTTCTCATCACCTGTGGATGGGAATGAAGGGGGGTGAACTTATAGCTCGTGGGTAACAATTTATAACAAATAAATAAGCAAAATCCTTGAAATTCTTTTTCTTTTCTGGTATTAGAAAACATTTCTTTGAAATCTGTAAAGCACATTTTCTAAAAGTTTCGCTCTTGCTGTAGTCAAATCACAATTGCAAAACGTATGGTTTTTAGGCTTTCAGCCATAAACCCATAGGTTGCAAAACATGAATGCATAAACTTGACAATTCATAAATGCAATGGCAAATCACATATGCGATGCACACAAGTGGCTCGAGAGTTCCATAAACACGACGGAAACCGAAATTTACCGTAAACACGACGAGTCCATTTTTCAGATCTCGTAAGCCTCAAGCAGGCGGCCGGGAGAAGGCTAAGGGGGTCAACGTGCACGTGACTATCGAAATAGGCTCTCTCTTGCCCACACAAAAGCACATATCATGCTCAATCAATTTATCGAATACTTTCAAGCTTTTTTGTCTTTTTCATTCACACAAAATGCCATAGAATCTTTCGAGGCACAGCACAAATATATTTTGCAATTCATCAAAGTTCATGTATCAAATCAAAATGATTTTTTTTCTTCAAATCATTCATACAACGATGCAATATTTATGATGCAATTGAAATTGAAAAAATCTCTTTGTTTAACGAAAGCATTAGTGGCTTATAAATTCTATTATAAACAGGTACCCACCTCGATTCGATGCTAGAAAGTTGTTTCTAACTCCAATTTGTCCATTGGTTCCTTCTTTCTTCCAATTTAACTTCACCTAAAGCAATTTCACCCAAATTCAACATCATAAATAACTTAATCCTCAAATTGAACTTAGAAAACATAAATCTCTCATATATTCAAGCTTTCTAAATTACAAATTTCTAAAAGCCCCAAATTCCAAATTTGGGCATAAACCCTAATTCTCAAAATCCCAAATTAAACCCATCATACTTAGCAATCATCAAAATTGACTTCATATTCCACAAACCCATACAATTTTCCATATTTCTAAACCATAAATCGAAGAAGAGCTCAAAGCTTAACTTTTTTCTTACCTCAAACTTTTCACCATTTTGGATTTATTAGGCTTGGAAGGAAGCTCTTCTCCTTCCATCTTTTCCCTCATGAATCAACGAAAACTGAGCTTGAACCCCAAAATCCAAACCCTAAGCTCTCCTTCTTTCTTCTCCAAGTTTGCTCTCCTTCTCTCTCTCTCTTCTTATTTTTCTTTCCTTTTGTTCAAGTGTCGTGCCTCCCTTAATAAAACAACAGCCCAATCCTTTTTATAGTTCCATGTCATTTAATGAATGGGGAATGACCCATATGCCCCTCCATTTAAGCCTATAAACTTAACCCCTTTAAGTAAACTTCCAAAATTGCCCCTTCATTGGTCTTTGAAACTGACATTTTGTCTGATTATTTCAATCAGGTAAATGAAGTCATTTGATAAAACTTTCTTCTAAAGAAATGTTCCTCTATGTCTTACGAATCCATCGCTTCAAGAATTGGATCGATCGGAGCTCTATAGCTCAAGATATCTCCAAAATATTGAAGTTTGTTCTTTAGACCCGAGGCTGAACACTACACCTAACTTCCGACCCATATTTGGAATTCTTAGAGGCTACATTGTTATCGGCTCCTTCATAAAATTTGTAGCCCCATGTCTCTATTTTAATTCTCAAAAAGAATCAGCTCAATCCGAGCTCTAGCGATCGATATATCTCCAAAATACTGAACACTGTTCAGCCATTACAACACCGAGACTGAACACTACATCTGACTTCCGACCTATATTTGGAAGTCTTAGAGGCTCCATTGTCGATCGGCTCCTTCATAAATTTTGTACCCTCATCTCTCTAGTTTAATTCTTAAAACGAATCAGCTCAATACGAGCTCTAGCGATCGAGATATATCCAAAATACTGAACATTGTTCAGCCATTACAAAGCTGAGACTGAACTCTATACCTAACTTCCGACACATATTTGAAAGTCTTGCAGGCTCAATTGTCGATCGACTCCTCAATAACATTTATAGGTCTATGTCTCTAGTTTAAGTTGAAAAAAGAATCAGATCGATCGGAGCTTTAGCGACCGATATAACTCCAAAATACTGAACACTGCTCATACCATTACAAAGCTGAGACTGAACTCTATATCTAACTTTTGACCCATATTTGAAAGTCTTGGAGGCTACATTGTCGATCGGCTCCTTCATAACATTTTAGCCCCATTTATCTAGTTTAAGTTCCAATAAGAATCAAATCAATCTGAGCTCTATAACTCGAGATATCTCAAAAATACCGAACACTGTTCAAACTCTTACAACCGATCAGCTCACTATAATCCCAGCTATCTTTCTCCATTTAATTCCAAAAACTACCTATCTAGTATGGAAAGATAGAAAAATGTCTTAGAAATCCAACGCTTCAAAAATCAGGTCGATCGGATGTCGGACGAAGAAGTTATGACCAAAACAAGGAAGAGAGGTCGGTCGGCTGAAAATCGATCGCAAAGGTCGCACAGCAGGTCGGTCGTCCGCACCAGGTCGGTCTCCCGCACCGGGTCGGTCGCCCGCACCAGGTCAGTCTCCCGCACCAGGTCGGTCTCCCGCACCAGGTCGGTCGCTCGCGTGGGCACGCGCGGGTGGGTGATCAACCATGCGATTCGACCTCTAAACTTCAAACGTTCATATCTTTTGACTCCGAGTTCTAAATTAGACACGGTTTGTTTCGTTGGAAAGATAAAAGACAGATCTACAATTTTCAAGAAGGACTCACAAGCAAGCTTGGACTATAATGGGATCAAAAGTTTACACAAAGATGACTGATTGATAATTTCTCAACAGTACCAAAACTTGCAAACATCATAACTTTTGATCCAGAACTCCAAATTTAACAAACTTGGTGTCTATGGAAAGCTAAAAGAACCCTCTATAAGTTTCATGAAGACTTAAAAATCAGATCAACTTCTAAATGGGTCAAAAACTCAACACAAACTGACTGGTCGATCGGCTTCACACTTAAACAGCATCAGAACTTCTAACAATCATAACTTTCCACTCTCTTGTCCAAAATTTTCGTGCTTTATATCAATGGAAGGATAAAACATAATCTAACAATTTCATTAAGACCACTTTGGCTAAATCCATCTAAATCAATACAGATTTGCCATTGAAGTCTCTAAACACCATTCCAACACATCAACTTCACATATCAACACATCAACTTCACATATTCACCCACTACCACAAACTCTTCAACTAATTCATCTCAACACAATTCAAATCTCCAATAAACTATTCCAAAGCCATTTCCCCATATCAAACTCAACACCAAAGGATATACGCATACACATTTCTCTTTCACAAAAGTCATACGCAATCTTACTCTTAATAGCATTTTCCAAACCAAGGCAAAATACACTTAACTTTCAAATATCATAACTTTCAATCCCGATATCGAAAAATAGCATACTTTATGGCTACAAAAAGCTCTCAACATAATCTACAAATTTCATGTAGATTATTTTTTCAAAATCTGCCTAAATCAAAAGTCAACTCTTTACTTCAAAAAGTCAAACTTTCGAATTTTCTTCAAAATTTCACACTTCCACTTTCTATTTCGTGCTTTTCAACTCCATTTCAATCAACCCATTCACTTTAATTTTCATAACTCATACAAATCTACTCAAATTTCAAAGTCATCAAAACCAATCACTTCATTTCTCATCAATCTCCTTTAAATACAATAACATCTACAACACAATACCTATACAAACACACTCATTGAATTCCATTTTAATAATTCTAATTTCCATCAAAAGATCGGGGTCCAACAACCAATCTCTCGTCGCGGCGTCTAAATTACTTGCTCGCAGCGACGTCTCAAGCGGCTCGCCGCGGCGAACACGCCTTTTCTCGCCGCGGCGTGGCCCCATTATAGACGTCGCGACGTGCGACCACTTCATCTTCTCCGATCATCATTTTTCCGCCATTAACTCTTAAAAACCTCCATTAATTCTCTCAACTACCCATACTAACACATTAAATGCCATAAATGCCATAAACAACCATAAATACAACATTAAACACAATAAACTTACCAAATCGAAGAATCGAACGGTAACCCTAAAATCGCAAACGTCCAAAAATCCTCCAAGCTCAACTCCCACGGTTTTCACTTTCAAACCACACGAAACATCACCATATCTCAACTACAAGCAAAGCTTCCACAATGAAGGAGAACCCAACGAAAATCTCCAAGGAAAAAGAGGTTGAAATCGACGACAGGGGAGAGAAGAGAAAGAAGGAGAAATTTGCTAACTCCCAAAACAAAACCTAACTCTTATATATATATAAGGTTTAATTTAAACCTATAGATCTTATTCCTCAATTTCATTTAATCTCAGTCTCTAAATTTCAATGGATCATCACAATAATTCCTAAACTCACAAATCTAAAATTTTCAAGCCATTTACCACTCATTTTCGGAACCGGAATCACAATCATCAGTCTCTAAGCCATTTTCTCTGTCCGAACACATAACTCTAAAAATTCCAGAAAAATTCTCATAATTCCTCAAAATATAAAGCACTCAATCTCATACTAAATTTTCAATTTCCAAATCTCAAAAATTCAATTCTCACTCTAATCCCACTATTCCACTCAAATTATCCCTAATTTTACTTTGAATCAAATCTAACTCAATTATCTCAAAATTCACAATTCAGCTCAAAATCACAATTTAAATGCTGGGACAATCATGAATGCATGTCACTATGTATGCATGTGCAAAATGATCTATCTCAGAGGCCACAAAACACTTGATCACTATATATATGCAATCACAACACTACCCGTACCAATATGCTCATCGCATTGGTAACGGGATGTTACAATAATAATAATTTAATTTTAATTAAAATGAGTGAGTTTCACAAGCTTGCAAGACTAGCTAAAAATTCTAAAATTAGACTAAATATAAAAATATACAAGAGATTTATTCTAATAGGTAAACCAAATAACTTTGATTTTTAGCCATCTTTTTGATTGAAATTGAACTTTAAAAGAATAATTCTACTTAAAAAACTTATATTAAACCTTATATTAGATTTTTGCTCCCACTACTCATATCTTTCGTTGTCAACCATTAATAATCTTTAAAAATGAATAAGAATTTTTAAAATAATTTTAATTTGGACTTTTGGGTGTGATTCCCTTGAACCAATGCTTGTTACACTTTTTAATTTTAAAAGCCACCATTTAGACTATAACCAGTTTGAGTTGAGGTCTACGTAGTTTTTTTAATTAGATAAAATATAATTTAAATTAAATAAGATCAATTAAAAGTTTATATATACACATAAACACATTTTTATTTCATAAAAAATTGGACTTAGGCCCAAAAGATATATTCTTTTAATAGATATATAGACTTTTCTTGAAATTAGGCCTTGGATATTTAATTGGTTTCTTGAAATTTTTTTATACTTGTATTGAGCTCATGAAGCCTTTTTTTTACACTTTTGAAATGGGTCAAAGTACATCAAATGATTTCTCACGAAGGGTAAATATGATTATAACTAAATCAAAAACCCAAAATAAGTCATCATCATCACCCAGTTTGAAGTCTCGCAATGAAGTAGGGTCTAGGGAGGTCTGATAGTACGCAGCCTTACCCTTATATAGTAGAGAGATTATTTCCAGTAGACCCACATGCAAATGAGACAATAATAAGAGTGATGCATGGTACAAAAAAAAGCACAACTAGTACAGTAAAATATTAAGTAGATAAAAATTACACGAAGTACATAATAATAAGTTCCAAAAAATAAAAATCAAATATAATATTAAAGCAATACCAGAGCAAATGGTCAAAATATACGAAAGGTGCAATTTTAAAAGGGGGAAGGCTTGTTGGTAGAAGAGTGAAGCACCAAATTAGATATATGCCACTAAAATAAAACGCTAGGCTAATAAGCGGGGGACCAACGGTTCGCAACAGGAAAAGACTGAAAGTTTCACGTGGAAAATGACAAAAGTTGTCAGGATGCTCAAGAAATCTACTTGCGGATACAACTCTTGATGTGCTAGGAGAACCCTACGCAACGTAGCTGTACATTCATCGTTTGTCGTGCATGTAGTCGTGCATTATTTGCCGGGCTGTGACCCACCTCTGTGATTACGGGAACAAAGAAACATGTAGGAGCATCGAAATCCCTAACGACAAGAAAAGAGCATCCAGCCGCTTAAAGTCGTCTTCTAAAAATGTTAAAAACAGTGGTGCTCTTGATCGTTCGCAGACTAAACAAAAGCACAAAACTTGTTCATGATCTAGGTCTTAATTACCCCGGTTACCAAAACGTTCATGAATAGAAGGCCATTCCAACCGAAAAACAGGGAAACATAGACTCTTATGGACATAGCAACCAACTTCGCCTAAGAATGGATACAACGTGATTCAACCCACATAAGAGGACTTAAAAAAAAATGCGTAAAGGACAACTTACATGCTCAAAACAAAGATCGCACTGACATAAACTGCAAACACATAAACAACTAGAAGGATAGGTGGCAAGTGCCACCCCTTACCTCTAGAAACGACCGGTGCCACTCATGTAGAATGGCCAAGGCATAGGTCCTGTATCAACAGGCAACAAGCTCGCCCAAAAAGATAAAAAGCTAGCGGTCAAAACATATTTTAGGTACCTGATGATGCGGATTCCCCATTGTTGCCATGTCTTCCTCCTAAGTGAGTGTGAAGAAGAAATCCACCAACCGAATAGCAAACTAGTATCTGCAGAACGAGAAGATCGTTGATCCTTGCAAGGCATTTGGAAACTCCGAGATAGCTACATTTAGTAATTAAGTTAGTTCAATTAGTTTTGGGTAGCTTTAGCAACATATCAAACATGAGCATCTAATTGTATTTTTGGTATTAAGTTAATGATGTGTTTGTTGATATGTAACTAAAGATTTGTTCAAACTATATTTTGTTCTAGTATTGAGAATAATACTTGAAGAAGTTCCTTTTTGTATGTTTATTTTTATCTTGTGGTTGAGTTGTGATGGTTGTGGAAATGGTATGTGTATGTGTGCAGAGTTTTGTGTTGAATGTTGTGTTTCTAGGTTTCAGAACCGAAGGTTTCGTCAGGACGAACCTTTCCTGAAGGGTATTTATGCATAATTTTGGTAACTTCGCCACAGCGAAGCCAACCTTTCGCTACGGCTTATTTGCCCCAAAGGGTGACTTCGCTCGACCTTGAGACTTCACCATGACGAACTTCTCTTGAAAGGTCTATGGAAAGCATTGCATAGCTTTGCTGTGGCGAACCTGCCAAATTGTTGCCACTGAATTTCCTAACACTTAATTTTCTTTATCCTATGGTATTTTTGAATTAATAGTAAATATATTGTCACTTATATTTCTTCCAAAGATGAAAGCCCCTCAATATGGTATGACTAATTATGTTAATATTGCCTTAAGCCTTAATGTAAGAAATTTTTTAAATGACATTACAAAATGAGATATGTCTATACTGAAGGATATTTGAGGGATATGGAACTCTTATGATGAGTGAATATAAGTTTTATTGAGCTTTCTTAGCATTTTCCTAGTAGAGAAGAAATTTTTATATTGTTTTTATGAAATTTGGACTTATTAAGGTTCATATCTTCTAGAAGAACCAATCGTTTAAACCATTGAAATTGAAGATTTATTATAATCTAAGCTAAATAATGCATGCTTGATCTCTTTACTTGTGAAAGGGTTATTGAGAAATTCACCTTGTTTGGTGCTTTATTAGAATCCAAGATAAATAATGCATTCTTAATCTCTAGGTTTATGAAATGGTTATTGATAAATTTTTTGTATTCCTATGTAATGGTATAGGTAGTATAGTCTTTAAGTCCTATAAAGATCATTTAATATTACTAGTAGATATTATGGATTCTTTTAAGAAATTAAAAGCTATAGTTTTAATTCATTTTCTCATACACTATACTGAACTCATTTCTAACCTCAAAACTATCTAAAACTTATTATTCATCAAAATCCCAAATCAAACTCAACATTTTCTCAAAAACCCTAACATCCGAAACTTTCAAATTCTCTAAACAATTTCATAACTCAATCAATGATCAAATTAAACAACTTATATAATAAGGAAACAAAGACTTACTTGATTCAAGCTTTAAACCTTTCCAAATCACCAAGAAATCCATGCAAGGGAAGAAGAAGAACAAAGCAATTTCTCGAGTAATGCAAGCATCATCAAATTTCAAAGGCTTAAGTTATATATATATACTGAATACCTTAAGACTTGTTTGGCAATTAATTGCCACCAGTCCAGATCGAACAACCTCAATCCAATTTCTGATTCTAATTTCTCCCAATACGCAATAACAATTAATAATAAATCCTAAAGTCATAATTCAACTTGCCTCATATCAATTGCCAATCAATCACGGACTTGGAATCCGGTTTATCAGTCACTATACCATTTTTCCGGTCCGGACTCGATTCTCTAAAAATTCCAGAAAAATTTCCATAAATTCACAAAATTAGGAATTGCATATTCCTACACTCCAATCTCATAATCCAGTTCTCTAAATTCAATTTTTCTCATTCCAATTCATATACAAAACTCATTTATACACTTTTCGCACAAATTTCCAATTTTCACAATTCAATCGGGAAATGTCATACATGTACGCATATTCATATACTTATACCATCAATAATCATTTACCGATGACTATAGAAACTATAATGCATGAAGAATTCACATTTGCCTGTACTTTAACCTGACCCGATCCAATTTACAAAGATACCCGTCACTTCGGTAACGGGATGTTACAATTCTCCCCTCCTAATAAAAATTTTGTCCTCGAAATTTCACATACGATCGATTAGGAAGTCGGGAGATTTATTCCGATCACTATAACACTGTTTCCCTCTATATGAATATAGAATTCTATTTATGCCAATTCACTGAAATTAATACAATCAATTACCTCTTTTTCCTTTCTCAATTTCCACACTGTATTCACTATTCTTTATTTTAATCCAATCATACACACATCCGATCATATCAATATTCCTTATCTCTGTTCATATAACACTTTACAAATCCCAATCACTCTTTTAATTTTACACTAACTTCTATTTACAGCACAATCACATCGATTCATAGCATAATCACATCGAGGCCGCTTATAACAAATTTATTTTCTCCCAATTTTACCTTTATTCTCAATCTAAGTGTATCTTGATCGAGGCGATACACTTCAAAATATTTCATTAATCAATTATCAGATCACATCACTATATGGTTCAAACACCAATTTCATACGATGCCAGCAACCTTGATAAAAATCAATTCAATTCATCGTCATTTACTATGTTTCACAATTTCTATTTCAGATTCGTTTCACCTGATTTACACAATCTCTAATAGCGCACACTTTTGACCCCTTATACACTTTTCAACTGGTACTACCAATACAATTAATATACTCTCTATCAATGTGAATTTTACATCAATCTCATATTCTTATGAATTCCACAATATCGATTTCACATTTATCTCCAACAGTCAAGTCTGTTGGTTATTCACACAAACAATTACTCAATGTCACACTCTACTTTCTATCACCCTTCCAATACACTCTTATTAGAACATAAAGCTTTAATCATTTCATACAATTCCTCTTACAATTCCTTAAGTGGTATCACCCACATTTCGTAATTCAGTCTTAACAATTAAATTTCCTCAACGGTCAAATTCATTTTCTAAATCCACAATTCTGTTTTGCCAAATTCTTTTACACACATACACACATCTGATTTGGAATACCAATTGCCCATAATGCTTTCTTTTTTTTGTCCCTTACTGGTTCAACAGATCGCGTTTACTATAACAACAGGTTTAATAACCTTATCGCTCTCAAAATTGAAATTTTCTGTCGTCACATTTTCCAATTCAATACTTCACATTGCAATACTATTAGATTCTAAAATACTCAAACACATAATTCTGTTCAAATCTTTCAAATTCACGAAATACCTCAATCGCATAATCCTTTTCACTGCTTTTTAAATTCACCAATATCTCAACCATTATCACTTTCATGTATCCATAGATACATCTAAACACATTTCGTACAAAAGGGTCTCCAAAAATTTTTCAAACAAATATCCAGTACATATTTATCAATCATCAAGTCACAATTCGACCCTTGAAATTATATTTATCCCTATGCACATAAAACCACTTATGAAATTCCTAATCAACAACAATTGTCACATTTCTTGCCAGACATTCGAAATGCCTTATGAAATCACTTTTAACTATACTCATACTATCCCATATGAATTAGTTATGCCTCAATTCATATAAATCAGAACATCCTTTTAAATACTACACATTGAGGTACGTACCATCAAAAATCATTTCATCGACATCAAGAGACAAGTGTAAAATAATTCACCAATTAATCTCTTACACTATCCAATCTATGACTCCATTCATATCCAGTTTACAATCTTAATTCATTTCAATAAATCACTATAGGCACTTTCACTTCTTACTCTAACTCACAATGATCTTTAATCATAAAAACTATGATGGCGGTTCTCTCTCGACTCACCAATTGATTCGATATCATTCCTATAGTTTCATATTTTCACTTCATCGTGATGTATTCTCATCATCGGTGTGCATTCACATAGGCAATTCAACTCATCCTTGATAACCTTTTTCATCTACCCTTACCATTGTCTTACATTTCAATCTTTTTATTCATTTGCCTTACACAAGATTAATCACACGTAAATACATATCACAGATGTACATTCCATCTTTTTCATTATTGATTCATACTTATAAATTTTCATTCTCAAATCAATATCACAGTTATGCAATTATTCTCGATTTCCTCACTTAACACATTCTGACTTTAAGTCACAAATCCCTATTCATAACTCTTATCACTGAAATCAAACCCAATTGTATTCTCTATAATTCGCAGAACATTTTAATTCCATTCACTTTGTTTATACACTGTCAATCTTACCAATTTTATCATATCGCTATTTCCCTTTATCAATTTACCACTATACATTCATATCTATTCTCCATCCCAAGATACATTCCAATATAGCACAGATGTTGCCTGTCATAACATATTCACTAATACCAATACAATAAATCCTCATTTGTCAAATCGAACCATACACTTTTTCTTATTTCACAACATTCCCAATTTCCTTTTTATCACATTCTCACATATCATCTTTTTCCTCACTATTTCTCATCACTTAAACACTAGTACAGGCTCATGTATGAGACTCATATGCTAGACTGGGGATCAGTTGTCACTATCTGCCAATGACATGACTTAAATGTATGCAATTTGACACACTTTTCAGAAAGCCCATGTAAGATTGTACTTCTGGGCTCTGATACCACAAATGTAGCACCCCAACTCCCGCGAGACCTGAACCCGACATCTAAAGTGACATTCGAGCCCGTGACCCGCGAGGGTGGCATGCTAGAGCAATCAATCACAATTAAAACTCGTTATGAAATTTTTTTCTTCCAAAAAAGTTTTAACGCGCGAAATCAAAACACACTTTGGACCCGACATATCACAAAAACATTTTCAGATACAAAACACTTTCAGTTATTAATTAGCACTCGACAGTGCTCAATCAAGACATAAGGTAAAGGCATGACCCATTGGGCTCGATGCCATTTCAACACCATTCAAGAATCAAAATCTCAATACACTTTTACATTTATTAAGCTAGGGCCCACCAAACAAAACACACTGTACTCATGCAGATGTGACGACACCGATCCCGACCCATTACACTCGCCTTGCTAGCGATCATACTCCCCTTAGTCTAACGGGGTACTCTTCATTTCCTGAAAAATAGATGCAATGTTGGGTGAGTTTGCGGACTCAATGAGAAACCATCATCGATGGTTCACCCAACTCATGCATTCACAATTCATATACACACTGAATCACATATTCACACTTTCATATATTCACGTGCATTCAATTTCACTTTCACACAGTTCACTTTAGATCATTTACAAATGCAGTATGCATGTGACACTTTCAGTTTCATTTCATTGTTGTGACCGAGCGCAATCAGAAATCAGTAATCACATTTTTTTGGCAAGTAGGAGGGCCCTCTAGGTATGCACTACTGCCCACTCACATTAGGGATAGGAGAGCCCGCTGGGTATGCACTAATCCCTTTCACATAATAGGACCCCACACCCCACCAGTAGGTGTTTGCGTGTTTCTTTGCGGCGTGTGTTTGCGGGTTTTACCTCGGCGTCCTCAAATATACAGTGGCATCTCGGGTCAACAACTATCATTATCTGATCATTTAATTATGCATGAGTGCATATGTCATTCACATTTCACTGTCATATCTCATTTCTTCGGACCTTTAGTCCGTATTTCGATCATATACATATCTCAATTATTTCACTAACACTTTTACAATTCGATTCACTATTGCATTTATGCACATTTATTCACATTTTGCACTTCCATAACTCAATCCAATATTTCGAACACCCATGGTTCGAAATCAATCAAAACGATCACACATATCCATCCGTATCTCCACATGGCATATATACACAAATGTAACACATATAGGTTGAGAAACCAACTAGGTTACTCACCGCACTTCCGAAAGCTATACGGAAGTCTCAAAGATCGCCTGTGGAATTGCTCCATCGATGCCTTTAAAACAATCAAAAATTGAATATCACTCATTGCACAATTTCCAATATTCAAAAATGCAAATATAGCAAATACACTGAGTACTGTACATGTTATGACATTCCCTAAATTTTCCCAATTCGATCACTTTCACTCTAATTCATAGCAAAATCCAATTACCATAAGTCAATAGACTAATATCCAATTCTCTACAGTCACCTTCCAATTAAAATCACAATCACTATTTATTGTCACTAGATTCCCATAATCATCGAATTAAAATCCGAAATTCCATCTTATCAATTCAAATTCTTAATCTCTAAATTCCAATTAATCACTTAGAAAACAATTCAATTGAAATCAAATCTCAAATTCATTACTTGTAACAATCATCTTAAAAATCACTTCATTTCATTCTCCCAGATTAAAATTCCTAGTCTCAGAAATTCAATTGATCCATAGCCAATCCATTAGAAACTAATCCTCCAAATTCATAATCTCCATATTGAATTTAATCCATAGGTAATTGAACTATCAAATTCCTAGATCCCCATAATTTAAAACCTCAAAAATCTCATTTTGGAAAAATCAGCATTCCTCGGCATGCATCGGATCCTTCATTGCGGCGAGTACCCATTCTCGCCACGTCATGGCGTAACTTTCGCCTCGCGCATGAATCACAAGGCTTGTCGCGGTGTACGCAGCGACGTGCTCCTTTCTTCCTCCGCGCGTACGCTGCGATGTGGTCCTTTTTCCTCATCATGGCGCGCCACAAGACGTCGCGTCGCGGCGTCTAAGCATTCTGAAATGCTTGCGCGACGTGTTCTTCATGGCATGGCGTACAGCAACGATTTAACGCGCGGAAAATCCAGAAATTTCCAGATTTCTCAGATTCTACTCCATCCAAATCCATTCTAAACACTTCCAATTAGTTTAATACACTATACTGAACTCATTTCTAACCTCAAAACTATCTAAAACTTGTTATTCATCAAAATCCCAAATCAAACTCAACATTTTCTCAAAAACCCTAACATCCGAAACTTTCAAATTCTCTAAACAATTTCATAACTCAATCAATGATCAAATTAAACAACTTATATCATAAGGAAACAAAGACTTACTTGATTCAAGCTTTAAACCTTTCCAAATCACCAAGAAATCCATGCAAGGGAAGAAGAAGAACAAAGCAATTTCTCCATAACAGAAGCAAGCATCATCAAATTTCAAAGGCTTAAGTTATATATATATACTGAATACCTTAAGACTTGTTTAGCAATTAATTGCCACCAGTCCAGATCGAACAACCTCAATCCAATTTCTGATTCTAATTTCTCCCAATACGCAATAACAATTAATAATAAATCCTAAAGTCATAATTCAACTTGCCTCATATCAATTGCCAATCAATCACGGACCCGGAATCCAGTTTATTAGTCACTATACCATTTTTTCGGTCCGGACTCGATTCTCTAAAAATTCCAGAAAAATTTTCATAAATTCACAAAATTAGGAATTGCATATTCCTACACTCCAATCTCATAATCCAGTTCTCTAAATTTAATTTTTCTCATTCCAATTCATATACAAAACTCATTTATACACTTTTCGCACAAATTTCCAATTTCTACAATTCAATCGGGAAATGTCATACATGTACGCATATTCATATACTTATGCCATCAATAATCATTTACCGATGACTATAGAAACTATAATGCATGAAGAATTCACATTTGCCTGTACTTTAACCTGACCCGATCCAATTTACAAATATACCCGTCACTTCGGTAACGGGATGTTACAATTTTGATCTGTGAGAATGACTCCTTCAATATTCCTGAATGAAGTGATTTGTTGATGTTTTAATTGGATAATATACCATTGTGAAAATACTTTATCTTTAGGTCTCCTTCTTTTAACTATTAAATTCATAAATTTTACATGACCAAAGAGTTATACATAGTAAGAGATTTAATGTAATTAGACATTACTTTCTTCTGCTAGATTTTCAAGGCATCATCATTCTAGTTTAAAGTGAGCTCCTTTTGAATTTTTTAATCTTGGATAAGGATTTGTCTTCATAAAGGTCGGTGTTGGTTGAAGGAATTTATTGGTTAAATAATATAGATTAATTTTGGGTTAGTTCTGGATTCATAGTGAGAAACTTAACAAAAAAATGGGGATTTCATTTAATTTTGGATGTTGAACCCACTACCACCATATGTCCTCCATCTACTTCTAGTGTGCACAAAAGTAGAAAAATAAAAAATAAAAATGTTAGCATTTAACTAATGGAATCTTGACAATTAAGGTTTCTGACAATTAATAGTTTAACTTAGATGGTTTTGACAATGTTAGGGCTCTTTTTGTATATTGTAAAATTTTAGGGTCTGACTTGTATTTTGATAAAATGTTAGAGTTTAAAAGATACTTTTGCTTGTTAAAGATTAATAGCAAGTATATCAAAAAGTTTGAAATGATAAATCTGATCCCAAAATAACAAGATGTTTTGCTATCCAACTACTTAATTTGTTTTTTATTTTTATTTTTTTCATAATAGAATCTCATGTCATAGAAATATTGGATTTGACTCTATTAAAATTCATGAATAGAATAATAAAACTTTTTCTTTACAATTTAGGCCATTTTAGGTAGAACTCTCAACAATTATACATTGGGATGAGAAATCTTTCAATATAATTAGTAAAGAGGCCAAAATTAGTTCAAACACCTAAAGACTTTTAATATTTAAGAGATTAGTCAAATTAAGATTGGAAAAGAACATCAAATATTTTGTATATTACAAATATGATAATTTTAGTTATGAGTTACAGATTGAAACATCTTTAATTATTCTATAATTAATGGTTTTATTCGTGAGAAAATTTATGAGGTTCAAGCATAATAAAAAGAGAAAGGATGAAAAATAGTACTCTTTCGTAACGTTTTCTCCATATCAAATTAATTAGTAACAAAACCATTAATAAGAATATAAACAATACTGTTTGAGATACTTTCCTTTATTCATTTCTTCCATCTAAGACTATATTTTAGTTTTATTAAGAAGAATATAATGAGAACATAAGAAACATTGTTAAATGCTTTCTTAAAATCCATTTAAGGAGATATGACTAACCATATTGGTCTTTGCATAGTGGACTACTTAATTGGTAACTACAACTCTATTTACGATGTGTGTACCATTGATGTAAGTTGTCTGCCCTTTATAAATTTGTTTAGTGATAACTTTGAATAATAACAAAGATTTTAGAAAATTGTATAACAAAAAAAAACTCAGTAAAAATCCCACTAAAATATGGTGCCCAAGCAGGTCCAGTAATACGCAGCCTTATCCCTAACTGGTAAGGTTGTTTCCAAACTATTAACTTATTGGCTTATAGTTCTACACTTAGTCAAAAATTAGGATTTGAAATTTTAGGAATGAGTTTCATAAAGAAAGAGTTATCTCAGATATGAAATCTTACCCAAGTTTATTCAATAAATAGATATATAATATTATCAATTATATATTAAACTTTCTTAAAAAAATATGCAACTAAAATCATTAGAGTTAGGGGCCTTATTTACATCATATTTGAGTTAGTAATTTTAATCTCTTTAGAATAATAGTTTCAAAATTTTGAAGGGAAGATACTTGAGATCCCATGTAATGAAGACGATTACAATTGACATTGAAGGTATGGCCACATAAGAATATATGAAACTGCAAACCTTAGGAAAAATGAACTTATAAACAATGTGTCAAGCATAAAGTTTCAAAAGCATAAGAAATGTAGCATATGTAATAGTCAGTTTTCAAAACTATTTAGACTTAGAGTGTTAGATTACTTAGTCGCATAAATTACACCATATTAGAATGAATTTGGTGCATTTATGATATGATTTTATGATTTCATTCACATACATATTATGAGCATACACACATGAATTTTGATTTAGAAAAATTGCACGCAATTGACATATTATAGGGTATAAAAGTTTCTAAATAATTGTGGCATGATTGTGCATTTCTAACGTCTTGTATTTTGATTTACCTATAAAAAGAATTGAAGGATTACAGTTAGTCATTTGGGGTTAATTATTACAATTAAAAGAATGATGGATTAAAATGTATATTTAAATTAGGAAAAATTTCAAGTAGTAAGACAATTGATATATGGAAATTTAGGATGACTAAGCCTATAATTTGAGTGAAAAGCAGTTTAGAGAATTGAGTGTCAAATGGTAGAAGAACTAAGTGACAATTGCCAGCTTAAAGAATGGATATGTAGCTGGCTTAGATACTTGATAGTGTCCTTCAATTAATCTTACACCTATACCATATGACCAACACATTTAGCTCCATTGTAATGTTTCTTTTGTACTCTTTCCCTCTACTTCCTCTCACTGTCAAAACTCACTTTTCCCTCACATCCTGAGTTTCTACTCTAAATTTTTTCCATTTTCACCTCTAAACCCTTGTCAATTTCTTCAGAAAGATAGCTATATTCTACTGTCTTCTTCTTGTCTTTGCTGAAACTCATCCTACTCCCTCATGGTTTTTGAGATGATCTTGCATGCATGTGAGACAAAGAAGACTTGATACATTGAGGTGGCATTTATGTTAAACAAGAAAGTGAAATACTAATCTTTGTGACATATGTTAGTAGAAATTATGATGACTGATTAGGGATAGATTGAATGTGGTATTGGTGCTGAAATTATGTTGGAAAATGATGAATGAAAGGGGTACCTTCTATTCATTTTTTGGATGCAAGACAACAATAGTTTATGAGTTGTTATATAGATTATTCAAGTTAGGATTTGAAGTATACTTGATGATGAATTCATGCTAAAGATAGGTGTTATTGAAGTTTTTCAAATATGAAGAAGTTAGGACTGCATATATAATGGTATAAAGTGAATGGTAATGAAAAAAATGAGTAGATTTTTGTGAGATTTAATGTATCCAATATGGAAGCTAGACTAGCATAAAATGAAACAGCTTTAAAGGACATGAATTCTGGAAAAAAAATTCAAGTGTTAGTGATGTCTCTAAGTATGTGAAACTCATGTAGAATTGAGGGAAGAAAGACAGTGCACGATCGTGGCCTATTGCACTAGCTTCTGTTATGATCGTGGCATGGTCCCCTACGATCGTGGGCCTATTTTGTTGGATTGGAAAAGAAAACATGCAAGATTTAGTTAAGCGGTAGATTTCAATTTTTTTTTAGAAATCATAACATAGCGGAAGCAAGATCGCCAAATCAACATGTCAATATGTATATGATACAGTATAAGGATGATATTTAACATAAGAACAAGATGGTAAAAATATTACCGAATCCTTCGCTACAGCTTTAACTCCTCGTAGTGTTATCCTATCCTTAGCAATATATCCTCTCCAAGGTGATGTATCCTCTTCTTCTTGTTATTGTTTCCTTTTCTCTATATTGTATCCTCAACAACTCTGATATACCACTTGTTCTTCTTAGACAACTTGGTTGACAAGATCCTTTGGTGGGAAAGGCGATGAAAACTTTGGAGGAGATTTTTCTTAGAAGAAAGAAGTCAAAGATGAGAAACCTTCTCATACAAATTTCGGCTAACACATGCATGAAAGGAGAGAGAGTGTAAAAATACAAGAACACCTCTCTTTCACCTGGTCAATTTCAGTTATGCATGAAAAGAAAGAAGAGGAAGAGCATCCAATGCATCATACCTTTCTTTAATCAAACATAAAGAAACCATTAAATGGGACTCTTCTCATTTATTTTAAGATGGCTATATGAAAAGACCAATAACCTAAAATGACATGTTAATTTTAGTTTTAGTGATGAGAAGACCATTCATCAAATACACCTCTTTCATCTTTAATCAAATGAATGCTAAAAGGGTTAGATTACATACCATCATTAAAAGACAACCATTAAACCATTTAATGGTAAGATCATTACTCCATTTAATGATGATAATGCATGATAAATACCATCTTTATTTAGCAATTCAATGCTAAATGTGCATCCACACATTCAGCCATTAAAAATCGAAATTTCCTTTCAATTCTTTAATAATTTTGTTTTAATATAATTAATATAATTAATTAAATTAAACCAAAGTCTAGCCCATTTATAAATGTCAATTTGGGCTTCTAATTAGCCATTAATTAGTGTAAGCCCAACATTCAATCATGGGCTTTAAAACCTCCATTTATATTTCTTACTTAGCTTGAAAACCTTCCTTGAAGCTAAGTGGGGAATCTTATTGGACTTTGATAATTTAATATCCAATAAGTCTAGAATTAATTTAATCTTATTAAAATTAATTCTCGCCCAAATGAATTTCTTGCTGAGATTCAATCCCATCTGATAGACCTCATTGAGTAGAATTAATTTAATCTCATTAAAATTAATTCTAGCTTATTAACTAAATGTCATTCTACTAAAGACAATTAGTTGAACTCTTGAATTATTAAATATTATGAGAACACATATTTTATGTCCAATTGCAAACCCTATTTAGAACCTTATTATAGCCATCCGCACAACAAAGCGTAAAATTACTGTTTTGCCCTTATGTTGGTTTTTCCTTCTAAATCTCTCGTTTTACTTTATATGGTGATTAACACACAAGATCTCATCTTAGTGTTAAAACTTTATGGGTAGCTAGTTCATCAAACTACTGGCGCCAGTTTAATCATCAAATCTCCTTAAAACATCTAGAAGTGATGATATCACAATAAACTCTTTATTTGAGTGAATGTTCCCTGATACATGTTTCAATTAATAATTCCAACATGCAGATACTGGATTAATACTCTGTAAAAATCCATTCCGATCATATCAAGAATTATAATGAAACACATATGAGTTCACCACTCATCAAGATTGTGGTCCATAATAAGCAAATGCTAAAATATATGTTTTAAGACTAAAGTAATGACCTACTTTAATCTTGAAAACATACTTAATTTCAGATTTATTTAATAGTGCCATTATCAATAGTCGACTATTATCATGATATGAAATTCATCATTCCCTTGAAGTAAACTCCTTTACTTACATGGAGATAAATCGCAACACTATAGTCTAAACTATAATCAAGCGACTAATTTGATTATTCAACTGTGAATCCATTATTTTAGATTCTTATAATATACATGTTTCCCATACATCTCTATGTATATGTATATTACTTACAAAAGAATCTCGGTACCTTATGACTAGATATATAATGCTCATAAAAACCAAACTCTTTTATTTTATTAATAATAAATATTTTTATTACAAAACTATAACTGAAGAAGATTAAGTTACATGTAAATACAATTGCTTTCTAGAGCACTATATTTACATAACTCTAACAATATCTTACTTACCCTAAAGCAAGTTTGACATATCCCTCATTCCCATCCCTGCTAGGAGACCCTCAAAACTCTTTTGAGATAGCGTCTTCGTAAATCAATCAGCAAGGTTTTGCTCTGTTGGAATCTTTACCACATTCACCTCTCCATGTTGTATTATCTCCCTTATGAGATGATACTTTTGCTCAATGTGTTTATCAGCTTTGTGATTCCGAGGTTCTTTAGAATTAGTCACTGCCCCATTATTATCACAATAAAGTGTAATGACTTTTTCTGCCTCTAGAACTACCTTCAAATCATTTAGGACCTTGCGGAGCCAGACTGCTTCCTTTGCTGCTTCACAAGAAGCAGCATACTCAGCCTCTATAGTTGAATCAATAATACAAGATTGCTTGACACTTCTCCAGACTATGGCTCCACCTCCTAAAACAAATATGGAACCAGAAGTTGATTTCCTTGAATCAACATCTGATTGGAAATTAGAATTTGTATATCCTCTTAGAATAAGTTTACTTCCTGAGTAAACATGTATTAAGTTCTTCGTCCTACGAAGATATTTAAGTATACACTTAACTGCAGTCCAATGCTCCATTCCCGGATTGGACTGAAATCTGCTTACCAATCCTACGGCGTAACAGATATCCGGTCTAGTGCAAAGCATTGCATACAATAAACTTCCAACTGCTGAAGCATATGGAATGTTACATATACGTTCAACCTCCTCTTGGATTTTAGGTGCTTATTTCTTTTTAAAGTTTGATTCCGTGTCTAGTAGGTGTGAAACCCTTCTTGGAATCTTACATGGCAAACTTATTGAGCATATTCTCAATGTAAGTTAATTGAGACAAGGTTAGCAGTTTGTTCTTATGATTCCTTATAAGTTTGATCCCTAGAATATAGTTAGCTTCTCCCAAATCCTTCATTGAAAATTGTTCATTCAACCATCCCTTAACTGTAGATAAGATTCCCACATCATTTCCAAAGAGCATAATATCATCAACATATAGGATTAGGAAAGTAACCTTGCCTTCTTGTATTCTTTTAAAAAGACAAGGCTCATCTAGGTTTTGTATGAATCCATAATTTTTGGTAGACTTATAAAACCAAATATTCCAAGACCTAGATGCTTGCTTAAGTCCATAAATGGAATTTTGCAACTTACATACCTTATGCTCATTATCTGGCTCAACAAAACCTTCTGGTTGGGCCATAATGGTCTCCTCAAGATCCTCATTAAGAAATGCAGTCTTGATATCTATTTGCCATATTTCATAGTCGAAATAGGTTGCTATGTCCAAAAAAATCTTGATGAACTTAAGCATGGCAACCGAAGAAAAAGTCTCCTCGTAGTCTTTACCCTCTTTTTTAGTATAGCCCTTAGCTACCAATCTCGCTTTAAAGGTCTCTACCTTTCCATCTAATCCTCTTTTCCTTTTGTAGATCCATTTACACCTTATGACTTTTATACTTGGTGGTAGATCTACAAGGATCCAGACTTCATTAGTGTACATGAAGCCTATTTTCGATTCCATCGCCTTGAGTCATTTTTCTACATCAACATCATTAATAGCCTGGGTATACGTAATGGGATCTGTTTCTTCTTAGTCTGAGATGCCAATTAAGCCTTCTCCTAGACCTAAATACCTATCTAGCTGTCTCACAACCCTTCCATTACGTCTAGGTACTACTTGATGTTCAGGTAGCTCTTCTGATTAAACTCTTGAATCTATTTCGACATCTTATTATGTTATATCCAAATCAACTCTTGGTTTGGATGAAATAACTAACCCCTTTAGTACTACTTCAATTCTTCCTTTGTGATTTCTCATAAACTCTTCCTTTAGAAAGGTTGCATTTATCGACACAAATACCTTCCTATCTTGAGGAATATAAAAGTAGTATCCTCAAGTTCCTGTAGGATATCCTAAAAACAAACATACTTCTGACCTTAGTTCCATCTTTGTGGGTTCAGGTTTTAAAGCATGAGCTAGGCAGTCCCAAGACCTTAAGTTATGCAATGAAGGCACTCGGCTAGTCCACAAGTCCCTAAGTGTTTTAGGCACCGATTTGGATGGATCAAAGTTAAAAAGATATGTTGTTGTTTATATGGCATATCCCCATAACGATTCTGGAAGGCTAGCATAGGTCATCATCGATCTTACCATTTCCAATAGAGTCATATTCCTTCTCTCAGCTACACCATTCTATTGAGGCGTTTGAGGAGTTTACAAGTTAAAAATAATTCCATTGTCAATTAAATATTGCTGGAACTCTCTAAATAAGTACTCACCACCTTGATCTGATCGAAGTTGTTTTAATGGCTTGCCTAGCTACTGCTTAGTTTCAGCTTTGAATTCTTTGAACTTTTCAAAGGATTTTATGCATCAAATACAGATAGCCATGTCTAGAGTAATCATCTATAAAGGTTATGAAATATTCATAACCTCCTCTAGCTTGTATGTTTATGGGTCCACGCACATCAGTATGTACTAAGTCTAACGTGGGTTCAGATCTGTTTCCTTTGGAAGGAAATGATGCCTTGGTCATTTTTCCTTCAATATAGGATTCATAGGTGGGTAATGGATAATTATCCAAACCCGCAAAGATCCCATCCTTTACTAACCTTTCAAGTCTTTTCTAATTGATATATTTTTAAGTGCCACAGATATTTTGAATTAATGTTAGAGACATTGGAATGTCTTAGTTTTATTGTGGTGTTTAGTAAGCCTGTCATAGGTTCTATAAAGAACAATCCCTGTTTAATTATTACATCACAAACAAAATCCTTACTCTCATATATTGAAACAACATTTTCAAAATATAAGGAGTAATCATATTTTAGTAGACAAAAAATAGAAATCATGTTCCTTACAATCATTGGCATGCAATAAAGATCCTCTAAATATAACCTATGACCACTAGGAAAGTCCAAGATAACTACTCCCCCTAATTATGCTAAAACATAGGATCCATCTACTATCTTGACTTGAAACTAGCCTTCAGGCCTTGCAAAGAATTGCAAACATGGTTAGTGACTCCTAAATCTAATATTAAAGAATCAAATAAATTTGCCACATTTCTAGTTCCTAACAAAATTAGGAAACCCATACCTTGTTTGCTTTTGACGGACTCAAGGTAGACTACACAGTTTCTTTTTCAGTGGCCCATCTTATCACAGTGGAAACACTTTCCCTTGGCATTCTCATTAGCCTTCTTTTTCATGGGTTGGGTCATCCTGTTTGAGCCTTCTTTTTCATTAAACCCTTCTTCTTTTGCTTGTCTTTACCCTTGGGCTTAGAAGAAGATGCTACATTAGCTTATGGCCCATGAGCCTTGATATTTAATATCTCCTTCATACCCTAAAGGGTATTCATCAACTCACTCAAGGTGTAATCCTTGCTCTTGAGCTCATAGTCCAACTTAAGCAGTTGAAAATAAGAGATTAAGCTATTGATGATCATAATCATCTGCATGTCCGCATCCATATCCACCCCAAGCATCTCAGCTTTAGTAATCGCAGAGATTACCTTAAATATGTAATCCCGCACCAGTTCACTAGGTTTTTGTTTAAGATTATGAAAGGTTACGTAGTTAAATCGCAAATAGCTTCTATAAACTTGTATAAGAACAAGAGAAATTAAAAGTAAAGAGTTAGTAGATAGACATTGCGATTTTTATACTGGTTCATCCCAAACCTTAGGCTACGTCTAGTCCTCCGAGTTCTTCTGAGATTTCACTATACTTCATCAAATTTACAAGTATTCTTTCTTTCCTTCCAGAGCCTCTTCAAGTCTCTTACACTGAGTATTCTTTATGCTATCTTAGCCTCTTTAGGCTCTTAGCCTCTTCAAGTCTCTTGCATGGCTAAAATCCAGGCTTCATCCTAAAGAGCTTCATTAGTTTTCTTAGGCTCTATTTCAAACATAAAAGCTACATTTGCTTCTCTTCTGAATTTACACCTAATTCTCACACCTTCTGAAGTTTCTCCTATAATCAGATTTTCGGGGTGAGAAGATTTATATTTCCAGTCCTTTTTCAGACTAAGATTTTTAGGAACATCTTCTACTTTATCTAGGGGTACATTTGATGGTGACACTTCTACACTATCAACTAAGGGTATTGAAAGAGTTTCATTATTAGTATCATTACTTCTATCTGGTTAAGAACCATCATCAAATTTGACATGAATAGATTCTTCAACAGATTCAGAAGCAAGATTATAAACCCTATAAGCTTTAGAAGATAATGAATATCCTAGAAAAATTCCAGAATAGACCTTAGAATCAAATTTATCCAAAGTTTCTTTTGTATTCAATATAGTACACTTGCAACCAAATGGATGGAAGTTAGAGATATGGAGTTTTATTTAACCATGGTCGCAAAAGTATTTTATTTTTTATATAACAAGCTGTATTTACAACTTCTGCCCAGAAATAGTTAGGAAGATTCATTTCACACAGTATAGTTCTTGCCATTTCCCGAATTGACTTGTTCTTTCTTTCTACAACTCCATTTTGTTGTGGAGTTCTAAGAGCAGAGAAATTATGAAAAATTCCATTCACTTCACAGAATATTCTAAATTTTTCATTTTCGAATTACCACCATGATCACTGCTAATTCCAGCAATAAAAATTCCTTTTTCATTCTGTAACCTTTTGGAAAGACCTTTAAAACATTTAAAAGATTAATCCTTATGTGACAAAAATAATATCCAACAAAATCTAGTGAAGTCATCAACAATTACAAGACCATACTTCTTTCTGTTAAGACTTAATGTCCTAGTTGGACCAAATATATCTATATGTAACAACTCTAGAGGTCTAAATTGTAGCATCCCACTCCCGCAAGACCCAAACCCGATATCGATGGTGATACCCGAGCCCGTGCCTCACCAGGGTGGTATGCTAGAGCAGTCAAAACCATTCAAAGCTGAGTAAGACATTTTTATTATTAAAAATAATCACATGTGCGGAAATCAGTAAATAACTTGGGCCCACTCTTATACCAAAAACATTTCGATCAAAACACGATTTCAGTAGTCACATTACAATTATAACATTTATCAATTGGGGCCCTCTACAATGACAGTACTATTATGCAGAAATTGCAGAAATACAAATTCTATACAAGAACAGAACGATACTAATGCAGACATGAACTGATCCAGACCTCGAACTCTGACTTACATGCAATACGCATACTCCCGTGTGTCTAACGGGGTACTCTTCAGTTCTTGAAAAATATTTGCAATGTTGGGTGAGTTTGCGAACTCAATGAGAAACCATCATCGATGGTTCACCCAATTCATGTATAATCACACAATTCACAGAATATCACATATTAGCAAATTCAGAAATGTTATATAAGTATGAACATCCAACGCTTTTTCTTAGTCCTCAATTTAAGCCATACACATAATCTTTTCCCATTATTCTGAGTTATGACTGAGTGCTTATACAGTGAACAATATTCAGTAGACGTGTCTTAGGGGGAGGAGAGCCCTCAGGGAATGCACTTCCACCCTTCGATATTTTCCATTTTGGAGTGGAGAACCACCCTCACGGTTTTGCTTCGCCCCTACTTGAGGGATGCAAACACATCTGCCCCTTTTTCGGGAACAGTAAATAGTAATTGCGTCTTCGAAAGTAGGAGAGCCCTCTGGGTATGCACTACTCCAGTCACAACCGTTGTTAATAAATCAATTATGGAATTCATTTATCACATGCATTCAGAATCAATCTATCGAAAACAGTCATATCATTTCCAATTCCACGCTACCATACATTCGCAAAAAATCACATTTAATCATTTGTATATGCGATGCACATGTGACACTTTCAATTTTATTACGTTGTTGTGACCGTGCGCCTGAACTGTCCCAGTGACGGGCACATTGCGTTGAGCCTGTGGCTCTGAATACGTTGGGCCTGAATGCCCTGATACGGTGAGCCAGTGGCTCTGTAATACGTTGGGCTTGAAGCCCTGATACGTTGAGCTTAAAGCTCTGAAATACGTTGGCTGCTCCGGTCACAACTGCCATTATCTGATCATGCCTTTATGCATGAATGCACATGTCCCAATTTTCATTAATTACCATTTTACACACAATTTATACTTCGATATCAAGTATTCAATGCTTCGGACACCTATGGTCCGGAGCCAATCAAAATCAAAGTACACATAACCCTCCATTATCTTCACATGGCATAAGCACATAATTTAATTACACAAAGATCGAGGAACCAACTAGGTTACTCACCTGAACTTCCAAGCTGTTGCCTGGGAGCTCCAGCAATATCCGTGGAATATCATTCCATCGGTACCACTATGACAATCAAATAGTCATTCATTACTAAATGCACAATCAGAAAGATTCAATGATGCACATGTCTTAAATAAAAGATGTACTATGCCTATTCATGACCTTCCCGGCACTAAATCCCAATTTCCACTTTCTTCTGACAAACCTAACCTTTCACTCAATTGATCATTAACGACTCATTTCATTTCAATGACCTATTACGAAATTCCACCAATTCCAATTTTAACATTCAGTCAATTTACCAAGTCATACTCATTTGGATATTCTCAAGAAAATCTCAAAACCAGTGTCACTATTCTCTAGATCAAAATTCATCCATTATGCTCAGTTTCTACAATCTCAAAAGCATTGGATTTAATCCCAAAGTCTCACAATTATATTCCAATTATCAATAAACAATCCTTAGGTTGAAATAGAATCTATTCTCAATTTTCATTCAATACTCTCTTTCTTAACATCAATTGTAGACCTCTTTCTCTAGATCATAACGAATCAAGAATCACCTCAATTGGAGGTCTACACCATTAGTTATGCCTAAAAAACTAAACCATTTCAGTTCAGAAAAAGATCCCTCGCTGCGAACAATGGAACGCTCACCACGGCGAACAACTTCTTCGGCTCGCCTCAGCGAATTAACTTTAATTTACCGCGGCGAGGCCCTCGCGCACGCCGCGATGAGGACATAATTCCTCGCCACGTCGCGGCGCAGGCACGCCGCGACCTGCTCATCTTCTTCGATTCCCCTATCGCGATTTCTCACTCTAAACCCAGCATCAACTCACTCATAACTACCCCAACCTTTCACAATCAAACCCATGAATGCATTAACTAACAAATAAACAACATTAAAGCCAATCACTTACCAAATCGAGCCTCGAATCTTTAAATTTGCCGAAAATCTTCTCCCACTCTTAACACCTACGGCTTACTCACAAAACCTCCACGATCCTTCAACTTTTCAATGATTAGAGTCGGCCTTAGCACAGAGGAAAGCAAACAAGCGAGGATCAAGCAGGAAGGAAGAAACGAAACTCAATCGAAGGAGAAGAAGATCGTTCCCGAGGGTAGAGGAGAAATGATTCCAAAATCAAAACCTAAAGCCTTAAAAAGGTCTACAACATAATAAACTTAATTACTTGACACTTGTCAATACCTCTACACATTAAAGCTCATTTTCTTTCCAATTTCATTTCTAGTCTAATCCATCTCCAAATTTCAATGGCTCGACATAATAATTTCTAAAATCACACCATGGCCATTGGACAGTTATTCAATACTATACAGTCAATCAGTCCGTCACTCGGAGGATTTCTGGTTCGGACTTTTTCTCCCAAATTTTCCGAAAAATTCCTAAGGGTTATTATCAACCGGCAAACACTCTAATACAGTCCCAATTCATTCATTCAAACCCAATTGTTCCATAATTCGTTACAAATCAAAATCAAACATTTTTATCTCAAAATTCACAAATCCCATCATAATCTCAAATAATTGCCGGGAAAATATCATGAATGCATGCACCTACATGTGCATGCCAATTGACTCACTCCTTTAAAATTAGAGGCCAAATAAATGCTCAATCAAAATATGCAATGCAAATTACTAGCCTGTTCCAATTGACCAATTTACCTTTCCCATCGGGGATGGGATGTTACAATTCTCCCCTCCTAACAAAAATTTCATCCTCGAAATTTCATATACGATTAATCAGAAAGGCAGGGGGAAAATGTGTAACATATAGCCTCTATAATTTTGGTAAATTGGGACAGGTTAGGTGAGAGCAAATAGATCTCGGCATGAACATGCATCACATAGCCTCTATAATTATATGAATGGTGATTTTTGCTCATGCACATGATTGTACATGCATTCATGACATTTCCCGACATGTGGGTCTAAATGGAATTTTGTGTGATTCATGTGATAAATGTATTTGCAAAATTGATTTGGAATGGTTTATGTGTGTTTTATATTTTTAGGAAATTTCTGGAATTTTCCTGAATTTTTTCGGGAAAATTTCCGAACCGAAAAAGTCGCCAAGTGACGGACTGATCGGTTTCCGGTACCGAAGATTTTTGTCCAATGGCACTGGAATAATGGGTACATTAATTTGGGAGTGTTTTAGGAGCCATTGGTTTTGGATGGATTAAAGATTAATTTGGATTAGGATTCCTTGATTAAATGACTAAATAGGATTATAATGATTTTTGTCTTTTTCTCCATAAGGACAAGTGCCCTCATGCATTTAATTTCTTTGTCTTTTTCCCTTCATGGATTCTCGGTTCTTCTCCTTAGTGCCTTAGAAAATTTCCTTGAAGGTTGAATAAGATTGCTTGGAAAGTGAAAAACATCCTCCATCCGTAGGTGCTTTATTCTCCTCCTTCGATTGTTTCTTTTCCATCCCATACAATAAGCTTTCCTTTCTACTTACTTGCCTTCTCAACCAAGACTAAACTTAAGCCTTGTGAAGATAATGAATTGTGTGTGTTGGAGTGATAGCCGTGGGTGTTGGTGAGAGGTAGAGAAGTTTGGAGTGTTGGTGAATTGAAGAGCTTAAAGGTTATTTAGGTGAGTACTTATGTTTGTGTTCTTTCCTTAGTAGGTAGAAGCATTTATTGTGCTTATTGGTGCATAAATTTCATGAAACTTGTGTATTAATTGTATGGGTATAGGTGTATGCTTGTGTGAGGGAAATGGCATGGAAGTGAAAGAATGTAACTCTAGTGTTTTCAATGAAGTATATAATGTTAGATGAGTTAAATTAAAGTCAGAAAACTGTGTATGATGTGTACTGCCCAAATTGTGCTTTATTACTCAAGTATTTGTCTTGATGAGTTTGTGGCTGATCTCGTAGCTAAATGGGATGTTTAGTGATGTGGTATTGATGGTTCTATAAAAGAAGTAGGACTTAGTATGAAATCTGGAAAATGGAACATGTATATGTTTCAGGGATTTGTTTATAACTTTTGATGTGGTTATGCTATTGAGTTGACGTTTGTTTTAAATTAACCTTGAGAGATAAGGTTAGAATTCCTATAAAGGAAGTTCTGCCCAATTATGGCTGGAAGAGCTTTGAAATGAGCTCGGAAATTTGAAATGTATATGCTGGATGAACAGTATCCGAGCTTGGTTCCATCTTTATGACCTGAATCTTTGATAATTTTTCTAGGATAAAGGAGACCAATTCTGAGAAATTGGTAGTACTAAAAGTTATAGAGAATTGTTATAGCTTTCTAATGAGATATTTTATGTAAATTTTGGGTATAAGGATTGAAAGATATAAATTTGTGAAGTTGTGTTATGATTTAGGCTTTAGGCTGATTTCATAAGGTCAAACAGGTCAGCCACACTCATTTGAGGATGCGACCTTTGTAGAGATAGAATGGGGCTCGGCATTCTTCTTGAGAGTTGTAGTTGATTGTCTGATCTTTTGATTGATATATGGTATGCAATTTTTCGACAATGGGTTTGAAAGTTATGAATTTTGGAAGATTGGGTTAGAATTGTGACTAAATTTGTGTAGGCAGAAGTTTTGCTTGAGATTTTAATTTGGCTAGAGATGGAGTTGGCTTCCAAGTTGTTCTTGAAAGTTTTAACATTTGTTTTGCTCTTTTGATTGATATAAAGTTTGGAATTTTTGACAAAGGGGATTGAAAGTTATGATTTTTGGAATAATGGGGTATTGGTTTGTATGGTCATTGAGAGGGCAGTAGATTTGATCAAATTTTTGACATCCTTAGAGGTGTTATTAAATTTCAAGTTCTTCATGAAACTTGTAGGATTTTCCGAGACCTTTCCAACGAGACTGATTTTGTATCATTTGGAAATTTGTGTGAAAAGATCGAGTTATTGAAAGAAGAGTGGGTTTTTAGAAAAAAATAATAATAAGGGGTTGCATCGCCCGTCCATGCGGGCGAGCGAGCGAGCTCTCGCTTGCCGAGCTCGCCTGGTGAGTGGGGAGCCCGGCTCGCCCTCCGACCTCTGTCCAATCTTTTATGCATAACTTTTCCATCAGACCTCCAAACCACTTGATTTTAGAAGCGATGGTTTCCTAAGAGATTTTTCTATCTTTCTACACCAGATTTAGGATTTTTGAGATTAAACAAAACGGAGGTGGTCGGATTTAAGTGAGTGGATCCGTGGGAATAGTCTGAACATGTGTTAGTAATTTGTGGATATCTTGAGCTAGAGAGCTCGGATCGAGCTGATTCTTTTTCCTAAGTAAACTTGAGACATAGCTCTACAATTGTTCTGAAGAGGTCGGTTTTCAGTTTAGCCTTTGAGATGTTCATTTTCCTGAGTGAATTTTCATAGTGTGTTGATTTGAACATGTTTTTGGGAATAGCTTTTCCATCCGACGTCCGATTGACCCGATTCTCGAGGCATCGGATTCGTAAAATATTTAATTTTATTTATTTGTGAAATTGGGAATTTTTAGAGCGGAAATTGATGGGATTTGTTTAGGTAGAAGTGAGGGGAAGGGGTAATGATTTTTTCGACCCATGTTTTCTTAATAATTGGACCTATGGAGGTCCGAATTGAGTGATTTCAGTGTCAATAAGTTTCTAATGTTTAAAAAAAGTGGTTGTGATAGGAAATTATGAAATAGTGCCGGGAATGTCACGAACATGTATTGTACATATCTAAATTGCCACATGTGCATTATTTAATATTTCTGATTATGCAATTGGTAATGTGTGACTATTGTGATTGTTATAGAGGCACAGTTGGAATGTCATCCCACGGACGTTGCTAAGACTTCCCGGCATTAGCTCGGAAGTTACTTGGTGAGTAACCTAGGTGGTTTCTCGATTATTACTTGTTTATATTTTACACTTATGACATTGTGGAGAATAATGGTGGGCTTTGTGGTTGTCTATGCTGGTTCTGAACCGAAGGTGTCTGAGGTATTGGGAGTTTTTGACATAGAAGTGTGTATATGATTTGTAATATGATTAATTGTCACTATGTGTGTGAATGTGATAAATTTGGAACCAAATGTAATGTGAGCTTTGTTTGGTATTGCTATATGCATTCCATGCATAATGCATGATCAGTAATTGGCAGTTGTGATCGGAGCAGCCACCAAGAGCTTAAAGCTTAACGTAATTGGGCCTTGAGCCCATAGTGATCCAGAGCCTTAGGCTCAACGAAAAAAAAAGCACCCTTATTGGGACAGTTTAGGCGCTCAGTCACAACAATGAAATAAATTGGAAAAAGGGTCGCATACGCATGATATGTGCACTTGATTGAATACTTTGATTGTGTGAAAGGGAAATCGCCTTGTTATTATGCGAATGATTCTGTGATATTCCTGAATGGGCTATTATGTGATAATTGTGTTATACTTGTCAATGCATGAATTGAGTGAACCATCGATGATGGTTCCTCACTGAGTTCGCAAACTCACCTAAAATTGCAAATTATTTTTTCAGGATCGAGAGAGTAGACTCCTAGCTCCAGAAAGAGACTTTTCTTGCCGTGTAGATCGTGCTGGCAAGAGAGTCATGGCACACAGGTCGGTCAGCTGGGATCTTTTGTGGATGACCTAGTTAGGTGTTTGTACTAGATTTCCTTGGAGTTTGTACAGATAATGAAAAACAGACAGATGTATAATTACTATTTTGATGATATAAAATGAGAAAGTTTATGTTTTAAAAAATTAGTGATTTTCAATATTGATGCTTTACGTTTTGATGCCATGTGAGGCACAGTAGTGATTGTTCGTAGTTCACTCTTATTGTAGGATATGTATCGGAATGACCTACGGGCATCCCGATGTGTACCCTATGGTAAGGGAGTGCTACATTTAGGTGGTATCAGAGCATAGTTTGACATCTGTTGGGACTAGTCAAATATTTAGGCTTGAATTATTTTGAGAAATACAGAAACTAATTGGGATTATTGTTTTGTTATAGGTCATCCGTTCTAGGTGATCAGATTGATCAACCAGCTGACCAGGGATCGGTAGGAGCTAGTAGGGAGTCATCGGTGCCTCGTTCTGAGGAGCTACCTCCTAGAGTACCCGTGAGACGGGAGAGGAGGTTTGATAGACTGCGCAAGCAGGGGGCTGTGGATTTCTATGGCAGCACAGACCCAGCTGAGGTTGAGGGATGGTTGGAGAGGACTAAAAGAGTCTTTGACCAGATGGATTGCGACTCAGATGAGCGGTTTGATTATGCAGTCTCTCTTTTGGAGGGCCCAGCTTATCAGTGGTGGAAGACTGTCCCGGGCAGTACCACCAGGCCTTGCCATTTGACATGGGAGTATTTTTTGAGGGCGTTTAGAGATAACTACATGCCCAAGGTGTATCTTGAGATGAAGATGCAGGAGTTCCTAGAGCTGAAACAGGGTAGGATGACAGTGGCTGAGTATGAGGTGAGATTTAACGAGCTTATGGGTTACGCTACTGCATTGATTTCCACAGAGGCTGATAGGTGTCGGAGGTTCGAGAATGGCCTCAATCTTGAGATCCGCACCAGATTAGCCCGATCTGACATGGGTACTTTTGTTGGTGAGGCTGCTGCTTTGTCTGAGTTGAGCAGCTTATGAGACAGAGACAGACAGAGATGGGTCAGGGTTCCAGGGGAAAGAGACCGAGTGACAGTCAGGGCAGTTCTGGCAGAGGGTTTGACAAGCGCCAGAGCAGGAAATTTTAGGTCACCGGGAGGATATAGACAGTCTGGTTTTGGGTAGAGAGGGAGGTTTGCTCAGACTAGTAGTGGAAATGGTAGAGGTATAGGACAGTTTCTCCCAGTGTGTGAGCATTGCGACAAGAGGCATAGTGGCGAGTGTTGGCATTTGACTGGAGCCTGCCTTAAATGTGGCTCCATGGATCATCAGATTAGGAATTGTCCTACCACCGTGGGAGCTTAATCTGTGGTTAGTGTTAGATCAGGTAGCAACACCACAATGCAGCAGAGTAGAGGAGGTGGATCTGGGCAGAGGGGCCGAGGTAGAGCCCGAGGCAGAGCTGAGGGATCTTTTGTGAGGACTGAGGGTCGGGGCAGCCGACCATAGTCCCAGGCCAGGGTCTATGCCATGACTAGGTAGGAGGCCCAGGATTCTCCAGATGTGGTAGCTGGTATGCTTCTTATCTTTGATATTGAGGCTTTTGCACTGTTGGATCCAGGATCCACACATTCTTTTGTTGCACCGCATTTGGCATGTAGATTGCATGGGGATAGGGAGTTGTTACAATATGGGCTAGAGGTGTGTTATACACCTCTAGGTAGTACTACTGCATTGGGAGAGGTCTGCAAGGGGTGCACGATCCAGATTGATCAAGCAGTGTTGAGAGCAGACCTCATAGCGTTGTCATTGACAGAGATCGATGTGATTCTGGGGATGGACTGGCTCACTGCCCATAGGGCTATCATGGACTGCTACACCAAGGAGGTCGTATTAGAGTCTCCTGGTCAGCCTAGAGTAGTGTTCCGAGGAGTTAGTCAGGCTGTGCCAGCCCGGATGATCTCTTTCCTGAGTGCCCTGAGATTGATGCAGGGAGGTTGTGAGGCCTATTTGGCTCATGTTATTGACACGAGAGTTGAGCAGAGGCTTCAGGATATTCCCGTGGTTAGGGAGTTTCCAGATGTGTTTCCTGATGAGTTACCAGGTTACTGCCAGATCGGGAAACAGAGTTCACCATTGATCTCGTTCCAGGTACTGCTCTTATATCTATACCTCCATATAGGATGGCACCTGTGGAACTGAGGGAGCTAAAGGCTCAGTTGCAGGAGTTATTAGAGAAGGGTTTTATCAGGCCCAGTGTTTCACCCTAGGGAGCTCCAGTACTGTTTGTGAAGAAGAAGGATGGGACACTGAGATTGTGCATCGACTATAGGCAACTGAATCGGGTGACAGTGAAGAATAAGTATCCACTACCTAGGATCGATGACTTATTTGATCAGTTGCAGGGAGCTTAGGTATTCACTAAGTTGGACCTGAGATTTGGGTATTATCAGCTGAAGATAGCAGAGGCTAATGTGCCTAAGAGTGCCTTCAGGAGTAGGTATGGGCATTTCGAGTTTCTTCCTTCTACTGAAAGATGTTTCTGAAGTGAATCACACGTTAATATATTGAACAGTAATATGATCAAGATACACAAGAAGGGGGGGTTGAATTGTGATAAACTTTTCGTTAATCCCTTTCTGAAATTACTTGTTCTTTCAAAAACTTATCGTAAATCAATTCGTAACTAGTTTAAAAAAAACTTTGTTAATTTTGAAAACTACGATATAAGTAATATGAGAGTAGAAAGAAAAAACACAGCAATTTATCCTAGTTCACCCCAAACCGTGGGCTACGTCCAGTCCTCAGATATCCTTCTGAGATTTCACTATTTCTGAATTGTTTACAAGTATTCTTTCGACTGAGCCTCTCCAGGTCTCTTTACAGCAAGTATTCTTTTACTCTTAGCCTCTTCAGGCTATCTGTAACACTTTCTAATTGAAAGAATAGTAAAGAGCTTGTTACAATAGAAATGCTCTTAACACTGTTCACTCGAAATATCGTTCACAATTTTTCTCTCAGATAATCTGAAAATCAAAAGTTGAATATTCAAGGTTTCATGAGGTTTTGTCTTCTTCAATCTCGACTCTTATTTATAGTCGAGTTCTTCAATTTCTTGAATATACGCTGCTTGAATCTTGAAAGAAAGCGGTTATTTAGTTTGACTCAGTAACTAACTCAAACCGATGTTTCTTTCTTCCGTCGATATTTTGTATCAATTTGCTTTTCTCTTGTAAAGCTTTGTTTGTTTTCTCTTGTAAAGCTTTAAATCGCTTTTCTCTTGTAAAGCTTTAAATGCTTTTCCTTCAAATTGATTCTTACTTGGCTGATTTTTCTCCTTCAGTTGTTTTTTTTTTTTACTTCTCATGCATCCATCTACTTTTCATTTGTATATTTCTCTTTGTTTGTCATCAAAATTATTTAATACGTGAAGTCTGGTTTGACTTAACATTCTTCCCCTTTTTGATGATAACAAATATTGTGAAATAGAGAAATATGAAAGGTATCAAATATACAGAAGTATGAATAAATCAAAATAACTTCGCTTTCAAAATTTCTTTACGCTTTTCCTTTCAAATTGATTCTCCTTCTCATTCTTCCTTCTCCCCCTATTTGTTATTAATAAAAAAAAATTATTTCCCAAACTGTTTCACCAACTTTTTCAGCATCTTCTTAATCTTCTTCATATCCTTATCAAGTTTTTGAACTTGTTTCTTTAAAGTCAATGATTCAAATTGCGATCGAGGATTACATCTCAACAACTTGTCTCACAACAACAAAGAATCGTTGTTGTATAAGCTTCCACGTTTGAGACATGTGGTTCAATAATTTGTAGGAGAGGCGGAGGAACATATACAGCTTGATCAGGAATATCAAGATCATAGGAATCAAGTATACATTGAAATGTGCTTCCAAGCTAAGGCATAGCTTCTGCAACTGAGTTGATCTCCCACGGAGGTCGATTTTGCGAATGTTACGTAAAATACTATAAGAACATTTTAAGTTGCCAATCGAAGAGAACGATCTGACCCTTTTCGATAAGTGCCTCCTGTGGAGCATCTATCTGTAGCCTTAGTTTGGCTTGTTCACGGATCTTGATAAATGCAGATAGAACTTCCACTTCTTTTCTCTTCACATGCTTCATCAATCAATTGCCCGCTTCGCAATCGATCGTAAGTCATGTCATCCAAAATCGGTTCGGTTGAACTTTCAGCCTTCTCTTCACACTTCGTTCAACAAAATTTGGTGGTTGTAAATCGGGTACCACCTTGATTCTTTGTCTCGTCCAATATTGGATAAAAAGTAAGACGCTCTCCAAATGGCTCGTGGATATGGTTCTCTTCCAACTCTCTTGATTGATCATAGAAATTTTGTAACCCCTATCCAATGATGTAGAATGCTGTTATCAAATTCAACTGATTTGAAGAAGGCTTTCACAAATCTCTTTGGTTTGTCTCGAATGATGACATATTTGGTCTTCTTCTCCTCTGTGACAACCAATCTGTGTTCCCAAATTTCTCTTTGAAAAGTTAAATATTTGGATGGAACATTAGTCATCACACTCAAGACTTTTTGAGTAACCTTTTGTCTCATAACATGTGTAGCAATTTGCTTGCGAATAAGTGAAGACTGAAAAGTAGTAGAAACTACTTCTTCAAAAATTGGATTATCAAGGACATTGTGAGTATCCTTAAGATTACCGAATGACTTCCATATTTACTTCAAAGAATATCAACCGTATCAACAACAGACTTTTCTGTAGTATCAACAACAGTTTTTTCTTGCCTTACCTTCTTAGACTTTGTTTCTGTTGTTGGACTTCCTTCTTTTGTTGCACTCATTTTCTTTCCCCTTGGTGACTTTTTAGGTTGCGTTTTTTTCTTTTCAGGTTCTTCTTTACTTTTTCCTCCACTTCCTTGAGACTGAGTTTCTGAATCTTTTTCAAGGATTGATGTCAACGACTTTGTAGCTTTTGATTTTTGCAGTTCAAAATGCTTTGATTGACTTGATTCTCTGGATTGACTGGCTTCTTTCTGTTGCACAGTTTTCGCTCTGGGTGACCTTCTTGCTTGCTTTGGAATGTCACTCAGTAGTGGTTCCCCTTTACGCTTCAAGTCACCCGATTCAAAAAATTGAACACTTCTCGACTTTGATTCCTAAGAATGTGATCTTGTTTCCTTCATAGAAGACTTCTTCAGTATACGCTCCCCCTCAATTGTTGCTTTACTTGGCGATTTTGCTCCTTTTCTGTCTGAAAATCTCAGACCCATTTTAGCAATAGATGTTGAATCTATATAGCTTTTAACAGATATCTTCTGTCTAATTCTCCAATCCAATCTAATGCCAGATTCTCTGAACACTCTTGTCAACAACATCCCATAAGGATAAGTGTTTGTATCCTTTATTGATTTTACCATGTATTGATAAATCAAATACGGTAAATCTATTGGGTGATGATTCAGAAGATGAAGAATACATTGTTCATCCAGGGTAGTGACCTGATGTCGTGAACCTATTCTCGGTAAAACACAGTCACATAGAACCGCGAACAATACCCTTGCCTTTGGTACCAGCCAAGAGGCTCTCCTTTCAGTTGGGTTATTTTGTCCATAAAGTTGATGACTAACTTCATCTTCGTTCATCTTAAGCTTAGTCATCCATTTCGCCATATTAGTGAGTTGAACTCCATCCATCGGACATTGGTGACTTTCTCCAAGAACTCCGTTCATTATAACAGAGTGTGTGTCTACATATGACACGATTGTATCGTCTCATCGACTTAGTATTCTTCGAACTCATAAACTTCTTGGAGATAGACTTCATCTCGCATTACTTGAAAGAAGTTTCTCCAACTCGCCGCTATTATCTCTATTCTATATCCATCTGTTCTTTTCTTAGTTCTTGAAGTTTACCAATCTTCCCTACCGATCTGGATCAACTCGCAAAATGGGCTTGACATTCATCTTCTTGATTACGATTGAGTAGGAACTTGCTTGAAGAAATTTCAGAGAGATTTAAGAGAACTAGCAATTTCAATTCGGTAGAAATCCCAAAAGTCGCTTTTAGGGAATTTATAGCGAATTCTAGAACTATTGTACTTCTCGATGATCTCGACAGTTTTTTCCTCTAAAACTTTTCTTGTGAAAGAAGTTTTATATCTGAAACAAATCTAACGCTGTTAACTCCATCGTTCCATTGTCTTGTCTTTATAAAAAACCAGATGAATGGTCCGTTAACTCCTCCGTCTCGTCATTTTGTCTTTATGAAAACCGGATGAATAGTCCGTTAACTCCTCCAAATGCATCATCTTGTCTTTATGAAAAACCGGATGAATGGTCCGTAACCATCACCATATTGAGGTTGCGTCGATTTCTTTAAAGCGATCTTCACTTAGTGGTTTTGTGAAGATATCCGCCACCGATATTCGTTTCTACGAATTGTAGGTCGACGACTTTCTTACGAGCGTAATCTCTCAAGAAATGATGTCTAACTTCTATGTGCTTTACCTTGAATGTTGAATTGGATTCTTTGACAAAGTGATGGTATTTGGTGTTGTCGCAGATATTGGAATCTCTTCCTCTTGTATTGAGTAGTCCTCTAATTGATACTTGAATATTTGTGAACAACAACTTCGGCGGACATATATTCAACCGGCGATTGATAATGCAATCGAGCTTTGTCTCTTGCTTGACCATGACACGTGTTTGGTCCAAGAAAGTGACACCACCACTCGTGCTCTTCCTTTCGATCCTATCACCGGCATAGTCCGCATCGCAATATCCATTCAACCTGAAATTTTTACCTTTCTCATACATTAAACAAAGATCAGTAGTACCTGCGAGATATCTCAAATTTCGTTTTACAGCAATATAATGAGATTCTCTAGGATCGGCCTGAAACCTTGCACACAAGCATACACTGAATAGAATGTCAGGTCTACTTGTTGTAAGATAAAGCAAAGAACCAATCATCCTTCTAAATAGGGTTTGATCCACCTTCTTACCACTTTCGTCTTTTGACAACAAGTTTCAAGGATGCATCGGGGTAGTCATATATTTAACACTGCACATATCAAACTTAGACAACAATTCTTTAAGATATTTTTGTTAATGGATAAAAATCTTATCCTCAGTTTGCTTTACTTGCAATCCAAGAAAGAATTTTAACTCCCCATCATGCTCATCTCAAATTCATTTTTCATCAGATTTTCAAAACTCATGCATAACCTTTTTGAAGTTGCACCAAAAATAATATCATCAACATAAATTTGCACAATAATGAAATCATTACTCAAGTTCTTCCTAAAAGAGTTTTGTCTACTTTACCTCTAGTAAATCCATTTTCTATAAGAAATGAACTCGACGATCATACCATGCTCTAGGGGCTGTTTGATCCATATAAGGCTTTATGAAGTCTGTAGACATGATCTGGATACTTTATGTACTCAAATCCGGAGGTTGCTTAACATAGACTTCTTCATCTATAAAACCATTGAAATGCACTTTTTATATCCATCTGAAAAAGCTTTATGTCATGGCAAACCGCATATGCAAGCGATATCCTTATTGCTTCAAGTTTTTCTTTGGAGCATATGTCTCATTGTAGTCTATTCCTTCTTGCTGATTATAGCCTTGTCTACTAATCTTTCCTTGTTTCGACTTACTTTTCTGATTCGTCTAGTTTATTCTTGAATACCCATCTAGTACCAATAATGGATTTCTTTTCGGTTTAGGAACTAAGGACGGACTTTATTTCTCTGAATTGATTCAACTCCTCTTGCATAGCTAGTATCCATGCTTCATCTTTTAGAGCTTCATCAATCTTCTTAGGTTCTACTTGGATATAAATGCCACGTTGGCTTCTCTTCTGAACTTGGACCTTGTTCGAACACCTTCTGAGGTTTCTCCAATAATTGACTCTTTAGGATGAGAACTTTTGTATCTCCAATCTTTCTTTAACTCCAAATTCTTCAAAACGTCTTTCTTTTCATCATATAGTGTTTCTGATGAAGATACTTCTTTGTACTCCGTCAAAGGCAACATAATAAAGATCATTATCTCGATTCCTCTTCCTTATTGGGTTGAGAGCTATCATCGAACTTGACATGAATAGTTTCTTCAATAGTCTTTGAGGTGAGGTTGTAGACTCTAAATGCCTTTGAGGTGAGAGAATAACCTAGAAATATTCTTAAAAGTGTCTTTGCATCAAACTTGTCCAGAACTTCCTTTGTGTTCAGAATAGTGCACTTGCAACCGAAAGGATGGAAATAAGAAATGTTTGGTTTCCTTCCATTCCATAACTCATAGGGATTTTTTTTCAATATTGGTCGCAGCAACACTCTATTCTGAATATAGCATGTATTGATGACCGCTGAGAAATATTTAGGAAGATTCATCTCTGACATTGTTCTTGCCATCTCTTGAATCGTCCTATTCTTCCTTTCAACAACTCCATTCTGCTGCGGAGTCCTTGGAGCAGAGAAGTTATGGAAAATTCCATTTTCTTCACAGAATACTCTAAATTTCTCATTCTCGAATTCTCCACCATGATCACTCCTTATACTGGCTATAGACACTTCTTTTTCATTCTGTAACCTCATGGAAAGGTTTCTAAAGCACTTGAAAGACTCATCTTTATGTGCCAGAAAAAGTATCCAACAAAACCTTGTAAAATCATCAACAATGACAAGTCCATACTTCTTTCCACCAAGACTTATTGTCCTTGTTGGACCAAATAAATCCATATGTAACAACTCTAGTGGTCTAGATGAAGTTACGAAATGTTTTGAAGAGAAAGAGGTTTTAACTTGTTTTCCTTTCTGACAACTTTCACGAAAGAAATCTTTGTCAAAACAAATTTGTGGCAAACCTTTTACCAAATCATGTTTCAAAAGTTTTGAAATATGTTTAAAACTGACATGACCTAGTTTTTTATGCCAGATCAGTCTTTCTTCTTCAGTAGATAAAAAACATGAAATATTTTGAGACTGAAAATCGTCTAAATCAATTTTGTAAAGATTGTTTCGTCTTTCGGCCTAAAAGAAGATAGAACCATTTTTGTTTCTGACTTCACAAAAGTTTTGGTTGAATGTAACTTCAAAACCAGAAACACATAATTGACTAATACTTATCAAGTTATGCTTTAGACCATCAACTAGCAGTACGTTGTTAATGCATGCATGGGAATTCTTACCAATCTTACCAATCCCGATTATCTTGCCCTGCTTGTTGTCTCCAAAAGTTACCGAACCTCCTTTCTTGTACTGAAGATCTAGGAACATAGACCTTTTTCCGTCATGTGACGCGAGCATCCACCGTCCAAATACCAATGGTGCTTCTTTGGCTCCTCCAAAGAAGGATTTCTGTAGGAGATATTATCTTGTTTTAGGTCCCCTGATTCTCTTGGGTCCTTTAGGGTTAGTATGGTGTAATGAATGATAATAAGAAGTAGAATGAAAGCGTTGATGACCTTTTTGAAAACCACGATTGATATTTTTCTTATCTTTTGAACAATTGATTTCACGTAATCTTTGGGACTTATTTTAGTAAACCCTAATCCAGCTTTTATCACTTTCGGATATCGCATTTTCCTAGCATTTCATTAATCTTTTATGTACTATTTGTAAATTTAGCTAGATCAATCGAGATTATTGTTTCTCGTTTCAACTGCTTAATCTCTTGGATCTATCTATAACTTTGTTGTTATTCAGTTCCTCAACTTGCTTTCTCGGACTTATATTCTCACTCTCTATCTCATGAATATGTTTGAGGTTTTCTACATATTTCTTTTCAACAACTTGTCTTTGTTTGAGAATAGCATGAGAATCCTCTAACAATTCTCGAGTATGCATCTTAATATATTATTATAGCTAGAAGTTACCTCTTCATCACTTTCTTCTTCACTACTGGACATATGTTAGCATGTTACGACGCTTCGAGCTTGTATCGATTTCGATGAATCCAGATCCTCCCACGTTGCCATCATGCTTTTCTTGTTATCCCTACTCTTTTTGGGTTGTCTTTTCAACATTGGACACTCGGACTTGTAATGTCCCGACTTATTGCATTCATAACATGTAATAGATGCTTTCTCGACTTTTCCATCGTCTTTGCCACTGTTCCTTCTGAATGTTGAATTTCCTTTGGACTTCTTTTTCCACATTCTTCTTATCTTTCTTGAAATGAAAGATAGCTCATCGTCTTCATTACTTGATTCAGATTCTGACTTGGTGGAATCATCATCCTTTGATTCTTCAATCTTTAATGCCTTTGATGTATTCCTCTTTGTATTTTTCTTTTGGATTTTGTAATTCTTTTGACCTGCTTTGAGCGCTATGGACTTCTCTTTCTTGGGATTATCTTCTGCATCAAGCTCTACTTCGTGTATCTTCAATGATCCAAGCAATTCATCAAGCTTTAGTACGCTTAAGTCTTTGGCTTCTTGTACAATAGTTACTTTGGGTCTCCATCTTTTTGGCAGACTCCTCAAAATCTTTCGAACATGGTCTTGACTGTTATACGTTCTTCCAAGAGCTTTTAGCCCATTAACAATTGTTTGAAATCTTCCAAACATTTGATCAATGGTCTCTTCTTCTTTCATTTTGAACAACTCGTACTGATGCACCAGAATGCTTATCTTGGACTCCTTGACTTGATTTGTTCCTTCATGTGCAATTGATAATGTATCCCACATTTCTTTGGCAGTGTCGCATCTATGAATTTTTTCATACTGCTTCGCTTCAATGCACAACTCAAGAAAATTTCGCTTGGAGTTTAGTTGAAATCTTGCTTTACGCTTTCGCTTGTCCATCTTTCTCGTGGAATTGGATTTTATCATCATCTTCAGTGTGTATGCTCTGTTCCCGATGATGTCCCAAAGGTCAATGTAAGTAGATTCGATAAACAATCTCATCCGGTCCTTCCAATAGTGGTAGTCTTCACCATTGAATCTTTGGAGGTCTAGTGATCAAGCTCCTTTGACAATATACATGTGTGATTCCACCATTTTCTTTAATTCACACTTTATTAAAGTGATTCTTGAACACCGTGCTCGATACCAATTGAAGTGAATCACACGTTAATATATTGAGCGATAATATGATCAAGATACACAAGAAGAGGGGTTGAATTGTGATAAACTTTTCGTTAATCCCTTTACGAAATTACTTGTTCTTTCAAAACTTATCGTAAATCAATTCGTAACTAGTTTAAAAAAACTTTGTTAATTTTGAAAACTACGATATAAGTAATATGAGAGTAGAAAGAAAAACAGACAATTTATCTTGGTTCACCCCAAACCGTAGGCTACGTCCGATCCTCGATATCCTTACGAGATTTCACTATTTCAAGCTGTTTACAAGTATTCTTTCAATCGAGCCTCTCCAGTCTCTTTCTGCAAGTATTCTTTTACTCTTAGCCTCTTCAAAGCTATCTGTAACACTTTCTAATTGAAAGAATAGTAAAGAGCTTATTACAATAGAAATGTTCTTAACATCGTTCACTCGAAATATCGTTCACAATTTTCTCTCGATAATCTGAAAATCAAAGTTGAATATTCAAGGTTTCATGAGGTTTTTCTTCTTCAATCTCGACTCTTATTTATAGTCGGGTTCTTCAACTATTTCTTAAATATTCGCTTGAATCTTGAAAGAAGCGGTTATTCGGTTTGACTCCTTAACTAACTCAAATCGATGTTTCTTTCTTCCGTCTCGATATTTTGTATCGGCCGCTTTTCTCTTGTAAAGCTTTAAATGCCTTTTCTCTTGTAAAGCTTGCCCGCGCTTTTCTCTTGTAAAGCTTTAAATGCCTTTTCTCTTGTAAAGTTTTAAATCGGTTTTCGCTTGGTGATTCTTACTTCGGCTGATTTTTCTCCTTCAGCTGTTTTTTTTACTTCTTATGCGTCCATCTACTTTTCATTTGTATATTTCTCTTTGTTTGTCATCAAAATTATTTAATACGTGAAGTCTGGTTTGACTTAACAGTTTCGAGCTTTGTTACAAACAATAGTAGCTCTAAATTTAGCACAATGAATAAAATTTCTAGCTTTTGAATCTCTAGCCTTTCTTAAAAATCACTAACTTTTCAATCTTCGACTCCGACTTGTATTTATAGCCTTCGTCTTCAACCGCTTCTTGATAACTACTTCTTTCTTCTTGTTTCTTGATCTTTGAAAAAACAGTTATTCAGTTGAGTTCTGTAACTTACTCAAACTGATTGATCGTCTAACATGCTATCAGGTTTTCGTCTTCAATTATTTCGTCTCATTGTCAGCTTCGCTTCGTCTTATTTCTATCGTCTCATTTTGCTTTGTACTTCCACCTCTATTTTATCGTCTCATTTTGCTTTCTTCTTCTGTCTCATTTCTATCGTCTCATTTTGCTTTCTACTTCCGTCTCATTTTGCTTACTACTTCCATCTCTTTTGTATCGTCTCATTTTGGTTTCTGCTTTATTATTTGGTCTTCATCAAATTTGATCGTACAGTCATTTTGACTTAACAATATCCCCCTTTTTGATGATAAGAAATAATCATAAAAAAATTGTAACCAAAATCTTCTTCTTTTGTTCTTTTCTTCTCTTCTTGTTCTCCCCCTATCTTTGTCATTTCTTTCTCCTTTTCTCCTTTATCCCCCTATTTGTTATTGATCAAAAAGATCATGACCGCAGATGCTTCATAACTTCAGAAAACATTTCTCTCATTTTAGTGCGGAGTGACTTGAGATCTTGTCGAATATACTTTACTTCTTTATGCAAGTCACCCACAAAAGCACACAGATTATCAACTTTATCTTCAATTTCTTCATCATGCTTTTGTTGTACTACTTCAAGACCAACGGTCATAGTATATGCATATGAAGATATGACACCTGGTTCAGTTATTGTAAAGGTAAGAGGTTTGACAAATAAGCTCGGTTCCGGGAGATCAAGATCATCAAGACTAGTTAGTCATGGAACTTGTCTTCCAAATAGGTGTAGAACATCTCCAATTGAAGACACGGTGGTCAAAGGTCTAATGTGCATAATGAGATGCACAAGTGACTCTATTGAGTAGCTTAGGCCTCCAATCCCAATGGATCTGTACTGCCCTTCTATAAGTCTTCCAACTACCTGAGAAGAGTCTTCGGTGGTTTGTTGACCATAATTGCTTCTTGATGCTTTAGAAATGTAGTGGGAAACATAGATTCCTTTCTGCAGGACTGCATAGCATGCTTCATCAATATTTCTCACTTTAGCTTCGATCTGTTCTGTTGGGTCTGAAGCCCAACTTCTAACACCCCACTCCCGCATGACCCGAACTCGACATCGATGGTCATATCCGAGTCCGTGCTCCGCGAGGGTGGCGTTCAACTAAACTCGACTGATAATTGTTACATATTTTTGTTTTCATTTACTAAAATGCAGAAATCAATACCCAATTGGGTCCTTATTCAATCAGATACAATTTCATTAAACACAAATTTCAATAGCCACACAGGCCCATTTCCCCAAATCCAAATATACGATTATACAATTCATTACAAATCTAAAACATGCAATGCAGACGCGAACTGATCCCGACCTCTATCCTTCACTTGAATCCCGCAAATATACTCTCGTTGGCCTAACGGGGTATTCTTCTGATTCTGAAAAATAATTGCAAATTTTGGGTGAGTTTTGCGAACTCAGCGAGTGACCATCATCGATGGTACACCAAGCCCTATAACGCATAACATAAACAATTTATATCATTTCATTCACATACACTAGATCAATCATTCCACTTATTTTATTCATATCATTTTACTTGTCATTTTCCATATCAATTACACAATTTCATGATATTTCACATTCACTATCAGTCAATCATTTATGTCATGCATATGCAGTGCATATGAGACTCACTTTCTATTTGTGATTTTTGTTGTGACCGAGTGCCTGTACTGTCCCATAAAGGGCTCATTAATAATTGTCCCATGTAGGGCTCATTGATAACCTTCCCATGTAGGGCTCATTGAACGTTGAGTTTGTAGCTCTGATCGGTGGCTACTCAGGTCACAATTACTATTTTGTTTCATGCATTCATGCAATGGAATGCATCACTCACAATTACTTATCCCATTCAATCACTTTCTCATAACATCGGATCTTAGTCTGACAATCCACATTAAAGTGGAGCATTTCACAATTTCATTTATAAGTAAATATACTTTTACCAATTACATATTTACACGTCATTAACCCAATTGACAGTCAATAGTACTTTGATATTCAAATCAATATCACAATCATCGGATCGTGGTCCGGCATTCCACATTAAAGTGGAGTATTTCACAATTTCATTCATGTTCAAATACACAATTAACAATCACATATGTCATTGGAACGTGGTCCGGCATGTAGCAATCATATAATGCACATCCAAAAAAACACTTGTCAATCACTTTAAATGCACATAGGTCATCCAATTCACATTCAAGTAGCACTTCAATATTCCAACTCCACCAATACACAGTCATCGGACCTTCTATCCGGAGTCAACAATCAAAACACAATTCATCACCTTTTATATACATATTTAGTAATCAATCAATTCAATTTTAGGAAACAGAACAATTAAAGAAAGGAGACCTTCTCGGTCTACTCACAGTACGCTCCAGATTAGCAAATTTCTTCACAGTTTCGGATGCGCCTTTATGCAGATGTTTAACCTGCACAATCACAATTTGTGCGAAACCCTATTTATTCTCAATTTCCGAATTTCAAATTCACAGAATAATCAAAAATCACATAACCATTCTTCAATCATTCCAACCCAACTCTAGCAACATTTTCAAATTATAAACACTTTCTTCCTCATCCAAGACAAAATCCCTAATTCAAGGAAATCCGAAATTGAACAATTTATACCATGCAATCACCACAACTGATGTTAGAAAACTCAATCCCATACAATCCTCAATCTATTTAAACCAAATTTCATTCAGAATTTAACAATTCAAAAATTGTCCTTACCTTCGTTCTTTACCAAATTCGAAAATTTCTTGGCTCTAAAGGAAGCTTTCATCTTCCTCCACCATTTTCCTTCATGGATCACCATAAAAATCACTCTAGAAGGGCTTAGAAAATCAAGACCTAGCTTTGCTTTTCTTTTTCTCCTTTCTTTCCACCCACCGAAAGCTCTCACTCTGCTCTCTGATATTTCTCTTCTGTTATTTTCTAAGTGTCGTTCATCACTCTCTGCTCCTGCTATTTAAACAAAACCTCACTTCACTCTTTTACCAAAATGCCATTAATGAGTGCCAAATGTCCCATTTACCCTTACATGAAAGCCTTATGACTCAAGACCTTAAGTGGTCGGCCAATTTTACCTTTAATGAATTTTTACCACCGAACGGTCACCCAACTTCACTCCAAAAATTGAACGTCTTAGGGGCTAAATTTGGGGTCTGACCTCTTCAGAACATTAGTAGTCCCATATCGCTAGTTCAATTTGAAACAAAAATCAGATCGTTAGGAGCTCTCAAAGCTTAAGATATCTCCAAATTATCGACCCATGTTAAGAAAAATATCCAACTCAAACTCTTTCAATCGGTCTACTCACTTTGATCCGATCGGTCTTTCTCAAATAAACATAAAAAACCCATATGTTTGGTATGGAGAGATAGAGGGATTTCATTGGAATTCAACGCTTTAACCATCAGATCGATCGGATAACAGACAAAAAAGTTATGGCCAACCTAGTGGAGAGAGGTTGGTCGGCCAAAACTGAACAAATATGGGCAGAGCGGTGCGCCTACGCAAGGCGCTCAATCAATCGACTATATTGGCAGAGCGGTGTGTCTACGCGAGGCGCTCGGTCGATCGATCATATGGGTAGAGCGGTGCGCCTACGCGAGGTGCTCAGTTGATCCGGCGTGCGAAATCGCTCGGTCATTAGGGGTCGGTCGACCATCATAGGTTGATCTGTCATCAGAGGTCGATCGGCCCTCAAAGGTTGATCTGTCAGAGCTCGCTCGGTCGATCGACCCTCAAAGGTCGGTCGGTCAGAGCTCGTTCGGTCGATCGGCCCTCAAAGGCCGATCGGTCAGAGCTCGCTTGGTCGATCGGTCGGCTAGCACCTGATCCGACCTTCAAACTTCTAACACTTATAGCTTTTGGCCCAGAACTCCAAATTTTACAAACTTGGAGAGATAGAAAGATCACAGAATGCTCTACAACTTTCATTAGGACTTAACATCAAATTCAATCTCTAAAAGGGGTCAAAAGTCCCTGCAAAAGTGGTTGTTCGCCAGCTTCATCCAAAACAACATCAGAACGAGCAAGCATCAAAACTTGTAACTCCATTGTCCATAATTCCCATGCTTTATATCAATGAACAGATAAAACACACTCTACAACTCTCATGAAGACCACATTCACCCATTCAACCTAAATCAATCGAGAAAAAATCAACAAAGTTTCAGGTCACATAATTCCTATTACCGTTCATGCTGTACACATAACTCATTTTCAAAGCAAACTCCAACCTCCCCTTCAAGCCACAATTGGACAACACTTCCTTCTTAAGAATTCTAGCCAAATTTTCTCACATTTAATTAAGTCAAACCTCATCTCAATAGGATAACCATATAACAAGTTATGATCAAAAACTTAACTCACATCATACTTCATCCATACCATTTTTTTAACCCACAGAACATTCAATTCACTCCTTATATGCTCCACAACCAAGTCACAACCTAAACTTGAACACAAGTCCACACGTTTGCAGCAACTACTCTCAACCATCTCCCATTAATAAAATACTCATTTAAAAGCTATGCAAACTTAATCCAATTTAAACCACATCAGTAGACAAATTGCCTCAAAGAACCAATATTCATTTAAAGAGTGAATTTGCATCTAATTGATCAATACTGTAGAGGTAAAAAATCCTCATATGCTTCTCCTTTCCCACGTACTTCATCACTCAAATGTTCCTTTTTAAATGACCACAGCTGATCACTCAATATTTCTTTCAATTACTGATTTAGCCATCACACTAGCTTGACTATTTCACTTGCATAATTCAGATTACTCACCAACTTTGGTTTCATATGCTGTGACTCAGGTCATTTTTTTTTGAACCTATTCACATATCACATTTTATGACTCTACGGTCTTTTTCACTAGTACATAAGCTCATAAAAATTTTGTTATACCTATTAATTCATATAGCTGAATTAAACTTTCTCCAATTCTGAACACACCTTGTCAATGTGATGCTCACAAAACATTTATCACTCTTTTGTCAACTCACTTCTCCACAATGCAACAAACTCGAGGTGTTGATTCACCTAACTCTGTTACTTTAATTCTGGTCCTTGACCATTTTTAGGCACTTTTCATTTTAATGTAAGGGTGGACAACCCCTTACCATCAAACAACATTACATCGAATACTATGATTGTTGGGACCCGATCTGGGAACCGGATCCCAACTGAAATAGAAGCGGAAAACGGGCACGGAACAAAGTGGCGGAACGAAACAATCGAACCAAACGAACGGATTTCGAAGCGAAACGAAATACAAAAGTACCGAAGCAAAACGAACGAACTCGAATCACAACGCAAAAGAATCGAAAGAACGAAACATAAGGCGAAATCAAATCGAATACGTCTGGAATCAAACCAAATAATTGAATTAGTTGAACTGAATGAATTGCCGACATCCGTGAATAAAATACAAAGACAACAACGATCGCGTTGGAAACCTAGACGAAACATCCAAAATCCGATATAAATTTTTTTTTTCCATACATATCTGTTCTCTTTATTAAAACTCATTCAAAACATAACCAATCCATACAAATCCCAAAAATTTCATCTTCTTAACTAAACACTTATCTTTAACAAACTAACTTCTCATTCGTATTCTTATCTTAACTCGATTTTTAACAAAAATCGGGCAGCATGACGGCTGTATTTTGACAGCCCAAAAATTTCTGCAAAGGCAAAAACACACTTCTATATCACAATCCAACAACACAAATTAACATCGGACCTCCCGTCCGGAATCCGAAACACCAGCAAACGCAAACCTATATCTAGAACACTTCATTATCTCATTCCCCAATACATATTTCAATCCGAATACAATTCACTCATATTCATATACATTCACCATTTCTACTCATAATCATATACAAACTCAATTCCAATACTCGATTCCATACACACAAATCCATAATTCATATACACATCCATACTTAATTTCAACCATTGTAAATACAATCCAAACTGAAAATGCTACAATTTTTCATGGCTTCCCAAGCCATAAACAATATCAGAATCAAAACACAAAATACAAGGTGTGAAAAAACGAACAGAAGTCTTAACGTTCTTTCATCCGAACTCCCGCTTATAACCTGGAGGTGGGGATGAAAGTGGGGTGAGCTCGACGGCTCAGTGGATAATACACTTATAAATTGAAACATAAGCAAAAACATTTTTCCAAAACGTTTGCTATTTATTTCTCAAAAACTTATAAGTTCATAACCCTTTTCACTTTTTCACAAACACTCACACTGAAAACTCTAATTTCCTTCTCAATTTCAACCCTCAAACTATTATTTCTCAAATTCCAAAATTTTTCAAAATTTATAAATATGATCGAAAACATGAATGTAAGCACGTATGTATGCATCACTTTTAGAAAGAAATCAAACAGCACATAACATTTCAGAATGGTTTGGTTCGGTCCAAAATAGAACGTACTACACATTCCCGCATAGCGGTCCTATACAGCCATAAACAGAACGTACTACACTTTCCCGCATAGCGGTCCAGTGTAGCAGTGAAGGGAGTCCGAAATCGGAGCTCCATGTCACTAGCAGGCAGCCGGGAGAAGGCTATATCGAATAGAGACAATGCACTGACTCACAAAAGGATCTGACCAAACCCACATAACACATAAGCGAAAACGGAAATTCAGATTGCCCAAAGGCACTTTTCAAAAGTCTTGATTTTCTTTAAAATTTTCATATTTCCACATAATGTCAGACTTGACACACTCACATACATAATTCACATCAATTCATGTTGAACTTTACATTCAATATTCACCAATTTCATCACATAACAATCAATCCAATGCACAACAATGAATGCAATTTATTTCTTTCAAACATATCTCAAAACGTATACAATTTCATAAAACACATTGCTCAAATTTTTCAGATAATTTAAAAACATAATTTTCATAAATCTTGTATTTTCTAAAATCATTTTCATAAAATCATTTATCAAAACTTTGCTTCTTGAATTTTCAAATTCACATTCTTAGCTTACAATTCAATAAATAAATATACCACCCACCTCGAAATGATGCAAGGACCTCGTCCCGATCATCAATTTGACCAAAGCGTCCTTTGTTCTTCCAATTGAAAATTTAACCTAAACCATAATCATCCAAATTCAATGTCATAAATAACTAAATCCTCAAAATTTATTTCACAAATCACAACGCCATAATAGCCTCAAGAGATCTAAATCAAAATTCTCCTATTTTTCCAATTTTCAAAATCGGGCCTAAAACCCTACTTCACAATTTTCCAAAATTGAACATCACAAATCATATAATCTTTCAATTGACTTAGGAATTCTTCAATTCCCCACATATTCAAGCTATTGGAGAGAAAATCCCCAATTTCCACAATTGGCCTAAACCCCAAATTTACCATTTTTCAAATTAAACCTCACTTAAAGCATAAACATCAAAATTGACTTAAGAAATCTCAAATTCATCATTAATCCAAGCTATCTAAAGCATCAATTTACAAAAACCCGAATTCACAAATTTGGGCAAAACCCCCAATTCACAATTAATCCAAAATTAAACATAATCATAACCTATTCTCTTCAATTAACCTTAGGAAAACTCAATCCATAACCATCTTAAACTAAACCAACCAACAAACTCATCAAAAATTCAAAACTTGAACTTTCTCTCACTTACCATTTTCTCCACCATTTTCGTTATTTTTGAGCTCCAAGACAAGCTTTCATCTTCTTCCCTCTATTTCCTCTTGGAAACAACGAAAATCTCTAAGAAAAACCCATAAAAACCAAACCTTGGTTCATCTCTCTTCTCCTTCCTTCCATAGCCGATTGCTTCATTCTCTTCTTCTTCATTTCTTCTTCTCCCTTCTTCTAATTTTCGTGACTTCTGCTGGTTTCTTGGAGTAAAAACGACAGCTATAGTTGAGTTTATGGCCTGGTCATTAAATGAGAGTAAATGACCTAAATGCCCCTTCATTTAAGTGAAATCCCAAAATACCCCTGCACAGGATTTTCAAAATCTGATAGCTTGCCTCCTGCTTTTGAGCATGTAAACGAAATATTTTGGACAAACTTTCTTCTTGACAATTGTTCCTCTAGATCATACGAATCTAACGCAACTGACGAAGCTCAATTCGGATCTAAAACGAAGAAGTTATAGCTAAAATACTATCGGACCTGTACAAATTCCGAGACTGAACATAAACCCATCTTAATTCAAGAAATTAACAATCTTAGGGATGGAATTAAATTTCGATCCCTTCACAAGAATTGTAGCCCTATATCTTAATTTTATTTGGCCTCAAGAATCAACTCAATCGGAGTTGTACAGCTCCCGAATTTCGCAAAATACTGAACCATATTCAGAAAATTATCCAACTTATAACCTATAACCAAATCTCTTACTTTGGTTCAATCAATCTCTTTCCATTTAATCTCCTAAAAATCATAATTCTTCATAAAAAGGAAATTAATTGTCTTAGGAATCCAACACTTCGAGAATCAAATCAATCGGATGTCGGACGAAGGAATTATAAGCAAAAGATTACAAAAGGGATCGGATTAAAAACAAAGTAATGGAACTTCAAAACTGAACTTTTCCAAAATCATATCTCTCGATCCCGAACTCGAAATTTGACAAATTTGGTGTCAATAAAAAGATCAAAGGAAGCTATACAACTTCCCTGAAGTACTCAAAATCAAATTAGGTCTCGAAAGAGGTCAAAACCTCAATCAAAGATTCTATCCAAAACAACTTTTCCTAAACGACTTCCAATTTTAATCGCTCATAACTCCTAGCCCCGATATCGAAGAATTGCAAACTTTATATCAATGGAAAGATAAAAACATCATCTAAAACTTTCATGAAGACTACTTACTCCAATTCATACTAAATCCATACGACGAGTGGCCTCAAAGCATAGAGCACACAAATATATACTTAATAGCATTTTCAAAACAAAGCATATCTTCGAAAATCATATCTCTCAATCCCGACATCGAAAAATAGCAAACTTTATGTCCACAAAAAGCTCTCGACAGAGGCTACAATTTTCATGTTGATCATTTTCTCGAATTTTGCCTAAATAAAAAAGTCAACTTTCAAAAAGTCAAACTCCAAGCAAACTTTGACTGATCATAACTCTCACTTTTGATATCAAAAAATATTAAACTTTATGGCTACAGAAAACTCTTAACATAAACTACAAGTTTTCAGAAGACAATTTTCTCAAATTTTTCCTCAAACAAAAAGTCAACTCTCTCAAGTCAAACTTTCTATCTCCAAAAGTCAACTTTCTTAATTTTTCAAATTCTCTCACTTTCTTTCTTTATTTCTTGATTTTCCACTCCCATTTCAATTAACTCATTCTCTTTCCTCTTATAATCCATATAACTTCATTCAAATATCAAAGTCCTCAAAACTAAACAATTCTTTTCTCATAATTTTTTTTAATTTCAGCAAATTTTCTTAAATTCATAAATTGTCTCACCAATTTCTTTCTCATTAATATTCATTTTAATATTTCTAATTATCATCAAAAGTTCGGGGTCCAACATTTCTCCCCCTCTTAAAAGAATTTCGTCCTCGAAATTCATACTTAGTCATCAAGTAACACATCTGCCTAACCATAGTCAAATTACTTTCTTATCCATTTCCCATCACATACTTTCTTAACTTAATCACTATTTCTGAATCTTAATGAACCTTAAGGGACCATCCATCATTTGTCTCATCTTGCAAGGATTCACTTCCTCTTTCTTTAAAGCATAAGCATAGTCAAAATCAATTTATCTCCAATCTCATTTCAGATTATCACATTCCTAAAATCGGTCATGATTCTCGCCATCGTTATCAACAATCAATTTAATTCTCCAAATATTTCAGATATACCTTCATATCATTTAATCCTATCCTTCCAGTATTTCTTATTTCATCTCATAAATGTGTAAAGTCGAGTCATCCAAAATCATCTTAAAATTCTCATCGCATAATGTCATCATGAACTTCAAATCTCAAGTTCATTAACACACGCCTAAAATCAATCAAAGTTCTTAACCTCAATCAAACAGTCACTAAATTCAATCTCGATAATCATATTGCCCAAGTATGATCATAATACTGGGTTCTGATACCATCTATGTTGGGATCCGATCTGGGAACCGGATCCCAACTGAAAAACGAAGAACGAAGGAAACGAAAGCAAAGGGGTAGATAACTAAAACGAGACAAAAGTGAAAGCGAAAATAGCAAAACGAATCGAATAAGCGAATCGGATACGAATAACAAAGCGGATAGAACGAAATCGAATCATAAAGCGAAAATGGATCAAAAGCAAATCAGATATCAAAACGAATACACATCGGAATTGAATGTGAAAACGAATTGAATAAAATACGAAAGCGAATCGAACTGTATTAAATGCCGACATCCGTGAATAAAATACAAAGACAACAACGATCACGTTGGAAACCTAAACGAAACATACGAAATCCGGTATAAATTTTTTTCCCATACATATCTGTTCTCTTTATTCAAACTCATTCAAAACATAATCAATCCATACAAATCCAAAAAATTTCATCTTCTTAACTAAACACTTATCTTTAATAAACTAACTTCTCATTCGTATTCTTATCTTAACCTGATTTTTACCAAAAATTGGGCAGCATAACGGCTGTATTTTGACAGCCCAAAAATTTCTGCAAAGGCAAAAACACACTTCTATATCACAACCCAACAACACAAATCAACATCGGACCTCCCGTCCGGAATCCGAAACACCAGCAAACGCAAACCTATATCTAGAACACTTCATAATCTCATTCCCCAATACATATTTCAATCCGAATACAATTCACTCATATTCATATACATTCACCAGTTCTACTCATAATCATATACAAACTCAATTCCAATACTCGATTCCATACACACAAATCCATAATTCATATACACATCCATACTTAATTTCAACCATTGTAAATACAATCCAAACTGAAAATGCTACAATTTTTCATGGCTTCCCAAGCCATAAACAATATCAGAATCAAAACACAAAATACAAGGTGTGAAAAAACGAACAGAAGTCTTAACGTTCTTTCATCCGAACTCCCGCTTATAACCTGGAGGTGGGGATGAAAGTGGGGTGAGCTCGACGGCTCAGTGGATAATACACTTATAAATTGAAACATAAGCAAAAACATTTTTCCAAAACGTTTGCTATTTATTTCTCAAAAACTTATAAGTTCATAACCCTTTTCACTTTTTCACAAACACTCACACTGAAAACTCTAATTTCCTTCTCAATTTTAACCCTCAAACAATTATTTTTCAAATTCGAAAACTTTTCAAAATTTATAAATATGATCGAAAACAAGAATGTAAGCACGTATGCATGCATCACTTTTAGAAAGAAATCAAACATCACATAACATTTCAGAATGGTTTGGTTCGGTCCAAAATGAACGTATCTTGCACATTCTCATAAGCGGTCCTATGCAACCAGAAAGCGAACGTACTACACTTTCCCGCATAGCAGTCCAGTGTAGCCGTGAAGGGAGTCCGAAATCGGAGCTCGATGACACTAGCGGGCAGCCGGGAGAAGGCTATATCGAATAGAGACAATGCACTGACTCACAAAAGGACCTAACCAAACCCACATAACACATAAGCGAAAACGAAAATTCAGATAGCCCGAAGGCACTTTTCAAAAGTCTTGATTTTCTTTAAATTTTTCATATTTCCACATAATGTCAGACTTGACACACTCACATACATAATTCACATCAATTCATGTTGAACTTCACATTCAATATTTACCAATTTCATCACATAACAATCAATCCAATGCACAACAATGAATGCAACTTATTTCTTTCAAAGATATCTCAAAACGTATACAATTTCATAAAACACATTGCTCAAATTTTTCAGATAATTTAAAAACATAATTTTCATAAATCTTGTATTTTCTAAAATCATTTTCATAAAATCATTTATCAAAACTTTGCTTCTTGAATTTTCAAATTCACATTCTTAACTTACAATTCAATAAATAAATATACCACCCACCTCGAAATGATGCAAGGACCTCGTCCCGATCATCAATTTGACCAAAGCATCCTTTGTTCTTCCAATTGAAAATTTAACCTAAACTATAATCATCCAAATTCAATGTCATAAATAACTAAATCCTCAAAATTTATTTCACAAATCACAACGCCATAATAGCCTCAAGAGATCTAAATCAAAATTCTCCCATTTTTCCAATTTTCAAAATCGGGCCTAAAACCCTACTTCACAATTTTCCAAAATTGAACATCACAAATCATATAATCTTTCAATTGACTTAGGAATTCTTCAATTCCCCACATATTCAAGCTATTGGAGAGAAAATCCCCAATTTCCACAATTGGCCTAAACCCCAAATTTACCATTTTTCAAATTAAACCTCACTTAAAGCATAAACATCAAAATTGACTTAAGAAATCTCAAATTCATCATTAATCCAAGCTATCTAAAGCATCAATTTACAAAAACCCGAATTCACAAATTTGGGCAAAACCCCCAATTCACAATTAATCCAAAATTAAACATAATCATAACCTATTCTCTTCAATTAACCTTAGAAAAACTCAATCCATAACCATCTTAAACTAAACCAACCAACAAACTCATCAAAAATTCAAAACTTGAACTTTCTCTCACTTACCATTTTCTCCACCATTTTCGTTATTTTTGAGCTCCAAGACAAGCTTTCATCTTCTTCCCTCTATTTCCTCTTGGAAACAACGAAAATCTCTAAGAAAAACCCATAAAAACCAAACCTTGCTTCAGCTTTCTTCTCCTTCCTTCCATAGCCGATTGCTTCATTATCTTCTTCTTCATTTCTTCTTCTCCCTTTTTCTAATTTTCGTGACTTCTGCTGGTTTCTTGGAGTCAAAACGACAGCTATAGTTGAGTTTAAGGCCTGGTCATTAAATGGGAGTAAATGACCTAAATGCCCCTTCATTTAAGTGAAATCCCAAAATACCCCTGCACAGGATTTTCAAAATCTGATAGCTTTCGTCCTATTTTTGAGCATGTAAACGAAATAATTTGGATAAACGTTTTTCTTGAAAATTGTTCCTCTAGATCATACGAATCCAACGCAACTGACGGCGCTCAATTCGGATCTAAAACGAAGAAGTTATGTCCAAAATACTATCAGACCTGTACAAAATCCGAGACTGAACATAAACCCATCTTAATTCCAGAAATTAACAATCTTAGGGATGGAATTAAATTTCGATCCCTTCACAATAGTTGTAGCCCTATATCTTAATTTTATTTTGCCTCAAGAATCAACTCAATCGGAGTTGTACAGCTCCCGAATTTCGCAAAATACTGAACCATGTTCAGAAAATTATCCAACTTATAACCTATAACCAAATCTCTTACTTTGGTTCAATCAATCTCTTTCCATTTAATCTCCTAAAAATCATAATTCTTCATAAAAAGGAAATTAATTGTCTTAGGAATTCAACGCTTCGAGAATCAAATCAATCGGATGTCGGACGAAGGAATTATAAGCAAAAGATTACAAAAGGGATCGGATTAAAAACAAAGTAATGGAACTTCAAAACTGAACTTTTCCAAAATCATATCTCTCGATTCCGAACTCGAAATTAGACAAATTTGGTGTCAATAAAAAGATAAAAGGAATCTCTACAACTTCCCTGAAGTACTCAAAATCAAATTAGGTCTTGAAAGAGGTCAAAACCTCAATCAAAGATTCTGTCTAAAACAACTTTTCCTAAACGACTTCCAATTTTAATCGCTCATAACTCCTAGCCCCGATATCGAAGAATTGCAAACTTTATATCAATGGAAAGATAAAAACATCATCTAAAACTTTCATGAAGACTACTTACTCCAATTCATACTAAATCCATACGACGAGTGGCCTCAAAGCATAGAGCATACAAATCTATACTTAATAGCATTTTCAAAACAAAGCATATCTTCGAAAATCATATCTCTCAATCTCGACATCGAAAAATAGCAAACTTTATGTCCACAAAAAGCTCTCGACAGAAGCTACAATTTTCATGTTGATCATTTTCTCGAATTTTGCCTAAATAAAAAAGTCAACTTTTTCTTCAAAAAGTCAAACTCTAAGCGAACTTTAACTGATCATAACTCTCACTTCCGATATCAAAAAATATCAAACTTTATGGCTACAGAAAACTCTTAACATAAACTACAAGTTTCCATAAGATAATTTTCTCAAATTTTTCCTCAAACAAAAAGTCAACTCTCTCAAGTCAAACTTTCTATCTCCAAAAGTCAACTTTCTTAATTTTTCAAATTCTCTCACTTTCTTTCTTTATTTCTTGATTTTCCACTCCCATTTCAATTAACTCATTCTCTTTCCTCTTATAATCCATATAACTTCATTCAAATATTAAAGTCCTCAAAACTAAACAATTCTTTTCTCATAATTTTTTTCTTAATTTCAGCAAATTTTCTTAAATTCATAAATTGTCTCACCAATTTCTTTCTCATTAATATTCATTTTAATATTTCTAATTATCATCAAAAGTTCGGGGTCCAACATTTCTCCCCCTTTTAAAAGAATTTCATCCTCGAAATTCATACTTAGTCATCAAGTAACACATCTGCCTAACCATAGTCAAATTACTTTCTTATCCATTTCCCATCCCATACATTCTTAACTTAATCACTATTTCTGAATCTTAATGAACCTTAAGGGACCATCCATCATTTGTCTCATCTTGCAAGGATTCACTTCCTCTTTCTTTAAAGCATAAGCATAGTCAAAATCAATTTATCTCCAATCTCATTTGTATTATCACATTCCTAAAATCGGTCATGATTCTCGTCACTGTAATCAACAATCAATTTAATTCTCCAAAAATTTCAGATGTATCTTTATATCATTTAATCCTATCCTTCCAGTATTTCTTATTTCATCTCATAAATGTGTAAAGTCGAGTCATCCAAATTCATCTTAAAATTCTCATCGCATAATGTCATCATGAACTTCAAATCTCAAGTTCATTAACACACGCCTAAAATCAATCAAAGTTCTTAACCTCAATCAAACATTCACTAAATTCAATCTCGATAATCATATTGCCCAAGTATGATCATAATACTGGGCTCTGATACCATCTATGTTGGGACCCGATCCGGGAACCGGATCCCAATCGAAAAACGAAAAAGGAAAGAAACGAAAGCGAAGTGGCAGATAGCTAAAACGAGACAAAAGTGAAAGTGAAAATAGTGAAACGAATTGAATAAGCGAATCAGATACGAATAACAAAGCGGATAGAACGAAATCGAATCATAAAGCGAAAACGGATCAAAAGCAAATCGGATATCAAAACGAATACACATCGGAATTGAATGCGAAAACGAATTGAATAAAATACGAAAGCGAATCGAACTGAATTAAATGCCGACATCCGTGAATAAAATACAAAGACAACAACGATCGCGTTGTAAACCTTAACGAAACATCTGAAATCCGGTATAATTTTTTTTTCCGTACATATCTGTTCTCTTTATTCAAACTCGTTCAAAACATAACCAATCCATACATGTTGGACCCTGAACATTGAGTGACACTTTAATTTAGTAATATGAATGATCAAGGGGATGAGTTGATTGAACTAAAGTTGAAAAACAAGAATTAAAAAGAAAAAGTGTGAAAATTTGAAGAATTTAGAAAGTTTGACTTTTTGGAGAGAGAATGTTTGACTTAAGAGTTGGCTTTTGTTTGAGGCAAAATTTGAGAAAATTGTCTTCTGGAAACTTGTCGTTTATGTCAAGAGCTTTTTGTAGACATAAAGTTTGATATTTTTCGATATCGGGAGTGAGAGTTATGATCAGTCAAAGTTGGCTTGGAAGTTTGGCGTTTAGGGTAAAAAGTTGACTTTTTTTTTATTTAGGTCAAATTCGAGAAAATGATCAACATGAAACTTGTAGCCTCTGTCGAGAGCTTTTCGTGGACATACAGTTTGCTATTTTTCGATATCGGGATTGGGAGATATGATTTTCAGAAGATATGCTTTGTTTTGAAAATGTTAATAAGTATAGATTTGCATGTGCTATACTTCGAGGCCACTTGCCGTATGGATTTAGTCTGAATTGGAATAAGTGGTCTTAATGAAAGTTGGAGCTTATATTTCGATCTTTTCGACGCCATAAAGTATGTAATTTTTCGAGATCGGGGCAAGGAGTTATGAGCGATTAAAATTTTGAAGTTGTTTAGGAAAAGCTGATTACGACAGAATCTTTGAGTGGAAATTTGACTTCTTTCGAAGCCAATTGGATTTTTCTGTTCTTCAGGGAAGTTGTAGAACTTCCTTTTACCTTTCCATAGACACCAAATTCGTCAAATTCCGAGTTCGAAATTAAGAGATATGATTTTTGAAAAATTCAGTTATAAGTGGGTATTTAAGGTTTTGACAATTTTGCTTGAACTCCGACACTTTTGCAATCTTTTGTTATAAATCTTTCGTCTGACATCCGATTGACTTGATTTTCAAAGCGTTGGATTCCTAAGACAATTAATGTCATTTTATTGAAGAATTATGAATTTTAGGAGATTGAATTGAAGGTGATTGATTTTAATCAAATGAGTTGAGAAAGTTTCCGAACATGGTTCGGTAATTTGCGAAATTCGGGAGCTGTGGAGATCCGATTGAGTCGATTCTTGAGGTTAAATAAAGTTAAGATAAGGGAATTCAATTATGTGAAGGGCTCGAATTTTATTTTAGTCCCTAAGGTCGTTAATTTTTGAATTAAAGTAGGGTTAATGTTGAATTTCGGATTTGGTGCAGGTCCGATAGTTTTTAGGCCATAACTTTTTCGTTTTAGACCCGAATTGAGCGCGGTCAGTTGCGTTGGATTTGTATGATTGATAGGAACATTTCTCAAGAAGGAAGTTTTAACAAATTCCTTCAACTCGATAGTGCGAATCAAAACCTCAAGTGAAATGACATAAAGTAACATGTGAGGGGCATTTTAGTCTTTTTATTAAATTTTAAAGACATGGCATCATTTTAAGTGGTGTAGCCATAGGAAAGGTCTGGAAATGTTAAGAGAAGAGAGAATAACGATTCTTTTAGAGAGAAGAAGAAGAAATGAGAGGGAAAGTGAAGAAGAAAGCTTCAGATATGGGAAAGAAGAGAGCTTCCCATTTCTTGAATTTTGAAGCTTTTAGCATGAGTTTCAAGTAGATTTCAAGAGGAAAAGAAGGAAAATGAGGAAAGCTTCCCATAGGTTTTGCAGAAATTTTGAAAGTCTAGAGAGAGAAAGAGGTAAGAGAAATTTCAATTTTTGAGTTTTTGATAAGTTTTTGGTTTAGAATCATTAGAAATGATGTGGGTTTACTTATTCCATGATCAATTTTAGAGAATACATGTTGAAATTGATTTAATTTTGGGTGAAAATTTAATTGGGATTATGCCCAAATTTTATAATTTGGGGTTTTTGGAAATTGTTAGTGTAGAATCATGAAAAATACTATAGATTGATGATATGTGAAGTTAATTTTGAAGAATTTGTGAATTATGATATTGAATTTGTATAAATTAGTTTAGGCCAATTTTAAGATTTGGGAAATTTTGAAATTGAGGATCTAGATATTTTGGAATTAATGTGAATTGATGAATTGTGAAATTTATATGTGAAATTATGGATAATTTGGGTATATATATGTATGATTGATTTGGGAATTTGATTGAATTATGAGTTTGGTATTGAATTGAGAATTATGGAAGTATTAGATTTAGGTTTGCGTTTTGCTGATGTTTGGGTTCCAAACGGGAGAGTCCGATGATTCTGAGATCTGTTTGGCTTTTAGAAGTGTATTTCTTTACCCTTGCAGGTTTGGGTTAGGATTAAGGCAGCCGTTATGCTGCCGAAATTTCGATAAAAATTAGTATGAATATGATTTTTAGGATTAATACCAATGTGTAAGAATATGAATAAGTTTTGAGATTTCGCATGAAAAAGAATTTCCAAGGAAAAAGGATATAAGATTTCTTTGTATGAGTTTGATAAATGAGTATAAGAAGAAAAGAAAAAAAGAAAATTATACCGGATTTTGGAACGTCTTAGGGTTTCCAACGCGATTGTGATCCTGTGTTCCTTCTTGCGCTTTCGGATGTCGGCATTTGTTTCTGCTTGCGATTTGTATTCGATCCGCTTCGCTACTTTTGGTTGGATTTGATTCAATTAGCTTTGTGGTCCGATTTGCATTTCGTTCCGCTTTTGTTTTATTCTGTTTCCGTATGATGCAATTCGGTTCCGTTTCGCTATTTTTCGCTTCCGCCTTCGCTTTGCTTCTGCTGTGATTCCGCTTCGGTTGTTTTGTTTCCTCCGTTCTTTCACTTTTCCGGTTGGGATCCGGTTCTCAGATCGGGTCCCAACATTTATGGTATCAGAGCCCAGTATTATGATCGTACTTGGGCATTTGTGTCTAACTGATTTGTATAAGAGTGTTCAAGCATAAGATTGAATTTGTGAGATTGTGATAAAGATAAAGTGTATACTAAAGTGCTTGATAGATGAAGATGATAAGAATGTTAAATGATTTTAGGAAATTGTGCATGAAATTGAGATTTGAAGTTCATGAGGAATTAGGATGATTTGATTTTATATATCCATTTGTGAGTGAAAGATGAACATGGAGATAGATTTTTATGAATTATGTGAAGACCTAATTAAGTGTTCGATGAGGGTTAAGAACTTTAATGCATTTTAGGTTTGTGATGATGGAAAATTGAGATTTGAACTGAATGATAACATTTGGATGAAATTGATTTGATTATACTTCTTTGAGATGAAAGTATGACTATTTGAAAGATGTCATGATGATAAAGATTAAATGATGATTGAACGATATTAGGGTTCTTTAAGAAATGGACCATTGACTTGTGTCCATAAGTGTAGAAACAATGAGTTATGACTATAGTGATTTGATATGATATGAGTGGTATGTGATTTAAGGAAATGAAAATTGTGAAGAGATTGAGAATATGTATGATGAGTAAATTAAAAAAAAAATGTTTGATGATCTTTGTTTAAAAAGACAGTTATGTAAGGATGAGGTACTTAGAGTTTAAGTAAATATGAATTTTGAGGACGAAATTCTTTTAAGAGGGGGAGAAATATTGGACCCCGAACCTTGAGTGACACTTTAATTTAGTAATATGAATGATCAAGGGGATGAGTTGATTGAACTAGAGTTGAAAAACAAGAATTAAAAAGAAAAAGTGTGAAAATTTGAAGAATTTAGAAAGTTTGACTTTTTGGAGAGAGAATGTTTGATTTAAGAGTTGACTTTTGTTTGAGGCAAAATTTGAGAAAATTGTCTTCTGGAAACTTGTAGTTTATGTCAAGAGCTTTTCGTAGACATAAAGTTTGATATTTTTCGATATCGAGAGTGAGAGTTATGATCAGTCAAAGTTGGCTTGGAAGTTTGGCGTTTAGGGTAAAAAGTTGACTTTTTTTGATTTAGGTCAAATTCGAGAAAATGATCAACGTGAAACTTGTAGCCTCTGTCGAGAGCTTTTCGTGGACATACAGTTTGCTATTTTTTGATGTCGGGATTGGGAGATATGATTTTCAGAAGATATGCTTTGTTTTGAAAATGTTAATAAGTATAGATTTGCATGTGCTATACTTCGAGGCCACTCGCCGTATGATATTGAATTTGGATAAATTGGTTTAGACCAATTTTAAGATTTGGAAAATTTTGAAATTGAGGATCTAGATATTTTGGAATTAATGTGAATTGATGAATTGTGAAATTATGGATAATTTGGGTATATATATGTATGATTGATTTGGGAATTTGATTGAATTATGAGTTTGGTATTGAATTGAGAATTATGGAAGTATTAGATTTAGGTTTGCGTTTTGCTGGTGTTTGGGTTCCGGACGGGAGAGTCCGATGATTTTGAGATCTGTTTGGCTTTTAGAAGTGCATTTCTTTACCCTTGCAGGTTTGGATTAGGATTAAAGCAGCCGTTATGCTGCCAAAATTTTGATAAAAATTAGTATGAATATGATTTTTGGGATTAATACCAATGTGTAAGAATATGATTAAGTTTTGAGATTTCGCATGAAAAAGAATTTCCAAGGAAAAAGGATATAAGATTTCTTTGTATGAGTTTGATAAATGAGTATAAGAAGAAAAGAAAAAAAAGAAAATTATACCGGATTTTGGAACGTCTTAGGGTTTCCAACGCGATTTTGATCCTGTGTTCCTTCTTGCGCTTTCGGATGTCGGCATTTGTTTCTGCTTGCGATTTGTATTCGATCCGCTTCGCTACTTTTGGTTGGATTTGATTCAATTCGCTTTGTGGTCCGATTTGCATTTCGTTCCGCTTTTGTTTTATTCTGTTTCCGTATGATGCAATTCGGTTCCGTTTCGCTATTTTTCGCTTCCGCCTTCGCTTTGCTTCTGCTGTGATTCCGCTTCGGTTGTTTCGTTTCCTCCGTTCTTTCGCTTTTTCGATTGGGATCCGGTTCCTGGATCGGGTCCCAACAATACAAATCCCAAAAATTTCATCTTCTTAACTAAACACTTATCTTTAACAAACTAACTTCTCATTTGTATTCTTATCTTAACCCGATTTTTATCGAAAATCGGGCAGCATAACAGCTGTATTTTGACAGCCCAAAAATTTCTGCAAAGGCAAAAACACACTTCTATATCACAATCCAACAACACAAATCAACATCGGACCTCCCGTCCGGAATTCGAAACACCAGAAAACGCAAACCTATATCTAGAACACTTCATAATCTCATTCCCCAATACATATTTCAATCCGAATACAATTCACTCATATTCATATACATTCACCATTTCTACTCATAATCATATACAAACTCAATTCCAATACTCGATTCCATACACACAAATCCATAATTCATATACACATCCATACTTAATTTCAACCATTGTAAATACAATCCAAACTGAAAATGCTATAATTTTTCATGGCTTCCAAGCCATAAACAATATCGTAATCAAAACACAAAATATAAGGTGTGCAAAACTAGCGAAGTCTTAACGTTCTTTCATCGAACTCCGCTTATAACCTGGAGGTGGGGATGAAAGTGGGGTGAGCTCGACGGCTCGATGGATAATACACTTATAAATTGAAACATCGGCAAAACATTTTTCCAAAACGTTTGCTATTTATTTCTCAAAACTTATAAGTTCATAACCCTTTTCACTTTTTCACAAACACTCACATCGAAAACTCTAATTTCCTTCTCAATTTCAACCTCAAACTATTATTTCTCAAATTCCAAAACTTTTCAAAATTTATAAATATGATCGAAAACATGAATGTAAGCACGTACGTATGCATCACTTTTAAAAAGAAATCAAACAGCACATAACATTTCAGAATGGTTTGGTTCGGTTCAAAACAGAACATACTGCACATTCCCGCATAGCAGTCCTGTGCAGCCGTAAACAGAACGTACTACACTTTCCCGCATAGCGGTCCAGTGTAGCCGTGAAGGGAGTCCCGAATCGGAGCTCCATGCCACTAGCGGGCAGCCGGGAGAAGGCTATATCGAATAGAGACAATGCACTGACTCACAAAAGGACCTAACCAAACCCACATAACACATAAGCGAAAACATAAATTCAGATTGCCCGAAGGCACTTTTCAAAAGTCTTGATTTTCTTTAAATTTTTCATATTTTCACATAATGTCAGACTTGACACACTCACATACATAATTCACATCAATTCATGTTGTACTTCACATTCAATATTCACCAATTTCATCACATAACAATCAATCCAATGCACAACAATGAATGCAACTTATTTCTTTCAAAGATATCTCAAAACGTATTCAATTTCATAAAACAAATTGCTCAAATTTTTCAGATAATTTAAAAACATAATTTTCATAAATCTTGCATTTTCTAAAATCATTTTCATAAAATCATTTATCAAAACTTTGCTTCTTGAATTTTCAAATTCACATTCTTAGCTTACAATTCAATAAATAAATATACCACCCACCTCGAAATGATGCAAGGACCTCGTCCCGATCATCAATTTGACCAAAGCATCCTTTGTTCTTCCAATTGAAAATTTAACCTAAACCATAATCATCCAAATTCAATGTCATAAATAACTAAATCCTCAAAATTTATTTCACAAATCACAACGCCATACTAGCCTCAAGAGATCTAAATCAAAATTCTCCCATTTTTCCAATTTTCAAAATCGGGCCTAAAACCCTACTTCACAATTTTCCAAAATTGAACATCACAAATCATATAATCTTTCAATTGACTTAGGAATTCTTCAATTCCCCACATATTCAAGCTATTGGAGAGAAAATCCCCAATTTCCACAATTGGCCTAAACCCCAAATTTACCATTTTTCAAATTAAACCTCACTTAAAGCATAAACATCAAAATTGACTTAAGAAATCTCAAATTCATCATTAATCCAAGCTATCTAAAGCATCAATTTACAAAAACCCGAATTCACAAATTTGGGCAAAACCCCCAATTCACAATTAATCCAAAATTAAACATAATCATAACCTATTCTCTTCAATTAACCTTAGGAAAACTCAATCCATAACCATCATAAACTAAACCAACCAACAAACTCATCAAAAATTCAAAACTTGAACTTTCTCTCACTTACCATTTTCTCCACCATTTTCGTTATTTTTGAGCTCCAAGACAAGCTTTCATCTTCTTCCCTCTGTTTCCTCTTGGAAACAACGAAAATCTCTAAGAAAAACCCATAAAAACCAAACCTTGCTTCATCTTTCTTCTCCTTCCTTCCATAGCCGATTGCTTCATTATCTTCTTCTTCATTTCTTCTTCTCCCTTTTTCTAATTTTCGTGACTTCTGCTGGTTTCTTGGAGTAAAAACGACAGCTATAGTTGATTTTAAGGCCTGGTCATTAAATGGGAGTAAATGACCTAAATGCCCCTTCATTTAAGTGAAATCCCAAAATACCCCTGAACAGGTTTTTCAAAATCTGATAGCTTGCGTCCGGTTTTTGAGCATCTAAACGAAATAATTTGGACAAACTTTCTTCTCAAAAATTGTTCCTCTAGATCATACAAATCCAACACAACTGACGGCGCTCAATTCGGATCTAAAACGAAGAAGTTATAGCCAAAATACTATCGTACCTGCACAAAATCCGAGACTGAACATAAACCCATCTTAATTCTAGAAATTAACAATCTTAGGGATGAAATTAAATTTTGATCCCTTCACAAGAGTTGTATCCCTATATCTTAATTTTATTTGGCCTCAAGTATCAACTCAATCGGAGTTGTACAGCTCCCGAATTTCGTAAAATACTGAACCATGTTTAGAAAATTATCTAACTTATAACCTATAACCAAATCTCTTACTTTGGTTCAATCAATCTCTTTCCATTTAATCTCCTAAAAATCATAATTCTTCATAAAAAGGAAATTAATTGTCTTAGGAATCCAATGCTTTGAGAATCAAATCAATCAGATTTCGGACGAAGGAATTATAAGCAAAAGATTACAAAAGGGATCGGATTAAAAACAAAGTAATGGAACTTCAAAACTGAACTTTTCCAAAATCATATCTCTTGATCCCGAACTCGGAATTTGACAAATTTGGTGTCAATAAAAAGTTAAAAGGAAGCTCTACAACTTCCCTGAAGTACTCAAAATCAAATTAGGTCTCCAAAGAGGTCAAAACCTCAATCAAAGATTCCGTCCAAAACAGCTTTTCCTTAATGACTTCCAATTTTAATCGCTCATAACTCCTAGCCCCGATATCGAAAAATTGCAAACTTTATATCAATGGAAAGATAAAAACATCATCAAAAACTTTCATGAAGACTACTTACTCAAATTCAGACTAAATCCATACGACGAGTGGCCTCGAAGCTTAGAGCACACAAATCTATACTTAATAGCATTTTCGAAACAAAGCATATCTTTGAAATTCATATCTCTCAATCTCGACATCGAAAAATAACAAACTTTATGTCCACAAAAAGCTCTCGACAGAGGTTACAATTTTCATGTTGATCATTTTCTCGAATTTTGCCTAAATCAAAAAGTCAACTTTTTCTTCAAAAAGTCAAACTCTAAGCGAACTTTGACTGATCATAACTATCACTTCCGATATCAAAAAATATCAAACTTTATGGCTAAAGAAAACTCTTAACATAAACTACAACTTTCCAGAAGAAATTTTTTCAAATTTTGCCTCAAACAAAAAGTCAACTCTCTCAAGTCAAACTTTCTATCTCCAAAAGTCAACTTTCTTAATTTTTCAAATTCTCTCACTTTCTTTCTTTATTTCTTGATTTTCCACTCCCATTTCAATTAACTCATTCTCTTTCCTCTTATAATCCATATAACTTCATTCAAATATCAAAATCCTCAAAACTAAATAATTCTTTTCTCATAAATTTTTCTTAATTTCAGCAAATTTTCTTAAATTCATAAATTGTCTCACCAATTTCTTTCTCATTAATATTCATTTTTTAAGTGATCTAGAAGGGGGGTTGAATAGATCTTAAAAATTCTTTGAAAAGTTTTACAAGAAAATCAGAAGTTAAAACACACAAAAATAATTTAGATAAACTTAATTGAAAAGTGTAGGGAAGAAGATCAAACACTTGTTTTTATAGAAGTTCGGTGCTAAGACCTACGTCCTCTACCTAAGCTCCCACTTAGGATTTTGCCAACCACTTTATTGCACACTTTGTAGTTGAGTGTGAATTTTTTACAACGCCACTTGAATTCCGGCTCAAGTAACCTTTTACACTCGATTTGTCTTCTGGCACAAATCCTACCTCACGTGACCTTTTCACTCGTCACTCAAATTGTAACAAAACAATACAAATATTGAAGAACAAATGCTCAATACAATTTGTAGCAAAATAAGAGCAATAGTGAGCAATTTGAAGCAATATAAGAGTATTTAGACTTGTAGAACTTGTGTATACTTCGATTGGTGGATGAAAATGCCATTTTTGTGTTGCTTGATTTGCAATCCAAGAAAGAACTTGAGTTCTCCCATCATACTCATTTCAAACTCACCTTGCATTAAATCACTAAATTCTTTGCACAAAAATTCATTAGTGGCACCAAACACAATGTCATCAACATAAATTTGACAAATAAGCATATCATTACCAACATGTTTAATAAATAAAGTATTATCTATCTTACCACGAACATATCCATGTTGAGTTAGAAAAGTACTTAATCTCTCATACCATGCTCTAGGTGCTTGCTTTAGTCCATAAAGTGCCTTCTTGAGTTTGTAGACGTAATCCGGATGCTCATGATCTTCAAATCCCGGCGGTTGTTTGACATAGACTTCCTCTTGAATATACCCATTTAGAAATGCGCTCTTGACGTCCATTTGATTTAATTTGATCCTTTTATGAGATGCGAATGCACATAGTAGCCTAATTGCCTCCAAACGAGCCACAAGAGCATATGTCTCATTGTAATCAAAGCCTTCTTCTTGATAAAATCCTTGAGCCACTAGCCTTGATTTATTTTTAACCGCTTCACCATTCTCATCATACTTTATCCGATTTACCCATTTGACTCCAATGATGGTCTTGTTCTCTGGTGGAGCTACCAAATCCCAAACATCATTTCGCTTGAACTGATTAAGCTCCTCTTGCATAGCTAAAAGCCAGTTTTCATCTTTAAGTGCTTCTTCTATATTCTTGGGTTCTACCAACGAAATGAAAGCTGAATTACTCATATTCTCATAGATATTTCTCCTAGTTCTTACACCAACATTTAAATCTCCAATGACTTGCTCCATAGGATGATTCTTTGCTTTTGCCCATGATTTAATGTCGGGTACATGTTTTTCTTCGTCTAGCTTCAATTCCTCAATCTTGGATTCAATTTCTTCAACTTTATTACCTGAACTTCCTGCATCATCATCAAAACAAACCTTTCTCGGGGGTGAAATTATTTCATCAAATTTGACATGAATACTTTCTTCAACACATTTAGTCCTATTATTATAAACTCTAAAAGCCTTACTAGTTTGAGAATAACCAATAAACACACCAATATCGGATTTAGAGTGAATTTTCCTAAATTGCTCTTTCCATTATTATGAATAAAACTTTACAACCAAAAGGATAAAAAAGAGATATTAGGTTTCTTACCTTTCCATAGCTCGTAAGGTGTCTTATTTTGTCTCTTTGTAAGTGCACCGGTTGATGACGTATAGCGGTGTTGGCGCCTCTGCCCAAAATGATTTAGGAAGATTGTACTCATTTAGCATAGTCTTGCTCATTTCTTCAAGTGAGCGATTTTCCTTTCTACTACACCATTTTGTCATGGAGTCCTTGGTGTCGAGAAATTATGTTCCATTCAGATTTGTCGTAAAGACTTTGAAAGGTTCACATTCAATTCTCCTCCATGATCGGTTCTAATTGCAACGATAGACAAAATTTTCTCATTTTAAACCAATCTACACCACTTGGTAAAATCATTAACGGCATCATTTTTATTCGCAAGAAATCTTACCCAAGTAAATCTAGAGAAATCATCTACAATCACAAGTACATATAATTTTCCACTAAGACTAGCATGCCTAGAAGGTCCAATCAAATCCATATGCACAAGTTCAAGAATTCTAGATGTGCAAATTTCTTTCTTTAGTTTGAAAGATTCTCTAACATGTTTGCCTTTCAAACAGGACTCACACAAATGATCTTTAACAAATTTAATCTTAGGCAAACCTCTTACAATGTCATTCTTTGAGAGCTTAGAAATTAAAGGCAATGGTGCATGTCCTAATTTTCTATGCCATAAAAATGCATTTTCTTCTAGTGTCACCAGGCATTTTTCATTGAATGAGCTATCATCATGCAAATCAACAATGTATGTGTTCCCATGTCTCAAACCAATAAAGGCAACATAATCATCCTTCTTAACTAGGCAATGTGATGATTCAAATGATACAATATAATTCATATCACAAAGTTGAGACACACTTAGCAGGTTATGTTTCAACCCATCAACTAGCAAAACATTGTCAATGGTTAGCAAAGGTTCCTTACCCACTTTACCAATTCCAATGACCTTACCTTTGTTGTTGTCTCCGAAGGTGACATAACCTTGATTTTTTGGTTTGATTTCGCAAAAGGTTCTTGTCCCCACTCATGTGTCTCGAACATCCATTGTCGATGTACCAAGTGCTTGACGACCTTTCATCCCTTGCTTGTACCTACAATATCAACGTTCTTTCTTCTTATAGGTACCCAAGCCATTTTGGGTCCATATTGGTTAGCCATATAAACCACATTAGGTGGTGTTGTGCCTTTAATAACCCAAATTTTCTTAATCTTAACACATCTTCTAGTACTCTTGCAGGCAATTTCTATGTGACCATCTTTCAAACATCTAGCACATTGAGCGATTTTTCCATCCTTAATAAATTTGGAAATTAAAGAGCAATCTCTATCAAAAGGATCATAACCTAATCCATGTTTAGAAATGGAATATCTTTGTAGCGATAGCAATTTTTCAAACTGTTCGTTTCCATTTGCGAATTTTCCAACCACATATGAAAATTCTTTTCTAAGTCTATTAAGCTCACAAATAAGATTTTCTTTTTCAATAAGACATGCAGAATGATTTTCTTTCGGACTATCTAAATCATCAATCGTTTCATGTAAGGCGCTATTTTCAGCAACCAATTCACGTATTTTCTTTCTTAATTTTTTGTTAATCTCAATGGCTTCTTCAAAATCAGCTTGCAAAGCATCAAAAAAATCTCTTAAATCTTGGTCATTGAAATTTACCTCATTTTCATCATCACTTTTTTCCATAAGTGCCAGGTTGTTTTCATCATCACTTTGATATGTATCCTCTTCATCACTCCAAGTTGCCACCAGGCTAGTTTTCCTTTTACCTTTGTCGTATTTGTCATTTTTCTGAAATTTTGATGTTGATGATGAGCTTTTGCATTCTCTTGCGAGATGTCCTCGTTTTCCACATCTCCAACATTCTTCGTTGCCTTTCTTTTCGTCATAGCCTTTTGATTTTCTTTCTGCGCCAAACCTCTTCCTTTCTACCTGTTTTCTGCCATTTAATTCTTTCCTTCGATTTTTGAAAAGTTCCTTGAACTTCCTTAAATTTCTAGCGTACATAGCAATTTCTTCGTCTTCCTCGTCTTCATCTAATTCCTCATCACTTTCATCAACAAAAGAAGTGTTAGCTTTAAAAGCTATAGATTTTTTAGGCTTACCTCTACCTCCTCTGGATTTGAGAATAACCTCATAGTTGATGAGTGATCCCACCAAAGCGTTGAATTCCAGATGGTTGAGATCCTTTGACTCCATAATTGCGGTGACTTGAGAATCCCATTCCTTGGCAAGTGAGCGAAGAATCTTCTTCACTTTCTCGCTATCCGTCATGTGCTTTCCCAGGTTGCCTAATCCATTTATGATTTCTGCAAAACGGTCAAGCATTGTAGAAATTGACTCACCTTCCTTCATGACGAACATCTCGTAGTCATAAAGAAGCATGTTGATTTTTGTCTCCCTGACTTGATTTGTCCCTTCATGAGTAACTCGAAGTCTCTCCCACATTTCCTTGGCAGTGGTGCAAGAATTTACCTAGTTTCTTTCCTCAACCGTTAATTCACAATATATCAGCTTCATAGCTTTGGCGTTGATGTACGCTTGCCTCCAATCGTTATCATCATACTCCAGCTCTGTTTTCAACTCACCATTTTCTTTTAGAGGAGCTTGAAGTCCGAAGATAATGATCTTCCAGTATTCAACTCCCTCGCTTATAATATGATACTTCATAGGATTTTTCCATGATGAATAGTTAGAGCCATTAAACAAGGGAGGACGGTTATTAGTGTTACCTTCTTCCGCTAGGTTGTTGTATGCCATCCCAGATACTTCTGCTCTGATACCAATTGTAAGTGATCTAGAAGGGGGGTTGAATAGATCGTAAAAATTCTTTGAAAATTTCTACAAGAAAATCAGAAGTTAAAACACACAAAAATAATTTAGATAAACTTAATTGAAAAGTGTAGGGAAGAAGATCAAACACTTGTTTTTATAGAGGTTCGGTGCTAAGACTTACGTCCTCTACCTAAGCTCCCACTTAGGATTTTGCCAACCACTTTATTGCACACTTTGTAGTTGAGTGTGAACTTTTTACAACGCCACTTGAATTCCGGCTCAAGTAACCTTTTACACTCGATTTTTCTTCCGGCACAAATCCTACCTCACGTGACCTTTTCACTCGTCACTCAAATTGTAACAAAACAATACAAAGATTGAAGAACAAATGCTTAATACAATTTGTAGCAAAATAAGAGTAATAGTGAGCGATTTGAAGCAATATAAGAGTATTTAGACTTGTAGAACTTGTGTATACTCTTCTTCCATCATCCTCTATTTATACTTGAAGAAATATAGTTGTTGGAGCTCTTCTAGCCGTTGCTTAATTGGATATAGCCGTTCCTTGATAATCTCCATTCCATTTTTAGCAAATTGGACCGTTGGAGCTGAATCTGTGCATCCATAAGTCGACTTGTCGAATGAATAAGTCGACTTGTTTCAACCATTTACGTAAAAATTGTAACTCCGCTCTCCAATAAGTCGACTTGTGCTGTATAAGTCGACTTGTTGTCTTCGATAAGTCAACTTGTGTGTTATAAGGCGACTTGTCTTAATACATCTTCATATATAAGTCGACTTGTACTGCTCTAGTTAACTTGTTATATTCAGACCTTGATGTAAGTCGACTTGTATTACCAAATCCTTTATAATCCTTAAGCTTTATGCCATTTTTACTTAGAAGATAACTCCCAACTTGATTCCTCATTGATTAGACACTTGCTCATCTTGATTTGCTCAATCCTTTCATTGAATAATACCTGAAATAATTTCTTAACTATTTCTAGATATTTTATTATTATCAAAACATAAAGGGATTTAATTTGTCAACCACCATTGGTCCAACAATCTCCCCCTTTTTGATAATGACAAAATATTTATAAATTGACAAGAAAATTGAAAGACATAAAATTTGATCAAGGTTTCCCTTGTCTTGATTAGTTAGGTTAACACCCCCTTAATTCATAAATCAATGATTATAATAGAATTCAATAAAATTGCAAATCAATGAAATGTTCACTCCCCCTTAATCAAATAGCAATTTCAATCTTACTCCCCCTTTTTGTCATGATCAAAAATTAATTAGAAAAACAAATGAAGATTAATGAAATGTAACACCAAACAAAACATCAAACACAAATGATATTCATTAAAAGAAAATGTCAACCCAACAAACACATAAAACACAGAAAACAACATAAAGCAAACAAACATAAGTCGAAATGCTGATGGTCCAGACATAAAAGTGTGTCCAAAACTCCGAATAATTCACTTAAATCAGCCCAAGTAAGCAACACGATGAATGTATCTTCGGATGATTGCACAAATGTCTCAAATTTTGACCATTTGATATATGAATAAATTCAACCAAATGAATTTAAATCACACATGCCTAATCTTAATTTAATGTTCACAAACACATCTTCCTTAAGAGGTTTAGTAAAAATGTCAGCCAATTGATCACTAGTTGATACATGCTTCAAGCAAATGTCACCTTTTAAACAATGATCACGGATAAAATGATGTCTAATTTCTATATGCTTTGTTCTACTATACAATATAGGATTTTACTCAAACAAATTGCCTTTGGTATTATCACAATAAATAGGAATATTTTAACCACAATACCATAATCAAGCAATTGATGTTTAATCCAAAGAACTTGAGCACAAGCACTCCCAAATGCTACATATTGATTCAGCGATGGAAATGGCTACACTAACTTGCTTTTACTAGCCCAAGATATCAAAGATGATCTAAGAAATGGCACAAGCCACTAGTGCTTTTCCTATCAATTCTACAGCCACCATGATCAGCATCACTATAAGCATACAAATCAAATGAATCACAACTAGGATACCATAAACCATGATTAATAGTTCTACTCAAATATCTAAAAATTCTTTTACAAGCACTCAAATGAGAAATCTTAGGATAAGATTGAAATCTAGCACAAAGACATGTGGCAAACATTATATCAGGTCTAGAAGCAGTTAAATACAAAAGAGAGCCGATCATACCTCTATAGAGTTTTTGATCAACGTCTTCTTCATTTTCATGTTTTTCCAAGACCAGATTTGTCGCCATTGGTGTTGCTGCCACTTTGCATCCATAAGTCGACTTGTCGAATGAATAAGTCGACTTGTTTCAACCATTTATGTAAAAATTGTAACTCCGCTCTCCAATAAGTCGACTTGTGCTGTATAAGTCGACGTGTTGTCTTCGATAAGTCGACTTGTGTGTTATAAGGCGACTTGTCTTAATACATCTTCATATATAAGTCGACTTGTACTGCTCTAGTTAACTTGTTATATTCAGACCTTGATGTAAGTCGACTTGTATTACCAAATCCTTTATAATCCTTAAGCTTTATGTCATTTTTACTTAGAAGATAACTCCCAACTTGATTCCTCATTGATTAGACACTTGCTCATCTTGATTTGCTCAATCCTTTCATTGAATAATACCTGAAATAATTTCTTAACTATTTCTAGATATTTTATTATTATCAAAACATAAAGGGATTTAATTTGTCAACCACCATTGGTCCAACAATTTTAATATTTCTAATTATCATCAAAAGTTCGGGGTCCAACAATGATAACATCACCATGACAGCAACTTGTTGTACCGATAGTCAATTTGAACTATCCCACAATTACATATTCCTATGAACTCCACAATATAAGCTTTAAACACATTCCCCGACAATTTAGACTATTGACAAGTCAAACACTCAATGACTTGTCTCGACATCCTTAGGATCTCTAGCTTAGGTTGTCACCCAGGCTTTTCTAATACTTCTATGTTCAACCCTCATTATAGGGTACACGTACTTCTTATTTCAATTACCATATTTTTTTTTCTCGAAAGTTCGCAATTGTTTTCACTTCTTCTATAGAGTTCACAATGTTCTTAAACCTTAGCTCTTAGACTTTCCGTCTTCCTTTCAGTAACTTGGATCTAACATACACGTCATTTTGTCCCATTTTACACTTAACAATTTGCACTCTTCATTTCACTAAATTTGATAACCTCAAAGTCTGATTTTTGCACTGTTCATTATAGTATTATTGCCTAAGCAATGTGTCAGATAATGCACCATCTTAACCAATATAATACCCATTTGTGTCTTCCTTTCAAACTCAACGAAAATACTATTTATAGTCATAGCCACTATTTGATATAATGTGCTTAAATCACTTAGACCTTATTGCCATTTGAGGTATTGTTAACTCTTACGGATATCAAATTTTCATTGAGCCCATCATTGATCTTTGCAATTCCTTAAAAGACTAATTCCTCAAGTCAAGTAATATTTTCTCATGTTATTTTCAGTCTCCCATTTGGACTCTCCTCTCTAATTTTTTTTTCATTTGATTTCCCATCAGCTTATTCGAATGCCTGTTTCGTACTAGTTCCTCCATACATTTCAATTCATTTGATTTCTTCACTTCACATGTTGGTATTCCATTCTATAGATTCAATTGGGATCTCCCAAACATTTTTGTATCAAATAAAATGGAGACTTATATTCTCATCACATTTGCAATAATGTCAATTCAAAATTTAAAACCGCTCACTTAATTGGACCCTCTTTTTATCAAACAAAAAGCATACTTTCTTAGTAGCCATTTCCACTTCCTATGCCTGAGTCTCCACTTAAGCTATGATTTCATTATTCACTTTTTATTCCTACATAATCATTTCCTCTTTGTTTCTTCGTTGATCCCTCTTAATTTGTATCGTTTGTTCAACTGAACTCAATTTGGGGAAATTCTTCTTTGCAAGGCGATTTCTTGCTACCATCATCGATACTATTCGTGACATCTTTATCAGCTACCTATTTTCCCATATTCAATTATCAGTTATTCTTAGTATCCCCAAAAAGATCAAATTTCACTATGCATCATCTCAATAGGATCAATTTATGCCATAGTTTACAAGATCAAAACATCCCTTGTAATGAGGCTCTATAGGCCACTAAATAATTTCATTTTCACAATGACCTTGGCATAATAGCACCAAAGTTACTACATCTCATCCAGAGATGTATTTATACCAAAATAGGTAGACAACTCTTCTCTCTTGGTGCTAATTTTTTACTTCATATAATAATCCCATTTTCACATATGTACTCACGGTAACAGATCAACTTAACTTTGGGGCTTTTGCTTATCTCTTTCTCATTCTCGCCTTAATCCCTATCTTTTATGCCTTAATAACTTTCAAGTCATCCATCTCATACAAATTCGTTCATTGCCATTTCTTTCCCCTTATTATCCCTTTCTTTTTTCAACTTCATCACATATGAAAACATTATTGATCGTTTCAATTCCTTCAAATCAATCACTACAAGCATTCACACATCTTATTTTAGTCCATTTTGACTTTAAATTATAGGACTATGATTGGCACTTATTCTATAAATCACCGATCATTTCCTCTATCATTTCTACACTTAATAGTTTCACTTGTTAGGGTGATCTCACTATCCGAGATACACTCACAATGGCAAATCAAACTTAACAACTTTTTCAAATAGACTACGTTCATCATCTAATCTTCCAATTTTCATTGTTTTCGTTTCACCTCTTCTCATGCTCAGTCAATTTATAACAGTAGGGCAGAACTATTATGAAGCTTAAATCCCCTTACCACCCATCTTAACTCTTAAATCGATAATCACACAATCATCTTAAATCCAAGCGAAACCTTTCAAGGTCTTATCAACTTGGCTTATACACTTTCATCGTATTACAATTCATGGTAGAGTATTCACGTTCAAGGACATATCACCAGATTGAAATTTCCATTTCATATGCAAGAATACATCCACCGATACACTTACACTGAATCCTATTTCTTTTTCCCATACACTTACAATGCATCAACATTATGACCTTTCGGTCTCCATGTTTCCTAATATCACTTCATATTAACACACAAACTCTTAGCACAATACTTGCATAACCATTTTGGTTCTGATCTCACTTATATTCTCATTATCCTCAATTAATCCACAATAATATACCTATTCACATTTATATCGCCTTCTGAAGTACATATCCCAATCGAGGTGAACCTTTTCCATCATACAAACCAGATACTATATCTCTTTTCGAGATATCCATAACCTTTATTCATTCACAATCCTGTCAACTCATCAATTTTCTCAACACTTTCAATCGCTCAGACCCTTAAGGACATGCTCATGCATGTGACTCATACTGGGGATCAGTTGCCGCTGTCTGCTATGACATGACTCATATGCATATGCATATAACCTAACACATATTTTAGACTGCCCATATAATTGTACTTCTAGGCTCTAATACCACATAAATGTAACACCCCACTCCCGCATGACCCGAACCCGACATCGATAGTGATATCCGAGTCCGTGCCCCGCGAGGGTAGCGTGCTACTAAACTCGACTGATAATTGTTACATATTTTTGTTTTCATTTACTAAAATGTAGAAATCAATACCCAATTGGGTCCTTATTCAATCAGATACCATTTCATTAAACACAAATTTCAATAGCCACACGGGCCCATTTCCCCAAATCCAAATATACGATTATACAATTCATTAAAAATCTAAAACATACAATGCAGACGCGAACTGATCCCGACCTCTATCCTTCACTTGAATCCCGCAAATATACTCCCGTTGGCCTAACGGGGTATTCTTCTGATCCTGAAAAATAATTGCAAATTTTGGATGAGTTTTGCGAACTCAGCGAGTGATCATCATCGATGGTACACCCAGCCCTATAACAAATAACATAAAAAATTTATATCATTTCATTCACATACACTAGATCAATCATTCCACTTATTTTATTCATATCATTTTACTTTTCATTTTCCATATCAATTACACAATTTAATGATATTTCACATTCACTATCAGTCAATCATTTATGTCATGCATATGCAGTGCATATGAGACTCACTTTTCATTTGTGATTTTTGTTGTGACCGAGTGTCTGTACTGTCCCATAAAGGGCTCATTAATAACTGTCCCATGTAGGGTTCATTGATAACTGTCCTATGTAGGGCTCATTGATAACCGTCCCATGTAGGGCTCATTGAACATTGAGCTTGTAGCTCTGATTGGTGGCTACTCGGGTCACAATTACTATCTTGTTTCATGCATTCATGCAATGGAATGCATCACTCACAATTACTTATCCCATTCAATCACTTTCTCATAACATCGGATCTTAGTCCGGCAATCCACATTAAAGTGGAGCATTTCACAATTTCATTTATAACTAAATATACTTTTACCAATTACATATTTACACATCATTCACCCAATTGACAGTCAATAGCACTTCGATATTCAAATCAATATCACAATCATCGGATCGTGGTCCGACATTCCATATTAAAGTGGAGTATTTCACAATTTCATTCATGTTCAAATACACAATTAACAATCACATATGTCATCGAACCGTGGTCCGGCATTCCACATTGAAGTGGAGTATTTCACAATTTCATTCATGTTCAAATACACAATTAACAATCACATATGTCATCAGACTGTGGTCCGGCATGTAGCAATCATATAATGCACATCCAAAAAAACACTTGTCAATCACTTTAAATGCACATAGGTCATCCAATTCACATTCAAGTAGCACTTCAACATTCCAACTCCCCCAGTACACAGTCATCGGACCTTCTGTCCGGAATCTACAATCAAAACACAATTCATCACCCTTTATATACATATTTAGTAATCAATCAATTCAATTTTAGAAAACAAAACAATTAAAGAAAGGAGACCATCTCGGTCTACTCACAGTACGCTCCAAATTAGCAAATTTCTTCCCAGTTCTGGATGCGCCTTTATGCAGATGTTTAACCTGCACAATCACAATTTGTGCAAAACCCTATTTATTCTCAATTTCTGAATTTCAAATTCACAGAATAATCAAAAATCACATAACCATTCTTCAATCATTCCAACCTAACTCTAGCAACATTTTCAAATTATAAACACTTTCTTCCTTATCCAAGACAAAATCCCTAATTCAAGGAAATCTGAAATTGAACAATTTATACCATGCAATCACCACAACTGATGTTAGAAAACTCAATCCCATACAATCCTCAATCTATTTAAACCAAATTTCATTCAGAATTTAACAATTCAAAAATTGTCCTTATCTTCATTCTTTACCAAATTCGAAAATTTCTTGGCTTTAAAGGAAGCTTTCATCTTCCTCCACCTTTTTCCTTCATGAATCACCATAAAAATCACTCTAGAAGGGCTTAGAAAATCAAGACCTAGCTTTGCTTTTCTTCTTCTCCTTTCTTTCCACCCACCGAAAGCTCTCACTCTGCTCTCTGTTATTTCTCTTCTGTTATTTTCTAAGTGTCGTTCATCACTCTTTGCTCCTGCTATTTAAACAAAACCTCACTTCACTCTTTTACCAAAATGCCATTAATGAGTGCCAAATGTCCCTTTTACCCTTACATGTAAGCCTTATGACTCAAGACCTTAAGTGGTCGGCCAATTTTACCCTTAATGAATTTTTACCACCGAACGGTCACCCAATTTCACTCCAGAAATTGAATGTCTTAGAGGCTAAATTTGGGGTCTGAACTCTTCAGAACATTAGTATTCCCATATCGCTAGTTCAATTTGAAACAAAAATCAGATCGTTAGGAGCTCTCAAAGCTCAAGATATCTCCAAATTACCGACCCAAGTTAAGAAAAATATCCAGAACAAACTCTTTCAATCGGTCTACTCACTTTGATCCGATCGGTCTTCCTCAAATAAATCTAAAAAAACCATATGTTTGGTATAGAGAGATATCGAGATTTCATTGGAATTCAACGCTTCAACAATCAGATCGATCGGATAACAGACGAAAAAGTTATGACCAACCTAGTGGAGAGAGGTTGGTCAGTCAAAACTAAACAAATATGGGCAGAGCAGTACGCCTACGTGAGGCGCTCGGTCGGTCGACCATATTGGTAAAGCGGTGGGCCTATGCGAAGCGCTCGGCCGATCAACCATATAGGCAGAGCGGTGCGCCTACGCGAGGCGCTCGGTCAATCAGGCGTGCACAATTGCTCGGTCGATCGGGCTTGCGCAATCGCTCGGTCATCAGGGGTCGGTCGACCATTAGAGGTCATTCGGCCTTCAAAGGGAGGTTGGCCATCAGAGGTCGATCGGCCCTCAAAAGTCGATTGTTCAGAGCTCGCTCGGTCGATCGGCCCTCAAAGGTCAGTCGATCAGAGCTCGCTCGGTCGATCGGCCCTTAAAGGTCGGTCGGTCAAAGCTCGCTCGGTCGATCAGCCCTCAAAGGTTAATCGGTCAGAGCTCGCTCGGTCGATTGGCCCTCAAAGGTCGATCGGTCAGAGCTCGCTCGGTCGATCGACCCTTAATGGTCGATCGATCAGAGGTCGCTTGGTCGATCGGTCGGCTAGCACCTGATCCGACCTTTAAACTTCTAACACTTATAACTTTTGGCCCCGAACTCCAAATTTTACAAACTTGGAGAGATAGAAAGATCACAGAATGCTCTACAACTTTCATTAAGGACTTAACATCAAATTCAGTCTCTAAAAGGGGTCAAAAGTCCATGCAAAAGTGGTTGTTCGCCAGCTTCATCCAAAACAACATCAGAACGAGCAAGCATCAAAACTTGTAACTCCATTGTCCATAATTCCCATGCTTTATATCAATGAACAAATAAAACACACTCTACAACTCTCATGAAGACCACATTCACCCATTCAACCTAAATCAATCGAGAAAAATTCAACAAAGTTTCAGGTCACAGAATTCCTATTACCGTTCATGCTATACACATAACTCATTTTCAAAGCAAACTCCAACCTCCCCTTCAAGCCACAATTGGACAGCATTTCCTCCTTAAGAATTCTAGCTAAATTTTCTCACATTTAATTAAGTCAAACCTCATCTCAATAGGATAACCATATAACAAGTTATGATCAAAAACTTAACTCACATCATACTTCATCCATACCATTTTTTTAACCCACATAACATTCAATTCACTCCTTATATGCGCCACAACCAAGTCACAACCTAACCTTGAACACAAGTCCACACGTTTGCAGCAACTACCCTCAACCATCTCCCATTAATAAAATACTCATTTAAAAGCTATGCAAACTTAATCCAATTTAAACCATTACGGTCTCAGCAAGGCAAGTGTCTCGGGGATGGGCTCCACTCGGGCTCACATCCCGGACGATCGGCTCCCGGATCGGGTTTGACAAGTCGTTGATTTTACAAACGGCTTAAGCAATAATCTGAAAATCGAGAATAGAAATACACTAATGCGAGGCATAAACCGATCCCGACTTCTTTCTTTTACTTGAATCTGAGTACTCCGTGTCAAACGGGTATTCTTCAAGACACTGAAAATAGATGCAAATTTTGGGTGAGTTTTGCGAACTCAGTGAGTGACCATCATTGATGGTCCATCCAATCACATAACATATAACACATACTTTCATTTCCATTAAGTCACATTTCATATTCCCTATCACACCTCACATTCACATACAGTTTCATATTTTCATTATGTCGATACAATGTCATATTCAATATAATCAAATCGATCATTCAATCAAGTTTATCATTCCCTTCAACACACAATGTCACATTCCCATTCAATACAACGTGTTTCTTTGTCCCATTCAATACAAGTAATTCAACCAATCACATTCCGTACAATCAAATCAATCATGTTATGCATATATGCATGAAACCCACTTTCCATTGAATTACTTTGTTGTGACCGAGTGTCTAAACTGTCCCGTACCCATAGATATCGGGCTCATTGAAACTGTCTCATATAGGGCTCATTGTGAAGCGTCCCAAAAGGGCTCATTGTAAACCGTCCCATAAAGGGCTCATTGTCGTTGAGCACGAGGCTCAATCGATGTCGAGCACGAAGCTCTTTACTCATTGTTGACTACTCTGGTCACAACTCTCATTATCTTTCATGTATTCATGCAGTGGAATGTCTTATGCATATTTGCATGCACTCAGTCAATCATAGTTACTATCATCGGACCGTAGTCCGGCATTCGACATCAATTAAGAAGTCACATTTCATTTATGTGCAATTATGCATGCAAGACATTTTAACAATCTCAATATATACACTTAGGTCATCCCATTCACATTCAAGGAGCACTTCAATAACGCAATTCCAAATACATATTCAATCACCGAACCTCCTGTCCGGAACCCATATTTAATCACAATTAATAAAATAATTTAATACTCATTCAACATATAACAAAAGCAAATAACCAATAAATAAGACCATCTAGGTTTACTCACAGTACGCTCCAGATTTGCATTGGTTTCCAATTTTTGAGAACGCCTGAGTGCGGACATTTATCCTATTAGCTTTTCCAACCTTGAATTCCTTTCACTTCTTTACTTTCTAAACCTCACACAAGGAGTTTATTATCATGAGAGGAAGGTGGTTTAATTGCATGAAGAGAAACTCTTGAGTTTGGAGGAAGTAGAACTTAAAATAGAAGAAAATCGATGGAGGCATGCCAAAAGGGAGGAGGTTTCGGATGCTTTGGTTGTTTTTAAAAGCAACAACTCATCTTTTCGTCCCTTTATAAAGAAGTCACCGAAAATGCATGGATAACAATGCATTAAATGAAGGAACACATGGCAATTGGAGGAGAATATAAGGAAAAGTCAAAAGATTTCAAATATTATACTTTAATCACTTTAATCAATAAATATCCAACTTATACACCCACAATTTCGGTTACTACATGGTTTAAGGGTCTACTTTAGGTCCCACCAAAATATGCAAGAGTTTTAAGATCAAATAACGGTAGAAATTCAACCGGTTTGCCACTTGGCGATTTTTTCGGTCAGGAATTTTCTCGAAAAATTCGAGAAAAATTTCTATAATTCCATAAAATAGAAAAAATTTATGGCACACTCGAATAATTTTTCAAACCCATTAACCACGTTAATCCCAATAAAATTGTCTTAGGCACGTAAACCGGGAATATCATGTATGCATGTACAGTAATTTCATGTGCACAATTGTGACTGTGTATCAGTCCTATTATGCATGAACAGTACTAATTAATCCTCTCAATTCCTTCCTATGACAAATTTCCTATTTTACCCTTCCGGTAGGGGTGGGATGTTACAATTCCCCCTCTTATAAAAATTTCGTCCTCGAAATTCTCAATCAACGATTCGATATGACCGTAATCATACTTTCCTATCGTCCCATACACTTTTCCACTCAATAATTCATTTTCCGAAGGTCACAATAACTATTTTCATCGGTTGTTGATTACTAATTTGGCTAACTCATTATCACTCGAAGATGAGAGCGGACTCAACAAGGCTATCGATTGGCAATCTCATTTTCTTAGCTATCTCACTTGGCGTTTTCGAGTAGTCATTACCTTTAGTTCCAATGCTATGACTCAGTTCATTATTTCCGAACCTGTTCAGTTATCACGTGTTATCCATCCAGTCTAGGTTACTAATATTACCTTATTCTCACTACCATCCAATACCTTTTCTCCAAGAATATCTGAGACTAATCGTATTCAGACATCCTTTCAAGGTGATACATATCATAACCTCCTTTACCTCATTCCTCACATTCCTTTGGTACCAATACAATGACATTTAGTTCCATTTCACTATAACCAGTGATACTTTACCTAATGCAGTCATTCTTTATATCCCACCAACTCTCTGTTCAAATTCAATTCTCCTTAGACAATTTACTGTTCTAAAGTGTTAACACACTTTATTCGGATATGCACTTTACTCTAGTTCATTTGTCCGATCCTGATCTACTTCAGCTAACCCATGCAGTTTTCCTGAGTCACTTTCCTTTGTTTCACATTATGGTCTTTGACTGTCGTTAGGCATTATGCAGTGTAGCAGTATATCCCTACAGTAAATCAGGACTATATCACATGATCATAATCAAGTATGTTTCCTGTTGAACATTTAAACATATAAGCACTTAAATCAATAATCACTTCATTCTATACCCACAGTTATTCAATTTCACTTTTCGCATATGATTACTAGAATGTCTAGCTTCGACTGTTCAATTTCTTTGCTCATCAATTCCTTTGTTCAATCCCGACACATGCTTCTTTTTTTTTAATCATTCAATACCATTCTCCCGATTACACTTGACTCTTCAAATTCAGGATGGGAAACACTAGTTTGCTTCCTGAACTAGTAACCTTTCTTACCTCTATCCAGTATCACTAGATCTACAACCTCAATTTTCCAGTAACACTTCATAATTACCCGATAATCTACTTGACATTTTTTGCAAATTCCAATATCTGTAATTGATCTGTTCATTGCAGCATTATCTGTTCACTATTTGAGCTTAGTAGTCAAAATTGTCTGTTTATTTCAGTAGTCATTTATGCCCGTCTTTTCCTCGAATAAGCATAGTGTATCCTTATAGGAATCTAAAGTCTCTACGGCTTTAAACAATTTCGATCATAGAAGCAATACCATTTATCAAAATCAATTCAATTTATCTTATACCATTTTAACATATTGTCTCATTTCATCACACACTGCCCACTCTCCAAGGATATGCTTATCATCAGTATCAAATTCCTCAATTATTCATAAAGTTCTTTTTACTTTTCAATGTTCAACACTTTCAAGCACATTCCGTCTATAATCATAGTCACTACCATTTGTTTACCTCGCATAATTCCCTGTTAGGGTTTTGTTGACTTTCCTATATATCATTCAACCCCCTTTATATATATATATATATATATACAACACTACATCACGTCATTGTCAGTTTTCCTTTAGGACTTTTTGTCTCTATTCATTTTCTCTTTTCAATTGATTTTCTGTCATCCACATCGATGTATGCCAATACCTAGTCATCCGTACTTGGACCTCCATAAATTTCACTTCATTTGAGTATTTCACTTCATATTGCAATAGGATCATCTCAAATTAAAATTCCACTCATGTTATTGGATACTTTACATTTCCGTACACACAATACAGATAACTTCAGTAGTATGAGATATAACTCAATTTCACTTTTAATTTTGTCCATACTTCTTTCCGTTTGACCATTAGTCTTGTTACCATCTTTATACTGTTTACGAAAGTCTCATCACCCAATTATTTTCCCTAATTGCTTTTCAATCATTCTTCACTATACGTACTATCTCAATCAGAACAATTTTATACCATAATTTAAAAGATCGAACATTCCTTACACTAAGGTTCCTTGTGTGATCTACATAAACACTTTCTTTCACACTTATTCAAGAATCTATACCTCGGCATTTTATCCAGAAAATCAATTAGTATCCTATACAATTCAGACTCCCATAAGACTCCTTTCATTTATGCTAATTCTCAAATAAATAAGCGATGCCATAATCATTTCTCATTTCCTCTCATAAAGGTACATTCAGTCCTCCTATGTCTTACTTTAACCCAATATAAACTTTACACTTATAGCCACTCATAGAAACACGTATTTAATCATTCACTGATCATCTCCTCCATGATTCCCATGTATCTTTCACTTACATTTCATTAATCATGATCAACTTTATTGTCCAATAGGTACTCCCAACGGTAGGTCGACTTAAATGCGACAACTCTTTTCTTATATCACTATCATTATTTCATTGTTTTTTTTTTCATTGCGATTTTATCATACTGATTTCCAAACTCTTAGCACAATATTCGCATAACCATTTCAGTCTCACGCTTAGGCGCTCACAATCACAACCATTTCCCCAATTCATTTCAGTTTATCTGTACACTTTTATCTCACCATGTCTACTTTTTCTTACTCTACTAGGCACTAGGCATCTTGCTTTTTAAGTTCGTTCAGTCCAAAGTAGACCGTTACAGTATAACCTTGTTCTTAGTACAATCTCGCTATTAGCATTTGCCTATAATATCTACTGATATCTAACACGAATGCAGTGAATCAATATATGCCTAATCGGACCATCTACACTTTACTCCGGTCCAATATTTCCCATTTCATGACACATACAGTCAGAGCTGTAATTACCTAATCATCCCGGACTTTTAATCTCACTTAGGCCTACTATAACCAGTATGCTTCCCATATCTCTAGTGGACCTCTCCCAGTTCTAGACATATTCATTTTTTTACCACCACAATATTACCATTTTAATCCGGCAATTCATTGATATCAATTCTTTCCTTAATCCGTCTAGGCCAACACAGTCATTCTAACCACAGTATAATATTAATCTCCTTATCCATTTTTCCTTCTTCCTTTCCTAATTGCTTATACACTTTCAGGGGTTCACACTCTCATACGGTCTCACTTTTCTCTTACCTAGTCACTTAACATGTATGCACACGTAGGATTTCTACCCATACAACTCAAACTAGGGATTAGTTGCCACGGTCTGCAATGACAAGACTCAAATGCATGCTCCCTATGTTTCAGACTGTGCCCAGATACATTACGTACTACTGGGCTCTGATACCACCTAAATGTAACATCCCACTCCCGAGTGACCCGAACCCGATATCGTTGGTGATATCTGAGTCCGTGCCCCGCGAGGGTGGCGTACTACATCAGTCGAATAAAACTCAGTATACATTTTTTTTCTTTCCTTCACACACACATACACATTAACATATACAGAAATAGTTTACACACACCATTCAATGGACTCGGACCCCTTTTCATAAATACAATTAACTCCAGTCTGTTGATTTTGCAAACTGGCTTAAGCAATATCTGAAAATCGGAGAATAGAAATACACTAATGCGCATTTAAACCGATCCCGACTTCTTTCTTTTACTTGAATACGGTACTCTCGTGTCAAGCGGGTATTCTTGACCTAAAAATAGATGCAAATTTTGGGTGAGTTTTGCGAACTCAGTGAGTGACCATCATCGATGGTCCATCCAATCACATAACATATAACACATACTTTCATTTCCATTAAGTCACATTTCATATTCCCTATCACACCTCACATTCACATACAGTTTCATATTTTCATTATGTCGATACAATGTCATATTCAATATAATCAAATCGATCATTCAATCAAGTTTATCATTCCCCTTCAACACACAATGTCACATTCCCATTCAATACAGTGTTGCAGTCCCATTCAATACAAGTAATTCAACCAATCACATTCCGTACAATCAAATCAATCATGTGCATATGTGCATGAAACCCACTTTCCATTGAATTACTTTGTTGTGACCGAGTGTCTAAACTGTCCCGTACCCATAGATATCGGGCTCATTGAAACTGTCCCATATAGGGCTCATTGTGAACTGTCCCAAAAAGGGCTCATTGTAAACTGTCCCATAAAGGGCTCATTGTCGTTGAACCTGAGGCTTTGAATCAGTATCTAAGCACGAAGCTCTTTACTCATTGTTGACTACTCTGGTCACAACTCTCAGTATCTTTCATGTATTCATGCAGTGAAATGTCTTATGCATATTTGCATGCACTCAGTCAATCATAGTTACTATCATCGGACCGTAGTCCGGCATTCGACATCAATTAAGAAGTCACATTTCATTTATGTGCAATTATGCATGCAAGACATTTTAACAATCTCAATATATACACTTAGGTCATCCCATTCACATTCAAGGAACACTTCAATAACGCAATTCCAAATACATAATCAATCACCGGACCTCCTGTCCGGAACCCATATTTAATCACAATTAATAAAATAATTTAATACTCATTCAACATATAACAAAAGCAAATAACCAATAAATAAGACCATCTAGGTCTACTCACAGTACGCTCCAGATTTACATTGGTTTCCAATTTTTGAGAACGCCTGAGTGCGGACATTTATCCTATTAGCTTTTCCAACCTTGAATTCCTTTCACTTCTTTACTTTCTAAACCTCACACAAGGAGTTTATTATCATGAGAGGAAGGTGGTTTAATTGCATGAAGGGAAACTCTTGAGTTTGGAGGAAGTAGAACTTAAAAGAGAAGAAAATCGATGGAGGCATGCCAAAAGGGAGGAGGTTTCGGATGCTTTGGTTGTTTTTAAAAGCAAAAACTCATCTTTTCGTCCCTTTATAAAGAAGTCACCGAAAATGCATGGATAAAAATGCATTAAATGAAGGAACACATGGCAATTGGAGGAGAATATAAGGAAAAGTCAAAAGATTTCAAATATTATACTTTAATCACTTTAATCAATAAATATCCAACTTATACACCCACAATTTCAGTTACTACATGGTTTAAGGGTCTACTTAAGAGTCCCACCAAAATATGCAAGAGTTTTAAGATCAAATAATAGTAGAAATTCAACCGGTTCGCCACTTGGCGATTTTTTTCGGTCCGGAAATTTTCTCCAGAAAATTCCAGAAAAATATCTATAATTCCAGTAAAATAGAAAACAATTTATGGCGTACTCAGAATAATTTTTCAAACCCATTAACCACGATAATCCCAATAAAATTGTCTTAGGCACGTAAACCGGGAATATCATATATGCATGTACAGTAATTTCATGTGCACAATTGTGACTGTGTATCAGTCCTATTATGCATGAACAGTACTAATTAATCCCTCTCAATTCCTTCCTATGACAAATTTCCTATTTTACCCTTCCAGTAGGGGGTGGGATGTTACAATATCCTATGCAAGTATGTTCGGGAGATACAAATCTATCTTGGTGAATGTCTTAAAATCAAGAAGTTAAGTCTGCAAATAAATTGCAATGTGTGGAGAAATTTGTATGAAAGAGCAATCATAAGATTAAGTCCAAGAGAGATTTGAGGAAATTCAAGGAATGGCAAGGAATGGAGAAAATTATACGTGGAAAGAAGTCAAGTAGGTTATTGAAAAGAAGGTAAGACAATGTACCTCTTTAAGGATCAGTTATGTAAGGAATCATCGAGGGCTAATTAATAGGCATATGAAATTTGATATAAATTGCTTGATTTAACAAATGCCTAATAGCACTATGGTATTGGAGACTAAAGAGATCCAAGATTTGAAGGTGTATTAAAAGCATTCGAAGAATAGAGAAAAATAGTTTGAATACTTGGAGAAAAATGTGTAAAGCGTATGAGTAACGTACGTAAAGAGAATTTTGAAGGAACTATGCTGAGGTAAATTATATCATATAAATTTGGAGATTTTATAGTACACCCTGATGTTGTATAAGACTTTTGGCTGAAATTCAATGCAAAGTAACAAAGTGATTTCATGTGTATGAAGACAATTGGAGTCCTATAGGTTGACTATTTGATGCATGATTTGGAATTGTTTCATTATTGATTATTTTGAAAGTTTGAAGACTGTATATCTACATAAGTATCTTCAATATAAATATGCAAGTGTAGATCGAAAAAGTTTGAGACAATCAAGGAATTGAAAGAAGTAGTTATAAGGCACAGGAAATTGATATAAACACTGAAAGGCTATGAATGTTTTAGCGAGAAACTTCAAGTGAAGCTAAGTAGTATGTAAGATGCCTTAAGTAGAAGTGTGATATTGAGGTTATCAGAACTAATACAAAAGAAAGCATAGAATATAGGGTTTGGTTTATCTCAAATTAAGGATTAACGGATTATGAGATTGAAAACAGATATGAGTGTCAAGTTTAAATGAGAAGAAGCATATAGGGTGAAGGAGTAAGAAGTATATGAAATCAATAAAGATGCTTGAGTTGAAAGAATTGCATATGAGATTAAGACAATAGATAGAGTTATTCGAAGGATTATGATTGTATAAGTGAGTACTAAACAGGTAAAGCTAGTGTTATGATCAAATGCATAGGATAGAGATATTAATAGCAGTGCTTCATAAATTTGGATTTTTGAGGTTATTAAATCTAGTGTAATAAAGAGAGTAGAATGTGGAATTGAATTTTAGGCAAAATGATTAGTCACTGAAAGTTTAGATCAGTTCATATGAACCAAGCCCAAATGGAAGATTCAAAAATTGTAGATCTTACTAAGAAATTGGAAATGAGTATGAATTTTGAGTTCGAATAGGAAAAATGATACTGGGTGATTGAAATAAAAAGTATGCGTAATGGAGATTTAAGCTTTAAATCCTAGAAGAAATATGTCAAGTGACTGAAAGTTGAAATATTGATGATCTAAATTGTCGACGATTTTAACTGACGGAGATAAGTTTCAAGTTTATAGTTTGGAGTTTGTAGGAGCATGAGGTCAATGTGTAGTTTATTTGACTTTAAGCATCTCAATCGTTGTCATAGTGTTTTTCAATAGAATACTATATGAGGAGTTAGAAGATAGATAGAGTCATCACTCTTGTATTATGATGAGTAAGGCCTAAAGTTGATTAAATGTCGGATCGATTGAAGAGGTATTAGAAATTAAGTGATCAAGAAAGATGAATGAATTAGGTGGATTTCACGGCAAAGATATGGAATACAGGACATTGACATAAGAGTTACATGAACTGAGACTAAAGCAATGTGAATTATTAAGTGAAAACTGAATTGTCTCTGAAGGTATCACCTTGCTCAGGTGTGCTCAAGTTAGGAAAAAGAATTCTCTAGCCGCTATGAATTGGTTTGTAAGAAAGTATTATTAGTTAATGTTACAAATATAATATATGTGAATATGTTACGGAAGTATTGATGTGATAAGATATGGTGTTATTGACACAAGCGGTGAAAAAAAACAAAAAATGTAAGTGATTTGAAGCATAAGGAGGAACGCGTTAAGAAAGTAAATGATCAAATAACGAATTGAAAAACCGAGTAAGTCTACTGAATACTATCATTTGAAAGAAATTTTTCGAGTGATGAAGTTAAATGAGAAACGGAGGAGCATCCTACACCCCTAATCAATTCAATAAGAAATATTGGTGTTTGGATATGATAGGGATAGTATTTAAGATAAGAAGTGAAAAACATTATTTAAATGGGTGGTGAGAAAATTTTGAATATGCAAATGACCAGGATTACTTGGAAGACATGAGTAAAGAAATTGTATTGCTTGGCGTTTGCTTAAATATGAATTTCGAGGACAAAATTCTTTTAAGAGGGGGAGATATGTTGGCCCCTGAATTTTTTTTTATAAAAAAACTAAGCATGTCTAAATTATTTTGAGGTATTGTCTAAATTATTTGGAGGTGTTAGTTCTTGAGAAAATGGAAATTAAATGATGGAACAAGTTTAAATTAGAGTGGAGTAAGTCCTTAGAAATTAAAAGGAATAAAGTGGCTTAGGGGCAATTTAGGAAGTTTGCATATGTTCTTAGAGTTTAAGGCCCTAAAGGAGCGACTTTTTGGTCTTTAAGTAGTCATTTAAATGAAAATGAAATGAAGCTAGTGATGTATTGCCGTGGGAGTAGTTGTAACATAAGGAAAATTTTAAGGTTTATGAAAGGATTGCTAAACTACGTAGTTTTAAGGTTGGAGTGGGTCTTAAATAAAGAAACAATTAGTTAGTTCATTAATAGGAGAGTCACGAAACTTCTAGAGAAGGGAGAGGGAGAGTTTCGTATATGTAGTAGTAGTAGAAGAAGAAGAAGAAGAAGAAGAAGAAGAAGAAGAAGAGAAGAAGAAGAAGAAGAAGAAGAAGAAGAAGAAGAAGAGAGAAGAAGAAAGGTTAGGATTTTGGTTCACTTGTTTTAGAAAAGAGAAAGGAAAAAGGAAAGAAGAAAGATCAAGCTTCTATGAGAAGCCAAAGGAAAAATTCGTGGGTCTCTCTATAAGGTAAGAAAAATATGGAATTCTTTGGTTTTATAAGTGGGTTTTGGTAAAAATAGCTTAAGTTAGGTATGGGTAAAGTTAGATGGGTTTAATTTCATGTTTTCATCTCCTTAAAATGGCCAATTTTAAGATCACATGCTTCCTATGGGATTTATTGTTTGATGAAGGTTAAGAGAAGGAATTGAAGTGAAGGGAATGGTCATTGTTCAAGCTCCTAGCTAAAGGAATTGAGGTGGGTAATGTTTTAATGATTGAGATAATAGGCTACTCATTTGTTTTGAAATAAATGTTGTCTAATGTTTTTAAATGGTTTATAAAGTTGTATAAATGATTCTTTGTGATGGTTTGAACTAGTATGAGATGTTTTACATTTTGGGAAGTAATTGTGAAATGATTTGTGAAGTGAAAAAGTTGGATACTTGATTTTAGAAAAATGACATTTTGGGAAATTATGTGAAAGTGAATATTTGCAAGAGCCAATTGTGACTAATGCTTATGAATTGTGTGAATTATGTGATATGCATGCTTGTTTGGGTTTGTGGTGGTCCCTCATGTGTGATAGGTGCACCTGTCAAAATTATAGCCTTCTCCCGGCTGTCCGCTAGTGGCAATGGAGCTCCTCACGGACTCCCTCATGTGTTCACGGCTACACATGACCGCTCTGCGGAAATGTGTAGTACGTCCTGTTTGGATCCACCCAAACCATCTTTTATGTGATTATGTGATATGTTTGATTAAGTTGTTTTTGTATGTTATATTGTTTGGTAATTGCCTTTGATAAATTGTTGAACTATTTTATCTATGCTTATGTGATAGCTTGATGTGATGAATTTATGAGAAGTTTGAAAATAAAATTGTAAAGGTTTTCATTAATGTGATGTTGGCTTTGAAAACAAGGAATTTTGATGAAATGAAAGTGTTTTGACCAATATAAATTGGCTTTGATAAGTTTGAAAGATTTTTATCAATCTGAAAGTTTCTTTGAGAATGAAAAATAAAGAATGTTTTTGCTTATTTCTTAATTATTAAGTTGTTACCCACTTAGCCGTCGAGCTCACACCCCTTTCCCCCTCCACAGGTAACAAGCGAGAACACGAGTTACAGTATGAAAATTGAGGCATCACTTCAACGTTTCCATTTTAGAAGTCATTTTTAGAAAGAATTTATTGCGTAAATAACCCTGTGTTATGCAAAAGTTGCTAAAAAACCCCTGACATATAAAAATTAGCAAAAAAACCCTTGAGTTTAAATTTTATTAACTCACCGCCCCTTAAGCAAATCTGGTCAATGAATGGACTTGAAAAGTCTATTTTGCCCTTACAATTAAACCGCGCGTTAACGCTTCTACTGTCGTTAACGCTTCTACTCTCTCATCTCATGCGTCGGTAGGGTAGCTTCTCAGATCGCCATTCAATCCTCGCCGTCGTCACCACTAGATCTGTCTATCTCTTTGTTTATTTTCTTCTTTTTGCTATATTAAGTTCGGTCAACTAGGAGTACGCTTCTACTCTCTCATCTCATGCGTCGGTATGCCCTCTCTGCCGCCGTCCTCTTGAGTGTTGCAGACGTCGGTGTTTCATCAACTGGCTTTCTGGGTCTTTGCCTATTTGGTAAGATTCTATCAAATCTCTCTCTGATCCTTTAGTATTTACTGTATAATCTTCGGTTTGGACTGATGTGAGGCCATTTGGACTGTTGTGAGGCCGTTGTTAGAATCCAGAACCATTTCAGTGAGATCTCGTTGCTGTAGTTGTCGGTTTCTTTCTGTAACAACAGATTAATTTGGTTGACATCTTCATTTTCAGTGGTTTGGGATTTATCTTCCTCTCCTGTCTCGGACTTAGTTTCTGGTTTTTTGGGTTTTGCCCTCTTATTAAGTTTCTTCCTACTTCTGGTCTTTGGCTGCTTTGCTTTAGTCACACACTCACATTTTGTACGGTGTTTCATTCTTCAATCCAGGAACTTTGCTTCTTTGACTTTAACCATAACGAAATCTGAAGAAACATGTCAGTAAACAATGTGAGTGTGTATCTTGTAGATGATGACTTTGAAGGTGATTTTCAGGGCTTGAAGGAGGATTCAAATGTCGAGGAGGACGATGATGATGCCTTGACCGATATCAAGCCTTTTGCTTTCTCTGCTGCTGCCTCTGCTCCTAATCCTACCGTGGTGATCGCGGCTTATCGTTCAATCCGAAGATTGATCCTTGGAAACCGGTCAAAATTAATTTATACCAAGAATTGCAACTGAAGTGCAACCTCGAATTCGACTCTCAAGGAACCGATGTAGCATTGATCTTAAGACTAGCCTAGTCTAATGATGCATGTAATTAAAGCAATTTAAGGGGGTTTTGGCTTGATCTTTAAAATTAAAGAAAGCTAAGTATGAAATAAATGTTTTTGGGATTTTGAAAGGCAAGACAATTTGAAATAATTAAGATTGAAAACAATTAACTAAAGTTCTCCGAAAATGTGGCTCGGTCATCATCGTTCAAAATAAATGTCGGGTTTGAAATCCACTAAGTTTGAAAACATAACCTTAATAACTCGTTAAGTCCAAGAATTTAATTAATCAACTCGATTAATTAAATCTTGTTAAAAGCTTAGTGTATGGTATGAAATGACTTATGCAATAAATCAATCAGATAATAACACAACCAACTTAACCAAACACAACTAGGCGATTAGATTAATTAATGCAAAATCGATCGATATCATGAGACTTCATGTATTCAGGGCACAATATTCAACACAAACCAATCCTTAACATAGATCAAAGTTTAACATCCTACTAAACTATAGCAAGATTCATTCGGTCATACAATGCAATCTCCAACTCGGAGTTGTTACAAAATCTGACAATCTAAAACTAAGATCGATTACCCCATGTTGAGCTCTGGAACTCAAACCGTTGCTACATCTTGAGAGATCCAGCGCCTAGCCACGCGTGATGCGGGTGAGTCCATCATCGCTGGAATATCACCTCGGTCCATGACTCCAACGACGAGCGATTGAGAATGGGTGCGACGAATGATGGAAGAGATGAAGATGATGATGGTGGGCGTAAATGCGGAGGTGGCGCCGAATCTGCAAGCGAGGAAACAAAAACTATCAGAAAAATGGAGAAGACGAAGGATGGAGAGCTACCTCGGGAATGCGGTCGTCCTCATTTAACCTAAAACAGAAGGTTTTATAGGAAGTCTGCGCGGGTCGGGTCGGAACAGTGGATAATTTTGCTATTTAAGGGCCGGGGTATCCGACATTCGTCGCGACTAATGAATAAAGTTCATCGCGACGCATAAAAATGGTCACTCGTCGCGACGAATTAATTATGCCTAATTAATTCGTCGCGACGAATGGGCATGTTGGTTCGTTGCGACTAACAGCTCGTTCGTTGCGACTAATAGTTCGTTCGTTGTCTCGTTCGTTGCGACTAACGGCTGTTCGTTGCGACTAACGGCTGTTCGTTGTCTCGTTCGTTGCCACTAACGAATCTGGCCTGTTGACTTTATGATATTTTGACTCCTTTTTCTCTGCAATATAAAATAACAATTTACAGTATCAATTGTCCTTGGAAAAATTATAATGCAATCAATGTCAATTTGCACAATTTTACTAACAAATTGCATAAAACATAAGCTCACCGCAAGGGACTAATTTAAGCACAAAATCATGAATTAAGAGTCAAAAAGTACATTAACAGCCATGAAAGTGTAGCCAATTTATATGATAAACTTGGTTTCAATCACGTGGTGTGCAATCGCGGTCAGTCACGAGGTGCTTCAAGTATAAAATCTATTGAATTCTCTTTTGATAATTAAATTGATACTTCTCTGTTGGATTCTTATATGCAAATAAAATGGACAGGATAAAATTGAGATAATTTTTGCAAATTGATTCATGTTGGATTGCTGAATTGCCCTTTTATTTTCAGGATGGACATTTGGCACTATTTACACTTGTGGGTAGGTGGTCAGTTTTTGGTATGTGAAGACAAATCAGTGGAGTATGTTGGAGGCAGTGTTCACAAAGTCAAGGTTGATCTAGACTACTTCTCAGAGATGGGTTTGTTTGACTTTTATAAGTCATGTGGTGGGACTGGGATGATTAGAGAATTCTGGTATTTGAAGCCTGGATATGAATTGTCTCAAGGTCTAGTAAAAATTGAAGGTGGGCCATCTATAGTACAGATGCAAGAGGATTGCAAGCACCACTCAAATATTACCATTTACTCCTTGAACATAGGAGATCCAATAGGCATAGAAGGAGCACCAATATACTTACTCATGAAGATTACGAAGCTAATGAGCGATGCATGTACACGAGGACAAAATTATATATAATGTTGATCCAAAAGTTATCAAGTAGAGAAACAAAGCGATGAAGAAGTTGATATTCGAAATTCACATTCTCGAAAACACTCAACACACACTGAAGGTGAAGATCCAAACCAGTTTAATTGCTTGTTTGAAGATGGTGAATCACATGTTGAAGATGAACCACGAGAATGAGAATTATGATGCAGAAATGAAGGTGATCTGAAGATGCAGTCACTATGAAAATTTATCGATCTTGAAAACAATGATGAAGTTGGAGAGGAGGATAGAGTAGAAGAAAATGAAGACAATTTGGATCTTTGAAATTGACAAAGTGATCCCAATGATGTGGAATGGGAGGTGAGTGACATAGAAGCAAGTGATCTTGATGAAGATCTGAGATGTTCCTAGTGACTATTTTGAAGATGTTGAAGGGTCATCTGAGGATGATGTATTGCTGCAAAGAGACATGAGTAAAGAAGCAAGAAGATTGAAGTTAGCAGAAATAAGGAGGAGGAGAGTTGCCTTCAGAAGACAAGCTCCTGAAGAAGAGGAAATTGCACCTAATACTGGAGACCCTAATGATAGAGGTTGGTATTCAGATGTAGACGGGGATGAGACATTTGATAGACCTCCTGCATCAGATCATGATGAACCACAGTTTTCCATATTCAAAGAAGGTGACAACATTGAAAATCTGAAATTACATGTTGGTTTGAGGTTTGATTCAGTGGAAGTATACAAGGAAGTACTTACTGATTAGAGCATAAGGAAGGGTTTCCAGCTGCATTTTGAGAAATGTGAGAGTCTCAGGGTAACAGCCGTGTGTGATTCAGCAAACTGCAAGTGGAGAATCCATGCCTCTGTCATGCAGGGTTCAAGTATGTTCCAAGTGAAAACACTGAAAGGTAAGCACACGTGTCCAAAAAAGGGAACAAACAAAAGGGCTAAGGCAAGGTATTTTGCTACGAGAATGGAGCAATATGTCAGAGAATTTCCTGATATTAGCATTAATAGATTCATGAAAATTGCTAAGAGGCGGTGGGTGTTATTTGCAAGTATTGGGTGGCATTGAGAGCTAAAAATATCTTTGTTGAAAAATTAGAGGTGAGGATGAGAAGGAATTTGCAATGCTTTGGGACTCTTGTGAGGCAGTTAGAGACAAATCCAGGAGTACAATTGTTTTGGAGCAATTGCCACACTCGAGATCCTCCAAGATTTGTGAATGTATTATTGCTGGCAGCATCAAAACAGGAGTTTTTAACTGGTTGTAGAACATTAATTGGCCTTGATGGATGTTTCATCAAGACAGTACATGGTGGAAAACTATTGGCGGCAGTTGGGAAAGATGGGAATGACAATTTATGGCCAATTGCCATTGCATATGTGAAAAGTGAGAGCATAGTTACTTGGAGGTGGTTTGTAGAGCTTCTCATGGAAGACCTTGGTAGGGAACATAGAGGAAAATGGACCTTTATCACAGATAGACAAAAAGGTCTACTTGAAGCTCTGAATCAAGTTGTACCTGAATGTGAGCATAGATTCTGTTTGAGACACTTGTATCAGAATTTTTCAGTCAACTGGCCAGGTCAAAAGCTCAAATGTCTCTTTTGGCAAGCTGCTTCTGTGGGCAACAGAGCTGAATGACATGAAGCAATGGAAGCAATCAAGGCAGTTGATCCAAAACTTGAGGAAGATCAAGTGACAGCATATGACTGGCTGATTGATGTGCACCCTGACTACTGGACAAGATCATTTTTTAGAACAAACTGTAAGTGTGATGTGTTGGTCAACAACTTATGTGAGTCTTTTAATAATATGATTTTGCCTACAAGGGATTGCCCTCCTATAGGTATGTTTGAGTGGTACAGGGCTAGGATAATGACAAGAATTAGGACTAAGTTCAATGGAATGGAATCATATCAGGGTGTTCTTTGTCCTAATTTTAGGTTAAAGCTAAACAAGCAGTTGGAATTAGCTAGAGACTGTAATCCATTGTTTTGTGGTAATATGGAATTTGAAGTTCTACTTCACCATGATGATCATGATGCTTTTATTGTGAAATTGGATGAAAAAACTTGCACGTGTATAAAGTGAAAATGGGAAGGCCCAAGAAAAAGAGAAGAAAAAGTGCCAATGAACAACCTAGGACAAGTACAAGACAAGGGCTAACACACACATGTAGCAGGTGTTATGCGACTGGCCATAATGTCAAGAGCTGCAAGAACACACCTCATCCTAACTCAAGATTCTCCACTGTAAGTTTTATTTTATAATGTGTTGCATACTGAAATTAATTAATGTGTTGCATGCTGAAATTAATTACTGTTCAATAATGTAAATAATGTATTTTTATTTGCTTTTATTTAAATTGGCGAGTTGGCATTAATGCAACCGATTCGGACCTAGGAGACCAAGATGTGATAGTTTAAACTTAATTAATATAAACATTATTTCAAATGTATTTAAACCGAGATTACCTTTCTTGTGTTCTTTTCTTTTTTTTTATGCAAACAAAGCGAGGAGAGGTCAACGAGGAAGGAAGAGAATCTTTAATCCTGCAAGAGCCATGGCTGCAGCAAGAGGAAGAGCAAGGGGAAGGGCTGCACCTTCAGAAGGTGCACAATCAAGTCCCATGCCACAATCTGCTAGAGGAAGAGGAACACCACAAGCTGCCACAGGAAGGGGAACACCACAATCTGCAAGAGGTAGGGGGACAACACAATCTGCAAGGGGGAGGGGAAATTCTGTTCATACATCAGCTTCACAACCACCATCTAGACAGGCTTTTATAACAGTTCATACATCAGCTTCACAACCACCATCTACACAGGCTTCTACAACAGTTCATACCTCAGCTTCACAACCACCATCTGTGCCTCCAAGAACTGGCTCTACTCAGGCAGGTCCTTCTGCAAATCCCAAAAGAAAGTGGAACAAGAAAACAACAGAGGCTCAATCATTTCAAAATACACAGGCAAGAGCCAAAGAGAGAAGGAATCAAACCCCATGGAAGCCATAATGTAATTTGAATTTTCAGATCTGTTTTAGGGTATTTGGATGTGAAATGGATAAACAATGTGGCCTCAAGTATTTTTTTTAGTTTGTGTCTGCTTGATGACTTTTGTCATGTGGGTGGTGTGCCCCATGGTTGTTGGCATTATTCAATGCCAACTTATTGCTTTTGTTAAAGACTTTGAACAACTCCCTGTGTTTGTCTTTTTTGTTAATGGGAATTGATGCTTTTGACTACTTTATTGTAGCTTGTGTTGTGGTTTCTTTTTCAGTGTTTTAAATGGAAATTGATGTTTCATCATAATTTAACAAATTCTGCAAAAAATAGGTCTATTTAGAAGTCCAATTTTTTCATGAATTTTGCTGAATTTTTTGCTAATTTATGCATGAATTCTGCTGAAATATTTTGCTAGATTCACAGTGATTTTTTTTTCAAGCAATAACACTGTAATTTTAGAAAACAAGGTTTATAGTTGAGAATTACATTCATGACTGTATTATCAAACTAATGTAAAGCTTCATTAATTGAAAATTAGCTTTACAATATTAATTACAGATACAAAGTCATAAAGTTAAAACCTGAACCATCCTATCTAATATAATAATTTTCCTAAGTCGAATCTTCATTTTAGCAATAAAATTACAATCAAGATAAACATTCCTACACAAATCACCCCTAAATTTACACTTTGCTTCTCATTGGTTTTCGAAATTGCACCTTCAATTTTAGACACTTTGGACATCACCTCCACATCTTCACTTTCAACTTCAGGTTCCGATTCCACAGAAATCGGCTTCCATTTTGCTTCTTTTGGAAAAACCCAACTAAAATAGGAGCATTTCATATAGGGACAATTATAATACAACAAACCATAAGATTTTTTGCCTTCATCTCGAACAACTTTAATTACACACATTCCCTACGAGAATGATTCGTGGCATGGGATCTTGGACTTCAAGCTCAGCCATGGGTTTCTTCTTCCTGAGGTCGCCGTAGGTTGAGTTGGACGCCATCTCTGTGAATCTCGAACAAGAAAGAAGAATAAGAAGCCGATTTGGTTGAGTTGGACGCCGTAGGTTGAGTTCAATGCCCTAGGTCTTCTTCTGTGAAATAAAACACAGATATGTAAACACAAAAAAGAAGAATTAATTTCAAGAAGCTGCACTAAATTGGGGGTCTTCGGGCATTAAGAGTGAAATTTACACAAAAACCACAAATGCGCAACCCACTACGAAACAAAACAATCACCATGGGCATGTAAATAAATCGTAGCATCATAACGTTAAAAAGTAAGAAGGAGAAAAAGGAAACCTAAAAGATAGGAATGGTGAAAGGTTCAAAGCAGATGGGACAAACTGAACTTTTCGCTCAGTCATTGTAATAGTCCAAGAAAGAAGAATTAATGGTATTATGGTCATTTCACAGGCAAATAGGCTATAAAATTCGCAGTCAGCACGCGTGGAGGAACAACACACAGCTAAGGGTTTTTTTGCAATAAAATTGAAAACATAAGGTTAATAGAGTAATATTTTATATCTCAGGGTTTAATTAGCTACTTTCGTATAACATAGGAGTCACTACAGCAATTTTGTCTTTTTAGAAATGAAGTATTAGGTTGCATTTTGGGGATTTGTTTCAATCTGTACTTTGACATTTTGACATTTGGGTTATAATCGGGCTAAATGCCCTCTAAAGCATTGTAATAACTCAAATTATTCATGTAAATGCAAGAATGTTGGGTTTGAATATAATGTATGAAATTTGTATATGTCTTTTTCAAATGCATCAGTGTATGGTTTGAATTAGCAAAAGAAGAAGGATTGAGATTGTATTGTTTTACATTTGGAATGGAATAGATGTCTAGGAGTGTGGTTGTTGCCTTGAATTACGTTTGGAAATACTTTTGAGATTGAACTATTCTATATGAAGTTGGATATCGAATATTATGCAGGTGGTGTAGCTAGGATTGAAGTTTGGTGAGTTGCATTTTCAAGTGAAGTGCTGACAGAAACTTCGCTTTAGTTCTAGGTCCTCATAGGGCTTGAATTGGAACAAGGAGTCTTCATGAAGATTGTAGTAGAGGTTTAGATATTTCCAATGATATAGATTTTCTCACTTTCGGACTTAGGATGAAGAAGTTATGGTGTTGGAATCACATTCGCCATCGTTTATCTTGATATTTTCTTGCTCCATTGGTCATTATAGGAGCTATTCATTTGAGTGAGTTTTTACCTCCTTTAATGACGGAGTTGAGTTTTGCATCCTTAATGAAACTTGTAGAGCAGCTTGTTATCTTTCCATTGAGGTTTAATTTATAATTTTTAGGATTTGGAGTAAGAAGTTATGAGAGTTGGCAGATAATAGCTAAGGTTCATTTTGATGTTCATATCGCTTGTGAGTTTATGATAGCCTTGATGATTAAGAAATAAATTCATGGTTTGATGAATCAATTAAGCTAGAAATTGTGAAGTTGGTGATTTGAACTTGGAGTTTGAAGGGTTATGAAGTGTTTAGGCTTGGGAATGAATAATTTTGTGAAGTGTACAAGTGGTTATGAAGTTGGGTTTCAGGTGAGATACATTGGAAGAGGAATTGGAGTTTTGAAGTTTGGCATGTCCGTTAAACGGACATGGATGTCCGTTAAACGGACAGCCTCGGGTGAAAAACACCCCTTAGCCTGCCCATGTCCGTTAGACGGACTTCCATGTCCGTTTAACGGACATTCTCGTAGCTTTTGGTACACTCTCACCCGAATGTGTCCGTTAAACGGACTTGGCTGTCCGTTTAACAGACAGCTACGGGAAAGATGGTGAATTGTCGAATTTTTAGAGGCCGAATCTCGTTTTTCAGTCTTCATGAAAGTTGTAGATCTAGATGTCTACTTTCTAATGATCCAACAACGAAAGAAATCCGATTTATATATCAAAAGTTATGGTGTTCTCTCCAAAAGAGTTTCAAACTGATTTAGAGCATGAACATACTTGATTCTTTAGGGCATAAATTCTTCATCCGACCTCCAATTGAGGTGAGACTTGAACCATTAGATTCCTAATACATATATCTTCCTCTCCACAAAAATTGGTATCTTTTGGAGTCAAATTGAAAAATGTTACATTAAAGTAAGTGAGAGGTCGGTTTGGAGATCATATTTGGAGTATGAGCTCTTTTAGGCTTTTTGAGCATAACTTGAGTTATACAACTCCGTTTGAGGTGATTCTTATTTCGAATCGATCTCGAGACATAAGGCTACATTTTGTATGTATAATTCAACCTATGATTTTGGTGTTTACATAGTGTGCGCTCGCCACGAATGTAGAGTTACAGCTAAGGACCCTGCAAGGTTATAAACACAAGACTTCAGGACTTCGGAAATTGGACTCTGGAAACAGGTCCATTAGATGTGGAATTAAAGCAAGTGTAAGAGTATTAAGTTATAAGCCGTTGGGGTCCGGTCTCCGGATCGGGGTCCAACACTTTTGATTGTCCATCCTAGAACACAAAAATAATTACAAGCCTTTTAGGCCCAAAATATTCTTCTTAGACTTGGATCTTCCGCTTCAAACTCTTCGCTCACATGACCTAGCCCATTCGGTTAAAAAAATGTAATTGTATTTTATAAAACTGAATTTTGTTACTTTGAAAACAAAAATCCAGCACTAGATTTTCATAAAATAAAATCTTATAACAAAGCACTTGTTTACATTAAAACCGAAACTTGCTCCATTAAAACAAAAAACAGCACTATGTTTTTTTTATCAATACCAAAATTTGATTCTTTGAAACAAAAATCCAGCACTTGTTTTGACATAAAAACCAAACATGATTCATTGAAATAAAAATCCAGCATTTTTGGTTTTCACAAAACTGAAACTATGCCAATACATAAAAAGGATACACCGAAACCATTACCTCTTCATTTCTTCAATCCATAGCTGCTTCATCTTCATCATTACATCAATTTGTACATTACAAAATCAAAGAAAACAGAAAAATGAAGCCAAGGAGGGAACATGATGACGATAGACCACTCTCTTTGTTACAAACCAAATGAAGAAATTTTACATGGTAAATATAAATTCTATGGACAACCAAAAGAGCAAAACATACACCATATATATTTCTATCATATAAAAATATGCAACATACAAACAATAATTACCAACCCATGCATCACATACAGGAATCGAAACTATGCATAATAAAAATGACTCTGATACCAATTGTTGGATCAGAAAAGAAAACATGCAACATTTGGTTAAACGATAGATTTCAAAACCTTTTTTTAGAAATCATAGCACAGCGGAAGCAAGATAACCCAATCAATATGTTAATCCATACTTGATATGGTATAAGGATAACATTTAACATAAGAACAAGATGGTAGAAATATTACCGACTCCTTCGCTACAGCTTTAACTCCTCGTTGTGCTATCCTATCCTCGGTAATATATCCTCTCCAAAGTGATGTATCCTCTTCTTCTTGTTATTGTTTCCTCTTCTCGATATTGTATCCTCAACCAATCCGATCTACCACTTGTTCTTCTTGTACAACTTAGGTAACAAGATCCTTTGGTAGGAAAGGAGAAGAAAACATTGGAGGAAATTTTTTTTAGAAGAAAGAAGCCCAAGATGAGACACCTTCTCATACAAATTTCAGCTAACACATGCATGAAAGGAGAGAGAGTCCAAAAATGCAAGAACACCTCTCTTTCACCTTTTCAATTTCAGTTTTGCATGAAAGGAAAGAAGAGGAAGAGCATCCAATACATCACACCTTTCTTTAATCAAACATAAAGAAGCCATTAAATGAGACCCTTCTCATTTGTTTTAAGATGGCTATATAAAAAGACCAATAACCTAAAATGACATGTGAATTTTAGTTTTAGTGATGAAAGCAGGAAGATTATTCATCAAATACACCTCTTTCATCTTTAATCAAATGAATGCTAAAAAGGTTATATTACATGCCATCTTAAAAGACAACCATTAAACTATTTAATGGTAAGATCATTACTCCATTTAATGACGATATTGCATGATAAATACCATCTTTATTTAACAATTCAATGTTAAATGTGCAGCTGCACATTTAGCCATTAAAAACCAAATTTTCCTTTAATTTCTTTAAGAATTTTGTTTTAATATAATTAATATAATTAATTAAATTAAACCAATGTCTAGCCCATTTTTGAATGTTTATTTGGGCTTCTAATTAACCATTAATTAGTGCAAGCCCAACATTCAATCATGGGCTTTAAAACCTCCATTTATATTTCTTACTTTGCTTGATAACTTTTCTTGAAGTCAAGTGAGGAATCTTATTGGACTTAGATAATTCAAGCTCTAATGAGCCTAGAATTAATTTAATCTCATTAGAATTAATTCTAGCTTATTAACTAAATATCATTTCACTAAAGACAATTAGTTGAACTCTTGAATTAATAAATATTATGAGAACACATATTTCAAATATTATGTCCAATTGTAAACCCTATTATGAACCTTATTATAGCCATTCGCACAACAAAGGGTAAAACTACCGTTTTGCCCTTATGTTGATTTTTCCTTTTAGATCTCCTATTTTACTATATATGGTGATTAACACACAAGATCTCATCTTGGTGTTAAGAGTTGATGGGTAGCTAGTCCATCAAACTCCTGGCGCTAGTTTAATCACCAATCTCTATAAAACATCTAGAAGTGATGATGTCACTATAAACTCTTTATTTGAGTGAATGTTCCCTGATACATGTTTCAATTAATAATTCCAACAAGTAGAAACTACATTAATACTCTGTAAAAATCCATTCCGATCATATGAAGATTTTTAATGAAACACATATGAGTTCACCACTCATCAAGAATGTGATCCATAATAAGCAAATGCGAAAATGTATGTTTTAAGACTAAAGTAACGACCTACTTTATTCTTAAAAACATACTTGATTCCAGATTCATTTAAGAGTGCCATTATCAATAGTCGACTACTATTATGATATGAAACTCATCATTTTCTTGAAGTAAACTCCTTTACTTACATGGAGATAAATCGCAATACTACAATCTAAACCATAATCAAGTGACTAACTTGATTATTCAACTGTGAATCCATTATTTTAGATTCTTCTAATATACAAGTTTCCCATATATCTCTATGTATATGTATATTACTTACAAAAGAATCTCATTACCTTATGACTAGATATATAATGCTCATAAAAACTAAACTTTTTGTTTTATTAATAATAAATATTTTCATTACAAAGCATCAGAATCAAAATTAAGTTACATGTAAATACACTTGCTTTACAGGGCATTATATTTACATAACTCTATCATATTTCTGGAATGTTAATTTCATCCTTGTGCACTTGTTAAACCAATTGAGGAAAAGTCACTCTAAATTTGTGTATATGGATGTGATTAAGGTTTGGAATGAACTTAGATTATTGCTTTATTAATTGGTTAAGAGCTTGATAAGTTTAGGTTGTTAATTGATGTCATAACTTAAAGAATGTACTATTTTGAAGTCAATGTATCCAAATCTAGAAATTATGATGTGATAAAGGAATAAAAGTGTTCTTATGAATGCAAACGTGATCTTAAGGATATGAGCAATGTGAATTAGACATGAATGAATGAGCATTGTAGAACATAAGGTAATTATGAATGAGAATTGGGTAATTGTATGAATATATATTGCTAGAAAAGTTTGATGAATGTATAATTGATGAATTTGGAGTAAATCAAGCTTACTTAAGGTATAAACCTGACAGTAAACTAGTTGTATACAGGCTATAATGTTTGAATGTCAAGAAATTTGTATAAGAATACATACCTGGAAAGTCAATTGAGCATGTATTATAACATGACACATATATATGTGTATGATTGTATATTCATATGATTAAAAAAATTAGTGATTTTTGAATATATGTGTATTAAATGACGATAGACGTGCAAGGTGATCATCAATATCTATACTGTAACACCCCACTCCCGAGTGACCCGAACCCGATATCATTGGTGACATCCGAGTCCGTGCCCCGCGAGGGTGGCGTACTACATCAGTCGGTCGGTAAAACTCGGTATACTTTTTTTTTTGAACCATTCATTCCACATTAGCGCGACAAACATAGTAGACAGTAGAAAACCTTTGCAGTAGATACAATCATTTAATAATATTTTACAAGAACTAAACAAAGACAATTACAAATCATTTTACAACAATTGTGGATTACAAAATTAGGAAACCCTAAAGCAGACGCGAACCGATCCCAACCTCTACCTGAACTTGCACCCAGGCATACTCCCGTGTCAAACGGGGTACTCTTCTAGTCCTGAAAAATAAATTGCAATTTTGGATGAGTTTGCGAACTCAATGAGAAACCATCATCGATGGTTCACCCAACTCATGCATTCACAAATCATATACACATAGCACACAGTAGCATTTATAGATATCACCGCAATTTCCTTACTCACATTTTTCCAGTCATATACGCAAATCAATTTACATTTTTTTCAGTCATTCATATACGTATGCAATGCGCATGTGACACTTTTCTATTTTCATTTCGTTGTTGTGACCGAGCTCCTATCAGTGATCAGTAATCTAGGGAGTAGGAGAGCCCTCAGGGCATACACTAACTCCCCTCGAGCTCGAGGCTCTTGCTCAAGATGTTTCGTTGGGCTTGAAGCCACGATCTGATACAGTGAGCCTGTGGTATCCGAGCACTGCGTGGGAGAGCCCTCAGGGTAAGCACCACCTCAGGGGGCAAGCAATACCACGGCATTTCGTTGGCTGCTCCGGTCACAACTGCCAATTATCTGATCATTTACTATGCATGAATGCACATGTCTCATTTTCAATTCTCAGTCATATGCGATTCAATTTATTTTCACTGATGCATTCACAATTCAATTCATTAACCATTTGCTCACATTGGCACTTCAATATCACAATCCAATATTTCGAACACCCATGGTCCGAAATCAATCAAAAACAATCACACAAATATCCATCCTTAACTCCTCATGGTATCAGTGCATATAATTAATAAACACATAAGGCTGAGAAACCAACTAGGTTACTCACCTATTACTTCCGAGCTAATGCCGGGAAGACTCTGTCACGTTGGTGGAACGACGCTCCAATTGGGCCTCTATAAGAAGCAGAGAATAAAACGATCACTAATGATCCAATCCGAATCAGTTAATGATGCACATGTAGGTGTATAATGCATGTTCATGAATTCCAGACCCTATTCTATTTTTTTTTACCATAAAAATCCGTCTAAAAATTAAAAAGCTAATGGCGCTGACGGAGCGCAATTTGGATCTCTATAGGCCCCCAATTAAATAAAACAGTGATTAAACAAACCTTTACCCGGACCCACGTCAATTTTCCGTCCAAAAATTCCCAATCTATCAGAAAATGAAATTAAATATTCCATGAATCCGATGCCTCAAGAATCAGGTCAATCGGACGTCGGACGGAAAAGTTATTCACGGAAGAAATTCAAAATCCAAATAAAACAATTAAGATATATATCCTTATTTCCTTCTCTTTTTCCTATTGTCAAACCGAAAGTCAAACACCTATAACTCCTTACACACAATTCAGAACATTACAAATCATATCTCGTTGGAAAGATCATGAAAACTCTACAAGTCTCAAGAAGACCATAAAATCAATTTCACCACTAAGGTGTCAAAATCCTTCAAAGCTACTACCTACTCAAATCCCCTTAAAACAGAACAGTACATTGCAAATTCCATAACTCTCTGATTCTTCAGCCAAAAATTACCACATAAATATGCTCATTAAGCTCACAATGTTATCTACAACTTTCATTAATAACCCAAAATCAAATTCCATTGCTAACCAAGTCAATTAATTCACTCAATGTTGCTGTCCCTGAAATCATTCAATTTAAGCAGTAAACTTATAACAAGCATAACTCCCAGTACACAAATCAGAAAAATCAGAACTTTATATCCCTGAAAATATAAATCCTCAAACTTCAATTCTTCCTGAAATAACCAAACTCCAATTCAGCCTTTAACAGTTTCAAATCTGTTATGCAAGTTTCTGACCTAATCAGCACTTAACATCACAATGTAGTTTCAGATTTTGAAATTCCATATCTCCCACATCTGATTGCCAAAAAGTATAAGCCATATATCATTTTCAAGATCAATGTGTCATATAGAACTCTTCAGTACCTTTCAAACTCCAATTCAATTCACAAAAATTACTAAAATTGCTTCCAAGCCAAATGCTCACAAATCAGACACAACAGCTAGATTTCATCACAATGCTCAAAACCAGTCAATAGAAAACAGTTCATATCCCTCAATATACAATTCGAAAAATTGCAAAATCAGTGGCATTGGAAAGCTAATAATACAGGCTTCAACTTTCATGAAGAACATTTTCACTAATTCCTTCTACATAAATCTAGGAAAATCACCAAAGTTTCAGATCATTCAACCCGGGTACTGTTTACACAGCCCCTATCTATGATTTTCCAAGCCAAAATTCAACCTCTTAGAGTTACAATTAGACAACACCTATTTCAGACAAATTTGAAGCCAACAACCCAAAGTTTCAGTGGGCACAAACCTTGCCTCAATTGCATAACCACACAATGAGTTATGCTCAAATCAGTATGGTAGGTCAAACTCACAATTTCAGTTTTACTTCCCAACTTCACTTCCTATCATGCCAATTCAATTCCTACTACCATAAGCATCTCAATTGAACACAAATTCAGCCCCTATATCATTCATACATTTACTAGGAAATACCATCTCAAGTTGGCAGCACTTACCTCTTAAATTCCATGCAAGATTAGTCATCAAGATTCAATCAAGATCAAGCTCAAAACAATCTAAACCATGTTTATTCACTAACCCTCATTCATGTCTTACACAAGCATAACTTTATCCAACAATTCAAACTATAATTATGCATCATACATCATCTTTAATGAACAATCACTTCCAATCCATGCAAATCACTATGAATTCATCAACTACATAATCAAAGCATAACTCAAACTTAACTTAATCACTTACCAATTCAAGCTTCCACTCTTTCCCACTCTCCAATCACTTCACTTTCTTGCTTCACTTCTAAAGCCCATATATGGCTATCACCTTGGATAGAGACTTAAGCTCATATGCAAGTAAAGAGGACTCTTAAAGTTGGAGGAAATAAGAACACTTTGAGGAGAGAATCAAAAATTCAATGGAGAGGAAATCCAAGAGCAAGTTTCGGATGAAGGAAGCTTTTAAGCCTTCAAAGTCATTTTTTCTTAACTTGAAATGGAAGAGTCGTGGACAAATGGGTGAAGCATTTAATGAATGAAAGATGAGTCACCTAATAAGAGAAAAAGACAAAAACAAGAAAAGGACAAAACATGTAGTAGGATTTCTTAAGAAACCCTAATGAAAATTGACCCAATCAATTCCAATGGCCCTCATTTCAATTCCAAAATAATATACCCAATATTGTAGTGCCATTGGATAGAAATTTTCGCTACCGAAAATCAACCGATTCGCCACTTGGCGATTTTTCCGGTCCGAAAATTTTCAGGAATTTCCCCGAATCATTTTTTTTAAATTACCTAAATTGCCCAAAATTATAAAACATATGACAGTCCACTCCCCATAATTGTTCAAACACGAAAACCACATTTTTCACAACAAAAACACATTTAGGCTATTTCTGGCGATTTACGGTCGGAATTTTCTCCTAGGAAAAATCCAGAAAAATTTCTAAAAATTCCTTAAAATAGAAAACAATTTATGGCGCACTCAGAATCATTTTTTTTTCAAACTCATTAACCACGTAAATCACAATAAGATTGCCTTAAGCACAAAAACTCGAATATCATGTATGCATGTACAGAGTTTCATGTGCACAAATGTATTTGTGTATCACCCTATTATGCATGAACAGTACTAATTAATCCCTCTCAATCCCTTCCTATAACAAATTTCCTATTTTACCCTTCCAGTAGGGGTGGATGTTACAATTTCTCCTCCTTATAAAAATTTCGTCCTCGAAATTCTCAATCAACGATTCAAGATGACCGTAATCATATGTTCCTATATGTCCCATACACTATTTCACTCAATAATTCATTTTCCGAAAAGTCACAAGAATCATACTCAAGAAATTATTCGCCATTACTTATTTGACTAACTCATTATCACTCAAAGACAATGACGGACTCTCATAAGGTCGATTAGCGATCTCACTAACTTAACTATCTCACTTGCCATTTTCAAAGGAGCAACTACCTTTAATTCCGATGCTAAGACTCAATTCTTTTATTCCGAACCTGTTTACTTATCATATTATATCAATCCAATATCTCTTTCGCCAAGAATATGTGTACTAATTCGTGTTCCATTGATACCCCTTTTTATCACTTCTACGTACATCTTGTCAAGGTGAGTCACTTTCCTTGGGTGCCAATACAAGGATATTTAGCCCCATTTCACAATAACCAGCGATAATTTACCTAGTGCCTAATGCAGTCATTCTTTATATTCCATTGACTCGTGTTCAAAGTCAATTCTCTTTGACAATTCTATCGTTCTATAATGTTCACACACTTAATTCAGATATGCATTTTACTCGTTTCATTTGTCCGATCTGATCCACTTTAGCTAACCCATGCAGCTTTCCTAAGTCACTTTCCTTTGTCTCACTCATCACAGCCTCAAATTCATTATGGTCTTTGACTCGTCAATCCTTGCAAAGTGTAGCAAATGTATCCCTACAGTAAATCAGAACTCTATATAGCGATCATAATCCTGTGAAACTCAAACCACTTAGGCATTTCTCCTGTTGAACATTCAAACTTATAAGCACTTGAATCGATATAACTCAATTTCACTCTTCGCATATTTCTCCTAAAATGTCTAGCTTTAACTGTTCACTTTCTTGTTCTATCACTTTTATCTGCACACAACTTATTCTTTGAAGCATTCAATATTGTTGTTCCGATTTCACTCGCATATTCAGACTCCTTATAGGACTCACCACTTTAACTCTAGAACCCTTAACCATTCTTTACCTTTATTCAGTATCTCAAGTTTCTAGAAATACTTCACAATTAGCCATAACCTACCTGATATTCATTGGAAATCCTAATATCGTAATCATTCATTCAACATTATCTATTCACTGTTTGAATTTAGTAGGCAGAATTGTCTGTTCATTTCAGAATTATCAGTACAGTAGTAATTTATACCCGTCTTTTTCCTCGAATTAACATCATGTATCCTTATAGGAATCTAAAGTCTCCAAGGCTTTAAACAATTTCGATCATGACACCAATACCATTTATCAAAGTCAATTTAATTTATCTACTACTGTTTGAACATTATGTTTCAGTTCAACACACATTGTCCACTCTCCAAAGGTAGGCTTATCAGTAGTATCAAATTCCTCAATTATTCATGTAATTCTTTTTACTTTTCACTGTTCAACGATTTCAAACACATTCCGTCGATAATCATAGTCACGACCATTTGCTTACTTCACATCATTCCCTATTAGGGTCTTATTAACTTTCCCATACATCACATCATTGTCAGTTTCCCTTTTGAACTTCTTGTCTCCATTCATTTACTCTTTTCAATTGTTTTCCTGTCAGTAACATCGACATGTGCCAATACCTAGTCATCCGTACCTGGACCTCCATAATTTTCAGTTCATTTTAGTATTTCACTTCACAGTTCGAAGGAGATCTATTCACTTTTCATTGCAATAGGATCACCTCAAATTAACATTCCATTTATGTCGTTGGATAGTTCTAGGTAGACCGTTACGGCACACTATTGATCTTATCACAATCTCACTATCATCATTCATCTATGATATCTACTGATATCTCACACAAATGCAGTGAATCAATATCTACCTGATTGGACTATCTACGTTTTACTCAGTTCCAAGATTTCCCAGTTCATCGCATCTACAGTCAGAGCTCTAATTACCTCGTCATCCCGGACTTTTAATCTCACTTCGGTCTACTATATGCGTCTCATATCTCCAGTGGACTTCTTCCAATTCTAGGCATATTCGTTTTGTATCGCCGTAATCTTATCATTTTAATCCGGAAATTCATTGATATCAATTCTTTCCTTAATTCGTCTAGGCCAACACAGTCATTCTAACCACAGTACAATATTAATCTCCTTATCCATTTTTCTTTTTTCCTTTCCTAATTGTTTATACACTTTCAGGGGTGCACCCTCTAACACAGTCTCACTTAGTCACTTGACACGTATGCACATGTAGGATTTCTACCCGTACGATTCAAACTAGGGATCAGTTGCCACGGTCTACAACGACACAACTCAAATGCATACACCCTATGTTTCAGACTGTGCCCATATACATTACGTACTACTGGGCTCTGATACCACCTAAATGTAACACCCCACTCCCGAGTGACCCGAACCCGATATCATTGGTGACATCCGAGTCCGTGCCCCGCGAGGGTGGCGTACTACATCATCGGTCGGTAAAACTTCGATATTTTTTTTTTGAACCATTCATTCCACGTTAGCGCGACAAACATAGTAGACAGTAGAAAACCTTTGCAGTAGATACAATCATTTAATAATATTTTACAGTAACCAAACAGTACAATTACAAATCATTTTACAACAATTGTGGATTACAAAATTAAGAAACCCTAATGCAGACGCGAACCGATCCCAACCTCTACCTAAACTTGCACCCAGGCATACTCCCGTGTCAAACGGGGTACTCTTCTAGTCCTGAAAAAAAAATTACAATTTTGGATGAGTTTGCGAACTCAATGAGAAACCATCATCGATGGTTCACCCAACTCATGCATTCACAAATCATATACACATAGCACACAGTAGCATTTATAGTATATCACCTGCAATTTCCTTACTCACATTTTTCCAGTCATATGCAGTCAATTTATATTTTTTTCAGTCAGTCATATACGTATGCAATGCGCATGTGACACTTTTCCATTTTCATTTCATTGTTGTGACCGAGCTCCTATCGGTGATCGAATCTAGGAGTAGGAGAGCCTCGTGGCATGCACTAACTCCCTCGAGCTCGAGGCTCGGTTCAAGATAAATGTTTCGTTGGGCTTGAAGCCCCGATACGATGAGCCTATGGTATCCGAAAGCCTGCGTGGGAGAGCCCTCGTGGTATGCACCACCTCGGGGCAAGCGATACCACGGCATTTCGTTGGTCGCTCCGGCCACAACCGCCAATTATCGATCATTTACTATGCATGAATGCACATGTCTCATTTTCAATTCTCGGTCATATGCGATTCAATTTATTTTCACCGATGCATTCACAATTCAATTCATTAACCATTTGCTCACATTGGCACTTCAATATCACAATCCAATATTTCAACACCCACGGTCCAAATCAATCAAAAACAATCACACAAATATCCATCCTTAACTCCTCACGGCATCATCGGCATATAATTAATAAACACATAAGGCTGAGAAACCAACTAGGTTACTCACCTATTACTTCCGAGCTAATGCCGGGAAGACTCTGTCACGTCGGTAGAATGACGCTCCAATTGGGCCTCTATAAGAAGCAGAAAATAAAACGATCACTAATGATCCAATCCGAATCAGTTAATGATGCACATGTAGGTGTATAATGCATGTTCATGAATTCCCGGACCTATTCCATTTTTTTTACCATAAAAATCCGTCTAAAAATTAGAAAGCTAATGGCGCTGACGGAGCGCAATTTGGATCTCAATAGGCCCCCAATTAAATAAAACAGTGATTAAACAAACCTTTACCCGGACCCAAGTCAATTTTCCGTCCAAAATTCCCAATCTATCGAAAATGAAATTAAATATTCCATGAACTGATGCCTCAAGAATCAGGTCAATCGGACGTCGGACGGAAAAGTTATTCACGGAAGAAATTCAAAATCCAAATAAAACAATTAAGATATATATCCTTATTTCCTTCTTTTCCCTATTGTCAAACCGAAAGTCAAACACCTATAACTCCTTACACACAATTCAGAACATTACAAACCATATCTCGTTGGAAAGATCATGAAAACTCTACAAGTCTCAAGAAGACCATAAAATCAATTTCACCACTAAGGGTGTCAAAATCCCTTCAAAGCTACTACCTACTCAAATCCCTTAAAACAGAATAAAGACATTGCAAATTCCATAACTCTCTGATTCTTCAGCCAAAAATTACCACATAAATATGCTCATTAAGTTCACAATGTTATCTACAACTTTCATTAATAACCCAAATCAAATTCCATTGCTAACCAAGTCAATTAATTCACTCAATGTTGTTGTCCCCGAAATCATTCAATTTAAGCAAGAAACTTATAACAAGCATAACTCCCAAGACACAAATCAGAAAAATCAGAACTTTATATCCCTGAAAAGATAAATCCTCAAATTCAATTCTTCCTGAAATAACCAAACTCCAATTCAGCCTCTAACAGTTTCAAATCTGTTATGCAAGTTTCGACCTAATCAAGACTTAACATCACAATGTAGTTTCAGATTTTGAAATTCCATATCTCTCACATCTGATTGCCAAAAGTATAAGCCATATATCATTTTCAAGATCAATGTGTCATATAGAACTCTTCAGTACCTTTCAAACTCCAATTCAATTCACAAAATTACTAAAATTGCTTCCAAGCCAAATGCTCACAAATCGAGACACAACAGCCTAGATTTCATCACAATGCTCAAAACCAGTCAATAGAAAACAGTTCATATCTCTCAATATACAATTCGAAAAATTGCAAAATCAGTGGCATTGGAAAGCTAATAATACAGGCTTCAACTTTCATGAAGAACATTTTCACTAATTCCTTCTACATAAATCTAGGAAAATCACCAAAGTTTCAGATCATTCAACCCGGGTACTGTTTACACAGCCCCTATCCATGATTTTCCAAGCCAAAATTCAACCTCTTAGAGTTACAATTAGACAACACCTATTTCACACAAATTTGAAGTCAACAACCCAAAGTTTCAGCGGGAACAAACCTTGCCTCAATTGCATAACCACACAATGAGTTATACTCAAATCAGTATGGTAGGTCAAACTCACAATTTCAGTTTTACTTCCCAACTTCACTTCCTATCATGCCAATTCAATTCCTACTACCATAAGCATCTCAATTGAACACAAATTCAGCCCCTATATCATTCATACATTTACTAGGAAATACCATCTCAAGTTGGCAGCACTTACCTCTTAAATTCCATGCAAGATTAGTCATCAAGATTCAATCAAGATCAAGCTCAAAACAATCTAAACCATGTTTATTCACTAACCCTCATTCATGTCTTACACAAGCATAACTTTATCCAACAATTCAAACTATAATTATGCATCATACATCATCTTTAATGAACAATCACTTCCAATCCATGCAAATCACTATGAATTCATCAACTACATAATCAAAGCATAACTCAAACTTAACTTAATCACTTACCAATTCAAGCTTCCACTCTTTCCCACTCTCCAATCACTTCACTTTCTTGCTTCACTTCTAAAGCCCATATATGGCTATCACCTTGGATAGAGACTTAAGCTCATATGCAAGTAAAGAGGACTCTTAAAGTTGGAGGAAATAAGAACACTTTGAGGAGAGAATCAAAAATTCAATGGAGAGGAAATCCAAGAGCAAGTTTCGGATGAAGGAAGCTTTTAAGCCTTCAAAGTCATTTTTTCTTAACTTGAAATGGAAGAGTCGTGGACAAATGGGTGAAGCATTTAATGAATGAAAGATGAGTCACCTAATAAGAGAAAAAGACAAAAACAAGAAAAGGACAAAACATGTAATAGGATTTCTTAAGAAACCCTAATGAAAATTGACCCAATCAATTCCAATGGCCCTCATTTCAATTCCAAAATAATATACCCAATATTGTAGTGCCATTGGATAGAAATTTTCGCTACCGAAAATCAACCGATTCGCCACTTGGCGATTTTTCCGGTCCGAAAATTTTCAGGAATTTCCCCGAATCATTTTTTAAATTACCTAAATTGCCCAAAATTATAAAACATATGACAGTCCACTCCCCATAATTGTTCAAACACGAAAACCACATTTTTCACAACAAAAACACATTTAGGCCATTTACCGGCGATTTCGCCGGTCCGGGAATTTTCTCCGAAAAAATCCAGAAAATTTTCTAAAAATTTCTTAAAATAGAAAACAATTTATGGCGCACTCAGAATCATTTTTTTTTCAAACCCATTAACCACGTAAATCGCAATAAGATTGCCTTAAGCACAAAAACTCGGAATATCATGTATGCATGTACAGTAGTTTCATGTGCACAAATGTGACTGTGTATCAGTCCTATTATGCATGAACAGTACTAATTAATCCCTCTCAATCCCTTCCTATGACAAATTTCCTATTTTACCCTTCCAGTAGGGGGTGGGATGTTACATAGACATTGTCGAAACATCGAGGCAATAACTTTTTTGGAGCATACTGTGGGTTAACTTAAATGTGTAAATGTGTAAACTCATTTATATGTGCTTCTATATGAATTTTATGTTTAATATGGAACATGTGTTCAACTAATTGATAAATGTGGGACTTAGATCCAAGCAGTTTGATATATGTGGCATGAGTATACAGAAATGAAACGAAATGAAAACATAGCATATGAAATGATGCATATCATCACATTGAAATGTATGATCAGATAAAGGACTTATGACCAGAGTGATCGATGTGTGGAAAAGATCTTTGAGCTAATGATTGTGAAAAAGAGCCTCAGGCTCAGATGACACAGACTTGGTATCTACAATGGATATGGGCCAGAAATGATCTTGGTATCTATAACAGATACGGGACAGTAACTTGGGTTAATAGGCACTTGGTCACAACAAAACAAAATGAAAATGGAAACCCATGTGTATTTGCATATACATCCCTACATGTATCAAATGATTAAATTGAAATGAATTATTGAATTGTTTTAAAATAGTGATTAGATTTGAAGCTAATGGAGGATGAGTTGTGATATGCAATGCTAGCTTACATGATCTACTTATGGAAGTATGATAACTTTGATATACTTGTTTTTGTGAATTGACTTGAGTGAATACATTGATAATGGTTCACTCACTGAGTTCACAAATCAAAATTGTAATGTTGTTTTTCAGGTTCAAGGAAATTCTAGCTACTGAGGTGATATAGTAGAAGTCTAGTACTTGCATTGACAAGAATGACTCAAAGGTTTAATTAGTTGAATCTGATAAGTCTAGTTAAAGTATTGTGTATTAGCATCCCATTTTATGTTATATTTTTGATACTGAGATTGAACTCATAAAAATGTTATGTAAATGTATTGATGGATTCTGAATTGTGATGACATATGTGACTTTTATGTTTGTGAATGAAATGGGAAGAAATGAACATTTAAAATGCTTATGATATGTTTGATGCCTTTAATGAGTTAGTTTGATTGTCCTAATGTATCATTTTGATAGAGTATGCTCTTGAGTATCCTCTGGTATGTTCGGGCTTATGCTTTATGGGAGTGGTATGTTACAGCATATGTCAAAAATAAGAACAAGTCAAAAGCATATTTCTAGAGTAGAAAGAAAAAGTTACATCCACTGAAACCTTTCAATTATTATATATATATTTATTTGAATCATCTAGGATAGCTAGTTTAAAAGGAAACCAGTATGCATTTATAAATATTAATGGTTTTAATATATTCATATAAGCATTATCTTAACCAGTACTAAAGTGAGGGGTGAATTAAGTGCTCTAAAGGTTTTTTTTGGACTTAATTAACAAATAACTTTACCATACTCTAAATACATACGCAACTTAGATGAAAGATTACAAATAACTAATCACAAAAATATAGATGATAGGATTTAAGGTATGATCAAACTTCATCTTATATCATAGTGGTTAAGTGGTCTTTAACCTACACCCAATCTTTAATCTCATATTAAGTACTTTAAATATGTTGTATCTCTTTTTGAATTGGTTAATGGCAACCATTATGTAATGTACATCTTCAAAGGTAAAAAGTACCTAAAACACAAATTTTAAATTAATAATTTCAATAAACATTTTTAATAGATTATAATACAACAATTTTATATAAGCTTACAATTTATAGATAATTCTCAACTAGCTTAAAGCATGTATGTCGATTTTAGCTTCTAGATCTTAGTTTCTTATACTTTAATTTTTTCAAAAATCTTTTCAATAGTTTCAAAAATGCTTTGCAGGCATCCCTAAAAATTTGACCTTTTCCTTAAAGTTTCATATTTTAACAAGTAAGGAATAAATGTTAATAAATGACACAAGGTAACTTGGAATCATTAATTACCTATAGTAGTTGATCCCAATCGAAATCCTTATAGTATTGATCATTAATAAAGGCTTAAACATGATAATATCGTTGACCTCGTCATCATCAACACCCAGTTGAAATCCCGCTGAAGTGTGAAATCTGGGGAGGTTAGATAATACGCAGTGTTACTTCTACCTTGTAAGAAGGCTATTTCTAATAGACTCATATGCAATGCATCATAGTGATACTACATAATTATAAAATGCATGTGCAGACATATTCAAAAAGGTACTAAAATAATAATAAATAATAAATAAAAATTCCAACTAGACCTATCACTACCTTGATTACACTGAGTAGGAAACTAATTAGGAGGTAAGTACTACGCAGTACATACAAAGGTCAAGGTTTAATATAACCTACAAGACCTCGAATGCCCTCTTTTTGAGAGGTCTTTTACCTGTATCCTAGTACACCAAAATTTTCTATTACGGGCCAAATTTTCGATAAGATCCAATTTAGTCATATCACTCATGATCACTTCCTCCATTTCTTTTTAGGTTTTCCTTTTTTTCCTCTTATAGTCGCGACGTGTTATTTTCTCTCATCTTCTCACTGAAACGTCAGGGTGTCTCCGTTTAATGTGTCTGAACCAACCAAACCTTATCTCTCTCAATTTATCATTAATACCAACCACCTTCAATTTGTCTCTGATCATTAAATTCCTAACCTTATCTCTTCTACTATTATTACACATCTATCAGAGCATCTACCGGACCTAATTAAAGAAAATATAATAAAAATTTAATTAAAAAAAATTAAAATAGTTTGAGTTTAATAAGAATGGCTTAATTTAGGTTTGGGTTAGATCAAGATAGTCTAAACTAAAAGATTAGACTTGACGTGGCGTTGATCCTAAAGTTAGAGTTAAGAATGTTCAATCCAAACATTGAACTTTTGAACTTGTTTTAGGTTAGGTTCTATTCCTAGTTGGTCTGGTGAGCTAGAATTTTTGATTGGCCTCAAAGTTGGATTTTGACAATAATTGTCTTAAAGCTAAGGTGGGTTAGGTTTTGCCTGGCCTCAAAGTTGGATTTTGACAATAATTGTCTTAAAGCTAAGGTGGGTTAGGTTTTGCGATGGTCTTTTAACTTTTATTAATCAGAGAAAGACATAAATTGGAGTAGCATTTATGGTATGGATCTTAACTTGCCTTACTTTAGAATCCAATCCAATATTAAAGATTTGTTGACTTATTTTAATTATTATATCCATGTATCGAGTCCATCTTTAACTTAATAGTCATTTAACACGGTCTAAAAAAAGAAAAGATACAATTTCTAAGGTTGCTTTGGGCCTCGGGAATTGAATCAAACCCTTGAAGACCAACCTCATTCCCCAGAAATTTAGAAAATCTGAATCCAAACCCGTGCCCGAGAATTTATCCAATTCCTTTTAGTTTTGAGAAAAATGCGGCGCTAATTAGAAAGACTATGAAAAAGAAGCCTGAAACAAGTACAACACAGTGCCAGAACAAAAGGGCAAGAGGAAGAGGTACAGTAGGCTGGGCCCGTGTAACGTTAACCTTGTTCTAGCTCTGGAGTGACTGTCGGCTTCTTGAAATTAGGGCTTTTGTCTGATACTGGCTCACAATGGTTTGCTCTTGGTATTATCAAATGCTGATGTAAAGCGGACCTTCCTCCCGATTCCTAGTCTGTAACAGAACAACAAAAGCAATAAGTAAACTCAAATTTGGAGCTTGATATCTAAAAGAATGTGGACTTAATAGGCCATGGAAGATGCGACTTTTGTACTCTAATTCGTTTACATACTCGTGGAAGTTTTGTTCCTTGCAAAACTTTCAGTAGTCATGACAACCGTAGGTCTTGCTAAAGGCCCAAATGGCCATTATGTTGTACATTATTGCATGAAGAATTTATTTTCGAAGACAAAGTCATTAATTCTTAACTTTTTGATCATGAAGTGGAGGACATGTAGAGCTATTTGTGTAGTCTTTTCAAATCGATGTTAGTGATTGAGCAGATTGGAAGCTTATCAAATTATCTCTTCTTTCTAGCAGTAGAAAACTCAGATCAAGCCTGCGGTGTTCAAAGATGGAATGCAGCTATGGAGTATAAACTCGTGTTTCTATGTTTTTTGCTGGATTTTCTCTCAACCGAAATTCAGAGGACTGAATGTTTCATCTTACTGATACTTAAACCACAGCTTTTTGGCTTGTCCAAGGGAAAATCCCATCTTCAAATCTTATGCAAGTCATTACTAGTATCAAGCAACATCATAGCAAAGGACAAAGACGGAACATGGGCATGGAGGAATGGTTTATAACTTCTGTAAATAAGAGAGTTGAACATAAGGGAAAACCCATCTTCAAATCTTATGCAAGTCATTGCTCGTATCAAGCAACATCATAGCAAAGGACAAAGACGGAACATGGGCATGGAGGAATGGTTTATAACTTCTGTAAATAAGAGAGTTGAACATGAAACTTTCCCTCCAATACAACACCATTCCAAGGAAATTTGATAGACATGAGAATAAACTATATACATGTCTATTGCGATAAAAAAACATAAATGTGAAATTTCAACTTCATACCTCCTGCTATTGTCATTGAGAGATTTAAATGTGTGAGGACTCTTCTAAACTTTTAGCAAATGCAATAAGATGGTGAATTTCTAAACTTTTAGCAGATGCAATAAGATGGTGTGTGTAGAATAATACTAAGCTTAGGAACCTAATACTGTTTCACATATTTTATACTCCCTGTTGTATTCCATCAAAACAACAGAAGGAGATGATTAATAGTGGACAGACGTGAGGTTTCATAAAGAAAAGTAACAGACACGACCTTTGATAAATGGTGAAACTATAACCAATGAACAACAGTCTCTCACTTGAGTCATAGATCTAAGTTAAAAGTCATGAAACCTCTGCTTAATAAAAAGAAACCAAATGCACAAATCATGGCGATAAGTCCTCTAAATATGAGTATTATCTTCCATGCACTACAAAAAAAGAATGTATTCTGCGACGTTTCATGGTGAAACGTCGCAGAAAACGGTAACCTTTCCTGACGTTTTAGAAACGTCAGGAAATGTGAGAGTTTTTAGCGACGTGGTACTTAGACGTCGTTGAATGTAGGAAGTAATGGAGACGTTTTATTATTGAAACGTGGTGAAATACATCTAGCGACGTTTTTATGAAGTAAACGTCGGGGAAGTGTTGGTTAAAAATTAAAACAAATAGTCGTTTTTTCATTTATCTATCTTCTTCCGTATACCTCGCCGCCTCCCGCCTCCCGCCTCCCGCCTCCCGCCTCCCGCCTCCCGCCTCCCATATTTGTCTTCTTCCATAAATCGGGTTTCTATTTGGTCAACGTCGCCCCCAATTGTCTTTCCCATTTCGCTCAACGCGTCTTTCCTTTGTCGTCTCTCCTTTTCGCTTTTCCATTTCGCTCCCATTTTGCTCAACGTCGCCGCCCACCCATCTTTCCTTTTTCGTCCGACGGCGGATTATTCTCCTCTCGTAATCACGCGACATCGTCCTCACTTTGGATTCGTAAGGTACACCCCAATGCCCATGCATTCTCTTATTCGTATATAATATGCAATATTTCGAAACTCTGTGTTATTCGAAGCACGTTAATGAAATTTCTATGTTTGAGTTTGACAGTTCCATTTGCAATTTCTATGTTTTTCCATTTTTATGCCTCATGTCTTCCATAAGCACCTGCAATTTGGATGTTTATATTGCTCAACAACCTTCCATATCTGGACGCCTCATCCAATCGTTGTGGTTCTAGTTATTACCTTTGTGGAATACGCTGGTCAAACTTGATTCAAGACGTTGGTTTATCGAAGGTGTTGCATTTAAAATGAATGAATGATAGGTTGCAATTGTAGGTAATGGACATATTTCTTACAAAGATATATACTTGATAAGTTATTAAATCAACTAGATACCCTGCTTAATGCGACTGTTTTCGTCCTCCTTGAATCCTCTATTCACCGTAAATTGTTCTTGTTAGATAACGGTTACCATCAAGATGCTTAAACATTTGCCTCTTGAGATAATTAAACAGAAATCAAGTAAAAGAAACTTTGGTTGTCTCGTTATCGTTAGTTGTGCATGCAAAGAGAGCAAATATTGGATTTAATAGCAAGAAAGGTGAAATGTTGCTTTGCAAGGGTCATAGATGCTATGTTCTATCTATGGAAGGCAAACCCTCGCCTTACAGTTAAGAGGTGTTAATATGGTAAAGACTTCAAGATCGGGACTTTTGAGAGAAGGAAAAGATAGAATAGAGAGTAGAGGTGCGAAGTGTAGTCAAGCCTTTGGTTTAGAAGTCTTTGAGGTTCCTTAGATATACCCCATTCAGATTGTCTCTTCCTTTTCTGTCTTGGCACTCCTATCACTATTATATATACTTGCAGAAATTATGAAAAATGGGATTGATAGAAATTATGCTTTTCTTTTTGTTGACAAATTTTCACATGATGAGATACTACTTTGAAGTTCTTTTATTAACGAGATATGAGATAGAAATGGAACAATTTCTATGTTTATATTTCTATTTTGGAAGTTCTTTCAATCTTAATGTAATGGTGTCATTTGTGGTATGGGTGATCATATTATTGGACCTGAATATTTGTGTGCTAGAAAGTTCTTTCAATCTTAATCTAATGCTATCATTTGGTAATGGGTTGCTATGCTTCTTACAGTATTTGTTGCTAATTTCTCATAAATTTTAAATAATTCATTTTAAAATTGTGTTGAAAGTAGAAAATTTGAGACAATTTATTGAAAATCATCTTGATAAAAATAATGCTTATTTTTCCTTCTATGTCACCAAGCTCTCACCTCAATTAGAAATGGAGTTCATCGATCCCTATATAATGCATAAAGAGGCTCACTTCATCGTTTATTTATATTTAGGCCTCTTTATGTTTATAATATATTGATAGAATTATCAAAATGAGACAATTGGTTCGATATATCTAAGTTAACTCACTTGAAACACAAAATGTTCAAAAGTATATAACCAGTTTAGGTAAGTAAAGCAACTACATCTTCCAAGAGAAAAATCTGTTATAATAAAGTTAGACAGTTTAATAAAATATAAAATTATAATATACTTTAAATTCATTCTTAGATGTACAAGAATAATGCATTTAGTTTAAATAAGTGCAACAAAAATACCCTTAAATACAAAAATGGTATTGGATTCTTCAGAGTGATGCATGCGATCTAAAATGGTGATATAACTAACCTTTTAAGTGAGATCAGTTAAGTTCAAGTAAAGTGAAGCAACTGGCAGAAGTACATAGATGAGTGAAATAAAGAGAGTAAAAGAGGGAGAGAGAAAAAGAGAAAGGAAAAGTGAGAGGAAAATAGAAGAGATTGAGAATAGTTTAGCAAACTTCTTTATAAAATACTTGAAATGAGAAGAAACTATAATTGTTTGTTATTATTACAAACTTAGATATGCAATAGGCATGAGAAAACATTATCTTAAATAATTATTTAATTATTTTAATCATTATCTTTTGTTCATATTTATACTTGTTTAAATATTGTATGCAGTGGCAATATCACTGTTACTATATTTTGTTATCTGTCTATCCATTGGTAGTTTCCTTCTTGAGATTACAATATTTTGTAATGTTTGTTTCATTGCTATAGCTCATCATCAGTTGGTGTTTTTCGTAACTACTGGATCGACTCTCTTAAGGATTCCAGAGGAAAATCTTGAAGTAAATTGAGTGCCCTAACATATTTCCTGCAGAAGTAGTGGATCTGGTATGAAAATTCTGTAATTTATATTATGCAATTCCAATGATTTGTACTCTTGTCTTATGTGGCAAAATGCATGGTTTTGTTGTACTGTCAACTTAACTATTATGTGAATACTATTAACTTTTACTTAGCATCATAAGGAATAAGTGTGAAATAATGAGGTCGTGTACAACAAAGATAACCTTTTCAAATCATGTCATAACTTGAAAAGAATGGATGTTTGTTGTATAGGATAACTCGAATGGGATTAGATTATATGGGAGTAAAGTAAACAAGACAACATTTGTAGTCTAATAACTTATTGCCATAACCTTTTGGAAAGTAGCTATTACGTGCAATAAGTATATACAATCATGCAAGACCACATTATTAGTCCAAGTATGTTCATAATGTGTTTTATGTGTAAATTGAATTCCCACTGACATAAGATAATGTTGTCATTTTTATGTTAAATTAATAGGTAGTTTCTGGTCAATGGATAAGAGTTGGATGAACAGTGTTAGGGTTTCCCGTGAATACATTGATGGAGTGAAAGCATTTATGAAATTTGTGGTGGAAAAAAAGGGAAGAGATTGTGAAATATCATGCCCTTGTAGTTGTTGCATGAATGCTTATATGAGGTCCTAAATGAATGTTTGTGAGCATTTAATGAGATTCGGCATGGACCAATCATACACTCGTTGGGTTTTACACGGTGAAAAGCCAGAATATAGATTTATGTCTAGGGTAGAAAGGCTTGATAATGCAAATGTAGACATTGATTGGATGGGGAATGATATTAATGAGGGTGATGGTGATGAGGAGGATGATGGCATGCAAGATTTGCTTCATGATATGGGTACCTTTGTAAATGATTGTCCAATTGATGAGGATGGAAGGACTCGTCCTAAAGGCATAGAAGATTTTATAGGGCAAGGCTTTCATGAGTTGTTGAGTAAAGCAACTAAAGAGTTGTACCCTGGATGTACAAACTTTTCAAAGTTGTCGTTTTTAATAAAGTTGCTTCACTTGAAAGTATACAACAAGTGGAGCAACAAGTCATTTGACATGTTACTTGGTCTGTTGAAGGATGTATTACCTAATTGTGAAACTTTGCCGAAGTCCTATTATGAAGCAAATCAATTTCTACGGAGCCTAGGTTTGGGTTATGTGTCGATACATGCATGTAAGTACGATTGTTCTCTGTTTTGGAAAGAGTATAGGGACTTGCAAAGTTGTCCCATATGTAGAACATGGAGATGGAGAATTAATGATGGCAAGGGTAAGAAGATACCTTGGAAAGTGTTGAGGTACTTTCCATTAAAGTCCAGACTGCAACGATTATTCATGTCAAGTAAGACCGCTAAACAAATGACTTGGCATAATGATAGAACTAAAGGTGACGAAAATGCCATGGTTCATCCTTCTGATGGAGAAGCTTGGAAGAGCTTTGATGAGCTATATCCTGACTTTGCTAGAGAACCACGTAATGTCAGACTAGGCTTAGCAACAGATGGATTCAATCCACATGGCAATATGTCACTTTCATATAGCGTGTGGCCTGTTGTTCTTTTAACATACAATTTACCCCCATGGATGTGTATGGATGAGTCATTTTTTATGTTATTGTTGGTTATTCCAGGTCCGAAAGCTGTTGGTCGAGACATTGATGTCTATATGAGACCACTAGTGGATGAGTTAAGTGAGTTATGGGCAAATGGTTTTGATGTTTTTGATGCCTCAAAGGGCGAAAAGTTCCGAATGCATGCGGCTTTATTGTGGACTATCAATGACTTTTCAGCCTATGGTACTATTTCTGGGTGGAGCACAAAAGGCTATAAGGCATGCCCTGTTTGTAACACACACACTCCTTCTTGTAAGTTAAGAAGTAAGATTGGTTACTTAGGACATCGTCGTTTTCTTCCGTACAATCATCCATGAGAAGAAGCAAGAAGTTTGATGGCAAGAGTGATCATCGAACTATACCTAACTTACCGATGGAGATCTTGTGGTTGAGCAATTATGTCATGTGGAGAATATATGTTATGGAAAGCACCCCAAGAATAAGAGGAGAAGGAGATCGGAAGGAGAGTTGAATTGGAATAAAAAGAATTCTTTTGATCTACCATATTGGCATAAGTTAAGATTAAGACATAACCTTGATGTCATGCATATAGAAAAGAATATTTGTGACAATATTCTTGATACGTTGATGAATGTTGAAGGTAAAACCAAGGATACAATCAAGGCTCGGCTTGATTTGGAAGATATGAATATTCGGAAAGAATTACACTTGATAAGGGTGCTGATGGAACTATTGTGGGAAAACCTCAAAGATGCTATACAATGTCTTTGGATGAGAAGAAGAAGTTTTGTGAGTTTGTCAAGCAGGTAAAGTTTCCAGATGGGTATGCATCGAATATATCTAGATGTGTTAATGTTGAGGAAAGGAAGATTAGTGGGCTTAAGTCGCATGATTGTCATATATTGTTACAAAGCATTCTTCCTTTAGGGACGCGTGGCATTTTGAATAAAGATGTGATTTGGAGTTTTCTTTGAGTTGGGCAACTTCTTTCGCATAATTTGTAGACGAAGTTTGAACAAGGATGACGTTCAAACTATGTGTGAGGAGATTATTTTAATCTTGTGCAAACTTGAAATGATATACCCACCCGCATTCTTTGATGTTATGGTACATTTGGCTATTCATTTTCCAAATGAAGCCTTACTTGGTGGACCATTAGTATAGATGGATGTATCCAATTGAGAGGTATTCTTTAAATTTATCGATTACTCTTAAATCTGAACTAAATAGTGGCCTATCTAATTATGCTGAATCATTTGTGAAGATTCCTAGGTACATCAAGGATTTGTCGAAATAAAGCACGCCCGGAAGGGTCAATTCTTTGAAGCATATGTTGTTAAAGAGTGCACGACATTACGCTCAATGTATCCGAAAGGAATTGAAACTAACTTCAACGTGCTGCACCGCTTCAATGATATGGTTGATGGTAGTGACATTTCGTTGTTCGCCAACAATGTAAGCCAATTGGGTCTGGGAAAATAATTGCGCTTCCTACAAAAGAGCTAGAGATTGCACATTGGTATGTGCTTATGAATTGTCATGAGATAAGTTCGTTTATCGAGTAAGTTTTGCTAAGAAACTGTTAAACTAAGATATGTAATGAATTGAGATAATTCATGGAAATTAATATAGTGGTTTTTTCAATGATCCATAGTGAGCACATGGATGAGTTGAGGCGACAAAGTCCATTATATGTTGACAGGAGTCATAAAGAACAATTTCCTTCGTGGTTTAGGCATCGGGTGAGAAGAATGTTTGAACGTGGTGTTCATTACTGATTATTTATTATAAACTAATGTTCCTTTCTTGTTATAGATGACGACATTATCTAGCTTTGATGAAGGGCAAAACTTTGAGTCTTTGTATGCATTAGCATGTGGACCTCATAGTTTGGTGCAGACGTATACAATTTGCAATACTAATGGAATGCGATTTCGCACTGAAGGTCGTGATCTGCGAAGGATTACACAAAATTGTGGTGTTGCAGTGTTAGGAAATTATGGGGAAGACAATATAACATTTTATGGGATGCTGACAGATATTATAAATGTAGCACCCCCTTATCATAGGATATGTACCGGGACAACTGTAGGTCATTCCGATACACACCCTACGATAAGGGTGCGCTACGAACAAACACTAACACTCCACATGGCATCGAAAATCATAAAGCATTAATATGAAACCATAAATTTCTCATTTCATAACCTCAAAGCAGTAATTTACACAACTGTTATTTTCTGTACATTAGTCCAAAAGAGAGTCAAACATAAACCTAGCTAGGTCATCCCTCAAAAAGTGCCAGTTGACCGACCTGTGTGCCATGACTTCTCTTGCCAACTCAATCTACACGGCAGAAAAAGTCCCTCTGGAGCTATAAGTCTACTCTCGATCCTGAAAAATAATTTGCAATTTTGGGTGAGTTTATGAACTTCGGTGAGGAACCATCATCGATGGTTCACCCAATTCATGCATATACAAGATATCACACAGCTACAGCTTATTTCACTAAAACACATTCAGAAGTACCACATGATTATTAGGATATTAGTCAAAAGAACCAATTCAGATGCACATGAGATGCGTATGTGACGCTTTTCCAATTTATTACGTTGTTGTGACCGAGCGCCTAAAACTGTCCCATTACGGGGGCATTAAACGGTGAGCCATAGGCTCTGAATCACTGTGGGCTCAAGGCCCAATTATGTTGAGCTTAAAGCTCTCGTTGGCTGCTCTGGTCACAACTGCCAATTACTGATCATGCACTTATGCATGGATGCAAATGTCCAAAGAACAACATCTATACCATAACCGATTCCCATTTAACATAATCACATAAGTCAATTCCAAGTAATCACATGAAAATCAATTATAACACGTCGATATCTCATTCCAAATATTTCAGACACCCATGGTCCGAAATCAATCAAAATTAAACACACATATTCCCATCCATTATCTCCACATGGCATCAACGCGTAATATTAAACACATCAAGATTGAGAAACCAACTAGGTTACTCACCTAATAACTTCCGAGCTAATGCCGGGAAGTCTCTGCCACGTCCGTAGATCTACGGTCCAACTGAGTCTCTATAGCAATTAAAATAGGTAAACATTACCAATTGTATAGTTAGAATGACCAAACAATGCACATGGAATAATTAAAACATGTATAATGCATGTTCATGGCATTCCAGGCCCTAATCCAAAATTTTCCCATTATAAAAATTCCATCTACAAATTAGAAAGTTATAGCCACTGACGGCACCCAATTTGGACCTCAATTGGCCCAAAAATAACTAAAACAGTGATCACCGGACAATTACCCGGGGCCACGTCAATTTCCCGTCTAAAAATTTCCAATTTCTCACAAAAAGAAATTCAATATTCTATGAATCCGATGCCTCAAGAATCAGGTCAATCGGACGTCGGACGGAAAAGAAATTGACAAAAGAAGCAAGTAGGTCACTTAATGCCAAACAAAAAAAAAACAATAATAACAAATTAAAATTCTACCTCTCTTCCTCCCCCTTTCTTTCCTATTGTCAATCTGAATTTCCAATAACCGTAATTCTTAACACACAAATAGGAAAAATACAAACCATAGCTTGTTGGAAAGGTCATGAAAAGCTCTACAATTCTCAAGAAGACCAAAAAAATCAATTCCAACCCTAAGGATGTCAAATATCCCATCAAAGCTACTGACCTACTCAAAATCTACCAACACAGGACAGTACTTTGCAAATTCAAGAACTCACTGATTCTTCAGAAAAAAATTACCACATAAATATGCTCAATAATTTCACAATGTCATCTACAACTTTCATGAACAACCCAAAATCAAACTCCATTGCTAAACAAGTCAATTAATTCCCTCAATGCTGTTGTCCTTGAAACCATTCAATTTGAACAGTAAACTGATAACAAACATAACTCCCTGTACACAAGTCAGAAAAATCAGAACTTTTTATCCCTGAAAAGATAAAACCTCAAAATTCAATTCTTCCTGAAATAACCAAACTCCAATTCAGCCTCTAACAGTTTCAAATGTGTTATGCAAGTTTCTGACCTAACCAGCACTTAACATCACAATGTAGGTTCAGTTTTTGAAATTCCATATCTCCCACATATGTTTTCCAAAAATTATAAGCCATATATCATTTTCAAGATCAATGTATCATCTAGAACTCTTCAGTACATCCCTAAAACCATTTCAGTCCACAAAAATCACTAAAATTACTCCAAAACATAATGTACACCAAATCTGCTAATCCAGCTAGGTTTCACTCATGCATAAAAACAGTCCATAGTTATCAGTCCATAACTCCTACTATCCATATCGAAAAATTGCAAAATCAGTGGCAATGGAAAGCTAACTCAATATTCTACAACTTTCATGAAGACCATTTTCCTAAATTCCATATCAATTAATTTATAAAAATCAGCAAAACTCATAGGTTAAGGTTAAGGTTACTGTTCATAGGCAATAAAACAGTAACTTCCCATGCAAAATTTCGACCCTCTAACATTACAATTCAACAACACCTATTTCACACTAAATTGAACCCAACATCCCAAAGTTTCATTGGGCACAAACCTTACCTCATTTGCACACCTACACAATTAGTTATGATCAAAACATTACAATAGGTCAAAATGCATTTTCCAGCTTTTCAACTACTACCTATTTCCTATCACTTCTAACATCAATAACACATCACTAAGCATCCATTTTTACCTCTAATTCAACCACAATTCATCACAACATATACTTCTCTAATGACACAACAATTGGCAGCACATACTTACACACTTCCATACTTTTTTTTTTCATTCATTACTCATCACAAATATCATTGATAACACTCTTATCACATGTTTTAACTACCATAACCAATTCCCTCACACAAGCATACATTAAACCCATTCAAACCTACCACTTCCATAATCAAATAAATGCTCAAAGGATGCCTATAAATGCTTCTAACTACCAAAAGGATAACAACAAATACAACTCTTACCTTAAATAAGTTACAAGCTCTACTTTCCTCCAAGCTCTAAGTTCACACCAACTTCTTTTGTTTCAAACCTCATCCACGGTTATGACAAGCATCCCAAAGAGCATCATCAATTCAAAGTTTAAGCTTGGTCTTGGCTGTGACTAGTGGGGAAGCAAGCAAATAACAAGAGGAATTTATATGGGAGGGAAAAGAAGTAGTCGAAGGAGGAGAAGATGAAGCACACCAAAGATGCAACTTTCGAATGAAGGAGCTTAATTAACCTTTCCAAATGACTTTATGTATTACTTGGCCAAGGAGAAGCCGTAAGTGATGAGTATAAAAAGACAAAAGTCTTAAAGGAAGAGCCACTTGGCTTTGATAAATGAGAAAAGACAAAGAAAAATATCTAAGTTAAATTAACTTATTTTAATCACAAACTCACATTAATCCCACTAATCATGGCTCTAACATAATTCCCACAATTATTTATTCACTAATCCCATGTCATTAGGCAACCCCTTTTCAGTACAGAAAAGCCCACTCAGCCAGCCCGTTGGAAATTCTCCGGTCTAGGAAAGAACCCCGAAAAATTCCAGAAAAATTCCCATAAATTCCTAAAAATGTAAAACAATTTATGGCGCACCCCAAATAATTTTTCAAATACAATTATCCCATAAATTTCACAAAAGATCTCAATTTGAAACCTAAGCCGGGAAATATCATGAATGCATATATACTATGTGCATGTGCAACCAATCATCAATCATAGAGGCTATATGCTGTATGTTCATGCCAAGATAGAATTTAATACCTCTAACCCGTCCCAATCACCAATAAACCTATCCTATGGGAGATGGGATGTTACAATAAAACTAGAATATATTAGGGGTAAAAGTGTTGTGCTTTTCAAATGCAAATGGTACGATCTTGGAAGTTCAAATATGAGGGTCAATGGCATTGTAAAAAGCATCAACGTTAGTAAGTTTTGGTTCAAGGATGACCCATTTATTTTGGCAAACCAAGCGAAGCAAGTTTTTTTGGTGGAAGATTTGGTACTCGGTTCAAATTGGCGGATTGTGCAAGAATGTGAAGTTAGACGTGCGTATGATATCCCTTCGCATGGTAATGAAGAAGGTTCAGATGACGTTGAAGAGTCACATGAAGTTCCGTCAAGTCGAGGAATGTTGCTTAGAGTTTTAGATAGGCGATATTGCATTTGATGTAATAAATAATGTTGTATTGAATTCGAGCAACATTTAGATGATTAATTAGATGACTTAAAGATAAGTAGTAGTGACAATGAATGTGATATTGTATTCCAAGATACGACCGACGCATTTACGATTTAATAATTTCTTATAATTCAGTTAACACTTTTTGGTTTGCTATTGTTTTGGTATGAAAGAAGTTGGATTGTTTATAAGAATCCTTTGATAAGTTGATTCAGTTGCTTATGATTAATATTGCTTTTGAACATTTTTCAATGTGGGTATGAGTATGATTACCTTGAAATTCCTTGAACTAACCAACTGCATACTCATCAATAGCATCAACCATATAGAGCACTTCATAATCTTTATGTTAATATAGCTATACTTCTTGATTTAACTGTCTAAAAGTAGTTGCACTTGTTGATGTAAATGTTACTATTACATTTCAGATTTCTTGGACTGAGAATTCAAAATATCCTGCAGTTGTGCCTTTTTACAGGTAATTATGTTGCCTTTAGCATATATTTAGGTGCATGCCTTTTTACTAGCCAGAAGTACATGTTTAGGTGCATGCCTTTTTATCACTAATCACTCTCCATATTCTTTTTGCATCTAGGATTAACTTAGTCACCTATAAGGCAATCACCTTAGTCCACCATTTCTTTATATGCAGCATCCATGTTTTTCTATGAATCCATCTTGAATAGGGCTGCAATGCCAATTCTTTGAAGAGTACACTGTCACTTTGTCACTAGATCTACCCTATCATGAATGACTTATTGCTGTGTCATAACTTTGAAGAGTACACTGTCACTTAGTGAAAATGCACTACTGATGTGCCATGCTTCATCAACTTATTGTGCTTATGATTGCTCGGTTCAAAGAGTTTTGTTTAATCATGAATTTGCTCACTTTAATAAAATCAGCATTTGCAGAACCTATATTGATGTAGTTGAACCTCTCAAGTTGACCAAAACCAACATATCCCTGCACAATTGTTGAACATAATAACATGAACATGCATGCATTCCAGAAATGATCTACTAAGCAAGCAGCAGAATAATGATAGTGTCACAAAAAATTCATCTTTAAACAGTTATAGCTCTGAAGTTTTCAGCATAGTTCATATCTATCAGTTTTTAATGGTCCTGGAAAGTAAGAAGGCATGCATTGCAGAAATCAATAGCAGAATAATGATAATGTCATAAAAAACCATCTTTAAACAGTTATAGCTCTGTAGTTTTCAGCATAGTTCATATCTATCGGTTTTTTATGGTTCTTCAACATTTCATGCTTCAAGTTTTCATGTTTTTCTTAAGCATTCTTGTTAGAAGGGTCGAGAGGGAGAGTTACCCCTTTAAGCTACTAAATAGTTAATTAATTAACCTAAAAGTACAAAGCTTATAGAACAAAAATCCAGATCAATGTACTTGAGAACAAGGTATTATGAACTACCGTTTGTGATCTACTCTCCACATCAATTTGAAACCAATGCATGTAAACATTTGCAGCTTGGTGTTTGAGATATATAATGCACACTAATCCTTATGTTCCTTGAACTGACAAACTGCATACTCATCAATAGCATCAACCATATAGAGCACTTCATAATCCTTATGTTAATATAGCTGTACTTCTTGATGTAAATGTCTAAAAGTAGCTGCACATGTTGATGTAAATGTTACTGTTTCATTTCAGGTATCTTGGACTGAGACTTCAACAGATCCTGCATTTGTGCCTTTGTACAGGTAATTATGTTGCTGTGTCATTAGCAACAAGGTTAGTCCTAGTATATCAAGTGAGGACTATTAATGCATGACTTCTTGTTGTCATAGATGTCAATGAGCTTTTCAGATAACCACTCTCAACCTCAATTATGTCATGAATCTACCTCATATATCATATGTACTCCAAACTTTGAAGGCAAAGGGCTGTTTGTGTTTAATCATATTCATGTATTGATCAACTATGATCAAGCAGTCACTTTAAGTCCCAATGAGATGTGTACAGGAGTCCAACACTTGTATAATCCAAATCTATAATGAAACATATTTCGCATGTCTTAAAAACTAATAAACTTTGCTTGAACACCAAATCATATTTACGCACGTCAGAAAGTGATTTCGAAACACCAAATCAAATAAACTTTTGCTTGAAATGTGAATTGTCTGTAACTTGTGTGTCATGTAAATGGCTTTTTAGATGACATGTATAATCGGTGCATGGGAAAACATGGATTTCATTGGAGGCTCTTATGGAGAAATGTGTTGTAGATACTCTTCTTAATTTCATTGGAACCAAAACCTAGCTGAAATGAGTGCTGAGTCATCATCAATTCATTTATCTGACATTTTAAAGGAGCAAGCACACAATTCCAATTTGATAATTAAGCGATCCTTCTACAAAGATTTTAAAGGAGCAAGCACACAATTCGAGCAAGTATATAAATATGCATTTGTATCATGTTTATATATCTACACATCTCAGAGATTTGTATCATGTTTATATGCTTCAATTGTATAGTAATTGTGCATATAAATATGCATATATAGTTTTGGATCAATGATATGAATGTAATTGTGCATATATAGTTTTGCTTCAATTTGAACAGAATTGTGCATTATTCAGAATTATGATGTGCATACTTGATTTTGAACTTTGAAATCTAATCTCAATTATGATGCAGGTAATTCACATGGCACCAGGTCAACCCAAGAAGAAGAATAAGGCTGCACCAAGTAGCATCGTACCGACAAATTTGCGATCAGCGTTACATCATCGACTTCTTGGGAACACACCTAATGCGTCATCTTCTTGTACACAACCACAAAACCAGACAGTTGCACCTTGTCAGCCTACTCCAACACCGAACGAAGTCACACATGTTTGTTCTCAGCCTACTCCAACACCGAGAGAAGTCACATGTGCACCTTCTCAGCGTATGCATCCTAGAGATAAATATGAAGAAATTATGAATCAGCGTCGCAACATTAGTTCTCCATCCACGACTCAAGACATGCCTCCAACTTTGGCTTATCAGACACCAGTAAATCAAAGAATTACATACACTGTGGGTTCTTCTTCTGCAAGCACTGCAGGTTTTATGTTACTCAATACATTGGTGAAATTTAATAACTTTACTTATTTTGCTTATCTAACAAATTAAGAGTATGTTATATGCTTTTTTCTTTGCTATTTTAGGATCAACGACTGATGTAAGAAAAACAAGGGGTCTTACAAAAGGACAGGGATTGGCAAAGATTAACAAGGCCATAGGTAAGAGATTGGAGATCGAAATCTCCCCAACTGAAGGACGACCAACCAACTCCGTACAATCTGCCAAATTCTCCAGTGAGATTGGTTTGGTATCCCGAACTTCCTTACCTGTTAAAACAAAATTTTCTAAAATTACAACTGAGGAATTGGATATTGCATTTGACAAGTTAGACGTAAGTATTCTAAACCAATCTATTTTGTATGTGTTTTTCATATGCTTAGAACATTGACCAAGAATTTATAATTTTTAAAGAAAAGTTGGAAATCAAGGGAATGAGGACTGACAACGAAGTACATGCTACTGTGAAGAAGTTTCTTGCGTTAAGGTCCAAAGATCAAAGATATAGTTTAAAAAAGCATTTTACCAAGTACGGAAAGGATGTTAAGCCAGATAGTGTCACAATGGCGAGTGGATGGACTTATGCGAATATTGGGAGCAATCACTACAAAGGTTAGTTTATTTGGTCACTACTATTTTACAACTTATTATATTTTAGTATTTATGAATTATGATTTATAGATTTTTAATACATTTTCTTAACGTGTGCGATTAGGAAAAAGTCAAAAGCAAAAGTTGCTAGAGTCCGGTCAAATGTCGACCAAACTCCGGCTCCAAGGCCTTTGTTGCCATACGGCATGAGATTGTGAGTTATTATCTTTTTAATTATATTTTCTTTTATTGACATTTCAAATTTTATAATAAATATTATTATTTATATATTTCTATGCAACAGAGTGACAGAGACGGAGAAGAGTGTGACCGGATGAAGTTATGGTATCACACTCATTATGATGAAAGAAAAGATCAATGGACAACTCCTGAATGCAAACAAAAATGGGTGAGTACATAGCTTATTTATAAATATTTCTTAAATCACATTGTATATGTAATTAACTCTTTACTTTTTCAGGACTTAATGTGTCACGAATTGACACATTCAGCTGAACAAGGTCATCCGATGACAGTGGAGGAAGTGTGCGACAAAGTCCTAGGCACCAGAACAGATTACATTGTTGGCATGGGAATGGGGCCTCGACACTGAGGAAGACTTCAATGAAAGAGACTTCGAGACGAATTAGCGGAGTCCAAGAAGGTTAATGAGGGCTTACAGTCTAAAGTCGATGAATTGACCAAAAAATTTGAACAAATGTAGGATAAATTAGACATAATATGTTCTACACATAATATTCACGTTGATTAGATAAGTATTCATACTGATATATTAGACACTTATGACATATTGTACATATTAATTACTATATTATGACATGTTTGGGATTTTAAATTATATAATTTATTGTCTACATCTATTAAATTCTTGTAATTTATTATTGATCATTCATAAATCCATGATGTACTCAACAAATTGATAAATGACTAAATACAAAATTAAATATATAATATTAAATAAGTATTAAATAAATCAAATTTAATATTTGTCCCAATAATTAATTATTCAATTAGAATAATCATTCCATTAATTTTTGATTTTAATGGAATATAAATCTCACTATTCTTAATAATTTATTTAATTATATGTCATTTTAATTAAAGATATAAAATTTATAATTTATTAAATTAAAATTATTTCAATATATATAAATAAATTTAAATAAATTATCATCTCATGACGTTTATTCGCAAACGTCACGAGATAGTAACGCTTTCTACGACGTCTAATAGACGTCGCAAATTTTCATACTTTCTACGTCGATTAGAAGACGTCGAAGAACGTCAGGCTATCGACGACGTCTAAAAGCCGTCGCAGATTTGAAAACTTTCTACGTCGTCTAAAAGACGTCGAAGAATGTAAGGATATCTATGACGTTTAGAAGACGTCGAAGATTGTTAAGCTTTCTACGACGTCTGATACACGTCGTAGAAAGGTATGCCATTTCCACGACGTTTACCTCAAACGTCGGACATTCGTTTAAGATTTCTCGACGTTTCCCTTAACGTCGGAAAAAATGCAAGGCTTCCTTGACGTTTTCGATCAAACGTTGATAAAGACGTTTTTAAAAACGTCGATAAAATGTTTCCCCGATGTTTTTCAAACATCTGCGACGTTTATAAAACGTCGCAAAATGGGTATTTTCCTTGTAGTGATGTATCATGATGCATTCTATTTCTTATTTCACTTTAACTAGATGAATAAATCTTTATGTTTATTCTAGGTCCATAGTAATTGTATTCTTAAAATTAAAATGTACACAGCAGAATGAAAAAATAAGAAAATTAATAAGAGTTTCATGAAAGCACATACAATAAATCACATAATAGAACTGAGTCCCATTGTAGCAACATGATCCTTAAAACTCTTTGGTGGCATGCCTTTTGTTACAGGATCAACAATCATTAATTCAATATTAATTTATTGAATGAACACTTTGTTCTCTTTGACATGTTCCCTAATGGCCAAATACTTTATGACAATGTGCTTACTTTAAATACCACTCTTGTTATTTTTGTCCAGGAAAACTGTAATTAAATTGTCACATTATATTTTTAATGGCATAAAATTGAAATCCATAATTCTAAGCCCACATTTGAAAGTCTTCAATCATAAAACATGTGAGGTAGCCTCAAAATAAGAAATGAACTCAGCTTCCATGGTAGAAGTAGCAGTCAAAGTCTGCTTTGAACTCCTCTAGGATACCACTCAACTGGCAAGCATAATCACATATCCAGACATTGACTTTCATGAATCAACGCAACCAACGAAGTCAGAACCTAAGTAGCCAACTACTTTGAGATTGTCTGTTCATCTATACATAATATGTAATCTTTGGTCCCTTAAAGGTACCTCATCACCTTTTTGGCAGCTCTCCAGTAATCTATACTTGAGTTACTTTGATATATTCCTAACATTCTAACAACAAATGTAACGTCAGGTCTTATACATACCTGAGCATATATTAGGCTCCCTACTGTAGAAGCATATAGAATTTTTTCGTTTATTCATTTTTAAACTTATTTTTCAAGAACTGGTTCAAATTGAGCTTATCACCCTTTACAATAGATGATATATTCAGTGAACAATCTTTCATCCGAGATCTCTCTAAGACGTTATTGTTAAAGGTTTCTTGTGATAGACCCAAAATGTATTGAAATTTGTCCCTATGGATCTCAATGCCAATTACATAAGATGTCTCACTCATATCCTTCATATCAAAATTCTTACAAAAAAATTGTTTCACCTCATATAGCAAACCCTTCTCATTAGTGGCAAGTAGAATATCGTCCACATATAGAACAACGAAACAAATTTTACTCCCACTAACTTTTTGATATATGCATTGATCCATGATATTCTCTACAAAACCATATGAAGAGATGATATCATGGAATTTCAAATAACATTGACGGGAGGCTTGTTTAAGTCCATATATGAATTTCTTAAGCTTACATACCAAATGCTAACCATCATTAGAGGAGAATCCTTCTAGTTGTTTTATATAAACCTCTTCCTTTAGGTCTCCATTTAGGAACACTATTTTCAATCCATTTGATGTAATTCTAGATCAAAATGGGCAACCAATGGCATAATCACTCATAAGGAATCCTTCTTATATATAGGACAAAAGGTCTCCATGTAATCAATTCCTTCTTGTTGAGTAAATCCTTTGGTAACAAGTCTAGCTTTATATCTTTCAATGTTGCCTAATGAATACCTTTTTTTCTTAAAGACCCATTTACATCCAATGGCCTTTGCACCATTAGGAAACTCAACCAAATCCTAGACTTTGTTAGATGCCATTCTATCATGACATTGTACCACAATTGAGATTCATTGAAACTCATAGCTCGTGAAAACGTTTCAAGGTCATTTTCGACTCCAATATTGTTGGGACCCGATCCGAAGGCCGGATCCCAACTGGAAAGCGAAACAAAGGCGATCGAAAATAAAGCGAATGCGCATCGGATAATTCGAATCCGAAGGCGACACAAATCGGGAAAATGCAGAAATCAATAGTAACAACGAAATCGAATCGTAAAATGAAAGCGGAAGCCAATCGAAATCGAAAACAAAATGAAAACGGATCCGACATCCGAAAATAATACTCTTTAGAAACACGTCGCGTTGGAAAACCCTTAAGACTAAACCAAATCCGAAATCAGTATAAAATTTGTCTTTTCTATTCTTTCATATTCACTTTATTCAATCTTATACAAATCACATCCTCAAAAAAAAACTCAAATCGTAATCATGCTATAAAATTTTAGCAGTATAACGGCTGCTTTAAGACTAACCCAACCTGCAAAGGGTTTAAATTACACTTCTATATTTCTCACACAATAATTAGTATCATCGGACACCCCGTCCGGAATCCAATACACATTCATATCTCAATTTAACATCCAAAACCCATTCACATTTTCTCATATCAATTCATACTCAAATATATACACAATATCATAATTCATCACAATTCATATACAATTTTGTAAATCAAATCCTTATACAACTCATAGCGGCATTATCACAAAATACAAAGATCGCAAACATGTCGAACGAACATCTTGTCTCTCCCTCATCCGATCTCCTACGATTACTTGGAGATTGAGGATGAAAGGGGGGGTGAGCACAAAGCTCGTGAATAACAGGTTTATAGCAAAGCATAAGCAAAACCATTGAAAAGCTTATTTGTTATACAAAAGTCATAATAAGTTCACAAAACGCTTTGCTCCCAAATTCTCAGTCAAATCCGAAATTTTTGAGTTCACACTCGTAGTTGAAAAGTTCATTACTTTCTCAAAATTCATAGTGAAAAATGGTATCACATCAACACAACATGTTCATTCAATCATCAATACAAATGCTCGATTTATGCATAAACTTGATAATTCATAGATGCAATGCACAAACAAACGGCTCGAGGGTTCCATGGAAACAAAAGGGAGAAGCCGAAGTTTACACCCTGAACAAAATGAGTCCATTCGGAGCTCATAGGCCACAAGCGGCCAGCCGGGAGAAGGCTCTTGTCAACGTGCACTTGACGAACGAAATGGCTCTACTCTCGCCCAACAAAAGCACATAATCATGCTCAGATCATTTATCAATGCTTTTCTTTCTTTTCCGAACATACAAAATGCCATGAATTCACAAGGCATGACATAAATATTTCAATGTAGTCTCTGCTTTATTTTGAAATTCATCATAAAGGTTCATATGCTAAAACAAGTGGAACTTTTGCAAATCATTCAATAGAAACAGGACGATATTTATGAAGTAATTGAAACCATTCTTGATTTGGGAGAAAACTTTAATAGCTCATTACTAAATTATAAATATGAAACCCACCTGAAATCCTTGCTTGGATCCATGCTTAAAAGATGCATCTCCTCGTGATCCTCTTGCCTTCCTTGATTCCCTCTAACAATAACCAAAAATCCCATTCAATCGGAATTCCAAATTATGATCAAGTAAATGAAGAAATTTGACAATCTTTCTTCTAGAAACATTTTCCCCTTATGTCTTAAGTTTCTATGACTCCAAAATCATTCGATTCATTACAGAAATCACAAAGTTATACTTCAAACATATTGGGCCTATCCTTATGTTGGAACAAGAATCTATACTCAACTTCCATCTACAAATTGAGATCTTTAAAGACTGAAACAAAACTTTCTTTCTTCACAAAACTTTTAGAACCTTGTCTCTAGATCACAACGAATCAAACATCACCTCATTTGGACATCTACATCAAAAGTTATGCCCAAAAATACCGAAACACCTCTGCGCTAGAAACTGGAGCTCGCCGCGACGAAGGTCACGCTCGTCGCGACGAACGGCTCGCTCGTCGCGACGAACGGCCTGTGCTCGCCGCGACGCACACACATTCACACGTCGTGACGAACACAACTTCGCACGTCACGACGAACACCAATTCGCACGTCGCGACGAACACAAATTCGCACGTCGCGACGTGCGGGTCTGGAAAACGTCTCCGAACCCGATTTTCCAACTTTTTCCCACTTCAATCCTTCCCTTAATCACATACAACACATCTAAACCTTAATTCAAGTCCAATAATACATTTCTAACTCATTCAAACCTTAAAATCAGCCACAAATCCAACAACCCAAAGATTTTACCTAGGTTTTCCGAAAATCCCTAAACAATCGATTCTAACACATGCAAATCGATTCTAGAGTTTAATCCAACCAAAACAAGGAGAAATGAAGTTAAACTTAGCAAGACTTGCTTCAAATCTGTCGAAAATCTTCTCGGATCAAGAACCCTAGCTTCCCCTCTTCTCTACTTCTCCCACGGCCACGACTTCCTCTTCTCCTTCTTCTTCTCCTTCCTTATTTCCTTCTTTTATCTCATACTCTTAATGAGTGGGAAAAGTCCAATTTGCCCTCCCACCTAAGTCTTATAACTCTTAGTCTTAAGTAACATGCCCAATTTGCCCTTATATATTCTTATAACTTTAATATCTCCATTCAGAAATTAAAAATCTTAGGAACTGAATTAAAATTTGATTCCTTCAGATAACTTGCAGTCCCATGTCTCTAAATTATTTAGAAACAGGAATCAACTTAATTGAATCTCTACAACTCAAGGTATCATCAAAAGTACCGAACCATGCTTAGAAAATATCTAACTCACTTGAATTCAATCAATCTCTTTGAATTTAGTCTCAGAATAATCATAATTTTCTATCATGATGTAGGTCATCATCGTAGGAATCCAACGCTTCAAAAACTAGCTAAGTTGGATGTCGAATGGAGAAATTATAAGCAAAAGATTGAAAAAGGGGTCGGATTGGGAACGAAATAAAAAAAAAACAGGAGGAGTCAAAGCGGCATACAAATAACTGAAATGTCCAAAATTCATAACTTCTTATTCTTCACTCCACAAATTTCACACTTTACATCAATGGGAAGATCAAAACATATTCTATAACTTTCATGAAGAACTTAAAAGCAATTGCAGCCTCTAACTAGATCAATTTTTCGATCAAAGCTTCTGCCAAACATGCGTCATCCTAACACATCCAAACTTTATAATTTCATATCTCCCAAATTCCATAACCAGAAATAACATATGGTACATCATTGAGAATCTAGGATAATCTTCTATGTCTTTCATGTAGATCACTGAACTCAATTCAAGTGTCTCAATTCATATCACACACCTAAATGTACACTTATGAACATTTTCACAAATACTTAACTTTGACTGATCACAAATTTCACTCCCGATATCGAAAAATACCAAACTTTATGGCGACTCCAAGCTCTCAACAAGAACTACAACTTTCATAAAGATCATTTTCTCGAATTCTGCTTAAGTCAAAAGTCAACTCTCTCTACTCCAAAAGGTCAACTTCCTCCATTCCTCATATTCTCACTCTTTCACTATTTGTTCCATACTCTTCAACTCCATTACAATCAACTCATTTACTTTAACTTTTTCTAATAAATACTTCATAATGCACATAAAATTTACCCAGAATCTCACATCAATTTCATTGAACTCCAAAACACCCATTTCACGTATTCACCTCAGCATATCATCTTAATTTGTTCAAAGCAGCACTGTTCACATCAAACCTTAAACATAATCATTCAAATTCATGAATTTTCGCTTCCTTTACACATGACTAAGTCACCTCAATTTTCTCGTTTAATGTCAAATTACCATTCACAAATCTGAGAAAAGTTCGGGGTCTAACAAATATTATAGTCAACTTCTTGTAAATACACAACATAATCACTAAGTATTGCTTAATTCTCCTTTTTAGTTGATCTTCTTAATGTTGTATTAGTTCCCTTCTATAGAGGAGCTTATACAAATAGTTGCTTAACAACCTCTGGTGATTACTGAACAATCAAATATACTAGATTGTCATCAACAGCTTGTGGAACTTCAATTATTGGTTATTCAATACCCGTTTGACTTTGAGGAAACTATGAATCACAATCAATCTATTATTTGAAGTAGGAGTTTGTATTTTACAATGATTCTTCTCAAAAACTAGGTCTCGAGATTGATCACCGTACTGATTAAGTCATTCTCAAGAAACTTTGTATTTCTTGATTCTATAAACCTAGTACTATGAGATGGACAATAAAATATGTATCCTTTGGACCTTTCAGCATTTCTAATGAAATAACCACTTACAGTCCTCAAATCCAGTTTCTTTTCTTGTGGATTATAAAGGCATCCCCAAACACGTATATATTGCAAACTTGGTTTCCAGCCTTTCCATAACTTAAATGATGTTTTTGAAACAACGTTGGTTGGAACTCAATTTAATATATACACTGTTGTTTTAAAATCTTTAGTCCATAAGAATTTAGGAAGCTCAAAGCTGCTATGCATACTCTGCACCATGTCTAATAATGTTCATTTTCTTCTTTCTACTACACCATTTTAGTCCAAAGACACAGGCATGGTGTGTTAAACTATTATCCTATGCTCTTAGAGAAACTTAGCAAATGGACCAAGTGCTTGCCCATCCTCAATGTATCTACCATAAAATTCTCTACCTCTATCTGATCTCGCGATCTTTATTTTCTTATCACATTATCTCTCTACTTCCGTTTTAAATACCTTAAAGGCATATAATGCTTCGTTTTTGTTATTAAAACAACTAGAGGTAAATATATCATAAGTAATCATCTATAAATGAGATGAAGTATTTTTTGACCATACGAGTCCATTTTTAGACTACAAATGTCTGTATGTATGATCTCTAATATGTCTAACCTCTTGGCACCTTTCTTTTTCACGTTGGTTTGCTTTCCCTTTATGTAGTCCACACAAACATTAAAGTCAGTTAAATCCAAAGTATTAAGTACTCCATCATTCATTAATTTTTAATTCTTTCAAGGGAAACATGTCCTAATCTTTGTTGCCATAACATAGAGGATTATTAATTCATAAGACATCTTTTAAACCAACATTATTATAGTTATGCATTGTATAATAAAATACATTTTCTTGCAAATTAATTTAAAAAAGACCATCAATCATTATACCATTCCCAACAAGATTAGATTCATAACATAAACCAAATAATGTATTTGAAAAGTTAAAGGAATATCCAAAAGGTATAATTCTTCAAATAAATTTCTAGAGAAACTTGGAATATAAAATGTTCTTTCCAAATTCAAAACTAATTTGCATGTCCCAATAACTTCCATATGTGAATGCATCTTATTTCCTGAATAGATGCACTGTTCACTGCCCACTAGTTTCTTATGGTTTAAAAAATCCTGCAAGGTATTGGAAATATGAATTGTAGAACCAGAATCAATCTACTAAATGTTATGACAAACATTAACCATATTAGATTCATAATAAACAAGTGAGATTGAAATACCTTTCTTTATAAGCCAAGCCTTAAATTCGGTACAATCCTTCTTTATGTGCCCTTTGTTTTTACAAAAGTGACATTTAGGATTGAAATCATTTTTCATCTCAATATCTAGCTTGCCCTCTTTTCCTTCCTTATGTGGCCATATGTGCACTTTCACCTAATTCTATTACCAACCCCCCTTCCTCTTGAACACACATGGTCGGCAATTCATTGATAGACTATTTTTCCTTATGTACATTGTAAGAGATCTTAAAGGGTCCATATTAAGGTGGAAGGGAATTAAGTATGTAATGCATAAGGAAATACTCAGACATCTCAACCTCAAGAGATCTTAGCTGAGCTGCAATGTCCACATCATGCAAATTTCCCTCATTTGCATGATGTGCTCACACACACCTCTAACACTTGTAAGCTTTATAGATGATAACTTAATTATTAAGGTGTTGGTTCGGTCTTATCCGAAGACTCAAACTATTCATCAATAGCCTTCATTAGATATGTAACATGATTACACTCTCTAATAGAACCACGAATACTAGCATGAATTTTGGTCTTTATGCACATCATGCTGAGGCAATTAAATCACTCCCAACGTTCATAAATAGTAATTTCAACTTGAGTGGATGTCAATAGGTACTGATGATTCATCTTTCCGAATAGTATAATCAATATCTATACACCATAATTGGAAGAGAATTCTCACTTTCCATATTTTATAGTTATCACCATTCAATTCAAGAATATCACATTGAATATCAGAAAAAAAAATTCACAAGTTGAATATCTACACAAAATTCAAATAAACATGTTTATTTCACTAACTTTTGAAGCAAACAATCATATAACATTTTTACTAATGTTAAAATGTGCAATCATATTTCAAATGTGAATCATAGCACAATTAAAACCACCGTGGGATAAGCTTTAATTAAAATATTCATACATAGCCTTTATGATGAAACTATCAAATTACATTCCTTTTTTAATACACGAGGTAAATTAAGAAAAGATAATTCGCTCTGCCATCTAATTAACCATGAAAATATAATAGATATTCCTATGGGACAAATTTCATTATATTTGAATATGACTAATAACAATTTTTTCATTTTCTATATGTGATCCATATTAACTTAATATATAATTTCCTTTAATCAAAGATGTTGTGGCTAATCTTCAACTAATTAAAATTATATTGGTCACATGACACCTCAATTTATGAAAATATTAATAATAAAGGTTCCACATAATCCTTTAAAATTATTAATCATGCATCCTTATCATATATTTGCATAAAATAAATATATACATGAATTTGAAATTAAATCATGTAAATCAATAAAATTGAACTAATATATCAAAATGGAAATATTTATGGTTCCAAAATGTCAATATAATATAAAGATGAACCACTTTCAATCCAAATTATGTACAATTTATTCTTTACATGTATGAAACTAAAACGTTCATGATGCCCCAAATTGTAAGTGTTATTTCTAGAAATGATGCTTATGAAAGCTTACATTAATGGGCCCCACTAAAACAAATTCTAGAGAATTTATGCAAAAGTTTTTCAATGATGGGCCCCGCGATAACAATTTCTACATAATTCAAGCAAAACTTCCCAACTAGGGTTTTCCTCTCACATATATCAGTACATAATGAAAAGCAAACATATATTCAAAACAATGACAAAGTCAAATCTTATAGGCCCTATGAAAGCTTTTTTTCTCCTTTAATAAAGTGAAGCAAAACAAAAGTCATTTATTGAAACAAACGAAGCCCAAAAATTGTTACAAAAAACAAAACTCATGTATTTAGCATAATGAAAACCATGTCTTCATAGTCTTCAACCTTCAACTAGGCCAAAACAACCCAGATTTGAATTGTTTTACTAATTTGACTATATCTTGACCTCTATAACTTCATTTTTGATTATTCAAAAGCCATTTTAAACATAATTGAATTTCCTTTAGATATGCAAGATCAATGTCAAAATTTATTGACTCTAAAAATATCAATATATTCAATAGAAACATCGCCCGTTCATGTATAAAATCACAAAAATTCAATTACATCAAGACAGAGGTAAATAAGGGCTCTAATACCAATTTTTAGGCATGAGAATAAACTATATACATGTCTATTGAAACAAAAAAACAAAAATTTGGAATTTTGATCTGATAGCTCCTACCATTGATGTTAAGAGATTCAAATGGGTGTGAGCTCCTCTAAGCTTTTAGCAGATGCAATCATGTCCTTTGTTTGTGAAAATGTCCAAAAGTGTAGGTTTTGTGATACTGTGCTTTGAGGCAAATGCTGAACTGTTATGGTTTGAATTGGATCAAGTGTCCTTAGTGAAAGTTATAGAGGAATGTCTTAGCTTTTTAATTATTTATAAAATTCCATTTTTGGATGTAGGAATTGTAAGGTATGAATTTTTGAAGTTTGAATGTGGTTGAGGGTGAAATTATGGGGGTAGAAACTTTGATTGAGATTTCAACCTTTTTAGAGGTTGAATTTGCTTCCATGTTGTTCATGAAAGTTGTAAAATGTGTTCTGATATTTTCATTGATATAAAGCGTGGAATTTTTGGCCAATGGAATAGGAAGTTATGATTTTTAGAAGATGTGCTATTGTTTAGGATGACATTTGTTGGACAGTATTTTGATTGGGATTTTGACTCCTTTAGAATTGGAATTTGACTATTTTTCCTTCATGGAAATTTTAGGACTTTTTGTAATCTTTCTATTGATACCTAATTTGTCAATTTTGGACACTTGTGTGAAAAGTTATGCATGTTGGAAGAAGAGAGGTAATAAGTGGAAAAAATGAAAAACAAAAAAAATGGTAAAAGGCAGCCTCGGGGCCGCGACCACTTCGTGACGGCTCATTTTGAGCCAGCTCGCGATCGCGAGCCGCTCTTGGCCAGCGAGCCGTCGAGCATGCGGCGCGGCTCGCCGGCTCTCCTGCCCTTCCTCCACTCTTTTGCTTATAACTTATTCATCCGACCTCCGATTGACCTGATTTTCGAAGCGTCAAGTTCATAAGACATTTAGCTACCTCTCCATGAGAATTTTTGATTTTTTAGATTAAATTTAAATTGATGGATTGAATCAAAGTTAGAGGATCGATTAAAAGAATAGGAATTTATTTTTCGGGACATACTTCAGTGATTGGGCAATAATTGGACTTATAGAAATCCAAATTGAGTAATTTTGGTATCTATGGATTTCTAAAATTTAGGGGAACATTTCTGATGGAATTTATGGACTGATACCAGGATTGTCATGAACATACATCGTAGATATTCCATATACACACATGTGCATAAATGAATGCTTATAATTGTGCAAAAATATTAATGTGTGTGCAACGTATTGCATAAATGGGTTGTGTAGGTTAAAAATTCGCAATCAAGCGTTTTCAGAATTTGGAAGCAAATGTTAATCTAAAACGTACTGTGAGTAGAGCGAGATGGTCTCATTTCATTATGTGTTTTGTTTGAATTTGTATTGATTAACTGCTGAATGTTCATATAAATGGTGATGGATTATGATTTGATTGTGGATTCCGGAAAGAAGGTCTGATGGCTGTGTATTGGGGGAGTTGTGATATTGACGTACTACTTGAATGTGAATTGGATGAACTATGTGTATTTAATGTGATTGAAAATTATGTTTTGAGTGTGCATTATATGATTGATAAGTGTCGGAACACGGTCCGATGAAAAATGTCTTTTGAACGTGCATTGCATATGTATGAGATATGTTTCTCAACTCTCTTGTTGAATGCCAGACTACGATCCGATGACATGTGAAAGTGAGTGAATGGGATCGATGCATTTCATTGTTGTAATACGCGGTATCTAGTTTACCCGATACACCGAAATAAATCGCTATTTGAGACGGATGTCATTAAAATCACATAACAGTGAATAATAGTTTTAGTGACATAAAATTAATGATGTATGATATTTTCGGTGGTCATAGGAAATTGTCCAGGCAGATGTTTACAAACCAGATCAAGGATGGCATTTTTGTAAATAAGTGGACTTGGGGCATATAAAAGGAGTAAGTTGGGAATAAGACAAAATACATTGTCTTCTTCCTCTCCCTCACCACCGAAAACCTCCATGGAAGCCCCCCAAGTTTTTTTTTTCAACCCTTGTAACAAGAAAGGGAAGGAGAATCAAGCCATTTGGGTAGCATAAAATGGTAAGCCTCCATTCCAATGCTTAGTTCTACCCATTAAAGCTTAGTTTTTCTCTTCTTTTGTGAAACCCATTTGAGGGAATGTATGAGTTTGATGATTTGGATGATGGATTCTTGTTCCTTGATGTCTAATGACACTTATTCTTGAAGGAATTTCGTTTTTATGATGATTTGGGGGGTTAAACCAAAACCTAGGGTTTTGAAGGTTAAGCTATCATAGAGACAGATTCGTAACTCTCTTTGTTCATTTTTTTGAGCCATTTAACATGTGAATCTGGAGAAACTAAAAACATAGAAGTTGTAGATCCAGATGTCTACTGTCACCCAGAATGTTTCCACGATTTTAGGGTGAGCCAAATAAGTGAAAGAGGCCCTGAATTGAGACTAGTTCAAAATACTAGCGAGATTGAAATGAGAACTGAAAGTTAATTGTTTGAAGACCTTAGAGTTAGAATTGGATGATGAGTTTTTCTTACGAAATGCTCAAAAATGTGTCATATAAGTTTTGTAAAAAGGAAATGTTAATTTGATGAGTATTCTGTTAGATGTGGCTGAAAAAGGGAAGGGTGTTGCTAATGTTAGTGACACAGAAAAGAACAGAAACAGAACAGGCTTGTAAAAATCACAATACATCCAATTTACATCATTTTTTAGCCATCTTTGGATATGTGATAGCCATATGAGTCTATTGAAAATGAAGTTTTTAATTGCCTTAATTGGTTGAGAAATGAATAAGTTATAAGATCTTGAGTCGAAGGGTCCATTTCATGTTGCATGTTAAAGCTGATTGTAAATGGGAGATTTGGATTCCTTAATGACCGAATTAGAACATGGTTATAAAAGAAGAAATGTGAATTTATGTGTTAAATAGAGGTCTGGAAAGTTTGAAAAACATTGGACCTATGTGTAAAAAGTTATACTATCATGAATGATACCTATGTAGATGGATTAAGAACAAAATAGAATTGTAATGATATTTGTTAAGAAATGAAGCTTATGTGAGAATGACTAATAAGGATATATGTATTTTCATGCATTTTAACCAATAGCTTGTGAAAGTGGACAAGGAATAGAACTAGAAGTCATACCTAATACCTATCAAGTTCAAGAAAATTAGAAAAGAGATCAGAACCATTGTGATAGTTGAGGTGAGTATAATCATGCTACTATACTTGTGTAGTAATCCTTTCTTTTATCTTGCGGCTTGTTGAATTGTTCTCAAATCCATATGAATTATTTGACATATGACTCCATGTAGTTGAGTCTAGCATGTTGTGTGCCAGATTGACCAGATGATTTCAGATTCTTTGCATCTTCTGGTTCCCTTATTGTGTTGAACCCATTGAATTACGATTCTTTGATGAATCACGTTTTCTTGTTAACCATGATTAATGAGTTCACAGAATACCTAGTTGATAGGGTAAATTATCAGACTATGTGCACATAGATAACCCGTCGGTGATGAGTTAGATCCGGGTCCTACCTGGAGAGGGCAGGCCTCCAGGGGCAAGGTTAGGCTAACCTTGTCTAGAATCAGAAAAGGAGAGATATGTCGTACTAGCATGCCTCTGTCTCCCCCTCAAAAATTCAGAATTTAGAAAGAATCAGAACTCAGAAATGAGAAAGCTCAGAATTAGGAATCCTATAGAAACCAGAATTTAGAAAGAAACCATAATTCAGAAAAGAACCCAAAACCCAGAACCCATAAAAGAATTCAGAAACTAGATTGATGTTTTCTTCGAACAATTCATATTGAGCTTTATTATTGATACTGATGTGATTGCCGCATTTGATATTACTACCTGTTCATTATATTGATCATGTATTGATATTCAGAATGCCTCAGACCATTCTTTTGAAGCTAGCCTTGTGTTACCTAGCCTCACAAGCATGGTAGTATGTTTATAACTCACCGAGTCACGTTGTAGACTCACCTCTCACTATCACCATTTTAGGGGATTAGCATATCGGACAAGAGAGAAAATCCAAGCCTTTTGAGACTCGCTTGGATAAGTAGACAAGTAATGTTTTTGGCATGATGTAAATTTTTGTTACTTCTAGTTGCTCCATGGATTATCATAATCATATGTATATAAAACATGTATGAATTGAGATTGCCTGGGGTTAAGATTGTTTTGAGTGGACTAGAGAGTCCTGATGTTATGGTTGGATGTGGTACCGGGTTCAAATAAATGAATGGGTCATGCTGGATTTTTAGTAGAATATAGAAAAGTTGGGCTTACTACGGGTTTTGTTGGCATTAAGCCTACCCATTCCCTAGTGCCAACACGACCCAAAAAGGCAGGTCGTGTTAGATGGTATCAGAGTCAGGTTGTATATGAGTGAGGATCTTTTGATCTAGATGATGTACAAAAAGTATTAAAGAAAGGTTTATGACATGAAAAATGCATATGATATTTTTGCATAAGCATGACACCATGGAGCATAGGATTTGCATCATGTCAATAGCATGTTATTTTTGTGTCTAAATAATTTTTATTTTCCCCATACTAGAGATGCCTCCTAGCAGAAGAACACCTCCTCAACGAGGACGAGGTCGTGGTCGTCCTATAAAGGGGGAAATCTCGACTACTATACCTGATGACAAATCGGTACAGCAAGAAGAACAAGAAGAAAGGTCTCCACCCAGAGTTAGGAGGAGATCAGAGATAGGAACTGAACCTGAACCCCCAACTGTTCAAAGGGAAGATGTTAGAACATTACAACAAAGAATTGAAGCCTTAGAAGCAGAGAACCGAGCCTTAAGAGAAAGGCAGGAGGTTCTAGAATTGAGAGAAGAAGTAAGAATACTTAGAGAAAGAGAAAGAGAAAGAACTGAGGGTGTACCTGAAGTTGCTCCTGCACCACCACAGCCAGTGCAAATGCCTAGAGGATTACCTAGGCGAGCTTTAGATGACGAAGGGGTGAATATCAATGATTTCTTAAAATTATAAACCCCTGAGTTTGGTGGTGAGAGACATGAGGATCCCCAAGAGTTTACGAGTCATACTAAGAAAATGGTTCGGAGATTGACTTGCTCGGATGCACGGATCATAGAATTAGTGGGGTTTAAATTGACAAAGAATGCTTGGGAATGGTTCCAGAGGAATATTGAAGATCAATTATATGGTGGGAATCCTCCGACCTGGGAATCCTCCGACCTGGGAATTCTTTAAACAAGCATTAATCGATGAGTTCATTTCTCCATATGAAAGACAGAATCGAGCCCTGCAATTTGAAAGGCTCAGACAAAACTTTGGTGTGAGTGTGGATGATTATGCAAGTGAATTTCTACGCTTATGTAAATTTGCTACAACCAGTGTACACACTAAAGCTGCAAAAATGGAAAGATACAAGTTGGGACTCATACCTTCCTTGTATAGTACTATTGCAGCTATTGACTTCCCCAATTTGTCGAGGTTGATTGATAAGACTCAGCAATTAGAAGCAAAGTTTAAGGAGGGGAGAGTAGAAAGAGAATGGAGAAGAAAAGGGAAAGGCCAGAGCAGTAGAGGTCGTAGAGAAAGAGATAGCTCTCAGATGAGACAAACAGAACAAACAATACAGTCTGTTCTGCCAGAACCACAGAGAGGGGATCAAGGTAGGGTCAGAAATCCAGATGCACCAACCTTTTCAATACCTAGTGGTACACAGAACCCAGCTAAATCTAGATCACAGCAACCTCCAACACAGTCACAGGTTAAAAATGCTTGTAATGTCTGTGGAAAGAATCATCCAGGACTTTGTAGACTCGAGTTCAGAAGTTGTTATAGGTGCGAACAACAAGGGCATTTCATGAAAGACTGCCCAATGCCAGAAAACCAAGCAGCTCCACCCCCAGCTTCACAGACTACTGTGCAGATAGAAAGATCTATTAATAGAAACTCAGCTGGTAGAGGTAGACCTCAGGGTCAAGCTCTCACTCAGAATATGGGGCAAATGTCAACACTAGCCCCAGCAAATAGAGGTCAGGGGAGAGTGTTTGCAGTGAATCCCTAAGAAGCAAAGGCATCTAATACAGTTGTAACAGGTAAGCCTATGCAAACTTGTTGATATTTAGTTAAATTGTTATTATGAATACAATGTTTATGCTTTGTTATGATAAAGGATATGATTGTTCTTTCTTTATAATGAATGTTGATATAGGCATAGTCCTTATCCAGAATGAGAATGCTAAAGCACTATTTGACTCGGGTGCCACTCATTCATTCATAGCGCCAAATTTTGTCAAAACAATAGATACAGAGAGAGAATTAATGAAAGACCCTCTGATCATAGTTACACCCTTAAGGGAAACTGTTGAAGTGAAATATGTGTACCCTTCATATGTAGTGGAAATAAAAGGCAGAAAATTTATGGCAACTTTGATCAAGTTGGCAGTATTAGAATTCGATGTTATCTTGGGTATGGATTGGTTATCAAATCATCATGCTGCAATGGATTGTTATGCTAAAAGAATTATACTTAGGCCTGATCCAGAAACAGAAGTGTTATATCAGGGTGACCGAATTGGGTTTCCTGTTAACAGAATATCAGCTATGCAAGCCCAAAGACTTCTAAGAAAGGGATGTCAGGGGTTTATAGCTCATGTTAGGGATACCAGAAGTGAGATCAGTGAGCTACAACAGATCCCTATAGTAAGGGATTTTCCATATGTGTTTCCAAAAGATTTACCTGGATTACCACCAGAAAGAGAAATCGAGTTTAATATAGAACTCCTTCCTGGTACAAACCCTATCTCAATTACTCTATACAGAATGGCACCTATAGAACTGAGAGAGTTAAAGGTGCAATTGCAGGATTTGCTTGATAAGGGGTTTATTAAACCCAGTAGTTCACTGTGGGGTGCACCAGTGTTATTTGTGAAGAAGAAAGATGGATCCCTACAGTTATGCATAGATTATAGGCAGTTGAATAAAGTAACTATTAAGAATAAATACCCTCTTCCTCGGATTGATGATTTGTTTGATCAATTACAGGGAGCAAGTCATTTCTCTAAGATTGATCTCAAATCTGGGTATCATCAGTTGAGGATCCGAAAGGAGGATGTGTCGAAAACTGTCTTTAGAACCAGATACGGGCACTATGAGTTCCTGATGCTTCCTTTTGGTTTAACGAATGCACCAGCGGCCTTTATGGATTTGATGAATAGAGTCTTCAGGCCGTATTTGGATAAATTCGTTGTAGTGTTCATTGATGATATATTGGTATATTCCAGAAGCCAAGAAGAACATGAAAAACATTTGGCAATAATGTTACAAATCCTTAGAGATAATCAGTTATATGCCAAGTTGGCAAAGTGTGAGTTCTGGCTTGATAGAGTGAATTTTCTGGGGCATATAGTTAATAAAGAAGGGATTCAAGTAGATCCTCAGAAGATGGAAGCAGTATCTAATTGGCCAAGACCTAGAAAGGTTACCGAAATACGAAGTTTCTTAAGGATGGCCAGTTATTACAGACGATTTGTAAAGGATTTTTTCAAGATAGCTGCTCCACTGACGAGGTTAACATGGAAACAAGTAAGATTTGAGTGGGATGATTCCTATGAGCAAAGTTTCCAAAAGCTTAAGGAATGTCTCACATCATCTCCAGTATTAGCATTGCCTTCAGGGCAAGCTGATTATATGATATACTGTGATGCCTCCAAAGTTAGTTTAGGCTGTGTTTTGATGCAGAATGGAAAGGTAATTGCCTATGCCTCTAGACAGTTGAGAAAACATGAAGTAAACTATCCTACGCATGATCTAGAAATGGCATCCGTGATATTTGCACTAAAAATTTGGAGACATTATTTATATGGTGGAAAGAGTGAAATATATACAGATCATAAGAGTCTTCAGTACATTCAACAATAGAAAGAGTTGAATCTGAGACAAAGATGGTGGATTGAGTTACTGAAGGATTATGACTGTCAGATCTTGTATCACCCAGGTAAAACCAATGTAGTGGCTGATGCTTTGAGCAGAAAATCGATGGGGAGTTTGTATCATATCCCCATTCAGAAGAAAGAGCTAGTTAAAGATTTAACTAGGTTATTTAATATGGGATTGCACTTGGAAGTATCTGATTCTCAAGTATTACTTGCTCAATTCCAAGTGAAGCCCAATTTAATTGATGAGATTAAAACTATCCAAGATAGTGATCCAGAGCTAGCCAAATTGAGAATAGCTGTCCAAAATGATAAGGTGACAGAGTTCAATATAGTGGATGGAATATTAAAGTGTGGTGACAGGTTATGTGTACCTGACATAAATGGGTTAAGACAAAGGATTATGCATGAGGCACATTATGCACCCTATAGTGTTCACCCTGGGACCACCAAGATGTACCATGATGTTAAAGGTATATATTGGTGGCCAGGTATGAAGAAAGATGTAGCTCAGTTTGTATCTACCTGTTTAACTTGTCAACAAGTTAAGTTTGAACATCAGAAGCCCACTGGACTACTACAGGAGCTACCACTACCCGAGTGGAAGTGGGAGCGGATTACCATGAATTTTGTGGTTGGATTGCCAAGGACATCTAAGGGGCATGATTCTATTTGGGTTATAATCGACAGACTCACCAAGTCAGCCCACTTTATAGCTGTTAAGACCACTTATAGTGCAGCTCATGTAGGAAAATCCCGGGAGGTACATCACATGTAACCGACAATGAAAACAAATTTTATTCCGGGACTTTCCGAAACCTGTGATCCGTATCCGTATGAAGACATAAACCTAAATAGCCAAAAGAAACTATCTCTAAAGGTGATCCACGAGATCGAGAAAACCTAACCGAGTCAAACCCTTTGACCGGGAATAGCTAGAAACAGATTAAGAGTCGCTAGACCTACCTCATCTAGAGAGCTTGAGATCGACGTTGGAACCTTGCCTTGGAGAAGAGAAGAATCGATGATGGCCTTGAGAAAGAAGGAAAGATGAAACATTTTTCATTTTTAAGCTTAACACTTAAGCTTTTCTTCCTCCTATCTCAAAACATACGAACCATCCAAGTGCCATACCTAAAAATCAGCATATATATATGGTGTCTTTAACTTTTAAGACACCAATTAAAAGCTTACAAATGGATGGCACACCATTTAAGGAATAAAGTAATGATACTTTGACTTTTCAAGGCTTTAACCTCTTCTTCTCCCATTTCCAACGACAACTTGCATATATATATATATAATAATTAATTAATTAATTACTTAATTAATTAATTAGAATATATTTGCTAAGGTCGATCAACTGAATTGGTCTCTACCTACTCTCGGGGCCCGATCTTTGAAACAACTCAAAACCTTTCTTAGCAATATTGATGTCGCGATCTCATGGGACATATCCCAATCCATCGGGATCCATTTAATCTAATGCTCTCCATAATTGGAACTCGTCCAATTACTATTTTCTGATTCTCGAGACACTCTTAAGCGTGTGACCACTTTAGGCTTAGGTTATGTTGGCCACTTAGATTAACAATTAATCTGAGCAAGTCATGGCGATATCTAGCAACACATCATGACCCCTAATTGGCCGGAAAGTAATCGGTTTGATGTATTCATCAAGAACCAGATCACAAACCCTTCCATGACAATTCTGGTGCAATTAGGTCCTTTCACCATCCTATACCCCACTTGGTTATGAGTATGGTTAAAGTGTCAACTCTTACTAGACCGAGTCTAGCCCAGTGATAACAGATCTCGCCCTATGACTCATTACTCTATATGTCCATGAAGACACTCTTCATGACATATTCACTCCGCCGAGATTTCGAGTAATGATCTGACAAGAGGCCGTGGGTATCTCTTACGCTAATCCGAAGTGGTGAATCCTTTATTGGCTACTCAATTATCTTGAATACCTCAAGCTGTACCCAAGCACCACCCACATGAGTTACCTCGGAAGGCAACAAGGAATGGAGTCAAAGCACGGGATCAAGTATCAAGATATCCTTGAGTACCTCAAGTCTAAGGATACTTGCACCATTGCTATGATGAGATTATCACCGACACTAGATAAGATATCCATGTGATGATCTCATGGCGGGTCATCCAATGAACCTACTACGCTAGTAAGCATCCACATGTCAATTCTAAATATCTCATATTTACGGTTTACGAGATCCACCTTGATCCAATCAAGGAATATGACATGTGCTAGTCTATCCGGATTAATGATGTCGGTCTCATTAATCCTATGACTAGGAGAATTTGAATCTTGACATAATTGCACATGATAGGAATCTCGGGAGTATGATTACATCATAATTTCCTTCATGCTATGTCATATATCATGGACTTCATTAATCGATTAAAGATCCAATCAATTCATAAACAATGTTCATGAACATCAAATTAATGAATTATGCCTTTTCTTTATTTATTCATTCGATCGCATCGATTGTGAATAAAAGCGCTAAAGGGATTGCCTTTAGGGCGCATATAAACAATGCAGATCCTTGAATAAGTCGACTTAGCCAATGTACAAGTCGACTCATCGGTACTTTTCAAGAACAAGTCGACTTATCGAGAGTACAAGTCGACTTGTACTACTAAATCTCCCACTGACCTAAAGCCAATCGCCTTAGTATCTAATACCATAAGCGAGTCCATGAGAATCACAATTCTCCTGCGACAATGGCTTTGTCAATGGAACAGCAACACTTTGCTCTGTGGGAATTTTCTCTATCAGGACATCATCTCGACTAATGATCTCCCGAATTGGCGGAGTAGATGTTCGGATCGTCGATGAGACCTTGGTTCCTTTGCCTGCGCATTAGTCCCATTGTATCACAATACAATCCTATGGGCCCACCACAGCTAGGGACTAGATCAAGTTCAGTAATGAACTTCTTGATCCAAACTGCTTCCTTTGCGCATCTCATGCGGCAGGTACTCTGCCTCGGTTGTTGAATCAGCAGTCCTCTCTTGTTTGGAATTCTTTCTAACTGATCGCCACGCTATTCAGTGTGAATGTGTATAACCTAATCATGATTCAAAATCATCCTTATCAGATTAGATACTGGCATCTGAATGCCCGCTCACATGGAGATTTCCATCTCCATAGATTAAGAAAACATCCTTAGTGCTTCACAAGTACTTGAGGATATTCTTGACAGCCACCCAGTGACCCTCACCAGGATCCGATTAGTATCTGCTCGTAACACTTAGAGCATACGATACATCGGGCCACGTACATAGCATCGTTTCATGCTAAACCTCTTTAGCATCTCATCTATGTACGATGATTGTGAAAGACCAAGCAACCTTCGATCTATCTGCATAAATCTATATCCCAAGGATATAAGTTGCTTTACCAAGGTCTTTCATCGCAAATTGATTGGACAACCAAATTTTAGCGATTGCGGCATAGAGACATCGTTTCCTAGTAACGATATGTCATCTACATACAACACAAGGAATACGATTGCGGTCCATTAACCTTCTTATGCACACAATGATCATCCGAATTTTGTGAGAAATCAAACTCTTTGATTAACTCAACTAAACGGATAATCCAACTCCTGGAAGCTTGCTTTAATCCATTAATGGATTTCTGAAGCTTGCATACCATTTCGCCATCGATGGAAGTGAAGCCCTCGGGTTGTGTCATACACATCCTCGGGTGAATTTCCTCTCGGAAAGCTATCTTCACATCCATTGCCATATCTCATAATCATAATGGCGGCAATGGCTAGGAGTATCCTAATGGATTTAAGCATTGCTACGGGTGAAGGTTTCGTCATAGTCAACTCTTTATGCGTGGCGATATCCTTTGGCCATTAGCCTCGCTTCATAGGTAATCGATTACCATCCATGTTGGTTTTCTTACGAAAACTCCTTTGCACCCATGGGTTTTATCCCTGCAGTGTAACAACCAAAGTCCATACTTGGTTTATGTACATGGAATCCATTTGATTTCATGGCACAAAGCCATTTTTCGACTCGAACTCTTGTAACCTCTTCATAGGTAGTAGGCTCATCATCTCGTATGAGTGTCGTCATTCTGTTCCCTTACGAGAAATTCATATCTCTCGGGAACAGTGCGTATCCTACTTAACCTACGAAATTCGTGTGTAATATAAGGTTGAACTGTTACCTCATCTACATGAGTTACAGTTTCAAGTTCAGGCAGTTGATCTGTGTTTGTTCGAGCATCTTGAACTTCTCCAAGTTCAACTTTGCTCCCACTGTCCTCTTGTAAAAGAAACTCTTTCTTTAAGAAAACAGCATGCTTGGAAACAAACAACTTTTGTTCCTCAACAAGGTAGAATTGATATTCCACGAACAAACACTTGTCAGCTTTGCATCAAGCTAATCTGACTGTGTCCGCCACACGTAAGCAGGACAATCCCAAACTTTCAGCTAAGAAAGATAGGGTTTTCAGTTAGTCCATATCTTCATATGGAGTAACATCAACTGTCTTTGATGGAACTCTGTTTAGCAAGTAAACAGTTGTCTCAAGCGCATATTCCCAAAACTGTGCTAAACCTATCATCAATCGCACCATGTCTAACAAGGTTCGATTTCTCCTTTCAGCCACACCATTGTGCTGCGGCGTGCAAGGTGGAGTGCACTGAGATAAAATCTCATGATCTCTGAGATAATCCAAAACTGTTGGTCTAAGTATTTTCCACCACGATCAGATCGTAATGTCTTCATACTTTTACCAAGTTAGTTTTCTACTTCATTTCTGAATTATTTGAACTATTCAAATGCTTCAGATTTGTATCTCATTAGATACATATACCCATATCGTGAATAATCACCGATAAAAGTAATGAAGTAAAAACAACCACTTGTGGCATGGATGGACATCGGACCACATACATCCGAATGTATTAGGTCTAATATTCCATTCACTCGTTCACCCTTTCCTTTAAAGGATAACTTAGTCATCTTGCCTAATAAACAAGATTCGCATGTGTCATATGATTCATAATCAAATGACCCTAAACATCCACTCTTATGGAGCTTAGTGATGCGTGTCTCATTTATATATATGGTCGACAATGCCATAAGTAAGTTGATTTTAAATTATCTCGATTATGTCTTTTCGCGTCATTGATATTCATAATTGGATATGACATATCTCATATGTCAATTCCATTGCATAATGTACCAGTACCATAGAGCATTGCATTGCAACTAATATAGCAACCATTGCTACTAAAAGTCAAATAGAAATCAGCTCTAATTAAACATGAAACATACAATATGTTCTTTGTTTAAAACAGGTACAAAATGTCAATCATCCAATTTGAATACAAGCCCAGTAGGGAGTAACAAGACAGAAGTGCATACGGCTAATGTAGCAACCCTTGCTTCATTACCTGCACGAAGGTCTAGTGCTCCTTTTATGAGCTTTCTACTGTCCCTGAGGCCCTGCATAACATTTCATATGTATGAGCCACATCCGGTATCAAATACCGATATGTTTGGATCAGAATAGTATTAACCTCAATGACAAACATATTTGAAGAAGTAGAGGCATCGATGCCTTCTTCGCTTCAAGGACTCGAGATAGATTTTCTGGTTTAGCCTCTGGTGGCTAGTCTTGCCACAATGAAAGCAAAAACCTTTTGGGGCAGAATACTTTGGTTTTTCCTCTTGTTGGCACTTCCCTTTGGTTTCTTGGCCTTTTTCTTCTAAGAACTAGAAGAAGAAGCATCCACCATTAGCACTTGCTATCTATCTTGATAGCACCTTTCATTGTCATGGCGATTGATCATTCGAGAATTGTTGTGGATATTTGGTTCATCCGATAGTTTAACACGAACTGTGAATAACCATCAGACAATCCAACCAGAATTAAGTCTCTACTTAACTCATAATCTATTACAAATCCTAAGACGGCCAATCTCTCAATATAGCCATTCATCGTCAGGGCATACTGCACAGCAGTTATCCTTGGAGCCATCTCCGTGATGAAGAGAAGCCTTGAGGTCTTGAACCTTTCAGACCAAGCTTACTCATCAAACAGCTCCCTAAGATGAAATATTATAACGTGAGCATCCATGGAGTCGTGCTGCTTCTGCAGCTTTGGTGACATCAAGACAAGCAGCCATGTCCCCGTCCATTAGATGCTTACGATATGCCTTCTGATCCTTATCGAAGCATCGGCGAAGAGTGCATCTGGAAGTGGAACATCTAGGACGTATCCCAGTTCCTCAGATCTGAGAACAATTCTCAGATTCCTTAGCCAATCAAGAAAATCGGTCCAGAATAGAGAGCGAAAATTCACACTGAAAGACTTCTTCAATCAACCTAAACGCGATAGAGAGAAAGAATGATAGAATAGAAATGCCTGCATGATCATAAGGACTTGCATGATATGCATATGGCTCCCACTAGTTTCCTAGAATCCATAACCCTCTTTACGAATCCGGAGAAGCGATGTGACATAATGTCTAGTGGGTCGATATCAGACATTGCTAAGAGTGACCTTGAGTTTGCTCAACAAGCCACAACTTAGGTCAATCGGTAGGTATCGGTCATACCAATTGCATCATCGATAACCGACATTAAGAATGACCTTGAGGTTAGCTCAACAAGCCACCTTATGTCTCGGGAGGTATCAGATATACCAATTACATCTTAGACACAACTATCGATCAGTCTTTATCAACTTGTTGATGTGTGCACTTCATTGGGTATCAACTCTTTGATGCGCATACATCTAATGTATGCTACCCAACCGCCTCTGTCCACGTTGACCTTGAGGTTAGCTCAACAAATCAACGCTTCGGGAAAACCGACCCATTAATCCGAAAATCTTATTTTCATGGTTTGAACATATTCAGTATAGAGTGAGCTTGAGGTTAGCTCAACAACTCGACCTATAAGCACTCTGGTTCTTACCATATTAATGGAAGGCGTTAGTTTTCATATCCGAGGAGGATTTGGTCTCTAGACTCCAAGCTTAAGGATTATAGTCGCCGGGACTATATGGAATGATTTAGGTTTCATCAATCGTATTGAATCAATCCTTATAATCATCCATCATCCAACTGAGCATGCCACAAGTGGACTTTCATCAAATGCAAGTGGACTTATGCTTCTGCCCACACACAAGTCGACTTGTATAACACAAGTCCACTTATGTCACCTGCCCATGAACAAGTGGACTTATAAGGTACTACAAGTGGAGCTTATCTCGAGATCTGAACAAGTCGACTTATTACATATACACAAGTCGACTTATCCCAAAAACCTTGAACAAGTCGACTTATTTCATATACAAGTCGACTTATCCAGGAAAATTTGCTAAAATCTCTAATCGGCTAATTCCTCAATTAGTACAATTCCAATTCACAACACCTACATACCTAAGGTAATATCTGATAAATTTGATGTATCAATGAACAATTCATTGAACCATGAAAGCCTTAAATAGTCAAACTATATGAAAAACTTGAAATGAGTCAAAACTCATTAATTTCCAAACAATTTAGGAACACCCAAATTATCATCCTAAGCATCTCTAGCTAGCATATACATTATCAAATTTACTTCAGCACATGCCATAAAAATTGTGACGGCCAAAACAAACAAGATAATGCAATATACTAACGAGACACAAAGGTGATCAATTAGGCATCCGAAAATTCTAGGATAAACAACTTCAAGCAATTCAGTTTGGCAATCATACTACATCAAGATAACACATTTTTAATCATATTAAAAATGGTGCAAGGCATTGGAACTGAAAAAGCACACTCAATCAAGCCAAGCAAAACAGTCTCAACAATTTTCACAAAACTGTCCAGTCCTGTACATTGCTCGAAATGATCAATGAAAAAATTTCAATAATTCATGAGAAAATTATATAGGTTACTACATGTGCATAACATGCTACATAAATTTTTTCAGGATTTTAGTCCATCAAAAACTCAGTCAACCTAAATAACAAAACCGATTCAAAATCTGTGTTCATCAGCACAGTAATTCCCAACAGCATAGAATAAATTCGTGAATAAATATCCAATCACCTTGAAATCCAATTTCCATGCTCACAGATATTCACCAACATCCTAGAGACATGTAGGTGAAGGAAAATCCAGAAAAAGATTTTTCTAGAATTTATTCTCGATTTTATACTACTGCCTGTTCCAGAATCGTTTCACAAAACAGCATCTGTAACCTTAGGGAATTAATTAGCAAAAGTATATCAAATGAAATCAATAAATTCTGAAAATTCATAGACATATTCTATAACATGTTATGAACATTCCTGGGCAGAAAAATTTCGAAAACCCTATCTCTATAGCAATTCGAAATCTGAGCAGTACACATGCATCAACATCAACAGCACTTAGGGTTTCTGATCTCGCTTAGGTTTTAGCTTCATACGGGATACCAGACGCTTTGATACCACTGTAGGAAAATCCCGGGAGGTACATCACATGTACCGGCAGCGAAAAAAAAATTTTTTATTCCCGGGACTTTCCCGAAACCCAGGATCCAGGTATCCGTATGAAGACATAAACCTAAATAGCCAAAAGAGACTATCTCTAAAGGTGATCCACGCAGAGATCAGAAAACCTAACCGAGTCAAACCCCTTTGACCCGGGAATAGCTAGAACAGATTAAGAGCTGCTAGACCTTACCTCTGTCTTGGAGAGCTTGAGATCAGACATTGGAACCTTACCTTGGAGAAGAGAAGAATCGATGATGGCCTTGAGAAAGAAGGAAAGATGAAACATTTTTCATTTTTAAGCTTAACACTTAAGCTTTTCTTCCTCCTATCTCAAAACATACGAACCATCCAAGTGCCATACCCGAAAATCAGCATATATATATGGTGTCTTTAACTTTTAAGACACCAATTAAAAGCTTACAAATGGATGACACACCATTTAAGGAATAAAGTAATGATACTTTGACTTTTCAAGGCTTTAACCTCTTCTTCTCCCATTTCCAACGACAACTTGCATATATATATATAATAATTAATTAATTAATTACTTAATTAATTAATTAGAATATATTTGCTAAGGTCCAGTCCAACTGGGGTCGGTCCTACCGGCCTACCGGGCCCCAAGTCAAAAAACAAATTCAAAACCTTTCTTAGCAATATTGATGTCGCGATCTCATGGGACATATCCCAATCCATCGGGATCCATTTAATCCTAATGCTCTCCATAATTAGAACTCTGTCCAATTACTATTTTACAGATTCTCGAGACACTCTTAAGCGTGTGACCCTTTAGGCTTAGGTTATGTTGGCCACTTAGATTAACAATTAATCTGAGCAAGTCATGAGCGGTATCTAGCAACACATCATGACCCTAATTGGACCGGAAAGTAATCGGTTTGATGTATTCATCAAGAACCGGATCACAAACCCTTCCATAGACAATTCTGTGCAATTAGTCCTTTCACCATCCTATACCCCACTTGGTTATGAGTATGGTTAAAGTGTCAACTCTTACTAGGCGAGTCTAGCCCAGTGATAACAGATCTCGTCTATGACTCATTACTCTATATGTCCATGAAGACACTCTTCATGACATATTCACTCTGCCGAGATTTCGAGTAATGATCGACAAGAGGCCATGGGTATCTCTTACGCTAATCCGAAGTGGTGAATCCTTTATTGGCTACTCAATTATCTTGAATACCTCAAGTGTACCCAAGCACCACCTATGAGTTACCTCCGAAGGCAACAAGGAATGGAGTCAAAGCACGGGATCAAGTATCAAGATATCCTTGAGTACCTCAAGTCTAAGGATACTTGCACCATTGCTATGATGAGATTATCGCGACACTAGATAAGATATCCATGTGATGATCTCATGGCGGGTCATCCAATGAACCTACTACCGCTAGTAAGCATCCACATGTCAATTCTAAATATCTCATATTTACGATTTTCGAGATCCTTGCTTGATCCAATCAAGGAATATGACATGTGCTAGTCTATCCGGATTAATGATGTCGGTCTCATTAATCCTATGACTAGGAGAATTTGAATCTTGACATAATTGCACATGATAGGAATCTCGGAGTATGATTACATCATAATTTCCTTCATGCTATGTCATATATCATGGACTTCATTAATCGATTAAAGATCCAATCAATTCATAAACAATGTTCATGAACATCAAATTAATGAATTATGCCTTTTCTTTATTTATTCATTCGATGCGCATCATTTGTGAATAAAAGCGCGCTAAAGGGATTGCCTTTAGGGCACATATAAACAATCAGAATCCTTGAATAAGTCGACTTAGCCAATGTACAAGTCGACTTATTTCATTTTCAAGAACAAGTCGACTTATCGGTGAGTACAAGTCGACTTGTACTTACTGACTTCGATTAGCCAGTTATATGTTGACATAATTGTGAAGTATCTTGGAGTGCCGGTGTCTATTATTTACGATCGAGAACACGGTTCACTTACAGATTCGCGTAAAACTCTGAAGCCTTGGGTACACAACTAAATTTTAATACAACATTCTACCCACAAACTGATGGGCAATCAGAGAGAATGTTAGACCCCGATTTTTAAGTGAAATTTAGAAATAAAAAATGATATAAAATAAGTGTTATATATATATATGTTGTATGTATGCTTTAAGGAAACTTATGAGAAAAGCATTATTGGATGTTGATGTATTTGATAATTGTGGAGATTGGTATGGTTTATAAAAGTTCAAGTAGATGAGTTGATTGAAATGAAGTTAAATAGCAAGAATTAAAAAAAAGTGTGAAAATTTGAAGAATTTAGAAAGTTTGACTTTGGGGATGAATAGTAAAAAATGTTTGACTTGGGAGTTGACTTTTTGATTTTGGGAGAATTTGAGAAAATTATCTTCTGGAAACTTGTAGTTTATGTCAAGAGCTTTCTGTAGCTATAAAGTTTGATATTTTTCGATATCGAAAGTGAGAGTTATGATCAGTCAAAGTTCGCTTGAAGTTTGACTTTTTGAGGAAAAAGTTGACTTTTTGATTTAAGCAAAATTTGAAAAAATGATCAACATGAAAATTGTAGCCTCTGTCGAGAGCTTTTTGTGGACATAAAGTTTGCTATTTTTCGATGTCGGGATTGAAAGATATGAATTTCTGAAGATATGCTTTGTTTTGAAAATGCTATTAAGTATAGATTTGTGTGTTCTATACTTCGAGGCCACTCGTCGTATGGATTTAGTTTGAATTAGAGTATGTGATCTTCATGAAAGTTTTAGATGATGTTTTTATCTTTCCATTGATATTGAGGAAAAGCTGTTTTTTCGATATCGATGCTAGGAGTTATGAGCGATTAAAAATTGGAAGTCGTTTAGGAAAAGCTGTTTTGGACAGAATCTTTGATTGAGGTTTTGACCCCTTTCAAGACCTAATTTGATTTTAAGTTTTTCAGGGAAGTTGTAGAGCTTCCTTTGATCTTTCTATTGACACCAAATTTGTCAAATTCCGAGTTCGGGATCAAGAGTTGTGATTTTTGAAGAATTCGTTCGGTTTGCTTTGCTTTTGATCCGACTTTATGTAATCTTTGGTTTATAATTCCTTCGTCTGACGTCTGATTGATTTGATTCTTGAAGCGTTGGATTCCTAAGACATTTAATTTCATTTTTATGGAATATTATGATTTTTAGGAGATTAAATGAAAAGAGATTGATTGAACCAAAGTAAGAGATTTGGTTATAGGTTTTAAGTTGGATAATTTTCTGAACATGGTTCAGTATTTTGTGATTTTCGGGAGCTTTACAACTCCGATTGAGTTGATTCTTGAGGGCAAATAAAGTTAAGATATAGGGCTACAAATCATGTGAAGGGATCGAAATTTAATTTCATCCCTAAGATTGTTAATTTTTGGACTGAAGTTATGTTAATGTTCAATCTCGGATTTTGTGAAGGTCCGATAGTATTTTAACTATAACTTCTTCGTTTTAGATCCGAATTGAGCGCCGTTGGTTGCGTTGGATTCGTATGATCTAGAGGAACAATTTTCAAGAAGAAAGTTTGTCCAAATTATTTCGTTTAGAGGCTTGAAAACAGGATGTAAGTAGTCAGTTTTTCAAAATCCTGTGCAGGGGCAATGGTGGAATATTGCTTAAATGAAGGGGCATTTAAGTCATTTACCCCCCCATTTAATGACCTGGCATGAAACACAGCCCATAGCTGTCGTATGAAGCATCTAGAATTCACGATTTTGCTGAAAAATAAGAAAGAAAATGAAGAGAAAAGAAGAGAGAAGAAACGTGGAGAAGAAGGAGGAAGAGAGGAGAGAAAAAGCTTGGAGTTTTCGAATTTTATGGAGTTTCTACCATGAGATTTTTGTGATTTCTAGATAGAAAAGAAGGAAGAAGGAGAAAGCTTGCTTGCAAAACCAAGAAATACGAAAATGGAGGAGAAAAAGGTAAGAGAGAGAAAGCTTGAGTTTTTGAGTTTTTGATTTGTATGATGGTTGATTAAGCTTGGAATGGTTAAGGATTTAGTTTATCTATGATTATTTGAAGAGATTAGACTATGATTATGTTTAATTTTGGATTAATTGTGAATTGGGGATTATGTCAAAATTTGAAAGTTGGGGGTTTTTGAAATTGTTGCTTTAGATTGCTTGAATTAGTGATGAATTTGAGATATCCTAAGTTAATTTTGATGTTTATGCTTTAGGTGAAGTTTAATTTGAAAAATTGTAAATTGGAGGTTTAGGCTTAATTTGAAATTTGGGGATTTTGTGAATTAATGGTGTAGAATCATCAATAATAGTAGGAATTGATGAAATATGAAATCAATTTTGAAGAAATTGTGATTTATGGTATTGAATTTGTGTAAATTGGTTTAGGCCAATTTTGAAAATTGGATATTTTCAAAATTCGAGATTTAAATAGCTTGAATTTATATGGAATTGGTGAATTCCTAAGTTAATTTTGAAGTTTTTGTTATTTATTATGTGAATTTGGATGATTATGGTTTAGGTTTTGTTAAATTGGAAGAGAGAGAGAAGCGAAGGTCAAAGTGAAGCATTGGACAAGATGCTTGCATGGAAATAAGGTGGGTATCATATTTATTTACGAAATTATGAGCTTTGTAAGTGTTCTTAAAAAAAACGAAAGTGAAAGTGTTTGAAAATGTGTTGTTTCGGATATTGTAAATTTATTGTTTTGAATCCTTTGATACAATTGAAAGATTGTTTGTTTGAGTTTTAAAAAAAAACAAAAATTTAGAAGATGAATGCTTTGAAAGTTTACTGTGTATACTTTTGGAAAACCTAGAAGGAAAGTATTTCGATTTTATTAAGAAAATGTTTGAAAATTATAAATTCCAAATATTTGTGAAAATATTTATTGAATATAGTTATGTAAAGATTTGAAAGCTTATGATTTCGAATGTTTATGAAATAATACAAAATGTTGTTTATAAAAGTAATTGAAAATGATGATTTCGAACATTCTTGGCGTTATTTATAAAATATGGTTTATCTAAGTTTATGATTTAGAAAGTGTTTAAAAGTTTATGATTTTGAAATTGTTTATAAAAGTGTTTAAAAATTATGATTTCAAATTATTTATGTAAAGGTTTGAAATTTGGATTTCGAATGATTTTAGAAGGTGGAAGAAAGAAAGTATCGAATTTTGGTATTGATTTCAAATGATTTGGAAAATTGCTCCAAGTTCTAAGTGTTTGAAAATTTTGATTTCCGAATATTTTGGAATTGATTTTAAAATCGTGTTTAAATAAAGGTTTGGAAAGTGATTGTTTTTGAAATCATTTATAACATATCGTTTACAAAAGCGTTTGGAAACATTTATGATTTCGAATAGTTTGAATTAGTGATAAAAGATTGGTTTTGTAAGATTTTGAATGTTTGAATTTGTTATAAAAATATTTCTTATGAAAATTATTGGAAAATTATTGGAAAATTATGATTTCTAAATGTTTTGAAATAGGTATAAAAATGTTGTTTTGAAAAAATGTTTGGAAAATCATGATTTCATTGTTTTGGAAAGTAGGGAAAATATGATTTCGAATGCTTTTGGGAATTAATTATAAAATATCGTTTATGTAATTGTTTGATTTTCGTTTGATGAAATTCTTTACTTTGAATAACTTTAGAAATTTTGTTATCGTGCGATGATATGAGAAATTGAAACTTTCAATTTGAAAGTTTTCAAGGTTTTAAATATTGATAGATTTCGAGCATGTGCGGAATTACGAAAATTATTACAAAAGTTAGATTTATTGTTTTTAAAGGATTTTGGAAATTGATTTAAGAAAATTTGTTATTCAATATATTGAAATTTTAAGAAATTGTTATTTATATTTTGGAAAATCAAGAGAGAAATGCTTTTGGAAATCGATTTAAGAAATTAAAATGATTAGTGATTTTATTGTTTTGAATAAAAGGTGAAAATCGTGGTTTAAATTTTGGATGAGAAATGTGTATTGTGATTTTAAAGGTGTAAGAATTATGTTTCAAAGGAATTGACAAAGTTGTTATCTTTCAAAGGAATTGATAAAGTTGTTATCTATTTTGTGTTGCATACTTGTTTGATGAATGATTGTGAATTTGTAAGAATTTGATTGGTGTATTTGTATTTTTGCAATATGACATATGAAATTATGTGCTTAGTGAATGTGACTGTGTCTAGTAAGACACGACATGACAATGTGAAATTTCGAAAAGTGCCTTCGGGCAATCTGTTTGTTTTAAGCATGAATATGTGAATTGTATGGGTTTGGTCAGGTCCCCTCTGTAGAGTCAGTGCATTGTCTCCCTCTGATAGCCTTCTCCCGGCTGCCCGCAAGTGGCTTAGGAGTTCCGATTTCAGACTCCCCTCTGTTCACGGTTGCACATGACTGCTATGCGGGAATGTGCAATACGTCCTGTTAGGACCGAAACCAAACCATTTTATTATGTTATGTGATTTTTGATTTTGTTTATGTGCGTGAAATTTCTCCAATGTGATTGCATTCATGTTTATGAGAAATTTTGAAAAATGAGAAAAAGGATTTTCAACCATGAAATTATAGAAATTTGATATGAAAAGTTTGGAAAATTGAAAAGGGTTTGAGAAAATATTTGAGAGTTGAAAAGTTTGAAAACTAAGCCTTTTGGCAAAAGTTTATGAAAATTGATTTACGCTTATTATTCAGTTTATAAATATGTTACCCACGAGCTTAGAGCTCACCCCCCCTTTCATCCCCATCTCCGAGTTTCAATGCGGAGATCGGATGAAAGAGTGTCAAACATTCGATTCGATTTTGTAGTATTTGGATTTTGTGTAAATTGAGATTTTGGTATTAAAATTGGATATGGCTTAAATTGCCATGTAAGTATATGATTTATGAAGTTTGTATGTAATTGTGTATATTGGGTTGATGCAAAAGAATGAAGAGGTTGATGTACGGATTTAAAATCTGTAATTGTAAATAATTTTGGAAATTGTATATGAAATTGTGTATGATTTTGGGAAAATATATTGTTTATTGATATGGGAATTTGATTGAAGTATTTAGAACTAAGATTGCGTTTGTTGCTGGTGTTTGGATTCGGGATGGGAGAGTCCGATGATTCTGGATTTTGTGATATTAGAAGTGTATTTTGGCTTTGCATGAATTTTTGGGATAGGATAAATCAGTAGATTATCTTTGCCGAATTTTAGTTAGAAAATAAATTGAAAAGAAGAAAATAAAATTTAGATGTATGAAAGATGGATTTATGAGATTGGTATTAATATTAAGAAGTTTATTATGATTTGAGTGCGATTTGGGATTTGTATGAGTATTCAAGCATATAATGATTTTGTATGTAATGAAATAAAGTGATTAAGAAAGAAAAGACAAGGAATAAGAAAGAAAAAAAAATTATACCGGGTTTCGGAATGGTACGTCTTAGGGTTTCCAACGCGATTATGTTCATTCGATCGTTTTCTTTGATTATTGTTCTCGGATGTCGGATATGTTTCAGTTTAATTGATTATTTCGTTTATCCCCGCCTTATGATTCGATTCTATTGATTTCTATCGATTTGGTATTCGATTCTGATTTGCATTTGCTTCGAGTATGCGCTTCGCTTTCGATTCTTATGTTTTGTTTTCTGATTCGAAATTTCGATGCGAAATTTCCATTTCCATTCGATTCTGTTTTCCGTTCTGCTTTTCCGGTTGGGATCCGGTTTCCAGATCGGGTCCCAACAGAGAACCATCCAGACACTCGAAGACATGTTAAGAATGTGTGTCTTAGACTTTGGTGGAGATTGGGAACGTCATTTGTCTTTAATAGAATTTACTTACAACAATAGCTACCATTCCACCATTAGAATGGAACCTTATAAGGCATTATATGGTAGAAAGTGCAGATCTCCACTCTTTGGGCAGGCTGGGAGAAAAGCAGTTAGAGGACGGACTAATTCAAAAGCAATTGAAAAGATCTGTGATACAGGAAAGATTAAGAATGGCCTTCAGTAGACAGAAGAGTTATGCAGATTCTAAGAGAAGGGATGTACAATATGAACCAGGTGATCAAGTTTTCTTAAAGATCTCTCCTATGAAAGGTATAGTCAGATTTGGAAAGAGAGGGAAGTTGAATCCTAGATACATTGGACCATTCGAGATCCTTGAAAGGGTCAGAAATGTGTCACATCGGTTGGCTTTGCCTCCTCATCTTAGCTACGTGCATCCAGTTTTCCATATATCAATGCTAAGAAAGTACATTCTAGATCCTTCTCACATCTTGCAAACCCCAGAAGTGAATATAGCAGAGAATCTTTCTTTTGAAGAAACTCCTGTTGCCATCATAGACAGACAGATTACAAAGTTGTGGAATAAAGAGATTCCGATGATTAAAGTCCAATGGCAGAATCGAAGAATTGAGGAATGTACATAGGTGACAGAAGAATCAATGAGAACAAGATATCCACAATTGTTCCCCAATGAGGTAAATTCCCAAAATTCGTCGGCGAATTTTTAATAAGGAGGGGAGAATGTAATACCCGGTATCTAGTTTACCCGGCACACCGGAATAAATCGCTATTTGAGGCTGATGTCATTAAAATCACATAACAGTGAATAATAATATTAGTGACATCAAATTAATGATGTACGATATTTTCGGTGGCCACAGGAAATTGTTCAGGCAGATGTTTACAAACCAGATCAAGGATGGCATTTTTGTAAATAAGTGGACTTGGGGCATATAAAAGGAGTAAGTTAGGAATAAGACAAAATACATTGTCTTCTTCCTCTCCCTCACCATCGAAAACCTCCATGGAAGCCCCCCAAGTTTTTTTTTCAACCCTTGTAACAAGAAAGGGAAGGAGAATCAAGCCATTTGGGTAGCATAAAAAGGTAAGCCTCCATTCCAATGCTTAGTTCTACCCATTAAAGCTTAGTTTTTCTCTTCTTTTGTGAAACCCATTTGAGGGAATGTATGAGTTTGATGATTTGGATGATGGATTCTTGTTCCTTGATGTCTAATGACACTTATTCTTGAAGGAATTTCGTTTTTATGGTTATTTGGGGGGTTAAACCAAAACCTAGGGTTTTGAAGGTTAAGTTGTCATAGAGATAGATTCGTAACTCTCTTTGTTCATTTTTTTGAGCCATTTAACGTGTCAATCTGGAGAAACTAAAAACATAGAAGTTGTAGATCCAGATGCCTACTGTCTCCCAGAAGTTTTCCACGATTTTAGGGTGAGCCAAATAAGTGAAAGAGGCCCCGAATTGAGACTAGTTCAGAATACTAGCGAGATTGAAACGAGAACTGAAAGTTAATTGTTTGAAGACCTTATAGTTAGAATTGGATGATGAGTTCTTCTTACTAAATGCTCAAAAATGTGTCATATAAGTTCTGTAAAAAGGATATGTTAATTTGATGAATATTCTGTTAGATGTGGCTGAAAAAGGGAAGGGTGTTGCTAATGTTAGTGACACAGAAAAGAACAGAAACAGAATAGGCTTGTAAAAATCACAATACATCCAATTTACATCATTTTTGAGCCATATTTGGATATGTGATAGCCATATGAGTCTATTGAAAATGAAGTTTTGAATTGCCTTAATTGGTTGAGAACTGAATAAGTTATAAGATCTTGAATCAGGAAGGGTCCAGCTCATGACTGCATGTTAAAGCTAATTGTAAATGGGAGATTTGGATTCCCTTAATGACCGAATTAGAGCATGGTTATAAAAGAAGAAATGTGAATTTATATGCTAACTAGAGGTCTGGAAAGTTTGAAAAACATTGGACCTATGTGTAAAGAGTTATGCTATCATGAATGAGACCTATGCTGATGGATTAAGAACAAAATAGAATTGTAATGATATTTGTTAAGAAATGAAGCTTATGTGAGAATGACTAATAAGGGTATATGTATTTTCATGCATGTTACCCAATAGCTTGTGAAAGTAGACAAGGAATAGAACTAGAAGTCGTACCTAATACCTATCAAGTTCAAGAAAATTAGAAAAGAAATCAAAACCATTGCGATAGTTGAGGTGAGTATAATCATGCTACTATACTTGTGTAGTAATCCTTTCTTTTATCTTGCGGCTTGTTGAATTGTTCTCAAATCCATATGAATTATTTGACATATGACTCCATGTAGTTGAGTCTAGCATGTTGTGTGCCAGATTGACCAGATGATTTCAGATTCTTTGCATCTTCTGGTTCCCTTATTGTGTTGAACCTATTGAATTACGATTCTTTGATGAATCACATTTTCTTGTTAACCATGATTGATGAGTTCACAGAATACCCAGCTGATAGGGTAAATTATCAGACTATGTGCATATAGATAACCCGCCGGTGATGGGTTAGATTCGGGTCCTACCTAGAGAGGGCAGGCCTCCAGGAGCAAGGTTAGGCCAACCTTGTCTAGAATCAGAAAAAGGGAGATATGCCATACTAGCATGCCTCTGTCTCTCCCTAAGAAATTCAGAATTTAGAAAGAATCAGAACTCAGAAATGAGAAAGCTCGGAATTAGGAATCCTATAGAAACCAGAATTTAGAAAGAAACCATAATTCAGAAAAGAACCCAAAACCCAGAACCCATAAAAGAATTCAGAAACCAGATTGATGTTTTCTTCAAACAATTCATATTAAGTTTTATTATTGATACTGATGTGATTGCCGCATTTGATATTACTACCTGTTCATTATATTGATCATGTATTGATGCTCAGAATGCCTCAAACCATTCTTGTGAAGCTAGCCTTGTGTTACCTAGCCTCACAAGCATGGTAGTATGTTTATAACTCACCGAGTCGCGTTGTAGACTCACCTCTCACTATCACCATTTTAGGGGATTAGCATATCAGACAAGAGAGAAAATCCAAGCCTTTTGAGACTCGCTTGGATAAGTAGACAAGTAATGTTTTTGGCATGATGTAAATTTTTGTTACTTCTAGTTGCTCCATGGATTGTCATAATCATATGTATATAAAACATGTATGAATTGAGATTGCCTGGGGTTAAGATTGTTTTGAGTGGACTAGAGAGTCCTGATGTTATGGTTGGATGTGGTACCAGGTTCAAATAAATGAATGGGTCATGCTGGATTTTTAGTAGAATATAGAAAAGGTGGGCTTACTATAGGTTTTGGTGGCATTAAGCCTACCCATTCCCTAGTGCCAACACGACCCAAAAAGGCAGGTCGTGTCAATTGCATAAATGTATGAAATATAATGGCTGTTGTGACCAGAGTAGCCACCGATCAGAGCTTAAAGCTCAACGAGTGGAATTAAGCTTCAAGCTCAAAAGTGAATCAGAGCCTCAGGCTCAATGTTTAATGAGCCCTGTATTCTCCAAATGGATAAGGGACAATTATTAATGAGCCCTACATGGGACAGTTTAGGCACTCGGTCACAACAAAATAGCAAATAAAAAATGAGTCTTATGTGCATTGCATGCGCATAATATGAATGATAAGTGTATCGAATGTGAAATAATGTGAATGTGAAATAATGTGAAATGTGAAATAATGTGAGATGTGTGAATTATGTGTTATGTGACTGGGTGAGCCATCGATGATGGTCACTCACTGAGTTCGCAAAACTCACCCAAAATTTTCAATTATTTTTCAGGCTTTGAAGAACACCCCGTTAGGTAAACGGGAGTATAATTACTGCATGCAAGGAAAAGATAAAAGACGGGATCAGTTCGCATCTGCATTGTATCTCTTTATTTTCTCACTGAACTGTATTTTCCACAAATTATTTTATTTTTTGTATTTGAGTATATTTGTTGTGTATAACTTACCGATTGGGAAAAAGTTTTGCAAAATACAATGATCAAAGTGTAATATGTTTTGTTTTCGAATTGGGCTAATCGCAATTCTGGTATTTAAAAAAAATTGGCAACTCTTGTAAACGAAATGTTTCTAAATAAAAATGAGCCCAAATTTGTGATTATTGATTTGCACGTATTCGTAAGAGAAAAAAAAATTATACCGACTTTTGATTGTTTACCGATGTAGCACGCCACCCTCAGGGGGCACGGACTCGGATATCACCCATCGATATCGAGTTCAGGTCATGCGGGAGTGGGGTGTTACACAACTAATTTAGACTCTAATAATATACATGTTTCCCATACATCTCTAAGTATATGTATATTGCTTATAAAAGAATCTAGGTACCTTATGACTAGTTATATTATAATTATACAAACGAAACCAAACTTTTTTGTTTTACTAATAATAAATATTTTTATTACAAAAATGTAACTGGAAGAAGATTAAGCTATATGTAAATACACTTACTTTTTAGGGCACTATATTTACATAACTTCAACAATCTCCCACTTGTCCTAAAGCAAGTTTGACATATCCCTCATTCTCATCCCTTCTAGATAACCCTCAAAACTCTTTTAAGATAGCATCTTTGTGAATGGATCAACAAGGTTTTGCTCTGTGGGAATCTTTACCACATTCTCCTCACTATGTTGTATTATCTCCCTTATGAGATGATACTTTTGCTCAATGTGTTTGGCAACATTATAATTTCAAGGTGCTTTAGAATTAGCTACAGCTCCACTATTATCACAATAAAGTATAAAGGCCTTTTCTACCTTAGGAATTACCTCCAAATCATTTAGGAACTTACGGAGCTAGACCGCTTCCTTTGCTGCTTCACAAGCAGCAATATACTCAGCCTTCACAGTCGAATTAGCAATATAGTATTGCTTGACACTCCTCTAGACAATGGCTCCATCTTCTAAAGTAAGTATAGAACTAAAAGTTTATTCCCTTGAATCAACATCTGATTGGAAATCGAAATCTGTATATCCTGTCGAAATAAGATTACTTCCAGGGTAAATAAGCATTAAGTTCTTCGTCCTACGAAGATATTTCAGTATGTACTTAACCGTAATCCAATGCTCCATTCCTAGATTGGACTAGAATCTGCTTACCAGTCTCACTGCGTAACAAATATTCAATCTAGTGCAAAGCATAGCATATATTAAACTTCCAAGTGCCTAAGCATATGGAATGTTGCGTATACATTCGACCTCCTCTTGGGTCTTACGTGCTTGCTCTTTTAAAAGTTTGATTCCATGTTTAGTAGGTGTGAAACCCCTTTTGGAAGCTTACATGACAAACTTATTGAGTTTGTTCCTAATGTAAGTTAATTGACACAAGACTAACAGTTTGTTCTTACTATCCCTTATAAGCTTGATCCCTAGAACATAGCTAGCCTCTCCTAAATCCTTCATTGAGAACTGTTCATTCAGCCATCTCTTAACTGTAGATAATATTCCTACATCATTCCCAATGAGCATAATGTCATCGACATACAGGAGTAGGAAAGTAACCTTGTCTTCTTATATCCTTTTATAGACACAAGGCTCATCTAGGTTTTGTATGAATCTATAGATTTTGATAGACTTATCAAACCTAATGTTTGGAGACCTAGATGCTTGCTTAAGTCTATAAATAGACCTTTACTACTTACATACCTTATGCTCATTACCTAGATCAACAAATCCTTCTAGTTGGGCCATATAAATGGTCTCCTCAAGATTCCCATTAAGAAATGTGATCTTCACGTTCATTTGTTATATTTCATAATCAAATAGGCTATTATGGCTAAAAGAATTCTGATGGACTTAAGCATGGCAACCGAAGAAAAATATTAAATCATAGAGAAATATTATTGATTCAAAATGTTGTGCATTAAGCATATAAAGTAAAATTATATAAATATAATTAAATTTTAAAAAAATATTACATTAAAGGATGATCATTTGTTTTATACATGATATTAATGACAACTTGAGCAATTCTTAGAAAATAAATAAATAAAGAGATCACTTCACAAATTAGAATATATCGACATCTTGATAAATATGCTCATATTACAAATACATTATAGCCTAATCAAATGACTACAGAATTTTTCCAAGTCGTGAACCTATAATTATCCACAAAATTGGTTAAAATACTATAAATATTGTAAGAATATTGATATACTAAGTATTTGGTTCTAGTTAAATCAAATACCAAATAACTTTACCATTTATAACATAATCACTCATTAGTTTCATCTTCATCCATTCTATAATATGAGCAAAAGTATTAAAATTAAATTATATTACATACGGGAAGTTATAGAATAAGTGCGGGAGATAGAATCAATGCCTTTCACTTTTCTCTTTATTTCCATCAAAATCACTTGTTTTTATAATTTAGTTCAAGTTTCTTATTTCTTGATTACTTTAACTTGTAATATAGCCTTAAGCTTGTTGTTTTCCTCTTGAAGGTGTAAAATGATTGTTTTATATGTTGACGTCGAAACATTTGGCTTAGGGGTCGTAGTCAAGGCCTTTCACATAGTCAAAATAAGTACCAAATAATGTATCATAAATGTCTTTCGCTCTGAGATCATCCCCCAAACATAGACTTCTCTAATTCTGTTGCATCTTATGTTTTGAAGAAAACAATATTCAGTCCACATATTACTAAGTACTAAATTAATAAATGAACAAAAATATTGAATAAACTTTTATTCTTACATAATTATTTTCTGCTTCTTTTGAAATTGATCCTTTTAAGTTCCTTATAATAAGTGAGTTTATATATTGTGATCATATCACACTTATGTCTATGTAGTTCCTTCTCATTCTATTTTATGAAATAAAAAACAAGACACAATAGATAATATGGTGTTTATCAATTTAATTATAACTTGCAAACATAGATCTTACATACTCATAAATGACTTTGACTCTTGACTATGAGGTGTTTTCATTGTTGATCTACTGAACCTTGCCTTATGAAAATTTTACTAAATTAAGGAAAAAAACACACTTTAGTCATTAAATCATCTAATAAGATTAAAGCAAACAAACGTGAAGGTAAAAAAAATAAGCCTGAACTTTTGGGTCAAACCATTAGTTACATAAACTATTCCTCTTTTTTTAACATTCATTCCAAAACATATATTTGTGCGTCCAAATCATAAGGAAAAGATTTATATTGCTTATGTAACTTAAAACAACAATCCCTAGTCCTTTGTTTCAATAATAAAGTAACATAATTTGAAACATATGGGGTACCAATATCCTTAATATTTAATTTCAATTATGATCAATACATAAAATGTAACTAATCTCAAAATCATTAAAAAAATATTGGATAAAGTTAAATATTTTGTATAATTAACAACTTTTTCCAAAGCATTTTGAAGTAAGTTGTGTTCTTCAAGTCCCTAACATGTACGATAAGATAGTTCTATTCTTGTGATAATTCCTAACTCACTTGATAATTTCACTGATTGGACCTTATCTATAGACCAACATTGCTAAGTATCAATCTATGTTGATAACTTACAATTCATTACAAGATTCATTTGTTGCAATTCAGAACCTCTAGTTTACCTCTACCTTATTTTTTTAGTACTACCATTGGAAGTTGACAACAAATGAATAATGATAAGAAAATATTATTATTATTATTATTATTATTATATATATAAGCCCAATTGAAGGTATTAAAAATTAACAAACCTGTATTAGTAGCTTTGTTATTATTTGAGGCAAAATGAAGTTATTGTTTATGACTTAAAGACATAATATCATTGTTGCTATATTATGGCAATGTACTAGAACATGTTTTATTTCCTATGGCAAAAAAAAAGAATATGATAACAAATAGATATATATTTGGACTTGAAGGTATAGAATTTTCAAACATGTGTGATTAAAAGTTGTTATTGGCTAAGAAATAAATTTTAGCATCAACTGATTGATTTGGTTAAAGTTGCACATTCCTCCATTTTACAATTTTATAGCATCTACCTTCTTCCATTTATTTCTACCAAGTGTTGTTATATTGGATATTTGTAAGAAAAAATACATAAATGTTACTAACATTACAATAAGATAATAAAAGAGCACTTTCATGATGCATTTAATCATCATAATCAAGATACAATCAATCATCAACATTAATTGCATTAGTAAGATAAATGTTACCAATATTACAATAAGACAATAGAAATTGCACTTTTATGATACATTCAATCATCATAATGAAGACACATTCAATCATCAACATTAATCACATTACTAAGATAAATGTTAATAACATTACAATAAGACAATTGAAAGAAAACTTTTAAGATACATTCAATCATCATGATCAAGATACATTTAGTCATCAAAATTAATCACATTAATAAGATAAATTTTACTAACACTATAGTAAGACAATAAAAAGAGCACTTTCATGATACATTCAATCATCATAATCAAGATACATTCAATCATCATCATTAACTGCATTAGTCAATAAATGTTACCAACATTAGAATAAGATAATAGAAAGAGCACTTTCATGGTACATTTAATCATGATAGAGGAGATACATTCATTGTTGGAACCCGATCCCGAGACCGGACCCCAACCGAAAAACGGAACGAACGAAAGCGAAATTGAAAGAAAGGAACACAAGGCGGAAGCAAAATCATATACGAATCAATTGTCAAATCGGATAAATCGAATCCGAAGGCGAATCGAATAACACAAAGCGGAAGCAACAAATCGATTAACAAATTCGCGAAGCAACGACAGATCTAAGATCAAAGCGGAACAAAATCAATTTCCGACATCCGTGAACAAATATTTTAGGAATCACTGTCACGTTGGAAACCTTAGACTTAAACTGTCCAAAATTCGGTATAATTTTTTTTCCTTTTCTTTTCTCTCTTTTCTCATTCCTCAACCCAAATACATTCACATACAATCGCACTATCCAATGTCCAATACACGTTCATTCACATTTTTCCATATACAAATCATGCTTATATCTTAATTGAATATACAAAATTTATATGACATAGCCATGTGCAATACCATAACTCAATAGCCTCATCAAAATCTCATAATTCAATTACAATTTATACACCATTTCATAAATCAAAGCTTTATACAAAACATAGTGGCATTTTCAAGCCTTATACCTTACCCATAACCCTAAACCAAAGTACACAATACACAAAATTTCAGACTTCTCAGCAACCACCTAGCTTAACAATAATACAATATAAACACATGCAAACAGAAATCTTCAATTTTCTTTACCCGATCTTCTTCTCATCACCTGTGGATGGGAATGAAGGGGGTGAGCTTATAGCTCGTGGCTAACAGTTTATAACAAATAAATAAGCAAAACCTTTTAAAAATAATTTTCTTTTCTTTTCTTGCAGAAACTTTGTTTGAAACCCATAATGCACATTTTCAAAAGCTCATTTCTCTCAGTGGTCGAAATCACAATTTTCAAAACATGAATGCATCAATCATAACACTTCACAATGCAAATGCACACATAACAGATCGAGAGTTCCTTAAACACAACTAATAAACCGAAGTTTATCATAAACACAATGAGTCCGATTTCTCAAGATCTCGTGGCCTTTAACGAGCAGCCGGGAGAAGGCTAAGGGTCATCGTGCACGAGACTAATGAAACAGGTTCTCTCTTGCCCAATCACAATCACATAATCATGCTTAAATCAGTTTATCGAATGCTCTCTTTTTCTTTTTCATTTTTCGAATATACGAAATGCCATGGAATTTTTTAGGCATAACACAAATGTATTTTGCAATTCATCAGAAGTTCATGCATTGAATCAATAATGATTTTTCAAATCATTCATACAATGATGCAACATTTATGATGCAATTGAAATCAGAAAATCTCTTTGTTTAAGGAAAGCAGTAGTGGCTTATAAATCTATTATAAACAGGTACCCACCTCGAGTCGATGCTAGAAACTTGTTCATCGCTCCAATTTGTCCATTGATTCCTTTTTTCTTCCAATCTAACTTTACCTAAAGCAATTCCACCCAAATTCGACATCATAATTAACTTAATTACTCAAATTGAGCTTAGAAAATACAAAACCCTCATATTTCCAATCTACCTACACCAAAAGCTTCTAAAATTCCCAATTCACAAAAATGACCTAAACCCTAATTAACTTACATCCAAAATTAAACCCATAGTACTTAGCAATCATCAAAATTGACTTCATACTCCACAAACCCATACCATTTTCCATAATTCTAAACCAAAACTTCAAGAGAAACTCAAATCTTAAAAATTGTTCTTACCTCATTTCTCCTCCATTTTTGGATTTTCTTGGTTCAAGATGAAGCTCTCTTCATCCTCCACCTTTTTCTCTCTTGGAATGACATCAAAACCTCTCTTCAAGTGGTAGAAAAATCGAGTCCTAGCTTTCTCCCCTTTTTCTCCACCGAAGCTTGCTCTCCCTTCTCTCTTCTCTCTTCTCTCTTATTCTCTTATTATTTCTTTCCTTTGATTATAAGTTTCGGGCTTCTCCTTCAAACAATGACAGCCCTCTTGCTTTTATAGTGTCATGTCATTTAATGAATGAGGAATGACCCATATGCCCCTCCATTTAAGCCTATAAACTTAACCCTTTAAGTAAACTTCCAAACTTGCCCCTTCCTTGGTCTTTAAAACTGACATCTTTTCTGATTATTTCGATCAAGTAAATGAAGTCATTTGACAAGAATTTCTTTCTGGGAAATGTCCCTCTATGTCTTACGAATCCATCGCTTCAAGAATCGGATCGATCGGAGCTCTATAGCTCAAGATATCTCCAACATAATGAAGCTTGTTCTTCAGACCTGAGGCTGAACACTATACCTAACTTCCGACCCAAATTTGGAATTCTTAGAGGCCACATTGTAGCTTGTCTCCTTCATAACATTTGTAGCCCCATGTCTCTATTTTAATTAGCAACAAGAATCAACTCAATCGGAGCTCTACCGATCGAGATATCTCCAAAATACTGAATACTGTCCAGCCATTACAACACTAAGACTGAACACTACACCGAACTTCCGACCTGAAATTGAAAGTCTTATAAGCTAAATTATAGCTCGGCTCCTTCATAATATTTGTAGCCCCATGTCTCTATTTTAATTTCCAAAAAGAATCAGATCGATCGGAGCTCTACCGATCAAGATATCTTCAAAATACTGAACACTGTTCAAACTTTTACAACCGATCAGCTCACTATAATTCGAGCTATCTTTCTCCATTTTACGCCAAAACTTATCAATCTAGTATGAAAAGATAGGAAAATGTCTTAGGAATCCAACGCTTCAAAAATCAGATCGATCGGATGTCGGACGAAAAAGTTATGGCTAAAACACGGAAGAGAGGTCGGTCGATCAAAGATCGATCGCAAAGGTCGCATAGCAGGTCGGCCCGCCCATACGCGCAAGATCGCCCACGAGCGTCGCTCATGAGGCGGCGCCACCACTGCACGGTGCTCGCCACGCGATCCGACCTCCGAACTTAAAACTTTCATATCTTTTGAATCCCAGCTCCAAATTAGACGCGGTTTGATTTGTTAGAAAGCTAAGAGACAACTCTACCATTTTCAAGAAGGACTCAAAGACAAGCTCGGACACTAAAGGAATCACAAGTTTACTCCAAGACCGATCGACTAGCTCCTCTTAACAGAACCGAAACTTGCAAACACCATAACTTTTAACCTAGGACTCCAAATTTAACAAACTTAGTGTCTATAGAAAGGTAAAAGAACCCTCTACAACTTTTATGAAGGCCTTAAAAATCAGATCGACCTCTAAATGGGTCAAAAACTCCACACAAACTGACTGGTCGATCAGCTTCACACTTAAACAGTATCAGAACTTCTAAAAATCATAACTTTCTACTCTCTTGTCCAAAATTTTTGTGCTTTATATCAATGGAAAAATAAAAACAAGCTCTACAACTCTCAAGAAGGCTACTTGATCCCATTCCATACACATCAGTCCTGAATTGCATCGATCACAGCATATACAAAACTTCCCCATGAACACATCAATTCAAAATTTGCAGCATCTGCACTCAACTTCAATGACTCACATCTCCCAATCACCATATCCAAAAAATAGCACATTATACATCATTGGGAAACTATGGAGGTCCTCTATAACATTTAAGAATGCCATTTGATCCAATTCAAACCAGAACAGTCCAGAAATCGCCTCAAAACACAACATATACAATCCTACATTTAGAGCATTTTTCAAAACCAAAGCAAAATACACTTAACTTTCAAAGATCATAACTTTCAATCCCGATATCAAAAAATAGCATACTTTATGGCTACGAAAAGTTCTCAACATAAGCTACAATTTCATGCAGATCATTTTCTCAAAATCTACCTAAATCAAAAGTCAACTCTCTACTCCAAAAGGTCAAACTTTCTCAATTCTTCAAATTCTCACTCTTTCACTATTTATTTCATATTCTTCAAATCCATTTCAATCAACTCATTCATTTTACTCTCATAATCCACACAGATCTACTCAATTATCGAAGTCATCAAAACTAATCAATTCTTTTCTCATAAATTTTCTTAAGGCAAAAAGGCATCTATAACACAATTCATATACAAAACACTCATTGAATTTGTATTTCAATATTTCTAATTTCCACCGAAAGTTCGGGGTCCAACATTCATTCATCAACATTAATCACATTAGTAAGATAAATTTTACTAACATTATAACAAGACAATAGAAAGAACACTTTCATGATACATTCATTCATCATAATTAAGATACATTGAATAATCAACATTACCCACATTAGTATATAAATGTTACCAACATTTCAATAAGACCATAGAGAGAGAACTTTTATGATACATTCAATCATCATAATTAAGATACATTCAATCATCATAATCAATATATTTAAAATCATCATCATTAATTGCATTATGATTTGACTCTTCATCACTATTATATTCACCAAAGTATCATCATCCTCAATATAGTCTTCATTCCTTTCTAAAATAAGATAGCCTTGTACTTCGGTGGCTCCTAGTATATTAGGATCAACATCTATTTTATGGAATAATGATATGTCCTCATATTTAATATTAAGTGCTACATTATTTAGTTGTGATTCATTATCTTGATATACTTGATCATTAATTCACCTATTGGACCATTTTCCTTTTTGAAAAATCAAAAAGATTTTGATATTGAAATTTCTGCATTACTTTCCAATCGTTACCTAATGCGAGGTCATTAGGATAGAATTCTTATTTTACTTGACTTGCAAATACAAATTGTAACGCCCCAAATTAGGGGTTAGCATATTAAGCAAATTTAGTCCGATTTATGTTATGTCTCTTTGACATTTTGGCATGCATTCATGGCATTTTCCGGGTACATTGGTTTAATGACACTTCGGATTGATTCGGACTGTATTAAGATAATTTTAGTAATTTTTGTATACTTCAAACATTTTTAGAAATTAATGGAGGATTAGTTTTGAGTTGCCAATTTATTTTGCGAGTCATTATTTTCTGACGGAATTTTGGTGAACTTTTGGAAGTTGTTTGGAACGTCTGGGTATTTATTTGATAGAAGAATTCATAAGTGTATTTTTGGGTAATTAACTATTCATCCAATAATACTGATTGAATACGTGGACAAATATATAAGGGTTGATTAATTATGTTGAGACAGAACCGATAGCGTTCATCGGTGTTGTTCCGCCGCTCTATCGATCGATTTGATCGCTTTTCTGCTGCAGATCACGAGGTTAGTCCTTTTGATAATGAATCTATGGTGCATTCTTGTCTTTTATAACGATAGTCGGATAAGATCGATATTGGTAAAAGAAATTTTAGATCTATAATATTTGACGATTTGGATGATTACGATAGGTTAGATTTGTTAAATCGGTTAGTTTTAAGTGATGATGCTAAAAGAATTGAGAAGAATTGAGAAGAAAAGAAAGGAAAGTGAAAAAAAAGAAATTTTGGAAGTCGAAGAAGATGATGAACAAAGACATAGTGATGAGCGATGTATAGTGAATAATGAGCGATAATAATCGTATTTGTGAATAGTAATATGTATTTTGAGCGATATCATGCGTATTTGTGAA